>CM038673.1:471798637-472398637 GCA_021605145.1 Aegilops bicornis | reverse complement strand
AACCAACTCAAGAAACTATACTTATCAAAGGATCCGAGGTAAAAAAATAATATTTCAGAAAGCTAGGGTTGAGGGAGTTGATGGAGATGATGATCCCAATGATGATCAAAGTGTTGGTGAAGACGATGTCTTCGAATTCACCCTCTGGAGGATGAATCTTCAATGAGAATCAACCTCACTTGAGGTCGAAGTGCTACGCCTCGTGAGCGGCGGAAAAAATCCCGAAAATTCCCTATTGTAGTTTTAGATTCTTTTTTTGAGTAACTATTGTAGTTTTAGATCAGAGGAAAAGTATAGGCGGCGGGCATGGGCCCCACACTGCCAGGGGCCCGTGTGGCCATGACGCTTGGGAGCCCTATGGCCCCCTCTGGCCCATCTTCGGGATCCTGACTTCTTTTCTTCCGAAAAAATTTCTAAAATTTTCTTGGAATTTTTGGAGTTTCAGAAAATGTTCTTTTTCTCCTGGTACATTTTGTTGCCGATTTCATGTTGTCTCTTAATTCCCCGAGATTTTGCGTGTGTTGCATGCAAATTGAATAAAAAATGCATTAGAATGAGAAGTAATGTGTAAAATATAATTGATAACGAGTAGATTGTAATAAAAAGCAATTATACAAAATGAACATATCACGGCTAGGTTCATTCGAGCCTCCATGAGAACAACGGGTCGTATCCCCTCTCGAGGTCTTCGTGTTTGGAGCTAAGGCATCGGCAATCGGGGTTGATGAAAGGTGGCGGTGTTGGTGTTGGGGCTTTTCTGGCAACATGACGAAGGTGGGTGTTGCCGTAGACGCGGCAATGGTTTTGGTAGTCGACTCTTCTTCGGCGTATATGTGGGATAGCGTCGGTTTGTTTGATGATTTGAAGTCGGAGATGCGATGACGGAGTCATGGTTGCGACGATGAACGGCGACAGGTGGTCTGTTTGATGATCTTCCATGACGTCAATCTTGAATAGTTCTTCTTTATAGCTCTCCGCCAGAGCCGAAGCTATGTTCTTCTCGCCGTGGGTGGCTGAGTTCCGGCGCAGACCTTCGTTTGACCCGTGGCGTGGGCTGAGCGGCGAAGTCCATATCGCTTGCTCAGGCCTGACTGCACGGAGATATTTTACAACAAATGCGTATCATGAACCGTGACGCACACTACAGATGAAATAAAAAACACAGGAGAAAAACCGAGACACTAAATATAGCCGACATAGTGTACAGTTGGACACAGGGCGGCCGGAGTTCCGATTTAAATGCGTCAGAGCTGCCGGATAGCCGGAGCGACGACGTACTATGTGCCGCAAAACCACCCTTGGGCCTGCCCACAGGTTGCCGCGGTACACTACAGAGACACCTTTGTCACACCTGACACGCTCTCGCGTTTCTTATCGCGCCCAAAAAAAGCTCGTAAACGCAAGCACTTTTTCGTTTGTCCCCTCGTTTCCTCGAGACCAAAAAACCGAAACAAGGCGTGACGCTATGGATGGACGGACGCCATTCACGCGAGGCAGAACGCGCGCAGCACATCGCGTTGGCCACACGTACAAGGAGCAGCAGGAGCCTCGCTCGGTCACATGCCCGGTTTGCTCCAAAAGCAGCTTTGACGGCCCTCTAAAGCGCATTTACACGCCTGCTCAAACAAAGCTTCATTTCCAGCCGGACCTCACCTATACGTGACACTAGCCCGTTCCCGGACCCCAAACACAAACTGCACTGTATCTTGTAGGGTTGGGTCCTCGGAGTAGCTTACCATCAACTCGCATGTACTACTACGTACGACTACTTTGTTGAGTCACTTTGGCGCGAAAGAGAGAGGCACGGTGATGATCAACTGATTGTTTACCTGGGGTGAAAAAACGAAATTGCTCTGCGTACGACTTTAAAATGTACGATTCAGTCCGATCCAGTGATCCCACGATTGCCGCTGATGCAGAGATTTGATCGGAGGGTGACTGAGCAGTGTCGTACAAAGTCGTACAGTATTCATCGTACGCGTAGCACTGCTCGGTGAAAAAAGGGATCCAGCCGCTTCGATCGTCGCTGTCGGGTAGCGCGTCAGCTGACACGGCTGTTATAAGTAGGGAGCACCGTCCGCCAGCTACTAGTACTACCATCTCACCACCCTCCCCCCTCCCTCCCCCACTCCGCTCGCAAAGCTCCCCCGCCTCCTCCTCCACTGTGCCGCCCGTGCTCTCCCCTCCGCTCCGCTCCCAGCGCCCATCCAAAGCCCAGGCCCTCGCCTTGATCCGGCCTCGCGATGTGCGGCGGAGCCATCCTCGCCGGCTTCATCCCGCCGTCGGCGGCCGCCGCGGCGGCCAAGGCGGCCGCGGCCAAGAAGAAGCAGCAGCGCAGCGTGACGGCCGACTCGCTGTGGCCGGGCCTGCGGAAAAAGGCGGCGGACGAGGAGGACTTCGAGGCCGACTTCCGCGACTTCGAGCGGGACTCCAGCGACGACGACGCCGTGGTCGAGGAGGTCCCCCCGCCGCCGGTCACGGCGGGCTTCGCCTTCGCCGCCGCCGCCGAGGTCGCGCCCCCGGCTCCTGCCCGCCTAGGTGAGACACGAGGGGCACATTCAACTTGGCTTCCTCTTCTCCTTCTTTACTTTATTTATGTATGTACGAGGGCAAAAGATGCCCCCGCCTGCTTTGCGTCGACGTTGAGGAGAGAATATGTTCTACTGAGTATCCGGATCGAATTCTGATGGCAAGGCGTAGTACTAGATTTAATCATGATGCGAGGGATATAGTCAGTACTTGGTACTGTAAATTTCGCTAAATCATTTCTCCAAATCTGCCTAATTCTAGGGCATAAGATCCTACCTACTGGGGATTTTGGTAGACAAACTCTGTCTAAGAATCTGCTATTTATTTTCAACCCTAATTTGTTTTAGTAAGGTGGGGGATTAATGAGTTTCCAAGGTAGTTGAGTTCTTGTGGTTGTTGAGTGTATTTCTGCGTCTCCATAACTAATCATGGGGTTTGGTTTCGTAAGCTTCGGCCGTGTATGCTGTCAAAAAAAAAACTTCGGCCTCCTACTATGATTGTAGGATTAACCTATCTCTAGTGGTGCTCTAATAAGATCTATCTATGGTAAAAAAATGACTGCCTTAATTTTTACATTTTCTTGTTAAGCTTTGGTTGGTTGATGTATTGCCATCTTGAGATTTAGATATATGCCTTGTTGCCCTTCCAGGGATCATGAAAATAATAAGTTTGTACCTCATTTCAGTTTCTTTGATCCATTTAAATAAAAGAATCTGGTCAATTCAAATTTACATCACCTTAATTCTTTCCCCCCTGCCTAATTCTGTTGTAAATGAAAACATATTCTTAACGGCATGTTAATTTTCATACATCATAGTTATCATATTGCTGGATGAAACTTCAAATATGATGGCAGTGAGAAATGAAGAAAACACTATCTTTTGATAACCATAGTCCGTAGAGCAACCAGTTAGTTCTATAAACTCAATGATGTTGTTCCTAGTAGCAGCTTGTTTATACACTATGTTTCTGCAAGGTTAATTGATGTTTCTACAGTATGCTTATACTTTTTTGTAAGAGAGACAGTATTCTCATACTCCCATCTCAGAACGAAACACAATTCTGGCCTCATTCTTTTCATTTCCGGTTAATATTCTCCGATTTAACTTTCCATATAACTATTTATCCTAGAGATGTATTGTGGAACTGAAAACCATTTTATTCTAAATCTGTAAAAAGTAGTACTGTGTGTATATGGGACATAAGGAAGAATTTCAGACCAAACATATGAATTTGTCTCTTGCACACCTAGAGTAAACAATGCACTGTTAATATGGGTGATCACTGGTTAGAAATAAACAGATATCAGTGTACCGTAAAAACTGGATTTTGTTTAGCAAGTCAGTTGCTAATGAGATTGTTGTGCCACCAGTTTCCTATTGGAGTTATCTTGTTGGGATGTATTACTAAGTAAAAACTTTATTCTAGATGCTGTTCAACATGATGGACCTGCTGCCAAACAAGTAAAGCGCGTTCGGAAGAATCAGTACAGAGGATCCGCCAGCGTCCCTGGGGGAAATGGGCAGCTGAAATCCGTGACCCTAGCAAGGGTGTCCGGGTTTGGCTCGGGACGTACGACACTGCCGAGGAGGCAGCCAGGGCATATGATGCTGAAGCCCGCAAGATCCGCGGCAACAAAGCCAAGGTTAATTTTCCTGAGGATGCTCCAGCTGTTCAGAAGTCCACTCTGAAGCCAACTGCTGCTAAATCAGCAAAGCTGGCTCCACCTCCGAAGGCCTGCGAGGATGAGCCCTTCAATCATCTGAGCAGAGGAGACAATGATTTGTTTGCGATGTTCGCCTTCAATGACAAGAAGGTTCCTGCGAAGCCAGCTGAAAGTGTGGATTCCCTTCTTCCGGTGAAACCTCTTGTGCCCACCGAGACATTCGGGATGAACATCCTCTCTGATCAGAGCAGCAATTCATTTGGCTCCACCGACTTTGGGTGGGATGATGAGGCCATGACCCCAGACTACACATCCGTCTTCGTCCCGAATGCTGCGATGCCGGCATACAGTGAGCCCGCTTACCTGCAAGGTGGAGCTCCAAAGAGAATGAGGAACAACTTTGGTGTAGCCGTGCTGCCTCAGGGAAATGGTGCACAAGACATGCCTTCTTTTGACCATGAGATGAAGTACTCGTTGCCTTATGTTGAGAGCAGCTCAGACGGATCGATGGACAGCCTTCTGCTGAATGGTGCGATGCAAGACGGGGCAAGCAGTGGGGATCTCTGGAGCCTCGACGAGCTCTTCATGGCGGCTGGTGGTTACTGAGGGTTCTTGTCTGTGTGGTCTGCGGATAGCACAAACGTAAGCCATCCGTACTGCATTCTCTTGCATGCTTTTCTTTGTGCAAAATACTCCAGGGACCTAAATGCAGTATCGAGTAGAAAATACAACTGTTGTTCTTAAATGGTCTTAACTTTGGGTTTATTGCCATTTGCCAGGTCCCTTGCATGTGGCCAAGATGAAGAACTGGTGGTGCATGTGGCCAGGATGAAGGATTGGTTGCATCTGTTATGCTTGGTAGCGGATCAAACCCTAGCTATGGTAAAGACTGTATGCTGCTGGCAGTGGAACCGTATGTCATGTTTATAAGTATTTTGTTGTTGTACATCGCCTCTATGATTGGGTGCATGTTGGAGACTGGAGTTTAATAAATAAAATACCTTGGTCATATGCCTGATGTAATGTGCTTGTTGAGTACTCCTATATGAATGTGCTTATATTGTTAAGTATCTGCAATGGCGTTTTGCTGAGTGCTTCGCTTTCACTTTCCGTGCGGCATCTGAAATCGAGAGAGATCTATGACCAAATCAACAACTTCATATGTTAAATGATTCTGTATTGTCTTAACTCAGCTGTTTGTTGAGAACGATTAGTGCCATATTCCAGCATTAGGTTTTGATTGGTAGGTGGCCAAAGCAATTAGCTGAATTTGGCTTTGTTTTGTGCCGCACTTGACTGACGCTGAAGATTAAATACTAGTAGTAGTACTGCAGCTGACTGTATCTGGGACGAGTGCGACCTGAAAAACTGGATATAAAGATGATCGGTTGCACACTGGATTTGGTCCCTGGTTTTGCTTTATTTATCATATTATTAGCACTCCTTCAACCAACAATTAGCTTGCATCACCGTCTTCGAAAGTTTGATTTTCCTAGGGGGAAAGTCGGCATCAACTTGCATATATAACTGTTAGCACATCCTTTTCATCGTACATGCTTGGCGATGCAGCTCCTTTGCAAGTAGCAATATTTTTGTGGCGGGAAGGCAGGCCCCAGGCCGGGTCTGCTTCATCGCCGATCATTTCCCCAAGATTTGCTTCCGCCACCGGTCGAGATATCCGGGGTGCAAATTGGCCAACTTGGATCGGATACTTGGATGTGCTGTCATCATGGAATCATGTACTGGATGGTCCTTGGAATTATTCATCATGCATCGCCATGGGCAGTGTCAGTGACAGAGACCGCATGTCCAGTTCCATTGCGTTTTAAGGTTCCCGGACACAAGTGGGTTCACACAAAGTCAAGCAAGCTTTCATTAACCCTGCATGATGAGCACAATAATTTGTGCCAATGACCGCACCGTAGTTAGTAATTAAGCATGAAAATTGCGTTGTTTAGTTTCACCTGGACCTCAGAACAGGGCAGCTTCAGTTTTCCATCGCTGTACAACTGTAGATCCCGTGACAAACCTCCGCATCGATGTACAGGTGACAAAGACGTCGCCGCCTTAGCAGCAACCGTGCTACAGCCAGCGATGAGCACATAAAGCGCCGCAAAGGACAAGATATCGTGTCGATGGGTTTGCTCTTTTTTTTTGGAAATGAAGGCATACCCCGGCCTAGGGCTGGAATTCGAGCCGAGTCGGTAGACCGGCTCGACTTTCATTAAAGCTTCGTTAAATTAACTTGGTATTCAGCTTCGACTAGATTCTTATAACGAGTTCAAATCAAGATTGGCTCGCGTAAGCTTCATGAAATTGGCTCGTTTAAACATTAAGCTCGTTAAGGATATGAACATAAAACTTTATGAATAAGATAAAAATGAACATTGTTTGTGAACAGTGTACATGTTTAATATGTACATTTTACATTCACAAGTAATCATTTTTTTCATATTCGTAGCGGAGCTGGGTCTTGTGTTGTGTGCCTAGGACGCCGGGTGCTTAGCTGATTTCTTGTAACGAGCCTAACGAGTTACACGAGTACTCGTGAGATTGGCTCGTTTAACTTGGTCTATAAACGATATCACACTCCGCCTCCTTGTCACCTCGGCGACATGGGGAGAACCTCCACCGGGCCAGAGCCCGCCTCCGCCACTCCATTGCCACTTGGGAGGCCGGTCGAGAACCCAGCGCCATACTGAGGATGGCGGCCGGGGCGGTTTTTTGGTCTCCCTTTAGGCCGGGAGGCCCCTTCCCTCCGCCCAGATCCGATCTGGCGACCCGGCCTTTCCTCCTCCAATGCCGCTCTCCCTACTTAGGTCCGTAGGCGGCCTTGTGGCCACGCCTTGGTTCTCCTCCCGCCCACCCTTGCCTCACGGCCGACGCAGCCCTTCTTCTCCCGGCTAGCATTAGGTGGGCGTCTTAAAACTCTTGGGTGGAGGTGGCCGGCCCGGCCGAGGCTTAGCCTGCCGTCTGAGCCGCTCTCCGTCTCTCCACGGCGTCTCCTCAGAAGCTGCGGTGCCAACATCTGCTTTGGTATGAGTCGCGGATCTTAGCGCAGTTGAAGCTTGGCGGTGGATCCTTGTCGGCTCGCTCGGTCCCGGGCGGTCACGGACTGCGTTCTCCGGTGTCCATGGCATGCCGGCGTCCCTCTGCACGGTTTCGCCCCCGGCGCTTGGGTTGCGTCCACTTCCGGCTTCTTTGGCTCGCCGGTGTTGCAGCTACTCCGTCCTCGGCGGCTGGAACTGCGCTCCCTTAGGTTCTCGGCTTGCCCGGCGATGCTGTCGTCACCTTACCCATCCGTGGGCTCTCTACCTTGCTGCCTCCGACCCCATCCTCCCTGAGACCATGTCGGCTCCAAAGCTCGTGTTTTCCGGCGGCGGATGCAGCCCACCCTTCCCCCTAACGAGGTGGCGGCCGATCGTATGGGCGGGCTTCCTCATCTTCAGTTCCTCACACGGTGGCTATGGGATTGCACGGATCACGAGGCTTGGCGAAATCCATGCTCGGCTTGCCCGATCTTTGGCAAAATGGCGACACTCGTGGGTGTCGTTTTCCTTGTTGGAGGCGCTGCCATGGCCTCTCACCGTGCCCCTCCTCGAGCTTAGGGGGAAACTCTAGGTCGGATTCGTCGGATCGGATGGCGGCGTCACAATGCCGTTTCCCTTCTTGAAGGTGTCATCTTGCTTGCTGGCGGTGTCCCCGTTGTTGGCTCTGAAGATGTTCGATGTTGTGCTCATTCGGTGTTGTTGGAAATATGCCCTAGAGGCAATAATAAAAGCATTATTATTATATTTCCTTGTTCATGATGATTGTCTTTTATTCATGCTATAACTGTATTATCCGGAAATCGTAATACACGTGTGAATACATAGACCACACGTCCCCTAGTAAGCCTCTAGTTGACTAGCTCGTTGGTCAACAGATAGTCATGGTTTCACGACTATGGACATCGGATGTCATTGACAACGGGATCACGTCATTAGAGAATGGCGTGATGGACAAGACAATCGAAGCATAGCACAAGATCGTGTAGTTCGTTTTGCTAGAGCTTTTCCAATGTCAAGTATCTCTTCCTTAGACCATGAGATCGTGCAATTCCGGATACCGTAGGAGTGCTTTGGGTGTATCAAAGCGTCACAACGTAACTGGGTGACTATAAAGGTGCACTACGGTATCTCCGAAAGTGACCATTGGGTTGACACGGATCGAGGCGGGATTTGTCACTCCGTATTACGGAGAGAGGTATCACCGGGCCCACTTTCGGTAATGCATCATCATAATGAGCTCAAAGTGATCAAGTGTCCGGTCACGGGATCATGCATTGCGGATTTAGTAAAAGTGACTTGCCGGTAACGAGACTAAACGAGGTATTGGGATACCGACGATCGAGTCTCGTGCAAGTAACATATCTGCGTCGACAAAGGGAATAGAATACGGGGTTGCTTGAACCCTTGACATCGTGGTTCATCCGATGACAACATCGAGGAGCATGTGGGAGCCAACATGGGTATCGAGATCCCGTTGTTGGTTATTGACTTGAGGTAGTCTCGGTCATACGCATGTCTCCCGAACCGTAGGTCTACACATAAGGTTCGGTGGCGCTTAGGGTTATTAGGAAGACAAGTATGTGATTACGAATGTTGTTCGAGTCCGGGATGAGATCCGGACGTCACGAGGAGTTCCGGAATGGTCCGAGGTAAAGATTTATATATGGAAAGTGGTTAAGCGGACTCGGAAAGTTTCTGGGCTTCTGCAGAAATACCAGGGGCCACCGGGAGGCTTCCGGAGGTCCACTGAGGGGCCACCCCTCGGGGGCCACATGGGCTAAGTGGGAGGGAGCCAGCCCTGGTGGGCTGGGCGCACCTCCCCCTTAGGCCCATGCGGCTAGGAGCAAGGGAGAAACCCTAAGGAAAAAAAGGGGCGCCCCCTAGCTTGGGGGCAAGCCACCCTCCCTCCTCCCCTTTGTCAGCCGCCCATCTAGGGTTCCCCTAGATGGCCGGCCCCTTGGCCCTCTCCTCCTATAAATAGAGGGGTGGGGAGGGCTAGACACACCATTGAAGGCGCAGCCCTCCCTCCCAACTCCTCTCTTTCTCCGCGTGTGCTTGGCGAAGCCTGCCGGAGAACCTCACACACCAGTTGCACCACGCCGTCGTGCTGCCATTGGAGTTGTCTTCCTCAACCTCTCCTTCTCCCTTCTTGGATCAAAGACGGAGGAGACGCCATCGTCTCCGCACGTGTGTTGAACGCGGAGGTGCTGTCCTTCGGCACTTTGGTCATCGGTGATCGGAATCACGTTGGGAACGTCTTCATCATCACCACTCCCTCGAACGCCTTCCGTACTCGATCTACAAGTGGTATGTAGATGCAAACTCTCTCTCTTGACTCGTTGCTTAGATGAACTCATAGATAGATCTTGGTGAAACCGTAGGAAAATTTTAATTTTCTGCAACGTTCACCAACAGTGGCATCATGAGCTAGGTCTATGCGTAGTTCTCTTTGCACGAGTAGAACACAATTTTGTTGTGGGCGTGGATCCTGTCAACTTACTTGCCGTTACTAGTCGTTTCTTGCTTCCGCGGTATTGTGGGATGAAGCGGCCGGACCAACCTTACACGCTCTTCACGTGAGACCGGTTCCACCGACTAACATGCACTAGTTGCATAAGGTGGTGGCGGGTGTACATCTCTCCTACTTTAGTTGGAGCGGATTCGATGAACAGGGTCCTTATGAAGGGTAAATAGAAGTTGACAAGATCACGTTGTGGTTATTCGTAGGTAAGAAAAGCGTTCTTGCTAGAACCCAATTGCAGCCACGTAAAAGATGCAACAACAATTAGAGGACGTCTAACTTGTTTTTGCAAAGAATTGTCATGTGATGTGATATGGCCAAGTTGTGATGAATGATGATATATTGTGATGTATGAGATCATGTTCTTGTAATAGGAATCATGACTTGCATGTCGATGAGTATGACAACGGCGGGGAGCCATAGGAGTTGTCTTTATTTTTGTATGACACTGCGTGTCATTGAAGAAACGCCATGTAACTTACTTTACTTTATTGCTAAACGTTAGCCATAGAAGTAGAAGTAGTCGTTGGCGTGACAACTTCATGAAGACACGATGATGGAGATCATGATGATGGAGATCATGGTGTCATGCGGTGACGAGGATGATCATGGAGCCTCAAGATGAAGATCAAGGAGCTATATGATATTGGCCATATCATGTTACTACTTTATAATTGCATGTGATGTTTATTTTATCTTGTTTACTTAGAGCAGCGGTAGTAAATAAGATGATCCTTAAAACAATTTCAAGAAGTGTTCTCCCCTAGCGTGCACCGTTGCTACGGTTCGTCGCTTCTAAGCACCACGTGTTGATCGGGTGTGATGGATTCTTACGTTCACATACAACGGGTGTAAGATGATTTACACACGCAGAAACACTTAGGGTTAACTTGACGAGCCTAGCATGTATGCAGACATGGCCTCCGGAACACGGAGACCGAAAGGTCGAACACGAGTCGTATGGAAGATACGATCAACATGAGAATGTTCACCGGCGATGACTAGTCCGTCTCACGTGTTGATCGGACACGGCCTAGTCGACTCGGATCGTGTAACACTTAGATGACCAGAGGGATGTCTAATCTAAGTGGGAGTTCATTAATAATTTGATTAGATGAACTTTATTATCATGAACAATAGTCTAAAATCTTTATAATATGTCTTGTAGATCAAATGGCCAACACTCATGTCACCATGAACTTCAACGCGTTCCTAGAGAAAAAACCAAGTTGAAAGATGATGGCGGCAACTATCACTGATCGGGTCCTAACACGAGGATCATCCTCATAGCTGCCAAGAAACAATATGTCCTAGAAGGACCGCTAGGTGAAGCACCCATCCCAGAGAACCAAGGCGTTATGAACGCTTGGCAGTCTCGTCTTGATGATTACTCCCTCGCTCAATGCGGCATGCTTCTGACCTAGAACCGGGCTCCAAAAGCGTTTTGAGCAACACGGAGCATCTGAGATGTTCGAGGAGCTGAAACTGGTTTTTCAGGCTCATGCCGGGTCGAGAGATATGAAGTCTCCGAACAAGTTCTATAGTTGTAAGATGGAGGAAAACAGTTACATCGGTGAGCACATACTCAAAATGCAGGTTGCATCACACTTTGTCGGTGGACATAAACCTCCAGACGAGGCGGTCATTAGTGAGAATCCTTGATCGCTCCCACCAAGCTACAAGAGCTTTGTGATGAACTACAATATGCGGGGGGATGGAGAAGACCATTCTGAAGTATTCTCAATCTTTGAAGTCACAGAGGTTGAAATCAAGAAAGAACATCAAGTGTTGATGGTCAATAAGACCACTAAGTTCAAGAAGGGCAAGGGCGGAAGAACTTCAAGAAGAATGACAAAGAGGTTGCCGCGCCCGGTAAGCAAGTTGCGGAAGAAGAAGAAGTCAAAGAATGGACCCAAGCACGAGACTGAGTGCTTTTATTGCAAGGGAAGGAGTCACCGAAGCGGAACGCCCCAAATACTTAGCGGATAAGAAGGCCGCAACACTAAAGGTATATTTGATATACATGTAATTGATGTGTACCTTACCGATTACTCGTAGTAACTCACAGGTATTTGATCACCGATGCCGTTGCTCATATTTGTAACTCACAACAGGAGCTGCGGAATAAGCGGAGACTGGCGAAGGACGAGGTGACGATGCGCGTCGGGAATGGTTCCAGAGTCGATGTGATCGCCGTCGGCACGCTACCTCTACATTTACCTACGGGATTAGTTATAAACCTTAATAATTGCTATTTGGTGCCAAGTTTGAGCATGAACATTGTATCAGGATCTCGTTTAATATGAGATGGCTACTCATTTAAATCCGAGAATAATGGTTGTTCTATTTATATGAGAGAAATGTTTTATGGTCATGCTCAGATAGTCAATGGTTTATTCTTAGTGAATCTCGAACGTAATATTACACATGTTCATAGTGTGAATACCAAAAGATGTAAAGTTGATAACGATAGTCCCACATACTTGTGGCACTGCCGCCTTGGTCACATTGGTGTCAAGCGCATGAAGAAGCTCCATCTTGATGGACTTACGGAGTCTCTAGATTATGAATCATTTGACACATGCGAACCATGCCTCATGGGCAAGATGACCAAGACTCGTTCTCGGAACAATGGAGCGAGCAACCAACTTATTGGAAATCATACATACCGATGTGTGTGGTCCAATGAGTGTTGAAGCTTCATGGAGGATATCGTTATGTTCTCACTCTCACGGATGACTTGAGTAGATATGGGTATGTCTACTTGATGAAACACAAGTCCGAGACCTTTGAAAAGTTCAAAGAATTTCAGAATGAGGTAGAGAATCAACGTGACCGAAAGATAAAATTCTTACGATCGAGATCGTGGAGGAGAATATTTAAGTCAATAATTTGGCACACACTTAAGAAAATGTGGAATCGTTTCACAACTCACGCCGCTGGAACACCTCAACAGAACGGTGTGTCCGAACGTCGTAATGTCGCACTCCTATTGGATATGGTGCGGTCTATGATGTCTCTTACCGATTTACCGCTATCTTTTGGGGATACGCTCTAGAGACAGCTACATTCACTTTAAATAGGGCACCGTCTAAATCCGTTGAGACGACAAGTATGAATTATGGTTTGGGAAGAAACCTAAGCTGTCGTTTCTAAAAGTTTGGGGATGCGATGCTTATGTCAAGAAACTTCAACCTGAAAAGCTCGAACCCAAGTCGGAAAAATGCGTCTTCATAGGATACCTTAAGGAAACCCTTGGGTATACCTTCTACCTTAGATCCGAAGGCAAGATCTTTGTTGCCGTGAAGCGGAACCTTTACGGAAAAGAGTTTCTCTCGAAAGGAGTAAGTGGGAGGAAAGTAGAACTTCGATGAAGTACTACCTCTTGAGCGGGATAGTGGTGCGGCTCAGGAAAATGTTCTGTAATGCCCACACCAATCTGAAGAGGAAATTAATGATGATGATCAAGGTACTTGGATCAAGTTGCTCTTGAACTTCGTGGGTCCACTAGGACACGCCCGCACTGCAGTGGTACGGCAACTCTGTCACCGGAAATCATGTTGTTAGACAACGGTGAACCTTGAACTATGAAGAAGCGATGGCGGGCCGGATTCCAATAAATGGCTCGAAGCCATGAAATCCGAGATAGGATCCATGTATGAAAACAAAGTATGGACTTTGACAGACTTGCCCAATGATCGGCGAGCGATAGAAAATAAATGGATCTTTAAGAGGAAGACAGACGCGGATGGTAATATCACCATCTATAAAGCTCGACTTGTCGCTAAGGGTTATCGGCAAGTTCAAGGAATTGACTACGATGAGACTCTCTCACCCGTAGCGAAGCTTAAGTCCGTCCGAATCATGTTAGCAATTGCCGCATACTATGATTATGAGATATGGCGAGATGGACGTCGAGAAAGCATTCCTTAACGGATATCTTAAGGAAGAGTCAGATATGATGCAACTTTGAAGGTTTTGTCGATCCTAAGAATGTCGACAAAGTATGCAAGCTCGGCGTTCAATTTATGGGCTGGTGCAAGCATCTCGGAGTTGGAACATTCGCTTTGATGAGATGATCAAAGCGTTTGGGTTTATCTTGAGACTTATGGAGAAGCTGCGTTTACAAAGAAAGTGAGTGGGAGCTCTGTAGCATTTCTCATATTATATGTAGATGACATACTTTTGATGGGAAATGATATAGAACTCTTAGACGACGATTAAGGCCTACTTGAATAAAAGTTTTTCAATGAAGGATCTTGGAGAAGCTGCTTATATATTAGGCATCAAGATCTATAGAGATAGATGGAGACGCCTCATAGGTCTTTCACAAAGCACATACCTTGATAAGATTTTGAAGAAGTTTGAAATGGATCAGTCCAAGAAAGGGTTCTTGCCTGTATTGCAAGGTGTGAGATTGAGCTCAGCTCAATGCTTGACCACGACAAAAGATAAAGAAGAGATGAGCGTCATCCCCTATGCCTCGACCATAGGATCTATTATGTATGCCATGCTGTGTACTGCACGATGTAAACCTTGCCGTAAGTTTGGTAGGAAGGTACCAAAGTAATCGGCAAGGAACACCGGAGCGATGGTCAAGAATATCCTAAAGTACACGAAAGGACAAAGGACATGTTTCTCGTTTATGGAGGTGACGAAGAGCTCGTCGTAAGGGTTACGTCGGCGCTAGCTTCGACACGCATCCAGATGACTCAAAGTCACAAACCGGATACGTGTATATGTTGAATGGTGGAAGCGATGGTAGTGCGGTACCGCAAGCGAAGCGTCGTGGCGGGATCTACATGTGAAGCGGAGTACATGGCAGCCTCGGAGGCAGCGCATGAAGCAATTTGGGTGAAGGAGTTCATCAGACCTAGGAGTCATACCCAATGCGTCGGGGCCGATCAAACTCTTCCGTGACAACACTGGAGCTATTGCCCTTGCCAAGGAGCCTGTGTTTCACAAGAAGACCAGGCACATCAAGTTGCCGCTTCAACTCCATCCGTGAAAATGTTCAAGATGGAGACATAGAAATTTGTAAAGTGCATACAGATCTGAATGTCGCAGATCCGTTGACTAAACCTCTTCCATGGCAAAACATGATCAACACGAGAACTCTATGGGTGTTCGATTCATCACAATGTAACTAGATTATTGACTCTAGTGCAAGTGGGAGGCTGTTGGAAATATGCCCTAGAGGCAATAATAAAAGCATTATTATTATATTTCCTTGTTCATGATGATTGTCTTTTATTCATGCTATAAGCTGTATTATCCGGAAATCGTAATACACGTGTGAATACATAGACTACAATACGTCCCTAGTAAGCCTCTAGTTGACTAGCTCGTTGGTCAACAGATAGTCATGGTTTCGACTATGGACATCGGATGTCATTGACAACGGGATCACGTCATTAGGAGAATGACGTGATGGACAAGACCCAATCAAGCATAGCACAAGATCGTAGTTCGCTTTTGCTAGAGCTTTTCCAATGTCAAGTATCTCTTCCTTAGACCATGAGATCGTGCAATTCCGGATACCGTAGAGGAGTGCTTTGGGTGTATCAAACGTCACAACGTAATCGGGGTGACTATAAAGGTGCACTACGGTATCTCCGAAAGTGACCATTGGGTTGACACGGATCGAGGCGGGATTTGTCACTCCGTATTCACGGAGAGGTATCCTTGGGCCCACTCGGTAATGCATCATCATAATGAGCTCAAAGTGATCAAGTGTCTGGTCACGGGATCATGCATTGCGGTATGAGTAAAGTGACTTGCCGGTAACGAGACTAAACGAGGTATTGGGATACCGACGATCGAGTCTCGTGCAAGTAACATACCGTCGACAAAGGGAATAGAATACGGGTTGCTTGAACCCTTGACATCGTGGGTTCATCCGATGACAACATCGAGGAGCATGTGGGAGCCAACATGGGTATCCAGATCCCGCTGTTGGTTATTGACTTGAGGTAGGCTCGGTCATGTCCGCATGTCTCCCGAACCCGTAGGGTCTACACACTTAAGCTTCGGTGACGCTAGGGTTATTAGGAAGACAAGTATGTGATTACCGAATGTTGTTCGAGTCCGGATGAGATCCCGGACGTCACGAGGAGTTCCGGAATGGTCCGGAGGTAAAGATTTATATATGGAAAGTGGTTAAACGGACTCGGAAAGTTTCGGGGCTTACGGTAAAATCTGGGCCACCGGGAGGCTTCCTGAGGTCCACCGAGGGGCCACCTCCTGGGGCCACATGGGCTAAGTGGGAGGGAGCCAGCCCCTGGTGGCTGGGCACCTCCCCAAACCCATGCGGCTAGGGCAGGGAGGAAACCCTAAGGAAAAAAAAGGCATTTTTTAGCTTGGGGGGGCAAGCCACCCTCCCTCCTCCCTTGTCACGCCGCCCATCTAGGGTTCCCCAGATGGCCGGCCCCTTGGCCCTCTCCTCCTATAAATAGAGGGGTGGGGGAGGGCTAGACACACCATTGAAGGCGCAGCCCTCCCTCCCCAACTCCTCTCTTTCTCCGCGTGTGCTTGGCGAAGCCACAGCCGGAGAACCTCTACACCAGATTGCACCACGCCGTCGTCAGGTTTGCCATTGGAGTTGTCTTCCTCAACCTCTCCTTCTCCCTTGCTGGATCAAGACGGAGGAGACGCCATCGTCCCACGCGTGTGTTGAACGCTGGAGAGTCTTTGTCCTTTCGGCACTTTGGTCATCGGTGATCGGAATCACGTTGGGAGCGTCTTCATCACCACCACTCCCTCGAACGCTTCCGTACTCGATCTACAAGTGGTATGTAGATGCAAACTCTCTCTCTGGACTCGTTGCTTAGATGAACTCATAGATAGATCTTGGTGAAACCGTAGGAAAATTTTAATTTTCTGCAACGTTCACCAACAGGTGTGCCTCTCGAGTTTTAGGCTTGGTGGGTTTTGTTGTGTCTTTTCCATGTTCGGGCTGAGCATCCCTGTCTTTGCTCTAGGTTCCATACTCATGTGTTGTACCCTTTATTGTACTCATTTTCTCTTCTTCTATCAATGAAAAGATACCCAAGCTTTGCGTATTCGCGAAAAAAACTTGGTCTATAAACGATCTTAAACTAAAGCTCGGCTCGACTCGTTATTCTTCAAGTTCGAGTCGATTCGAGCCGAGTCACGAGTTATTCGTTTAGCTCACGAGCTTCGAGCTTTTTTTCCAGCCCTACCCCGGCCTCTGCATCATGATGATGCATGCGGCCTTCTTATTAAAAATCCATAAAGTATCGTCATAAAGGTCTTACAGCTCACAAACGGAGCAAAACAAAATACATAAACCGGAAAATTACAAGCGGACAAAGACAACCGATACGGTAATAATAAGGATAAGCTCTCTAGACTTCTATCCTGTTATGCGAACGCCATCCGAACCGGTTGAATATAACCCGAAATGCACCATCTTTCATTAGTTGCGGCACCCAAAGAACTGTTCGCAGGTCGTAGAAGTGAGTAAGGACCACGTATGATGGGTTTGCTTTGGTGGGCCGTGTCGCTTGTGATGCTGATACCTACGTTACCTTGTTTCGATTGCCATGCCATGGGTGATGATGGATCCCACCATTCGCGCTCGCCTCAGGTTCAAGTGCACTGAGCTGAGCTAACCCCCTGTTGTGTAGCTCTTCCTCTTGTGCCAACCCATTTGTTTTGACAGCTCAGGTAGTGCCGTTCGGGCGACTTGATACAACGGCCGGATTAAACTGTCTAGGGATTTTTTTTTTTTGCGGGGATTATTCTCTCTCTGAAGAAGAAGACGGTGATGAAGCAGCAGCAGCAGCAGATGATGATGACGACGACAACGACGATGAACTGCTCTGCATGATATGTCCACGTCTCACGTCTGCTACCGTTTTGGCCTCAGTATGTGGATCCGCCGTCGCACTGTATCACATTCTTATTTTGATCGCGCGCGCGTGTAGGCATTATGTCCACACGACGAGATATCTCTCATTGCAAGTGTCCGTGGTTGTGTGCCCAGCTGCACGCCTCCTTGTCTTTAGTTAGCCCCATACCCGGCCGCAGCCGCAGGGCAGCAATGATTTGGTTCGCTTCTCGTCTTCGCGCGCCACTACTAGGCTAGTGTCGTGTCTGACTCTGACCGACGTGTGTGATTGAGGGGCAACAGAAAGAAAGTTCATATGGATCAAGAGGGAGTTTGCGCTCGTCACCGGCGCTACGCCAGATGAAGGCAGACGCGTGGCCTGGCCTTGATCTCCCCCGGTCGAGGAGGCAAATGCCCAGCCAATGGCTACTCCACTCCGTTTCCCGGCCGCGACAAAAGGCTGCCAAGTTTGTGTGCAATGTTCATAGGGTAGGAAAATCATAAGAATTAGAAAGTCATAAGAAATGAGATGACATGTATCTCAAATCCTATGAGTAGAAATAGGAAAGGAGATGTCCTTTGATTCACATCGATTTTTTCCATCGAAATTTGCGCTAACGCTTATTTTCCTATGAAATGTGGAGGATATGAAGAATTCCTACATAGAATAGGATTCTATTCCTACAAACTAAAGGGCTCTAAAGGAATTTTTCCTATAGAAATCCTATACTATGATATAAGATTCCTCTAAACCAAAGGAGACCTTTATCTTGGTCCAAATGTTGTCCCGACGACGTAGCACAAGCAGCTAACGCGGCAGCCATAAGCCCATAGTCATCTATTTTGAAACGAAGAAAGTACTACGGTACATGGCACGGCTCTCCTCCTTATCCCGTCGGCCCGTCTCTACGTACGTACGTGCATCGGCACCAGCAGTTTTCCCGGCCGTGACGCCACATACATACCGCAGCGAGCTAGCAAAGAACAGGGACCCGCCGTGGATCGGCGCCGTCCCGCTCCGCTCCAGCGGCGCGGCCGCGGCAACGCGGTCAGGTGACGACGACACAGCGCAACTGCCCAAGGTAGAGCAGACGAGACGAGCTTGGGACGTGACACGTCCACGTCCAAGTGCGGACTCGCTCGGCGCAAGTAGCTAGCCGCGTGCGTGCTTGCGTGCGCGCCCTGCCTGCACTGACCCAGAGCGCACGTACGTACAGACGTGCTATATGTGTAGGTAGGTGAGGTGCATGAGCGGTCCACCGCTCCGTCGCCGTCGGGATACCCGGCCCGCCGTCGTCTGGTCCATGTCCAGCCGCTCGCCGCCGAGGAGCGCATTACGGATCTAATCCATCTACCATGGCGCATGCGTGTGTCATGCGTGGCTGTGCGCGCGCATCTCCGGGTGGCGAGAGTGGACTTGAGAGTGTAGGAATGTGGGCCTCATCTCTTCTACAAATGCCGCTATACACGAAGGCTTTGGTCTTTGATCATTGACAAATATCATATTCTCGGTCTTCACATCAACGATTGGCCCCTGTTCAACTTAGTTGAGGCTTGGTGGGCAAGTACCTGCGACAACGCCACGCCAAACCGCCAAGCTAAGGCGTCCCTCATCATGCTTGTTTAGGTGAATGTCTGGAGCGGCCGAACGAGCGAATGAAACTTCAAGCACAAAAGCGCTCCTCCAACTTTTTTGCTTGCCTCCATAGAGGCCGAGGCCAACCTTTGGGTCATCGCCAGTGCCAAAAAATTAGGGTCAATTATTTTGCGAGAGTGATCTCATGACTTGTATTGAGTGACTTGTAACAAACTCTATTCTTTCTTATTTAATGGATGAGGCAAAGCTTTTGCCTTTCGTTTAAAAAAAAGCATTAGTTTGGAGCTTTCAATTATTGCTTGCGACGGGCGGCAACTGCATGCAAGTAGTAGATGTCTTCACTCTCGTTGACAATGACTGGCCGGCGTATAAGGCAGGAGGGTGCAAATGTAGCTACGAGACCGGAAGGTGAAAGGGAAAGGAAAATGCGGGATGAAATTGTAGGAAGAAGATTTGGGCTAGGATCACATTTGGGTTGATCCTTACACGTCTGTTAAATTTAACGTTACGGTCAACTTTTTTTTTTGTGTGTGTGTGCATGTGTCCCTGATTTGTTTGTGGCTTACCTTGCAAAAAAAAAAAAAGATTTGTTTGTGGCTTGTGGGCTCATGTTTGTGCCCGTCAGCCCGTGTTTGACTGGGCAGGGCTGAATGTCTAGGCCTGCTTGTGTTATACTACTAGACCTTTTTTTTGCTTATTTATCATTTTCCTTTTCCTTCATTCATTTTCCGTTTTATTGTATTTTTATTTTTCGGAGAATACATAAATGACTTTGCTGGAGATACATAAGCGTTATTTGTTTAGTCATTTAGTGTTCATAGTGTATCTAAATAATCACGTTTATTTAAATAATGTTCTAAATTGGTCATCGTCTACTTAGTTCCAATCATTTAATATTCACAGTGTAATTCAAAAACAATCAATGTGTATTTAAAAAAAGTCATCTGTGAGTATTGATGAGTGTATTTTTGCACACATTTCTATCCTTGTTTACACTATATAGTCCCGAATTCTCTGAGGCCATTGAGCATAGCAGTATTCACCTCGAGAAACTTTGTCATGGATTGAGGGCATCTCACCTTGGCCCTTAAGTTTCTCATCCAGGTCATTTCGTGAAGTCAGTGTGGAGGAGCTCGTAGACACCGCACCCCTCGGCCAACAGACCCTCCATGGCCACCGCTCGCCACCGATCTCAAAGTCGGGTATCGTGGTGGTGCCGCGGGATCTCCATGACTCAGTGCCTTTGATACCAACTGTAAGCTACATAGATCTTGCTCGCTAGATGGCTCACAAACTGAAACCGCAGAGATGAAATCGATCTAGAAGAAGATTAACTGGCTAATTAATCCACCGACACAACAAGTGCTTACGATCGGCCTTAGCCGCCCATTTCTTATCCGCCAAGTACATCAGTGGCTAAAGGGGGCTATTTAAACTAGGTAGCCGTTACACGGGTCAACGAACCCAGTCTGAACCTGAATGCCACCCGGGCGGGCCTGCCTTGCGCTTGCGACGAGCAGTTGGTCCAACTGGGATCTGAACTCCAGGCGCGTTGGCTGTCGTTGCCGGATTAGCTACAGGGCCATCAGCTGTTGTCGCTGTTGTATCTTCAAGTTCAGGGTCCGGGATGCTGACACTGCTCCCTTCCTCTTCAGCAAACGTGAGCTAAAAGAATCACATAGTTTTGAAAGAATCAGCAGTGGACGAACCAGAGGTGCGCTACGGCATATGCATGGAAAGTCAAACGTGAGCTGAAAGAATCACATAGTTTTAACAAGTTGCATATGCTATTAAGTGTAGGTATTCATCAAGTAAAAAAAAGGTGCAGAAATTCGTGCAACTGTATGACAGAGAAAAGCCAATAGTGTGTATTTTGTGCTACTAGTAGTCAATAACAAACCCTTGTGAGATTTTGGCAAGAAGGACCTGATATTAGTACTTGCATGCTGATCCTATATGCTCAAGCAAGAGGATCGTCCCTAAAGTTTAATGCCTTGAGAACATTCATAAAGCTGTACCAACATCCAAATACGATAGGCAAACATGTTTCTTTCTTCCAATAGGGCAGCAAGCATTGAAGGCTAAAAACAGTTTCAGGAAAAGATGAAATGGGGAAGGTGTTGTATGTTTCAGGATATTGTACTACTATAGCATTATTCAAGAAGATTGTGTAGTACACTCATTCTAAAACCATCTACTTGTATCAGCATTCGGCAGTACTGAATTTGCTAGCAACAGAGTCTCACTACCAGGAAACAACGCATCAACCTGCTCTTCCCAAAGTTGCATTTCAGGTTTCAAGCAGATAGGCCGCCCGCCCATTTCATACAGCGCGAGCAAAGCATGAAGTTGGGCGACCGTTGCGGAAAATTAGGGCTAGCATTGCGCTCCTCTAGTTAAGGTGCACACATCAAATAATGTTTCTGACAAGCACCGTTGATTTCTACCGAGTATTGACACTGCAATGGCACTAAGACAGGTAAACTCACCAGCCTCTTTGCCTTTGGTTCACTCTGTTGCTGTTGCTGTTGCAGCTTGGCTTTCTTTTGCTCCCACAGGTATTTCTGGTAGGTCCACTCCATTTGATCAGTCCCCTTTGGTAGACGGCCTCTTGCATACGCCTCAAGATGGGAAATCTCCCACTCCTTAGTCTCCTGCAAAATGCAATGCCAAGTACACAATGTCAGTAACCTCGACATATTTCTCACAGCTTCTGAAACCTCCCCTGTTTAGCTACAGTTACAGTTTCTGAAACCCCTCTCAGATGTTCAGAACAAAACCTGCGGCTTGGAGACTTGCTCGCCACCGCCGGCGCCATCCTTCTTCTGGCGGTCGTCCGACGGCTTGGCAGGATGGGGGTTGGGGCCCTCGCCGTGGTGCACCCACACCGTGTACCCTGGCATGAACCCGTTCCTGCCCAGATCCATCGTCATGTCGAACTTGGTCCTCGGCAGCCTGTTGCGGTTGCGGCAGCGCGCGCAGGGGCACAGCATGCCGAAGTCCGGCGGCACGCCGCGGAAGGCGCGCTCCACGAACTCGGTCGTCTTCTCCGCCCACTCGGGGGTGATGGACTGCCTGCTCAGGCGGCCCGTGTACATCCAGCTGCGGTCTTTCGCCGTCGCCGCCGGGCCTTCCTCTCCCTGCGCCGCAGCCTGCGCCCACAGTTGATCCTTCTTTGGTGGCTTGCCTCTTGCACATGCCCACTTCTTAGTCTCCTGCAAATGTCAGTAACCTGCTGAAACCTCCCCTGTTTAAGCTACAGTTTCTGAAACCCCCTAGATGTTCAGAATAATACCTGCGGCTTCGACGCTTGCTCGCCACCGCCGGCGCCATCCTTCTTCCCGTCGAGACCGCCATTCTCTCCGGGGTGGTCGCCGGACGGCTTAGGCTTAGCAGGCTGGGGGTTGTGGCGCTCGCCGTGGTACACCCACACCGTGTAGCCTGGCGCGAACCCGTTCTTGCGCAGATGCAGCTGAATCTCGTGCTTCGGTCTGGACAGCCTGAACTTCGCAGCGCGCGCAGGGGCACATCACGATGGCTGGGCGCCCCGGCGGGAGGATGCGGAAGGCGCGCTCCACGAACTCGGCCGTCTTCTCCAACCACTCGGTGGTGACCTTCTTCCAGCTCTGGCGGCCAGTGTACATCCAGCTGCGGTCTTCCGCCATCGTCGCCGACCCTCCCTGCGCCGCGGTCCGCACGCACACACATGATGTCAAAGCTCAGAAACCGAACCATTGCGGGAGTACGAGCAAATCTGCCGCTCCGAGCAGCACAGATGGGAGCGAACTGACCTGAGTGCCGGCCGGTTTCTTCTTCAAACGGCAGGCTCGGACGCGGGGACGAGCGGCGGCGCGAGTGGAAGAGGGCGCGAAGGATTGCGGCGCAAGTGGAGGGGTAAGCCGAGCTATGTAGGGTTTGGGGGCATTGCAGATTGCAGCCGGGGGTTTGCCGACGGCGCGGTGGCGGGAGGCCGTCGGCATAGAGCCGGCAAAGAGCCTTTGCCGAGCGAGAAACGCCTTGGCGTATTGCCTCAGTACGTATTCCCGAAAGGCCTGAGCGCCTGGGCCTTATTTGCTTGTAGCTCGGCCCCGAGAAGCCCGAGAAGATGAACTTCTCTCCCTTGTGCACTGTTCCAGTGGGAAACTAAACTGCAACCGTTCCTTCGCTTCCTAAATTCTAAACCAAAGCAAGTGGTGAACTTCCACAATGGTCGGCACTCTCTACTCTTTTCCCTCTATTGACTAGAGTCAAGAATTAATCCACATCTGCTAAGCCCTATTCTCTGGTATCTTGCATACCAATTTACATTCCATTCCAACAATCTATTCGTCGTAAGCCCTTCTAGCAACAATCCAAACGTCCCTCCATCTGCATCTCCCTAATAGTCTCTGCACATGGATCTCTTATATTAGTGATTTAATTGGGGCCAATCCTGCCGCATTGGGTCAGGACCTCGCTATCAAATTCGTGTTGAAAAAAGATATGTAGGAGCACGTCACTCAATTCACCTATCAATAGTATACAATTCGAATGAGGAATTTTGAGCTTAGTGTCCACATTATATATCAGGAGATATATAAATTCCTTTAAGATATGTAATGCCAGACAGCGGTGCTGATCTTTTTTTCCTTTTTTTTCTTCTTTGCGCTAAAGTGGGGCACGGCTACGTCTCGCTTCGCGTGAGATGGTAGCTCGGCTTGCCTACAGAAGCTGGTAGTGGCCTGGCCTAGTAGCCTCCATCAAGCTGGCGTCATGATGATGCCACAGAGCTTTTTTTACTTTTGTATATTTTGAAAAATACTAAAATTTAGATATATTTTTAAAAAGTATTCATGCAGTGTAAAAAATTACGTTCTCTGAACTTTTAGAAAATGTTTGTACCATTAGAAAAATATGCATGTGACATTCCAAGAATGTTCATGTGTTTCAAAAACACTTGGGGAAATTTTAAAAAACATTTTACAATGTAAAAAAAATGTATGCTACATTTATAAACTTTTCATCCATTTCAAAAATATGTCTGTGGCATTAAAAAATAATTGTACAATGTAAAAAATGTTGACATAGTTCTAAAAAAGTTTCATGTCATCAAACAATATATTTCAACATGATTTGGAAAAATGTTTAGCACACATTCGAAAAAACTTCAAAAACATATATATGAAGAAAAAGTTAATCATGTATTTGAAAAATGTTAAATGCATATGAAAATTAGATGTATACAATTATTTTAAATGTGTATGCAAATAAGAAGACATCAAAATATATATTTAAACTAATGTTAATCATGTATTTTAAAAAGTTAAATGTGTATAAAAATATTTCTAACGATAAAAAAACATACAATGTATATGAAAAAATCAGACATGTGTGTCAAAAGGAAAAAAGGAAGAAAAAGGAAAGGCGAAGAAAGTCTGTGAAAATCGAAGAAAGAAACATAAACTAAAAAAAAGTAAAAAGGGGAAAGGAAAAAATTGAATAAGACTTTAGAAACCCCGAAGAGAGAGGGGCGGCCCGGGCAGGCCGCGCGCCCCCTCCCCGTTGAGTCCGAATTGGACTAGGAAGGGGGGGGGGCTTTCCTTCTCCCTCTCCCTCTCCTTCCTTCCCCTGTCTCCCTTTAGTGAAACCTACTAGGACTTGGAGTCCTAGTAGGATTCCTCTTGGGGCGCGCCAAGGAGGCACTACCGCCTCCCTCTCCTCCTTTATATATGGGGAAGGGGGCACCCCATAGAGACACACGTTGATCTTTTAGCCATGTGCGTGCCCCTCCACGCTTTTCCACCTCGGTCATATCGCTACGTGGTGCTTAGGAGAAGCCCTGCGCCGGTAACTTCATCATCACCGTCACCACACCGTCGTGCTGATGGAACTCTCCCTCGGCCTTAGCTGGATCTAGAGCTCGAGGGACGTCACCGAGCTGAACGTGTGCAGATCGCGGAGGTGTCGTGCGTTCGGTACTTGATCGGTTGGATCTCGAAGACGTTTGACTACATCAACAGCGTTACTTAATGCTTCTGCTTTCGGTCTACGAGGGTACGTGGACACACTCTCCCCCTCGTTGTTATGCATCACCTAGATAGATCTTGCGTGTTCGTAGGAATATTTTTGAAATTACCTCGTTCCCCAATAAAGTTTCCTAACCATAGACATGTGTTGTCATTTGATGAAAGGGATCACATCATTAGTAGAATGATGTGATGGACAAGACCCATTCGTTAGTTTAGCGTTATGATCGTTCAGTTTTATTGCTATTGCTTTCTTCATGTCAAATACATATTCCTCCGACTATGAGATTATGCAACTCCCGGATACCCGCCTATCAAACGTCACAACATAATCGGGTGATTATAAATATGTTTCATGTGATATCTCCGAAGGTGTTTGTTGGGTTGGCATAGATCGAGATTAGGACTTCTCACTCCGAGTATCGGAGAGGTATCTCTGGGCCCTCTCGGTAATGCACATCATAACAAGCCTGGCAAGCAAAGTGACTAATGAGTTAGTTACAGGATGATGCATTAAGGAACGAGTAAAGAGACTTGCCGGTGACGAGATTGAACTAGGTATGAAGATACCGACGATCGAATCTCGGGTAAGTAACATACCGATGACAAAGGGAATAATGTATGTTGTCATAACGGTTCGATCAATAAAGATCTTCAGAGAATATGTGGGAGCCAATATGAGCATCCGTGTTCCGCTTATTGGTTATTGACCGGAGAGGTGTCTCGATCATGTCTACATAGTTCTGGGTCCGCACGCTTAACGCTCGCCACGATATTGTATTATATGAGTTATGTGATTTGGTGACCAAATGTTGTTCGGGGTCCCGGATGAGATCACAAACATGAAGAGGAGTCTCAAAATGGTCGAGAAGTAAAGATTGATATATAGGACGATGATATTCGGACACCAAAAGTGTTCCGGAGGGTACCGGGTACATATTGGGTCACCGGAAAGGAGTTTCGGGCAACCCCGACGTAGATACGGGATTAATGGGCCGAGGGAGGGATAGACCAACCCACAAGGGGCTGGTGCGCCCCTTTCCCTGGCCGCAGGCCCTAGAGGAAGGAAAGGAGGGAGCCTCTCCCTGCCTTTCCCCCTTGGTGGGAGAAAGGAAAAGGGGGGCACCTCCTCCTTCCTTCCCTCATTGCCAAAAGAAGGAAAGGGGGGCGCCGCCCAGGGCAGTGAGCCCAAGTAGGATCTCTCCTGCTTGGGGTGCCCCAAGGCTACTCCCCTCCCTCTCCCACCTATATATACATGGGGAGGGGGTGCCTAGAAGACACATCAACTATTGTTAGGCGTGTACGACACCCCCCTCCACAGTTTACGCCTCTGGTCATATTCTCGTAGTGCTTAGGCGAAGCCCTGCGCAGATCACTTCACCATCACCGTCACCATTTCGTCGTGCTGACGGAACTCATCTACTTCCTCGACCCTCTGCTGGATCAAGAGTTCGAGGAACGTCATCGAGTTGAACGTGTGCAGAACTCGAAGGTCTTGCGAACACACTAATTTCAAAAAAATTCCTATGATCACGCAATATCTACCTAGGTGATGCATAGCAATGAGAGGGGAGAGTGTGTCCACGTGCCCTCGTAGACCAAAAGCGGAAGCGCTATGACAACGCGGCTGATGTAGTCGAACGTCTTCGCGATCCAACCGATCCAAGTACTGAACGTACGGCACCTCCGCGTTCTGCACACGTTCAGCTCGATGACGTCCCTCATACTCTTGATCCAGTTGAGGCCGAGGGTGAGTTCCGTCAACACTACGGCGTGGTGATGGTGATGATGATGCTACCGGCGCAGGGCTTTGCCTAAGCTCCACAACGGTATGATCGAGGTGTGTAATTGTGGAGGGGGGCACCGCACACGGCTAAAAGATCAACTTGTGTTGTCTGTTGCTCCTTTGGCGTGCCTGAGGGAGTCCTGGATTAGGGGGTATCCGGACAGCCGGACTGTGTACAACGTCCGGACTATTGAAGCGTGAAGATACAAGACTCAAGACTTCGGCCCGTGTCCGGATGGGACTCTCCTTTGCGTGGAAGACAAGCTTGGCGATCCGCATATTGTGTTTCCTTCCTTGTAACCGACTCCATGTAAACCCTAGCCCTCTCGATGTCTATATAAACCGGAGAGGTTGGTCCTCAGAAGGCCGATCACAATTACAATCATTCCATCATAGGCTAGCTCTTAGGGTTTAGGCTCTACGATCTCGTGGTAGATCTACTCTTGTACTACCCATATCTTCAATATTAATCAAGCTGGTGAAGTAGGGTTTTTACCTCCATCGAGAGGGCCCGAACCTGGTAAACATCCGCGCCCCTTGCTTCACGTTACCATCAGCCTTGACGCACGTGATCGGGACCCCTACCGAGATCCGCCGGTTTTGACACCGACATTGGTGCTTTCATTGAGAGTTCCTCCGTGTTGTTGCCAAGGGCTCGATGCTCGCCTCGCCATCAAGGACGACATTACCTCGGAGGGAGCTCCGGGCGTAGGCCAAACTCTCCAACTCGGGCGGCTTTATCATGGCCGCCCCATCGGCGCAAGTAAAGACCGACGATGGCCTCTCGTCATCAATCATAACCTTCGCGTCGAATCAGTAACTCGCCGAACAGATGGATCCGATGGAGCTCTCCTCCTCAATGAGCTCTTGGATCGTGATCGCCACTCGGGAGTCGCCACAGACTACGACCGGATCGGGCTTAAACCCGACCAAAGGGACATCGATCCCCGCCGCCACCCATGAGATAGCGACAGTGGGGGAACCTCACACGGACCGTCCCTCGACTTTGAGGACGAATTATGTTCGGATCACCGAACTCCTTGAGCCAAAGACCTGCTCAGAGGAAGACATGACCCAGGTCCCGGATTTAGAATCGGGCATTGGGCCGAAGAAATTGGGCGACACCCCGGATCCCGAGCTGTCAGGCTTGGAGCTTCCCACGCCCCTGGGTGTTAGATCGGATCAGAATCCGGATTCAGCTAACAGCACCTACCAGGACTTAAACCGCCTCTCCTGCATCAGGCAAGAGCCCCAGGAGACTGTACATCGCTACTGGGCCAGATTCCTCCTTGCGCTTAACAAGGTCAAGGACTGCCGCGAGGAGAATATAGTCTTACTCTTCTGCAAAAAATGCACGGACAAAGGACTCCTTAATGCTATAAGCCGCCGTGATATAGTACGCTCATGGATTTGGCAATCATAGTATGTAAATCTGCGGCGATGGAAAGCGCCTGAAAACCCAAATAATTTTGGGACAAGACGGCTCTCACTAAGACCTTTGTCCGAACTAAACGGGCGAACTCCGTGAAGTCGGCCGATCCCCGCCCCTCAAAAGACCAAAGCACACCCTGCATGGGAACCATTGGAAGAATGGCTCAATGGACCATGTAAACTCCACAAAGACTCCGGACACGACGCCAACTCATAGCCTTAGAGCATGTTGGATACTCGCAAGAAGTTGCAAAAAGTGGCGAGGATCTTCTTGCAGCCATAAAGGTAACAACATCCCGCCAAATGAACACAATGCGGTAATCGATCGTTTTCGAGACTTTCGCCTCAAACAATCGGTAAGGAAGCGAGCTCATCGAAGCTCATTGAAATTTGCCATGTGGCAAAGATAAACCCCGAATGACACCGCTATAACTTTCAATGCCGTGATGAACCTCGATTCCAGATCGTCTGCACCGCCGCCTGGTCCTTAGCCCAATCGTGGACGGCTGCTTCCGGCTGACTAAGGTACTCATGGACGGGCGGAAGTGGGTTGAACTTGATCTATGAAGAAACGCCAACAAAATGGAAATTGATAAAGGCCGCATTGAGCAAAGTGGCACCACCTTCAGGGAATCATCCTAGTCGGGAAGCGGCAAAGCGGAAAATCACACTCGATGTGGTGTTAGGCACCCCGGAAAATTACAGGTCCGAAGAAATTACATTCCAAGTGGCTCCTTTTAACAGCGGATACCACGCCCTTTTGGGGCGGGACGCGTTTACGAGCTTTCAAGCCATACCCCATTACGGGTACATGAAGCTTAAAATGCCCGGGCCCAATGGAATCATCACCTAGCCGTTGATCTCGACGTCATTCGCTACCGAAAACAAAACCGCAGCACTGGCCCTGGAAGCATTATCGGAAGCCCTAGCAGCCAAAGAATTAACAACGCTACGGGCCACCGTGGACAGGGACGTGATACGTCTCCAACGTATCTATAATTTTTGATTGCTCCATGCTACTTTATCTACTGTTTTGAACTATATTGGGCTTTATTTTCCACTTTTATATTATCTTTGAGACTAACCTATTAACCGGAGGCCCAAATGCACTTGCGCTTTTTGCCTATTTCAAGTGTTTCAAGAAACGGAATATCAAACGGAGTCCAAACGGAATGAAACCTTCGGGAACGTAATTTTCTCACCTAACGTGATCCAGAGACTTGGACCCTACTCAATAAGTAACAGAGGCGGTCACGAGGGTGGGGGCGCCCCTAGGGCCGCCACGCCTCGTGGTCCCCCCGTTGTTCCACCGACATACTCCTTCCTCCTATATATACCTACGCATTCCCAAACAATCGTAACAGGAGCCAAAACCTAATTCCACTGCTGCAACTTCCTCAGATCCACGAGATCCCATCTTGGGGCCTGTTCCGAGTTCACCGAGGGGGGCATCCACCACGGAGGGCTTCTACATCATCACCATAGCCCCTCCGATGAAGTGTGAGTAGTTTACTTTTTAGACCTTCGGGTCCATAGCTAGTAGCTAGATGGCTTCTTCTCTCTTTGGATCTCAATACAATGTTCTCCCCTCTCGTGGAGATCTATTCGATGTAATCTTCTTTATGCGGTGTGTTTGTTGAGACCGATGAATTGTGGGTTTATGATCAAGATTATTTATGAACAATATTTGAATCTTCTCTGAATTCTTTTATGTTTGATTGGTTATCTTTGCAAGTCTCTTCGATTTATCCGTTTGGTTTGGCCAACTAGATTGGTAGTTCTTGCAATGGGAGAAGTGCTTAGCTTTGGGTTCAATCTGCATGTGTCCTTTCCCAAAGGATGTATGGGCACCAAGGCACGATTGTATTGTTGCCATCGAGGATAGCAAGATGGGGTTTTATCATATTGCATGAATTTATCCTCTACATCATGTCATCTTGCTTAAGGCTGCTACTCCTGCTTTTAACTTAATACTCTAGATGCATGCCGGATAGCGGTCGATGAGTGGGAGTAATAGTAGTAGATGTAGGCGTGAGTCGGTCTACTTGTCTTGGACGTGATGCCTATATACATGATCATACCTAGATATTCTCATAACTATGCTGAATTGGCCAATTGGTCAACAAAGAATTTGTTCACCCACCGTAGAATACTTATGCTCTTGAGAGAAGCCACTAGTGAAACCTATGGCCCCGGTCTATTTTCATCATATCAATCTCCATCACTTTAATACTTGCTTTATTTTTACTTTGCCTTTTACTTTTCACTTTGCATCTCTATATCAAAAATACCAAAAATATTATTTATCATCTCTATCAGATCTCACTCTCGTAAGTGACCGTGAAGGGATTGACAACCCCTAATCGCGTTGGTTGCGAGGAGCTATTGTTTTGTGCAGGTACGAGGGACTTGTGCGTAGCCTCCAAATGGATTGATACCTTGGTTCTCAAAAACTGAGGGAAATACATACACTACTATGCTGCATCATCCTCTCCTCTTCGGGAAATCCAACGGTGCTCAAGAGGTAGCAAAAAGAATTTCTCGTGTCGTTGCCGGGAGGCTTACGCAAGAGCAAGTCAAGACTTGGACTCCTAACAACAAGCCACTTCCGCAATCATAAAGTCTACATACCAAGTACCCATCACAATCCCCTATCTCCCGCATTACATTATTTGCCATTTGCCTCTCGCTTTTCCTCTCCCCACTTCACTCTTGCCGCTTTTATTCGCCCTCTCTTCCCAATCTCCTCCTCTTTCCCTGCTTTGTCTTTTTTTCTCGCTTGCCTTTTGTTTGCTCGTGGTGTTAGTTTGTTTGCTTGCCATCATGACTAGTCTCATATCTTCTCCGTTATCTCCCGAGAATGAAGTTCTAAATATTAAGCAAAAGGGAGGGAGAAAATCTAAAAGACGCTTTGGTATAGAATTTGCAATGCTCAAAATAGATCTACTAGGAAGCAATCTACTTCAGTTCTTCTTCGTAATTTTTACGTAGGTGCTAATCCTTGGTATAGATATATCCTTGATACCGCTATCGAGGGAATTTCTTGGGTAGCCATACTTTTGATTCTTATAATGCTTTAATAGATTTATTTGGCTCACCACCTCTTTTGGTTAATAGAACTATGTTAACTTTGGAGCACGTTATGCAAAGACTTGAAATTATTGAGAATAAAGTTGCTACCATTGAATCAATTGAAAATCTTGATAAAAAGATCCACAATCAAATTACCCAATATGGATCTAAGGTAGGAATGACTTTGAAAATATTAAAGAAGAGGAACCCATAGTTAATGAGAAAATAAATCTAGATTCCACTAGAATCGATAAACTTGAGGGTATTATTACCAACTTGGGAACTGCTTTTTCTTCCGTAAAAACACTCCATGTTCGCCTACTAAAATACTAAGTTTATTTATGTTCCTAAGAATAAGGGTGAATCATCTAGTAAGGAAACTGCAGATCTTAAATCTATAAGTGTTCATCCCCATCTTTTTGCCATCATTAAGGAACCATTTGCTATGAATGAATTTTTAGATCTTTTGTCTAAAAATTTGACAATTACTAGAAAGAAAGAAAATTCTAAAGAAGGTAGATGCCTCATTGAAGAATTGCCTACCAAAGACGGCAATACTTAAATCTATGCTTGCTTTTATGCCTAGCTAGGGGCGTTAAACGATAGCGCTTGTTGGGAGGCAACCCAATTTTATTTTTAGTTTTTTTACTTTTGCTTCTGTTTAGGAATAAATAATCCATCTAGCCTCTGTTTAGATGTGGTTTTATGTTTTAATTAGTGTTTGTGCCAAGTTAGACCTATAGGATCTTCTTGGATGATAGTTATTTGATCTTGCTGTAATTTCCAGAATCTTTCTGTTCACGAAAACAATTGTTAAAAATCACCAGAACGTGATAAAATACTGATTCCAATTGCTGATGATCATTAAACAAATTGTCTAGGTCGTCCTATTTTGGTAGAAGTTTTGGAGTTCCAGAAGTTTGCGTTAGTTACAGATTACTAGAGACTGTTCTGTTTTTGACAGATTCTGTTTTTTGTGTGTTGTTTGCTTATTTTGATGAATCTATGGCTAGTAAAATAGTTTATAATCCGTAGAGAAGTTGGAATACAGTAGGTTTAACACCAATATAAATAAAGAATGAGTTCATTACAGTACCTTAAAGTAGTCTTTTGTTTTCTTTCTCTAACGGAGCTCACGAGATTTCTATTGAGTTTTGTGTTGTGAAGTTTTCATGTTTTGGGTAAATTCTTTTGATGGATTATGGAACAAGGAGTGGCAAGAGCCTAAGCTTGGGGATGCCCATGGCACCCCCAAGACAATCCAAGGGCACCAAAAAGTCAAAGCTTGGGGATGCCCCTAAGGCATCCCTCTTTTCGCTCTACTTCCATCGGTAATTTACTTGGAGCTATATTTTTATTCACCACATGATATGTGTTTTGCTTGGAGCGCCTTTGTATTATTTGCATCTTTGCTTGTTAGTTTACCACAATCATCCTTGATGTACACACCTTTTGAGAGAGCCATACATAAATTGTAATTTGATAGAATACTCTATGTGCTTCACTTATATCTTTTGAGCTTGATAGTTTTGCTCATAGTGCTTCACTTATATCTTTTGAGCGTGATAATTTTTGCTCTAGTGCTTCACTTAGATCTTTTAGAGCACGGTGGTGGATTTGTTTTAAAGAAACTATTGATCTCTCATGCTTCACTTAGATTATTTTGAGAGTCGTTAATAGCATGGTAATTTGCTTAAGATTAATATACTTGGTATTCAAGATATGTGAAACTTTCTTTTGAGTGCGTTGAATACTAAGAAAAGTTTGATGCTTGATAATTGTTTTGAGATATGAAGATGGTCATATGAGAGTCATGCTAGTTGAGTAGTTGTTAATATAAAGAAAACTTGTGTTGATGTTTGTGATTTCCGTAGCATGCACGTATTGTTAACCGTTATGTGATGTACTCGGAGCATGATTTATTTATTGATTGCCTTCCTTATGAGTGGCGGTCGGGGACGAGCGATGGTCTTTTTCCTACCAATCTATCCCCTAGGAGCATGCGCAGTAATACTTTGCTTTGATAACTTATAGATTTTTTGCAATAAGTATATGAGTTCTTTATGACTAATGTTGAGTCCATGGATTATATGCACTTTTTACCATCCTTCCACCATTGTTAGCCTCTAATACATCAAGCACTTTTGCCGGTATCATACACCCACCATATATATTCCTCAAAACAGCCACCATACCAACCTATCATGGCATCTCCATAGCCAATCCGAGATATATTGCCATGCAACTTTCAAACGATCCGATTATTATGACACGCTCCAAAATTTTCATATTGCTAGCATGATCATGTAGTTGACATCATATTTGTGGCAAAGCCACCTTTCATAATTCTTTCATACATGTCACTCTTGATTCATTGATATCCTGCACAATCACGGAGGCATTCATATAGAGTCATACTTTGTTCTAAGAATCGAGTTGTAATTGTTGAGTTGTAAGAAAAATAAAAGTGTGACGATCATCATTCTTTAGAGCATTGTCCCAAGTGAGGAAAGGATGATGGAGACCATGATTCCCCCACAAGTCGGGATAAGACTCCAGACGAAAAAAAAAAGAAAAATGAAAAAAAGAGGCCAAAAAAAAAGAGAAAAGGCCCCAAATAAAAAAAAGAGAGAAAAAGAGAGAAGGGACAATGCTGCTATCCTTTTATCACACTTGTGCTTCAAAGTAGCACCAAGATCTTCATGATAGAGAGTCTCTCATTTTGTCACTTTCATATACTAGTGGAATTTTCATTATAGAACTTGGCTTGTATATTCCAAATGATGGGCTTCCTAAAATGCCCTAGGTCTTCATGAGCAAGCGAGTTGGATGCACACCCACTTAGTTTCTTTTGTTGAGCTTTCATATACTTATAGCTCTAGTGCATCCGTTACATGGCAATCCATACTCACTCACATTGATATCTATTGATGGGCATCTCCATAGCCCGTTGATACGCCTAGTTGATGTGAGACTATCTTCTCCCTTTTTGTCTTCTTCACAACCACCATTCTATTCCACATATAGTGCTATATCCATGGCTCACGCTCATGTATTGCGTGAAGATTGAAAAAGTTTTGAAAATGTTAAAGTATGAAACAATTGCTTGGCTTGTCATCGGGTTGTGCATGATTTAAATATTTTGTGTGGGGAAGATGGAGCATAGCCGACTATATGATTTTGTAGGGATAACTTTCTTTGGCCATGTTATTTTGAGAAGACATAATTGCTTAGTTAGTATGCTTGAAGTATTATTATTTTTTATGTCAATATGAACTTTTGTCTTGAATCTTTCAGATCTGAATATTCATACCACAATTAAGAAGATTTACATTGAAATTATGCCAAAGTATGACTCCGCATAAAAAATTCTCTTTTTATCATTTACCTACCGAGGGACAAGCGTAATTAAGCTTGGGATGCCCGACACGCCTCCAACGTTATCTATAATTTTGATTGGTCCATGCTATTTTATCTACTATTTTGGACTATATTTGGCTTTTATTTTCCACTTTTATATTATTTTTGGGACTAACCTATTAACCAGAGGCCCAGCCCTGCACTGCTGTTTTTTGCCTATTTGTTGTTTCAAGAAACAGAATATCAAACGGAGTCCAAACGTAATAAAACCTTCGGGAACGTGATTTTCTCACCGAACGTGATCCAGGAGACTTGGACCCTACTCTAAGAAGTGCCAGAGGCGGTCACGAGGGTGGAGGGTGCGCCTTCTAGGGCGCGCCTCGCCTTGGGCCCCCTGTTGCTCCACCGACGCATTCCTTCCTCCTATATATACCCACGCACTCTCAAACGATCGTAACAGGAGCCAAAAACCTAATTCCACCGCCAAGAACTTCCTCAGATCCACGAGATCCTATCTTGGGGCCTGTTCGGAGTTCACGAGGGGGCATCCACCACGGAGGGCTTCTACATCATCACCATAGCCCCTCCGATGAAGTGTGAGTAGTTTACTTCAGACCTTCGGGTCCATAGCTAGTAGCTAGATGGCTTCTTCTCTCTCTTTTTGGATCTCAATACAATGTTCTCCCCCTCTCTTGTGGAGATCTATTCGATGTAATCTTCTTTTTATGTGTGTTTGTTGAGACCGATGAATTGTGGGTTTATGATCAAGATTATCTATGAACAATATTTGAATCTTCTCTGAATTCTTTTTATGTTTGATTGGTTATCTTTGCAAGTCTCTTCGAATTATCCGCTTGGTTTGGCCACCTAGATTGGTAGTTCTTGCAATGGGAGAAGTGCTTAGCTTTGGGTTCAATCTTGGCAGTGTCCTTTCCCAAAGGATGTAAAGGGCACCAAGGCACGTGATTGTATTGTTGCCATCGAGGATAACAAGATGGGTTTTTTATCATATTGCATGAATTTATCCCTCTACATCATGTCATCTTGCTTACATGCTACTGCTTTTAACTTAATACTCTAGATGCATGTCGGATAGCGGTCGATGAGTGGAGTAATAGTAGTAGATGTAGGCAGGAGTCGGTCTACTTGTCTCGGACGTGATGCCTATATACATGATCATACCTAGATATTCTCATAACTATGTCAATTCGCCAATTGGTCAACAAGAATTTGTTCACCCACCAGTAGAATACTTATGCTCTTGAGAGAAGCCACTAGTGAAACCTATGCCCCAGTCTATTTTCATCATATCAATCTCCATCACTTTAATACTTGCTTTGTTTTTTACTTTGCCTTTTACTTTTCACTTTGCATCTCTATATCAAAATACCAAAAATATTATTTATCATCTCTATCGATCTCACTCTCGTAAGTGACCGTGAAGGGATTGACAACCCCTAATCGCGTTGGTTGCGAGGGAGCTATTGTTTTGTGCAGTACGAGTGACTTGTGCGTAGCCTCCATCGGATCGATACCTTGGTTCTCAAAAACTAAGGGAAATACTTACGCTACTTTGTTGCATCATCCTCTCCTCTTCGGGAAATCCAACGCGGTGCTCAAGAGGTAGCAGTGACGACGGATACCGCATGTTTACCCAAGCCCACCTCATTTAAACCCGCATTTAAAATAGTCAAATTCCAAGTCCATCCAACGGACCCCATGAAGACAGCTTCCATCGGGACACAGTTGAGCCCCGCAATAGACGCCACACTACGAGACTTTTTACGCGAGAATTGGGATATTTTCGCCTGGCACCCATCGGACATGCCGGGCATCCAGCGTGGATTGGCTTACATAGCCTTAACATACTAAAGGGATACAAACTCGTTAAACAGACCCTAAGGCGATTCTCGAGCCCAAACGACAAGCAATGGGGAAGAGCTAGCCAAGCTTACTCGAGGTCGGATTCATCGTAGACATTAAACATCCGGATTGGCTGGCAAATTTGGTGATGGTACCAAAGAAGGACAAATCCTGGCGCCTATGCGCCGACTTCAAAGACCTCAACAAGGCTTGCCCCAAGGATCCTTTTCCTCCCTCGCATCGATCAAATCATCGATGCCTATTAATCGGACACGACATCATTGTGTTTTCTCGACGCATACTCCGGATACCATCAAATAAAGATGGCAGAGTCTCACCATGCCGCAACAGCTTTTCATAACACCATATGACCCTTTTTGCTTCAACACTATGCCTTCGGCTTAAGAATGTCAAGCAACCTATCAACGCATGATTCAAACATGCCTCGGAAAACAAATCGGCAAAACTGCGGAGGTGATATGTGGACGACGTGGTCATAAAAACAAGACACGCCGAAACCCTAATAGATGACTTGAGGCTTACATTCGATAACCTCCTACATATGACATCAAGTTGAATCCGGAAAAATGCGCTTTGGCGTCCCCTCGGGAAAATTTCTGGGCTTCATTGTTTCCAATAGAGGAATTGAAGCGAATCCGCAAAAATCCGAAGCTCGTCCGCAGCTTGGCTATACCAACAGACCTTCAAGCACATCCAAAACTAGCTGGATGCGTGGCCGCTTTGAGCCGCTTTATATCCAGGTTAGAGAAAAGGCATTGCCGCTTACCGCCTCCTTCTCGGTGCAATCGAACACTTCAGATGGACGGATGCAACAAGCGGCGGACTCGATGAAATAAAGACCTTACTGGCCAGTAATCCAGTCCTAACGCCAAACATCGCCGAACCTATGCTATTGTACATAGCTGCAACACATCAAGTGGTAAGCGTTGCTCGTCATTCGAACGAGAGGCGGACGGATACAAATTCCCGCTTCAAAAGCCGGTTTATTACGATCCACGGTCCTCACCCCATGCAAATCCCAATACCCACACTATCAAAAAATAGCATACGCGTCTTCATGGCATCCCTAAGCTGCGACACTACTTTCAAGAGTGTTCGATTACGGTGGCTTTCGAAGTACCACTCAATGACATAATAAATAACCGCGACGCTACGGGCCGGATTGCTAAATGGGCTATCGAGCTCCTTCCGTTCGACATAATATACAAACCACGGCGAGCCATTAAGTCGCAAGTACTGGCTGACTTTGTCGCCGAATGGACAGAAGCCGAACTCCCTAAAGAGTACGACGCGTACTCCAACTGGATCATGCACTTCGACGACTCCAAAATGCTGGCCGGATTGGGAGCAGGTGTAGTCTTGACATCTCCCACCGGAGACACGGTCCAGCACGTCCTTCAAATATTATATACAGACTCCAACAATGCAGCCGAATACGAGGCGCTGTACTGCCTGATCTTCGGATGGCGGTCTCTATGGGCATCCAACGCCTAGAAGTGCGCGATTCAAACCTCGCAATATCACAAATAAACAGAGGCTTTGATGCCAAGGATCCGAAAATGGCGGCTTCACCGTAATGCCGCCCTCAAAATGTGAGCTCGGTTCGAGGGGCTCAATTCCACCATGTGGCTCGAGAAAACAATCAAGCGGCGGACGCCCTCGCCGCATCGGGCGCCAAACGCGACCCCGCCCCACCTAACATATTCACGGAAAGGTTGTTCAAGCCATCCGTAGTATGGGAAGGAGTCCAGCAATACCAAAGACGGATCCGAATACATCCCAGGACTCCGAACCATCAGACACAATCGGAGGATCTGCCATCGAAATAGCATCTTCTACCCATGAAATCATGGCCGTAATCATCGCCTGCGGATCGAGCCTTTCTTGGCCTACCTAAATAGGCAAGAGTTCCCCGAAGACCAAAATGAAGCACGCTGCATAGTCCGGCATTCTAAAGCTTACAAAGTCCACGAAGGGGAACTCTATAAGAAAAGCGCGACCGGAGTGCTCCAAAGGTGCATCTCCGAAGAGGAAGGGTGGCAACTCTTGGCTGAAATCCATGCCGGACTGGGCGGACACCACGCCGCGGCTCGAAAGCGCTTAGTCAGCAAGGCCTTCCAGACAGGTTCTATTGGCCGACGGCCCGAAAGCAGACGACGACAGACCTGGTCCAACATTGCGCCGGTTGCCAGCTCTTCACCAATCAGAGTCATATGCCCCTACCGCTTCTCCAAACAATCCCCATTACTTGGCCCTTCGTGGTCTGGGGGCTGGATATGGTCGGACCCTTAAAGGGGGAAGCCATAAGAAAAAATACTTATTGGTCATGGTGGACAAGTTCACCAAATCGATAGAGGCCAAACCAGTTAAACGGCCGAATCCGGACCAGTAATAGACTTCATATCCGGGTCGCATAATCGACACGGTGTCCCCCACAAAGATCATCATCGATAATGGCTCAAATTTCACAGCCGATGATGTGAAAACTTGCGCGACAAAATGGGCATTAAGCTCGACTACGCTTCCGTCTAGCACGCCCAAACAAACGGCCAGGTCGAATGGGCAAACGGTCTCATCATGAGTGACATCAAACCCAGACTAGTGCGATCTTTAATAGAATCGGATACGCACTGGGTGGAGGAGCTCGACTCCGTACTCTGGGGGCTGCGGACCACACCGAATCGCACCACCGGATATACACCATTTTTTATGGTGTACGGTTTGGAAGCAGTACTACCCTGCGACGTAATACATGATTCACCACGCGCAGACGCATGTACAAAGAGAAGGAAGCCGAGTTAGATCGGCAGGATAACTTGGATGCCACGGAGGAGGAGCGCGATGTCGCAAAAGCCCGTTCCGCATTCTATCGCCAGCAGCTTCGATTTATATCAAAACAGAGAAGTGCGGGCCAAAACTTACAATATTGGTGAGCTCGTTCTGCGCCTACCGGAGAAGAAGAAGGACAAACTCAAACCCAAGTGGGAAGGTCCCTTTGTCATTGAGAAAGTTCTCACCGGAGGAGCGTACCGCTTACGTAATGCATCCGACAACAGACTCGAGCCGAACCCATGGAACGCGGCTAGACTCCGGAGATTCTACGCCTAACGCTGAACTCAGCGTTCGTCTCCTTACTCCCCCCTTTTTTTACTTATGCTCCACCCCACTTTTCCTTTCTCGACCTTTTTTCTCTTCACACAAAGTACTCAATACAGTGCGGACTCCCGGATTACTCCGGCCTCACTATGTGTGTAAGCAATACCTGGGGGCTTCCTATATGGAAGCTAAAAATAATTACGCAAATGGCTTTTGCCCATCACATATGAGTTCCTTTTTCATATGTGCCTTTTCTTCACCATTATATGCATCGATATGACTTAAGATGTGACCAAGCTGGGTTGCCTGGCTCTTGTGTTTATGCCCTACATTCCCGTTAATTCGGCTAGGGCATAAGGGGAGCACCTCTGTGATTGTTACTGCCGGTTCAGCCGGATGTGTACCTCAGACTGGGTGAAGCCGAAATCTAGTTTCCTTAAGAGAATATTCGATCGGTGAACAAAAGATGTATTAGTTTATTACAACATAGAACCCCAGAAGTCTTGTATCCTGCACCATCGTTCGCAGTCCGGACATGTGCATTGCCGCATGCATACCCAGGGAAAGGAACCCCTAACGAAACTATTCTCCCTGGAAGATGTTTCTTACTATCCATGCAATATAACATAACTAGTTGGGTACTTGTCTATTCAAGCACTTATGACCCCTACGCCTGGTCCCCACGCATACCCCGGTTTTGTATAGCTGAAGCGGGTATTCGGACACACCCCTTGACTGTAGGATCCGGGGTGAAGCTTAAAAGGTCCGCCATGACAAATGATTTTCATCCGGCTAGGGGCTACTTATGCCCATTAAATTACACAGTCACTTGGACTGACTATATTCCTCCTCTATTCCATCTAACAGGCTATCTAGCTTACAATCCTGTTGAGAATACTTAGCAGCTAATGCTACCTGGTCATATACCAGACTTACGGGAATTTCTTGCCCATCGGGCCCCGCCGGTCCTACTTCGGCCATATGGTTCGGGTCCAGCTTGGTGTAGCGCGTCTTCACCATTTCCCAGGCTTCTCTTGCACCTTGCCGGTATGCTGATATCTTCCATAGATGGGAGCGCCGCCGGGCTCCTTGAAGCAGGTCCGCAAGCTCCCCCATGCCATTCGGCAGGAGACTTGATGGCCACAAGGCCTGAGCAACGCCGTGCATCACCCGCCGAGCTCGCTGCGTAACTGCGGAAAGTTCTTCCAGTAAATCACTTGCATATGAGGGCATCTCCTCTTCAGGGTGACCCGTCAACATTCCTGCAAGCAAAATTCTTTCAAAATACTTCCTCGCCGAACTATCATACAGTTTGTTTGGGCACTCACCATAAATGCCGCGTCGAAGCCTTTTGTTCTCCTTCACGGAGTCCGCCAGTTGAGCACGGACGCCCTTTAATTCCATGTCCAGCCGAATATTGGCATCTTGAAGATCGTTCTTCTTTTGCTTAACCTGCGTAAGGATGCGCTCGCCAGCCTTTAGCTGCCTTTTAAGATGCGAGTCGTCATCCGTTGCGCCTCCCGGATTCACCTCGAATTGTCTCATGTAATCTTACATCGGACTAGCCATACCAGCCATTTACTAACTGGTGCATCTTCGCACAATTGATACAAATGTTACCAGATGGGGCCTTATGGGATTCCTCTAACTTGGCGCATCAGTGTCCCTCGGCTGGGCCTTGCATTCCTCAAGCTCCCGAGCCAATTGTTCATTCTTCTCTACAAGGACCTGTGCATAAATTGATCCTTCAAACAGTTGTTCCAACTATTGCAAGTCTCAGGGGCTACTGCTATACATACTTATCAAAATTGTTTACCCGTATATCTTTGGTATACTGGTTCGTCGCTCGGGCAAGCCCGTCTTGAGCAGCCCGGATGTATGCGTCTGCAGAATTGAAGGCATTAAATGCCTCTTCGGAAAAGATGTTGTTCCAAAGCACGGCCCTCCGGCGCCGGTGATTAATGGCGCTCTCCACTTCGGAGTTTGTGGCCGAAAGCATATCCGCATCCCTTGTTAGAGAACTAGGCGGAACTGGCCCCATGTCCGCCTCTGCCCCCGAAGCCGGTTCTGGAACCCGGCTGGCGGAGGCATGATTGGCGGGATCCCCAGATATAGTCCGGCTTCTTCTCTTCCTGCCAGACACAAAGGGCGCTGTTATACTTCAAATACTACAATCGCAGGATAGGTTATTACTTTACCTCTGCAGCGGTGTGTCAACCCTCAATGCCTTCCTCTTGAGCCTGCCCGATCCGGACGTCCGTGGTTGACGAGTCCCTAGGGGCTCGACCCCGCGCTCCGACCGTCGTCTCTGCAAATAGCACGACGCCTTAAAGGTAAGGCATAATGCCTGAGGGAAGTCCTCTTCGGAGGACAGGTTTTTTAGTTCGGCTTACGCGCGACACAGGGAGCAGTCCGGGATAGTCGGTCGTAATGGCCACTGAGGCACCGTCCCAGCTCGCTTGATAAAATACCCTGTTGACAAGCTCCACGGTAATATCCGGATCTTCTTTGAGTCCCGAATCTAGGGCCCTTCCGGGGTCCTCTGGCTGCGGGGAGGGGCTGAAGATTCCTTCCACGGCCCTCCTCAGTTCCTGCTCGGAAACATCGATGCAGGCAATCTTAGCAGAAGAATGCTAAAGTAAGTAAAACAGGGAAAGGACTAACGACTTACCCACTCTGGGGGGTTGTACATGGAGAAACCTTCCCGTGGTTTAATGCGAAGGAATTCCTCCTCTTCCCCTTTGTATAAATTGGACAATATCCTTGCCAGAGCAGAGGCAGAGTCCGGACCCTTACGGCTGCAGCGGGTGGCGTCGTCTTCCCCGTTGAAGTGCCACATGGGCTTCCCAAGATATTGAAGCGGTTGCACTCCCCGCATTATGCATATTGCCATGACCTCGACTGTCGTCAGTCTGGATTTGGCCAGCAACTTTATCCTGCTCATCAGGGAGTGTATTTCCCTCGTTCCTCTTCTTGAGGGTCATTGGGCGCTTAGCTTAGGCGTGCCCTTCTGAAGCGTTGCTTGAACTTGGGGAGACCTGTCCGGACTGGATCCGGAAGGGGAACGTCATCAATGTAAAACCACTCTGAAGGCCAGTTTTCTGGTGCCTTCTTAGGATGCCGGACAGGTATCCGGTTTCGGCAATGCGCCATACTTCGGCCTCGTCCACTTGACATAGGGATTCTCCCTGGGTGCGGGGAACAAGGCAGAACAGCTTCCTCCATAATCCGAAGTGAGGTTCGCAGCCTAAAAACAGCTCGCAAAGTGCGACGTACCCCACTATATGCAGAATGGAGGCAGGGGTAAGGTTGTGCAACTGGAGGCCGTAGAACTCCAGGAGCCCGCAAAGAAACGGGTGGATGGGAAACCCGACGCCCCTTAGCAGATGCGGGATGAGGCATACGCGCTCCTCTGGAGACGGGTTTGGAGATCCCTCCGCTTGTTCCCCTCCGCCATAAGTGGCTATTCCGGCTCGGATAGGGACCATGAACGCCGGTGGGAGAAACCCTTGGGTTTGTAACTTTATCAAACGGCTATGAGGAACTGAGCACTCTCCCCAATCCCCCGACTTTGAACGAGGAGGGCAAGCTGAAGAGCTGCGACGGCCGGCCATGTTAGAATGGTTTTTCGTGGAGCGCTCTACTGGATGCTAGCTCAGGGAGGGAGAGTGAGGTTTGGATCTGAGGATCCCCGTCCCTTCAAATAGGCGGTCAGCCCGGAGGATTGAGGGTGTCAAATGCAAAAATGCCTCGGCTCCTCGCATTCGCTCGACACGTGGAGATGGTCATTATTGAGGCACTGAAGCCGAGGAGCACAACATTGATTGGAGACCGGACATTATTCGTTGTAACAGGTACTTTGGAGTATTCGGAGAAGGAACCCGCCTTGCAATGCCGAAGACAATATCTGCTACCGGACTCATCGTCATTGAAGCCTGGTTCAGGGGATACTGAGGGAGTCCTGGATTAGGGGGTATCCGGACAGCCGGACTGTGTACAACGTCCAGACTATTGAAGCATGAAGATACAAGACTCAAGACTTTGGCCCGTGTCCGGATGGGACTCTCCTTTGCGTGGAAGACAAGCTTGGTGATCCGGATATTGTGTTTCCTTCCTTGTAACCGACTCCATGTAAACCCTAGCCCTCTCCGGTGTCTATATAAACCGGAGAGGTTGGTCCTTAGAAGGCCGATCACAATTACAATCTTTCCATCATAGGCTAGCTCTTAGGGTTTAGGCTCTACGATCTCATGGTAGATCTACTCTTGTACTACCCATATCTTCAGTATTAATCAAGCAGGAAGTAGGGTTTTACCTCCGTTGAGAAGGCCCGAACCTGGGTAAACATCCCTGTCCCTTGCTTCCTGTTACCATCAGCCTTGACGCACAGATCGGGACCCCCTACCCGAGATCGCCGATTTTGACACCGACAGTGCCCCCTGCCCCCATATATAAAGGAGGGGAGGAGGAGGACGCCCAACAAGGGGCGCGCCAGAGAGAGGGGAGTCCTACTAGGACTCCAGTCCTAGTAGGATTCGGCCCCACCCTATTTTTCCTTTTACCGGAGGGGGAAAAGGGGAAGGAGAGGGAGTAGGAGAAGGAAAGGGGGTGGCGCCCCATTCCCAAGTCCAATTCGGCCTCCTCCCTTGTGGGGGGCGCACCAGCCCCTTGTGGGCTGGTTAGCCTCCCTCCTATGGCCCATAAGGCCCATATCTTTCCCTGAGGGGTTCCGGTAACCTCCCGATACTCCGAAAAAATGCCTGAATCACTCGGAACCATTCCGATGTCCGAATGCAACCTTCCAATATATGAATCTTTACCTCTCGACCATTTCGAGACTCCTCGTCATGTCCGTGATCTCATCCGAGACTCCGAACAAACTTCGCTCATCAAATCACATAACTCATAATACAAATCGTCATCGAACGTTAAGCGTGCGGACCCTACGGGTTCGAGAACTATGTAGACATGACCGAGACACATCTCCAGTCAATAACCAATAGCGGAACCTGGATGCTCATATTGGCTCCTACATATTCTACGGAGATCTTTATCGGTCAAACCGCACAATAACATACGTTGTTCCCTTTGTCATCAATATGTTACTTGCCCAAGATTCGATCGTCGGTATCATCATACCTAGTTCAATCTCGTTACCGGCAAGTATCTTTACTCATTCCGTAATACTTCATCCCTCAACTAAATCATTAGTCACAATGCTTGCAAGGCTTATAGTGATGAGTATTACCGAGAGGGCCCAGAGATACCTCTCCGAAACACGGAGTGACAAATCCTAATCTTGATCTATGCCAACCCAACAAACACCTTCGGAGACACCTGTAGAGCACCTTTATAATCACCCATTTACATTGTGATGTTTGGTAGCACACAAAGTGTTCCTCCGGTATTCGGGAGTTGCATAATCTCATAGTTTGAGGAACATGTATAAGTCATGAAGAGAGCAGTAGCAATGAAACTGTAACCATCATAATGCTAAGCTAATGAATGGGTAATGTCCATCACATCATTCTCCTAATGATGTGATCATGTTCATCAAATGACAACACATATCTATGGTTAGGAAACATAACCATCTTTGATTAACGAGCTAGTCAAGTAGAGGCATACTAGGGACAATATGTTTTGTCTATGTACTCACACATGTACTAAGTTTCTGGTTAATACAATTCTAGCATGAATAATAAACATTTATCATGAGTTAAGGAAATAAATAATAACTTTATTATTGCCTCTAGGGCATATTTCCTTCAGTCTCCCACTTGCACTAGAGTCAATAATCTAGTTCACATCACCATGTGATTTAACACTAATTAATATTCACATATGTATATGATTAACACCCATAGTTCACATCGTCATGTGACCAACACCCAAAGGGTTTACTAGAGTCAATAATCTAGTTCACATCGCTATGTGATTAACACCCAAAGATTACTAAGGTGTGATCATGTTTTGCTCGTGAGAGACGTTTAGTCAACGGGCCTGTCACATTCAGAGCCGTATGTATTTTGCAAATATTCTATGTCAACAATGCTACTTGCGGAGCTACTCTAGCTAATTGCTCCCACTTTCAATATGTATCCAGTTGAGACTTAGAGTCATCTGGATCGGTGTAAAAAGCTTGCATCGATGTAACTCTTTACGAGGAGCTCTTTTATCACCTCCATAATTGAGAAATATTTCCTTAGTCCTCACTAAGGATAATTTTGACTGGCTGTCCAAAGGATCTACTCCTAGATCAAAATTGTACTCCTTGCCAAACTCAGACAGGGTACACAATAGGTGCAGTACACAAGACAACATACTTTATAGAACCTATGATCGCGTGGCATAGGGAATGACTTTCATTCTCTTTCTATTTTCCGTCGTGGTCGGGCTTTGAGTCTTACTCAACTTTACACCTTATGTCTGAGGCAAGAACCCTTTTCTTTGACTGGTCCATTTTGAACTTCTTCAAAACTTTACCAAGGTATGTGCTTTGTGAAAGTCCAATTAAGCGTCTTGATCTATCTCTATAGATCTTGATTCCCAATATGTAAGCAGCTTCACCGAGGTCTTTCAATAAAAAATCTTATTCAAGTATCCCTTTTTGCTATACAGAAATTCTATATCATTTCCAATCAACAATATGTCATCTACATATAATATCAGAAATGCTATAGAGATCCCACTCACTTTCTTGTAAATACAGGCTTCTCCAAAAGTCTGTATAAAACCATATGCTTTGATCACACTATCAAAGCATTTATGTCACGACCGGTTTTCCAATAAAAAAGTTTATTGAGAAACCGACCTTTTGATTCCAGTATGAGGAAAAATCCTCCTGACTGGTAGACAAATTCTTGATACAATAAGCCAGTAGTATTGAAATATATTACAGGGTCGAGCTAGGGGTGCTCAACAATTTATTACAAGCACGCCAATAATTATACATAATGGAGGATATGACACAATGGTGTGGGGTGGCTTACTACTGACTCGAGAATAAAGCGGTGGTGGAATAACACAGTGGGGTGGAGGATATAACTCCTAAACTGGCAGCTCATCGAGCGTCGAGGTGAGGCTCGATGAATTTATTTGTGTAGCGGAAGCGGATATAATACAGTGACCAAAACCAGGGTCGCACGAGACTGACTGGGACTCCTCTAGGCGTCGAACTCGCTATCGAACTCTTCATCCATGAGATCGCCACAAGATTCCGCCAAATCAACAAGCCGTGAGTACTTTGAAAGTACTCGCAAGACAGTTCGGACATAAGATATAACAAATGCATGCATGAATGCGCTATGAGCAATTAGTAACGTACATCCAAATGATGAAATAGCATGACATTAATTAGTAAGAAGGAAGTCGGTGGTAGTAAAACAATCGAAAACCGATCCGAATTAATGCGGGCGGCGCCTCGAAGGGTGAACAAATAAATAAATCATGCCGCGATCGGCGTAAAGCGACACCACATAACGGGCTTATATTGAAAGTAAGAGACATGCGTGCCACAATCGGACGTCGGAGCGACATCACAGAGAGGGCTTATAATGAAAGTAAATAATAGGTGTGCCACAGTCGGACGTCTGAGCGACATCGCAGAAAGGGCTTATACCAAAAGAAAGATAACAAGCTTGCACGAGGCCGGACGTCCGAGCGACATCGCAGTAAAGGGCTTATATTAAAAGTAAATAAACGAGCATGCCCGCCGACGTCGAGCGACATCGCAGAAAGGGCTTATATCAAAAGTAAATAACGAGCATGCCACCCGCGATCCGGACGTCTGAGCGGCATCTCGAAAGGGCTTATATCAAAAGTAAATAACGAGTATGCCACGATCCGGACGTCCGGCGACATCTCGTAAAGGGCTTATATCAAAAGTAAATAATAACAATGTCATAGTTGGACGTCTGAGCGACATCGCAGAAAGGGCTTAAAATTTCAATATTCATATTTGTTGCATTCACAAGGATATAATACTCATAGGAAATATTCAGCACACAATTATAAACGGGTTAGTCCATCCACATGAGTAAACATCTTCCGGATCTAACACTCATGAGGCTTACCGGAGTTTTTGTCACCAAGTCTGACATTTGACTAGATAAGATAAACACAGAACAGGGATATGGATAGGATGATACAAAGATTTTTTTTGACTCTGCAGAAGTTTGTACTAAATTGCCCACAGCCAACGGATTTCGTAGTCACGAGGACTAGTTCCGCTTACGGTATTTCGGAAGAAACACATCTAACCAAGACACACCCATCCCACCTCACAATGCCGGAATCACCCTAGACATCGCTCAAGAAAAACTTTTGAGACGGGAGATCACAATCTCGAATAGCATGGGATCAAATTTATATCTGGCAGCGCTCTAAGGGTGCCCCCTCTCGGTCCCAACCGGAAACACCCATGCCCCTCGACCGGATGATAGGCTTTAATCCAGGGCCATGGAACCCTCATCCCGCCTCTCGATTTGGTGTGTACCAGAAGCGGTTTGCAACTTATTAAGCTTGCATATTTCCTTGCGGAAAAACATGTGGTAGTACAGAGGGAAACATATGGAAACTGGACGATTCATGTTGACACTGGTCAAACAGTCAGGCATAAGACTGGCATGCTACAACACTGCCATCTTACTCATTCTTACGCCATCACATGGCCATGCAAACTCGTATCCAATATCTTATAGATTTTCGAAACTCACTTGTCTCCACTTTGCATGTAATATGACACTCATCGAGATGCTCATAAACATGCCATGAAGCGCTTAATGCAAACATGCCAAGACACTCATCATATCAAAAGTTCAAACATGCTTGCCTGGTTCGGAGTAGTCGGGGCCTAGCTCGGTGAAGCTCGTGGTTCCGTCACCTCCTTCGGTATCTCCGTGCTCAGTGCGTTCTTCCACGTCGGTGGGTGGTGGTGGTGGTCGCCGGCGAGCACCACGTCAACGGCGGCCCTTGCTCCGGCGGACGGCGGTTCGGGTGGAGTTGGATCTCGCCGGGGAGTGCGGAGTGAATCGAGGTGGAGGCCGAGGCGGAACGGGGCGGCCGGAGTTGGGGGAGGAGACCTCCTCGAGGTCCTCCTAGTGGCCTGGCGGAGTGTTGGTGAGGTGCAGAGGTGGTGCATGCTCGAGGGCGAGCTCGGGGCCCCTTTCTATAGGCGATCCGAGGCGATGGCCATGAACGGAGTTCTCCGGCGAAGGTTCTGGCCTTGAGGGCTTGGTCGGGGTGGTTTAGGGGTTGAGCGCCATCGTGGAGGTCCATCGCTCCATTTAGGCACTAAACGAGCTTGGATTAGAAGCTTTGGGGTGGGTTCGACGGAACGGGTGGCGCGGGCCTGGCCGGGCGGCAGAGGGCGTGCTCGTGCTTGCCGGCCACGGCGACGGTGTAGCGGGAGTGCGGTGGCATGCATGAGCCACGCGGAGGGCTGTGGAGCGATGGGGCGGCGCCCGGGTGGCGTGGCGAGCTGGCTCGAGCCCTCGCTGGCCGCCACGGGTGGTGCGGCCACCACGAACTGCTAACGCCGGCGAGGCTCACCGCCACCGACGCCGTGACCTGGCCGTCAAGGGGGCGTGGCGTGCTCGCCAGGGAGGAGGGGTCAGGCGTGAACGCGCCAGGCGCATATGCTGATAGGTGATGTAACTCGGCGTAGAAATGACACTGAACTTTCTCAATCTCTGAATTTTTCTCGAAAGTGCAAGGTAACAAAGGCTTGCCAAGTGTTCGATGAATGATTTTGGTATGTGGGAGGTTCTCCTTGAGCTGATTTTTTGGTGGGTGGCCTCTCATTGCATCCTGGGGCTGCCTGAATTTTGGTGGAATTTTGGAGAAGAGGAGATATGAATTTCACCAAATTTGACAAATCTGGTCCAAACTTGCAAGAGGTGAAACTTGAAAATTTTGAAAAGAAGAAGGGTGGATCTTGATGGTTCTAGGTTGTGGGTGCTAGGGACTATCCAGAGGAGTTGGTTTGAGATCAAAACTCAAAGGCAATTAGGTACTTGCTTTGCAAATCACCTAGGCTCAAAATAATGGACAAAATTGTTTTGGGGAAAGAAAGAAATGAAATAAAGTCCAAAAATGAGTTGGACTTGTTGGGACAGAATATTTGGATTGCCCCCAAAGTGGAAGGAGGGGTTTTTGGGAGTATTTACCACAAGAGGTATGGTAAAACTATGGGTGGTTTCAATATAAGAGAAGACCCAAAACTCCTAGGGTTTTCTTTTAAAAGAAAATAAATTCCAAGAATTAAATTTGAGAAGGGGATAAACAGAAGAAAGGTTTTTAATAACCAACACCAGGGTTGAAGAAGATGCCAAAATAAAATCCTTTGCCAAAGGGGAAAATTTTTGAGAGAGAGATTTTTGGAAGGGTTTAAATGACCTTCTTCAAAACCAACAAAGTTTTTGATGAAAGCCAACTAAATTTTTTTGGAGTGTCACAATTTATTCCAACTCCGAGAGGCTTGCACCAGTCCATAAATGGATCGCTGGAGCTTGCACACTTTGTTAGCACCATTGGATCGACAAAACCTTCTGGTTGCATCATATACAACTCTTCTTCCACAAATCCATTCAGGAATGCAGTTTTGATATCCATCTGCCAAATTTTATAATCATAAAATGCAGCAATTGCTAACATGATTCAGACAGACTTAAGCATTGCTACAGGTGAGAAAGTCTCATCGTAATCAACTCCTTGAACTTGTCGAAAACCTTTCGCAACAAGTCGAGCTTTGTAAATAGTAACATTATCGTCCGCGTCAGTCTTCTTCTTAAAGATCCATTTATTTTCTATGGCTTGCCGATCATCGGGCAAGTCCACCAAAGTCCACACTTTGTTCTCATACATGGATCCTTCTGTTGGGGAACATAGTCATTTCAAAAAAATTCCTACGCACACGCAAGATCATGGTGATGCATAACAACGAGAGGGGAAGTTTATCTTCATACCCTTGAAGATCGCTAAGCGGAAGCGTTTATCAACGCGGTTGATGTAGTCGTACGTCTTCACGATCCGACCGATCCAAGTACCGAGCATACGGCACCTCCGAGTTCGCACACGCTCAGCTCGATGGCGTCCTCGCCTTCTTGATCCAGCAAGACGGGCGAAGTAGTAGATGAGTTCCGAAGACGACGCGGCGTGGTGACGATGTTGGTGAAGAACAATCTCCGCAGGGCTTCGCCTAAGCACTACGAAAACTATGACAGAGGATAAACTAGAGGGTACGGGGTTGCCGGCACACGGCTTTGTGTTTCTTGATGTGTCTTTGGTTCTAGCCCTGCCCCACTATTTATATGTTAAGGCTTGGGGTCGAAACTTGGAGTAAAAGCCTCTACAAAGTCGGTTTCACCCGAAGGCAAGAGTCCTTCTCGGACTCGGGGCAGACGCCAGGTTCCCGGCGTTCGACCCAGACGCCAGGACCACCGTCGGCCCGCCCTGGACTCATAAAACTTCCTTTTGTGCTTTCAAAAAACCTTGTGGGCTTTCCCTTTGGCCCAAATAACGTGTTCTTGTACCCAAACATTTCGGAAACATCCTAACCCTTCCGGTGAATTCGGAACCCTTCCTGAGATCAAATACTATTATCCCATATATCAAACTTTATCTCCGGACCATTAGGAGTTCCTCGTCATGTCCATGATCTCATCCGGGACTCCGAACAACATTCGGTTACCAACATACATAACTCATATAATACTATATCGTCAAGGAAACGTTAAGCGTGCGGACCCTACGGGTTCGAGAACTATGTAGACATGACTGAGACACGTCTCCGGTCAATAACCAATAGCGGGACCTGGATGCCCATATTGGCTCCCACATATTCTATGAAGATCGTTATCGGTCAAACCGCATAACAACATACGTTGTTCCCTTTGTCATCAGTATGTTACTTGCCCGAGATTCGATCGTCGGTATCTCAATACCTAGTTCAATCTCGTTACCGGCAAGCCTCTTTACTCGTTATGTAATGCATCATTCCGTAACTAACTCATTAGTTACATTGCTTGCAAGGCTTATAGTGATGTGCATTACCGAGAGGGCCCCGAGATACCTCTCCGACAATTGGAGTGACAAATCCTAATCTCGAAATACGCCAACCCAACATGTACCTTCGGAGACACTGTAGAGCTCCTTTATAATCACCTGATTACGTTGTGACGCTTTGGTAGCACACAAAGTGTTCCTCCGTAAACGGAGTTGCATAATCTCATAGTCATAGGATCATGTATAAGTCATGAAGAAAGCAATAGCAACATACTAAGCGATCAAGTGCTAAGCTAACGGAATGGGTCAAGTCAATCACATCATTCTCCTAATGAGGTGATCTCATTAATCAAATGACAACACATGTCTATGGTTAGGAAACATAACCATCTTTGATTAATGAGCTAGTGAAGTAGAGGCATACTAGTGACATTAAGTTTGTCTATGTATTCACACATGTATTATGTTTCCGGTTAATACAATTCTAGCATGAATAATAAACATTTATCATGAAATAAGGAAATAAATAATAACTTTATTATTGCCTCTAGGGCATATTTCCTTGATCTCCCACTTGCACTAGAGTCAATAATCTAGTTCACATCGCCATGTGATTTAACACCAATATTCATATCGTATATGATTAACACCCATAGTTCACATCGTCATGTGACCAACACCCAAAGGGTTTACTAGAGTCAATAATCTAGTTCACATCGCTATGTGATTAACACCCAAAGAGTACTAAGGTGTGATCATGTTTTGCTCGTGAGAGAAGTTTAGTCAACGTGGTCTGTCACATTCAGAAATGTATGTATTTTGCAAAATATTCTATGTCTACAATGCTCATGCTGGAGCTACTCTAGCTAATTGCTCCCACTTTCAATATGTATCCAGATTGAGACTTAGAGTCATTCGGATCGGTGTAAAAGTTTGCACCGATGTAACTTTTACAACGAACTCTTTATCACCTCCATAATCGAGAAACATCTCCTTAGTCCTCACTAAGGATATTCTTGATCATTGTCCGTTGATCTACTATTAGATCAAAATTGTATTCCTCCGCCAAACTTCGAGCAAGGTATACAATAGGTGCAGTTCGCAGCATAGCATACTTTATAGAACCTATGGTGAGGCATAGGGAATGACTTTTCATTCTCTTTCTATTTTCCGCCATGGTCGGGTCTTGAGTCTAACTCAACTTCACACCTTGCAAATACGTGCAAGAACTCCTTCTTTGACTGTTCCATTTTGAACTATTTCAAAAATTTATCAAGGTATGTTCTCATTGAAAAATCTTATAAAGCGTCTTGATCTATCTATATAGATCTTGATGCTCAATGTGTAAGCAGCTTCACTGAGGTCTTGCTTTGAAAAACTCTTATTCAAGTACCCTTTCATGCTATCCAGAATTTCTATATCATTTCCAATCAATAATATGTCATCCACATATAATATTAGAAATGCTACAGAGCTCCCACTCACTTTCTTGTAAATACAGGCTTCTCCAAAAGTTCAGTATAAAACCATATGCTTTGATCAACTCATCAAGCATATATTCCAACTCGAGATGCTTGCACCACCATAGATGGATCATTGAGCTTGCACATTTTGTTAGCACCTTTAGGATTGACAAAACCTTCCGGTTGCATCATATACAACTCTTCTTTAAGAAAACCATTAAGGAATGCAGTTTTGACATCCATTTGCCAGATTTCATAAAATGTGGCAATTGCTAACATGATTCCGGCAGGACTTAAGCATCGCTACAGTTGAGAAAATCTCATTGTAGTCAACACCTTGAACTTGTCGAAAACCTTTTTGCGACAAGTCGAGCTTTGTAGATAGTAACACTACTATCAGCATATGTCTTCCTCTTGAAGATCTATTTATACAATATGGCTTGCCGATCATCGGGCAACTCCACCAAAGTCCACACTTTGTTCTCATACATGGATCCCATCTCAGATTTCATGGCCTCAAGCCATTTCGTGGAATCTGGGATCATCATCGCTTCCTCATAGTTCGTAGGTTTATCATGGTCTAGTAACATGACTTCCAGAATAGGATTACCGTACCACTCTGGTGCGGATCTTACTCTAGTTGACCTACGAGGTTCGGTAACAACTTGATCTGAAGTTTCATGATCATTATCATTAGCTTCCTCACTAATTGGTGTAGGCATCACTGGAACTAATTTCAGTGATGAACTAGTTTCCAATCCGGGAGAAGGTACAAATTACCTTATCAAGCTCTACTTTCCTCCCACTCACTTCTTTCGAGAGAAACTCCTTCTCTAGAAAGGATCCATTCTTAGCAACGAATGATTTGCCTTCGGATCTGTGATAGAAGGTGTACCCAACAGTTTCCTTTGGGTATTCTATGAAGATGCACTTCTCCGATTTGGGTTCGAGCTTATCAGGTTGAAACCTTTTTCACATAAGCATCGCAACTCCAAACTTTAAGAAACGATAACTTTGGTTTCTTGCCAAACCACAGTTCATAAGGCGTCGTCTCAACGGATTTTGATGGTGCCCTATTTAAAGTGAATGCAGCTGTCTCTAATGCATAACCCCAAAAGCGATAGTGGTAAACCGATAAGAGACATCATAGATCGCACCATATCTAGTAAAGCACGATTCTGACGTTCGGACACACCATTACATTGTGGTGTTCGGTGGCATGAGTTGCGAAACTATTTCACATTGTTTCAAATAAAGACCAAACTCGTAACTCAAATATTCATCTCCACGATGAGATCATTAGAAACTTTATTTTTCTTGTTACGATGATTTTCCACTTCACTCTGAAATCCTTTGAACTTTTCAAATGTTTCAGACTTATGTTTCATCAAGTAGATATACCCATATCTGCTTAAATCATCCGTGAAGGTCAGAAAATAATGATACACGCCACGAGCATCAACACTCATTGGATCGCATACATCAGTATGTACTCTTTCCAACAAGTCAGTAGCTCGTTCTGTTGTTCCGGAGAATGGACTTTTAGTCATCTTGCCCAAAAGGCACGGTTCGCAAGCATCAAATGATTCATAACCAAGTGATTCCAAAAGTCCATCTTTATGGAGTTTCTTCATGCGCTTTACACCGATATGACCCAAACGGCAGTGCCACAAATAAGTTGCACTATCATTATTAACTTTGCATCTTTTGGCATCAATATTATGAATATGTGTATCACTAGGATCGAGATCCAATAAACTATTTTCATTGGGTGTATGACCATTTGAAAGTTTTATTCATGTAAACAGAATAACAATTTATTCTCTGTCTTAGATGAATAATTGTATCACAATAAACATGATCTAATCATATTTATGCTCAACGCAAACACCAAATAACAATTATTTAGGTTCAACACTAATCTCGAAAATATAGGGAGTGTACGATGATGATCATATCAATTTTGGAACCACTTCCAACACACATCGTTACTTCACCCCTCAACTAGTCTCTGTTTATTCTGTAACTCCTGTTTCGAGTTACTAATCTTAGCAACCGAACAAGTATCAAATACTGAGGGGCTACTATAAACACTAGTAAAGTACACATCAATAACATGTATATCAAATATACCTTTGTTCACTTTGCCATCCTTCTTATCCGCCAAATACTTGGGGGCAGTTCCGCCCAAAGGACAGTTCCTTTGCAAGAGAAGCACTGGCCTCGTGCTTAGGTCCGCATTTGGGCTTCTTTACTTGAGCAGCAACTTGCTTGCCGTTCTTCTTGAAGTTCCCCTTCTTCCCTTTGCCCTTTTCTTGAAACTAGTGGTCTTGTTAACTATCAACACTTGATGTTTTCTTGATTTCTACCTTCGTCGATTTCAAAGATCACGTAAGAGCTTGGGAATTACTTTCGTCATCCCTTGCATATTATAGTTCATCATGAAGTTCTACTAACTTGGTGATGGTGACTAGAGAATTCTATCAATCACTATCTTATCTGGAAGATTAACTCCCACTTGATTCAAGCGATTGAAGTACCCATACAATCCCGAACACATGCTCACTAGTTGAGCGATTCTCCTCCATCTTTTAGCTATAGAACTTGTTGGAGACTTCATATCTCTCAACTCGGGTATTTGCTTGAAATATTAACTTGAATTCTGGAACATCTCATATGGTCCATGACGCTCAAAACGCCTTTGAAGTCTCGATTCTAAGCCGTTAAGCATGGTGCACTAAACTATCAAGTAGTCATCATATTGAGCTAGCCAAATGTTCATAACGCGTGCATCCGCCTCTGCTAATAGGTCTGTCACCTAGCGGTGCATCAAGGACATAATTCTTCTGTGCAGCAATGAGGATAAACCTAAGATCATGGATCCAATCCGCATCATTGCTACTAACATTTTTCAACGTAATTGTAACATCCCAAATTTTCAATTTGGAATGTTATACATTAGGTCATCATGCATATCATATTTTCTCGCATTTTTCCGATCCTAGAAAATTTCACGCAACTCAAGGACCCTCGGAGAGAGTTGGAGATTTCATTATTTTCATATTTGGGATTTCTCAAATTTTGAAAATAAAGGATCATTGGATTTATTTAATTATCTTCATAAAGTTTTTCCTATAAAAAAATTAAGAGAGGGAATAATATGACTTTCCCAACATTTAGGAAAAATGAAGATACTATAAATAAATCAAATTTGGCTTTTGAAAGATTTATTTGCTTTAGGCAAAAATGAGCATTTTAAAAAAAATATGCATACTTGCCCGCTTTAAAAGTTCATTTTGTTAGACTCATTTTTAGGAGTCGGGAAAATTTGTTTTATTAAATTCGGAGTTCGCTTTGGTATCTTTTAATCCGTTTAGTTTTGTTTTTTAAAAAAACGTCGCTTCCCAGGGCCAAGGCCAGCCGACCGGCCAGCGCCTGCCCGCCTCCTCTCTCCTCACAAGACGCCTTGGAGCCCCGCCACGACGTCGCCGGAGTCCGCCTCCCAGGCCAGCGCCCGCCTGCCTCCCAAGCCGTGAACCCCCAACCTATATATACCGCCGCCCCCTCTCTCTCATCCGCGCCCTCACCGAAGCCGGCAGACGCCGCCGCCGGCTGCCGCCGCCTTCCGCCGCCACCGGAGCACCCGCCGACCCGCCGCCCCTCGCCCGCCCTCGCTGACCCGCCACCACCCGAGCCTCTGGCTGAGTCCCACCGTGGGCCACCGGAGGTAGCCGCCCGCCCGATCCGGTTTTCCTAGAAAACCGGTCCGGTTTTTTTAGAGATGTTAAAAAACCCTAGATGTTTTTTTGGTTTTCTTATTTAATGAACGCTCACCGAACCGTTCGCTTTCCATGAACATGTTCGTTGGATTAGTTCTGTTAATCTAACGTCCGTTATTTAACTGTTCGTCGTTTTTCTTTTAATCGGATTTAATCCGTTATTTTCTGATTTTGATTTCGGATTCGAATTTCAAATCTGTTTAATTTCTCGCTTGTTTATCGGAATCAGGTGATTCAAGCGCCTGGAGTTTCGTTACGAAACCGCCGTTCCGACTAACCTACTTGCACAGAGTTTTGCTACTGTAAAATTTTGATTTAGTTTCAGATTGCTAAACCGAGTCGTTCTCTCTCGGGTTTCGACTTTCGATGCTTTATTTGATTCGATTATTTTGCAAACTGTGGTTCTTAAGTTGAACTTTCTGGTTAGATCTTTTATTCGAGATTTCTGTGCATTAGATGAGTACTTATTGTATGCTTGTTGTTTGTCTGCGTTAGATCACCCGTGAGTGCGCCGCTTGTTACTTGAGTCTCTAGGTTTCATGGATCGTCAAGAAGGCAAGTAACACTTTGATCATAATTTCTCATACCCAGTTTTATGCATTAGATCAATCCTCAAACACTTGCATGAATAGGATCTAATTAAATTGTGGGATGGGAAGTAGATTGAGGTAGTACCTATTACCCGTATTACTTATGAAACCTTTGGGAGTTACTCTACGTTTACTTATTATGCTATGCTATGCTAGTAGACGTGGATTGGGTGAGTGAATATCCATGATGATGTGAGATTGATAATTAATGGTTTATCTAAGGTGGCAACTTAAACACACATGTGGGTGGATTGAGGCACCTGTTTTCAAGGTGACTTGCCTGTTTTTTTGGGACCGCCACCTGTGCTCAAAGGGATCATAAGATAATTCATACTGAAACTTACGTGTGCAGCCACAAGCCACTATGGGCTCTGGCATAGTTGACTAAGTCATGCGAACTCTTATAGCGGTGGACTAGCAGATGTAGGGGATGTAGGTGTGCGGTCCACCCATCGTAAGGGCTAGTGCTCTTGAAAGATCTGTGTCTCGGTCATCCGTCTCTCAAACACCATGCAAAGGCGAGAAACCAAACGGAGGCGATCGAGTCTTGTGGGGAAAAGTGCGCAAACCTCTGCAGAGTGTACAAACTAATCATGATTAGCCGTGTCCCGGTTATGGACAAATCTTGAGTATCTAGTACTTGAATATCATGTGAATCTCAACATGTTACTTCCAATTAATGTTATTGGGTTTTTAATGAGTACTTTTAATTGGGATTGAGGATGTCATCAACCATTCTCAATGTTTAACAACCACCATGATAGTTAAACAAAATTTATTCCTTTGTAGTAGGGAAAAATTGGCTTTTCGCAAAATCAGAATCAGAGAGCCTTACCATCAGCCTTATATGCATGTAGTATAGGCTTGTTGTTTCATTACTCTCTATGTGTTACATTTGCGGCATATTCCATGTCTTGACCGTTTTCGGGCTACAACTTTCATGTTGCAGACTTATCGCATTTACGAGTAAGGTGTTTAGGTCGTGGTTCTATACTCAGTGATGCCGATGGAGTTGATGGACTCACTTATCTTCCAAGTCTTCCGCTGTTATCGTTATTAGATGGCCTTAAGCCATGTTTATTGTAATAAGTCCTCTTCTGGACAATCGATGTAATAAGTGTGTGATTGCTACTCTGTTATAAATCCTTCGAAGTACTGTGTGGTGTCAAAGATTATCGATCTAGGGATGACACACGAGCACGAGACTTGATCCATTCGAATGCGGTCGCTACAGAGATGGTATCGAGCACACGCCGATCGTAGGGACACGACCACTAAGTTAAAGCCATAGATCACTACTCTCTTCTCATTTTCTAACTCCTCATCTTTTCTACTCTTTAGGATGAAGGACGCGAAGATCAAGTACACCCAACCGGATGAAGGCACACCATTTGGATTTCACTTGAAGGAAGTTACCAAGTAACTGAACATTGGACTACCAAGCTTCACCGGGACTTCCAACGCCACTCACTCAAGAGGAGCTATTTGGAAGATTCACGCTCACGTTCCAGGAAGGACATTCGCCCCAATCACCAAGCCTATAGATAGTGTTTTCAGTGCACCAACACGGAGTCTGGGAAAGAGCATGGCAGCTCATATTACCATGGGACGCATTGGAGAAGTTTATCAAGAAGACCTCAAGGACACCATCTACCAGATTTATGGACGCGAGATGACAAATGGGACATAGTCAGCACCAAGAAGGATAGATCCATTGCAGCTTTTATTCAGGAGTTAAACCAACACATTCGACGTCAGGAGAACCAGATGTGCGATGATATGTTGGAGTTGCAGAATGCAAAGGGAAGGATCATTGAACTGGAAGAAGAACTAAAGTCTACACGCAAGGACTACATGGACGAGATCGTAGCTCTAGCAAGACACAATAACGATCTTAAGTACGAGATTGAAGAACTCAAGGAGAAGTTGGCACTTTCGGGAATGAAGACCAAGATGTCGATCGCCCAAGCGACTACATCAACATCGGCGACCCGATTCGGATCCAAGTGAACCCGATTTTGAAGATGAAGTTGGGCAGACATCATGGAATCTTCCACCGGTTCAAATTAGTAGAAGTCCCCACATATTAGTAGTATTCCCTCCATGTAAACATTATAGTACACGCACTTTTGCGATAGTTAGATCGTTGTAAGCCTTGTTTGATTGAATGAAGTGATTTTGTGTGCATTTGCTCATGTGCATTTGGGTAGTGTTTTCCCCTTAGACCTCATTCTATTCTTAATTTCTCGTCTTTTCTAAACCCCTCAGATGCCTCCGAGACGCGACCCCGGGTTTGTTTTCCCGCCAGAGATCACCCAATTGATTCAGCAGCAGAACACTTTGATTCAGACATTGGTACAGAACCAAGGCAACAACAACCCACCACCACCACCACCACCTGCGGATCATTTGACTCGTTTCCTTAGACTAAATCCGCCGGTGTATTCCAAAGAGCACCGAGCCGATTGTAGCAGATGATTGGCTCCGTAAGATAGGAAGGAGTTGACCACTGCGGGATGCACAGATGGAGAAAGAGTGAAGTTTGCAAAGACATCGACAGACGGACCAAGAAAGGCATGGTGGGAGAATTTCACAGCCACTTACCCGTGAGACACTGTCACATGGGATCGATTTCCAAGCAAGCTTTTCAGACCGCTCATGTTTCAGCAGGAGCTATGGCCATGAAGAAGCGTGAGTTTATAACTTCACGCCAAGGAGGAAGGACTGTTGGCGATCGTAGATGATTTTAGTAAGTTAGCACGTTATGCCCCGGATGACGTTACATGTATGCTTGACTAAGCAGGAGAAGTTTCGGAAGGACTGAATGATGAGTTCAAAGATGCCGTTAATGGTAGCAAGTTTCAACAACTACCAGGAGTTAGTAGACCGTGCCCTTATGATTGAAGGAAAGCAAAGACAAATTGAGAACCGCAAGAGGAAGTATGGGCAAGTGAAGTACAACTCTGGAGCCCATCAGAAGCCCCGTTATACCCCTAATCAGGGAGTTCAGTTTCAGCATACCCATGGAGGAAGTAGCTCGCACAACCATAATGGCCACAAGAATGGTAATGGGAATGGAGGAAGCAATGGTCAGAACCGGACTACACCAACAACCCCAGCCAAGAAAGACTTGAGTCATGTCACCTGTTACAAGTGTTCCAAGCCCGGACATTATGCAAATGACTGTCCAGAAGGCCAGAATGGAAATGGCAATGGAAGCTCTGAAAGAAGCCCAACCCTTTCAACAGAGGATGGGTGAACCACATTGATGTGGAGGAGGTTGAAGATCAGCCCGATGCAAGAATCGGTAAGTTTTTGGTTAAGTCATTTATCGCGGTTGTTCTTTTCGATACTGGTGCATCGCATTCATACATATCAATGGGATTTGTAGAAAAGTATAGCCTATCTACTCGGACTCTTAAAACCCCTATGCTAGTAAGCTCACCAGGAGCGGAGTATATGGCCAGACAAGGATGTTTTCAAGTGCCACTAAGTATGGGAAGGCATGAGTTCCCGACGGATTTGATCATTTTGGAATCCCAAGGATTTGATGTGATTCTAGGTATGGATTGGCTGTCGATGTATGGAGGAAACATCGATTGCGCAAGTAAGACGATTTTGCTCAACACTCCAGAAGGAAGAAGGATTAAGTATGTATCACGGCATGAGCCGAGGAGAGCTCATGTAAATTGCCTATCAGGAGTTGTGCAGGAAGAGGTGCGAGAGTAAAGGATTTTCTGATGTATTTCGGAAGAGTTGCTAGGAATGCCACGGATAGAGACATTGAGTTTTTGATTGAACTGTTGCGAGGAGCAGGCCCGATATCGAAAGCGACCATACAGGATGCCCGCACAAGATTTGGCGTAAATCAAGAAGCGATTAAGGAGCTGTTGGATAAAGGTTATATCGCCCAAGTTCTTCACCTTGGGGATCACCCGCTTTGTTAGTGGAGAAGAAGGATGGATCTTTGAGAATGGTTGTTGATTATCGTGAATTGAATGCATTAACCATCAAGAACAAGTACCCACTACCAATGATAAATGATCTGTTTGATCGCTTGCAAGGAGCTAAGGTATTTTCCAAGATCGACTTGCGATCAGGGTACCATCAGTTGAAGATTCGGGAGCAGGACATACCCAAGACAGCATTTACCACGAGATATGGACTGTACGAGTACACCGTTATGTCATTTGGACTGACTAACGCGCCAGCCTATTTCATGAACCTGATGAACAAAGTGTTTATGGAGTTTTTGGATAAGTTAAATCGTGGTGTTCATTGATGATATTTTGATTTTCTCGAAGAATGAAGAGGAACACAAGGAACATTTGCGATTGGTTTTGGAGAAGCTAAGAGAACATCAGTTATATGCCAAGTTCAGCAAATGTGAGTTTTGGTTAAAGGAAGTTGGATTTCTGGACATGTTATATCCGGAGAAGGAATAGCGATTGACCCCACAAAGGTTGAGACCGTAACCAAATGGGAAGCACCAACGACAGTTGGAGAGATTCGGAGTTTCCTTGGACTCGCAGGATACTACCGAAGATTCATTGAAAATTTCTCAAGGATTGCAAAGCCTATGACTGAATTGTTGAAGAAGGATAACAAATTCATATGGACTGAGGACTGTGAGGCAAGTTTTCGTGAGTTGAAGAAAAGATTGGTTACCTCACCAGCTTTTGATATTGCGGATCGGACTAAGGATTATGAAGTGTATTGCGGCGCTTCACGTCGAGGACTTGGAGCCGTGCTTATGCAGGAAGGAAGAGTTGTTTCCGTATGCTTCACGACAACTTAAACCTCACGAGTTGAATTATGCCACTCATGATTTGGAGTTAGCAGCCGTTGTGCATGCATTGAAGACATGGAGACATTTTCTCATTGGAAATCATTGTGAAGTATATCACGGATCACAAGAGTTTGAAGTACATCTTCACACGTATGAATTAAATCTCGAACGGAGGAGATGGTTGGAACTTATTAAGGATTATGACATGAGATTGCATTATCACCCGGAAAGGCTAATGTCGTAGCAGACGCATTGAGCCGTAAGAGCCACGTCAATACCCTAATGATGGGAGGAATACCCAATGAGTTAGCCGAAGACCTTCGAGAGCTATGTTTGGAAATAGTTCCGAGAGGCTATGTAGCAGCATTGGAAATTCAGTCAACACTGATGGATAAAATCAGAGAAGCCCAAAAGGCAGATAAGGAAGTTTCCTCTATAAAGGAGAAAATGGGCAAAGGAAAGGCTAAAGGATTTCGTGAGGATGAACACGATACCCTATGGTTTGAAGACCGTGTTTATGTGCCCAATGACCCGGAGATCGGGAAGTTGATTTTGCAAGAAGCCCATGATTCACCCTATTCGATTCACCCGGAAATACCAAGATGTATTTGGATTTGAAGAATACTTTACGGTGGACCGGAATGAAGAAGGATATTGCGGAGTATGTAGCAATTTGTGATGTATGTCGAAAGTAAAAGCAGAGCATCGAGGTTGCCAGGATTGTTACAACCATTGCCGATACCGAATGGAAGTGGGATAAACTAGGCATGGATTTCATCACAGTTTGCCAAGGACTCGTTCTGTGCTATGATTCGATTTGGGTTATAGTCGATCGCTTGACGAAGGTAGCTCATTTCATTCCAAAGAAAGACTACTTATAGTAGTGCTAAGTTGGCAAAGATATACATGACCAGAATTGTGTGTTTACACGGAGTTCCGAGGAGCATCGTATCAGATAGAGGAACCCAATTTACCTCGAAATTTTGGAACCAGTTGCACGAGACATTGGGAACCAGATTGGAATTCAGTACAGCTTTCCACCCACAGACCGATGGATAGACTGAGAGAGTCAATCAGATTTTGGAGGATATGCTGAGAGCTTGTGCACTAGATTATGGATCTAGCTGGGATGATAATTTGCCATATGCAGAATTTTCCTACAACAACAGTTACCAAACCAGCTTGAAGATGGCACCTTTCGAGGCTCTGTATGGAAGGAGATGCAGGACACCGTTGTCATGGGACGAAACTGGAGATCGTCAGTTGTTTGGACCAGATTTGATTAAGGAGTCTGAGCATAAGGTTAAGTTGATTCGCGAAAAGGCTCAAGGTAGCCCAATCCGCACGGAAGAGCTATGCCGATTCAAAGCGCCAGCGATTGAGTATGAAGTTGGAGACAGTATATCTTAGAGTATCCCGCTTGAGGAGTTAAGTGTTTTGGAGTTAAGGGAAAGTTAGCACCCCGTTTCGTTGGACCATATAAGATTTTGCAACGCATGGGAGAAGTTGCTTATAAGTTGAAATTGCCAGAAGAACTGTCAGGAGTTCATGATGTATTCCATGTTTCTCAGTTGAAGAAATGTCACCCCGAGGTAGCAGAGGTACCGTTAAGAGATCTGATGCCGCTTGAAGAAATTCAGTTGAAGGATGATTTAACATTATGAGGAGAAACCGGTTAAGATTCTCGATTATGCTAGCAGAGTTACCCGCAGAAGGTTATCAAGTTTTGCAAAGTTCGATTGGAGCCACCACACGGAGGATGAAGCCACACAGGAAAGAGAAGAAGTTTTGCTCAAGTACCAACCTCACCTATTTTCTAGCCAACACTAATCTCGAGGGCTAGATTCATCTTAAGGGGGTAGGTTTGTAACATCCCAAATTTTCAATTTGGAATGTTATACATTAGGTCATCATGCATATCATATTTTCTCGCATTTTTCCGATCCTAGAAAATTTCACGCAACTCAAGGACCCTCGAAGAGAGTTGGAGATTTCATTATTTTTCATATTTGGGATTTCTCAAATTTTGAAAATAAAGGATCATTGGATTTATTTAATTATCTTCATAAAGTTTTTCCTATAAAAAATTAAGAGAGGGAATAATATGACTTTCCCAACATTTAGGAAAAATGAAGATATTATAAATAAATCAAATTTGGCTTTTGAAAGATTTATTTGCTTTAGGCAAAAATGAGCATTTTAAAAAATATGCATACTTGCCCGTTTTAAAAGTTCATTTTGTTCGACTCATTTTTAGGAGTCGGGAAAAATTTGTTTTATTAAATTGGGTTTTGGTTGGTTATCTTTTTAATCCGTTTAGTTTTGTTTAAAAACGTCGCGCCCAGGGCCAAGGCCCGGCTTGACCAAATGCTGGCCCGCCTCCTCTCTCTCCCTGTGCGCCTTCACATGGAGCCCGCCGCCGCGATCGCCCCGCCGCCGAGTCCGCCTCAGACCCGGCGCCCTGCCCCCCTCCCCAAGCCGTGAACCCCCCAACCTATATATACGCCGCCCCTCTCTCTCATCCAGCGCCCTGAAGGCAATAGGAGCCGCCGCCCGCCAGCGCCGCCCGCCCGTCTTCCGCCGGAGCACCCAGCACCTCCCCGCCGCCCATCGCCGCCCGCCCGACTTCGCCACCACCCCGAGCCTTCGGAGTCCCGGCCAAGCCACCGAGGTAAGCCGCCGCTTCCGATCCGGTTTTCCCTAGAAAACCCGGTCCGGTTTTTTTTAGAGATGTTAAAAAAAACCCTAGATGTTTTTTTTTCGGTTTTCTTATTTAATGAACGTTCACCGAACCGTTCGTTTCCATGAACATGTTCGTTGGATTAGTTCTGTTAACGAACGTCCGTTATTTAACTGTTCGTCGTTTTTCTTTTAATCGGATTTAATCCGTTATTTTCTGATTTTGATTTCTGATTCGAATTTCAAATCTGTTTAATTTCTCGCTTGTTTATCGGAATCGGTGATTCAAGCGCTGGAGTTTAGATTCTGAAACCGCCGTTCGACTAACCTACTTGCAGAGTTTTGCTACTGTAAAATTTTGATTTAGTTTCAGATTGCTAAACCGAGTCGTTCTCTCGGGTTTCGACTTTCGATGCTTTATTTGATTCGATTCTTTTGCAACCAGGGTTCTTAAGTTGAACTTTACGGTTAGATCTTTTATTCGAGATTTCCTGTGCATTAGATGAGTACTTATTGTATGCTTGTTGTTTGTCTGCGTTAGATCACCGGAGTGCGCCGCTTGTTACTTCGAGTCTCTAGGTTTCATGGATCGTCAAAGAAGGCAAGTAACACTTTGATCATAATTTCTCATACCCAGCTTTTTATGCATTAGATCAATCCTCAAACACTTGCATGAATAGGATCTAATTAAATTGTGGGTTGGGAAGTAGATTGAGGTAGTACCTATTACCCGTATTACTTATGAAACCTTTGGGAGTTACTCTACGTTTGCTTATTATGCTATGCTATGCTAGTAGACGTGGATTGGGTGAGTGAATATCCATGACAGATGTGAGATTGATAATTAATGGTTTTATCTAAGGTGGCAACTTAAACACACATGTGGGTGGATTGAGGCACCTGTTTTCAACGAGGACTTACTGTTTTTTGGGACCGCCACCCGTGCTCAAAGGGATCATAAGATAATTCATACTGAAACTTACGTGTGCAGCCACAAGCCACTATGGGCTCTGGCATAGTTGACTAAGTCGTATGCGAACTCTTATAGCGGTGGACTAGCAGATGTAGGGGATGTAGGTGTACGGTCCACCCATCGTAAGGGCTAGTCTTCTTTGAAGAGCTGTGTCTCGGTCATCCGTCCTCTCAAACACCATGCGGTCACGAGAAACCAAGCGGAGGCGATCGAGTCTTGTGGGGAAAAGTGCGCAAAACCTCTGCAGAGTGTACAAACTAATCATGATTAGCCGTGTCCCCGGTTATGGACAAATCTTGAGTATCTAGTACTTGAATATCATGTGAATCTCAACATGTTACTTCCAATTAATGTTATTGGGTTTTTAATGAGTACTTTTAATTGGGATTGAGGATCTTTGTCAACCATTCTCAATGTTTAACAACCACCATGATAGTTAAACAAAATTTATTCCTTTGTAGTAGGGAAAAATTGGCTTTTAGCAAAATCAGAATCAGAGAGCCTTACCATCAGCCTTATATGCATGTAGTATAGGCTTGTTGTTTCATTACTCTCTATGTGTTACATTTGCGGCATATTCCATGTCTTGACCCGTTTTGCTGGCTACAACTTTCATGTTGCAGACTTATCGGATTTGACGAGTAAGGTGTTTAGGTCGTGGTTCTATACTTTCGATGATGCCGATGGAGTTGATGGACTCACTTATCTTCCAAGTCTTCCGCTGTTATCGTTATTAGATGGCCTTAAGCCATGTTTATTGTAATAAGTCCTCTTCTGGACAATCGATGTAATAAGTGTGTGATTGCTACTCTGTTATAAATCCTTGAAATCTTGTGTGGTGTCGGCATTCTTGATCCAGGATGACACACGAGCACGGAGACTTGATCCATTCGGTCTGGTCGCTCTGAGAGATGGTATCGAGCACATCACCGGTGTAGGACCACGACCACTAAGTTAAAGCCATAGATCACTACTCTCTTCTCATTTTCTAACTCCTCATCTTTTCTACTCTTTAGGATGAAGGGCGAAGATCAAGTACACCCAACCGGATGAAGGCACACCATTTGGATTTCACTTGAAGGAAGTTACCAAGTACTGAACATTGGACTACCAAGCTTCACCGGGACTTCCAACGCCACTCTGCTGAAGAGGAGCTGGAAGATTCACGCTCACGTTCGGGAAGGACATTAGCCCCAATCACCAAGCCTATAGATAGTGTTTTGATTGCACCAACATGGAGTGCAGGAAAGAGCATGGCAGCTCATATTACCATGGGACGCATTGGAGAAGTTTATCAAGAAGACCTCAAGGACACCATCTACCAGATTTGCGGGGCCGAGATGACAAATGGGACATAGTCGGCACCAAGAAGGATAGATCCATTGCAGCTTTTATTCAGGAGTTAAACCAACACATTCGGACGTCGGGAGAACCGGATGTCTTGATGATATGTTGGAGTTGCGAGAATGCAAAGGGAAGGATCATTGAACTGGAAGAAGAACTAAAGTCTACGCATAAGGACTACATGGGCGAGATCGTAGCTCTAGCAAGACACAATAACGATCTTAAATGCGAGATTGAAGAACTCAAGGAGAAGTTGGCACTTTCGGGAATGAAGACCAAGATGTCGAACGCTTAAGCGACTACATCAACATCGGCGACCCGATTCGGATCCAAGTGAACCCGATTTTGAAGATGAAGCTGGAGCAGACATCATGGAATCTTCCACCGGTTCAAATTAGTAGAAGTCCCCACATATTAGTAGTATTCCTCCATGTAAACATTATAGTACACGCACTTTTGCGATAGTTAGATCGTTGTAAGCCTTGTTTGATTGAATGAAGTGATTTTGTGTGCATTTGCTCATGTGCATTTGGGTAGTGTTTTCCCCTTAGACCTCATTCTATTCTTAATTTCTCGTCTTTTCTAAACCCCTCAGATGCCTCAGACGCGACCCGGGTTTGTTTTCCGCCAGAGATCACCCAATTGATTCGTGAAAGAACACTTTGATTCGGACATTGAGTGCAGAACCAAGGCAACAACAACCCACCACCACCACCACTGCGGATCATTTGACTTCGTTTCCTTAGACTAAATCCGCGGTGTATTCCGATAACACCGAGCCGATTGTAGCGAGATGATTGGCTCCGTAAGATAGGAAGGGAGTTGACCCGCTGCAGGATGCACAGATGGAGAAAGAGTGAAGTTTACAGACATCACTATCGACAGCGGACCCGCAGCGGCATGGTGGGAGAATTTCACTGACCACTTACCCCGTGAGACACTGTCACATGGGATCAGTTTGACAAGCTTTTCGCCTTTGCTCATGTTTGAACAGGAGCTATGGCCATGAAGAAGCGTGAGTTTTAACTTACGCCAAGGAGGAAGAATTTGTTGGCGATGCGTAGATGATTTTAGTAAGTTAGCACGTTATGCCCCGAGATGGCGTTGCTACTGAGATGCTGACTAAGCAGGAGAAGTTTTTGGAAGGACTGAATGATGAGTTCAGCATGCCGTTAATGGTAGCAAGTTTCAACAACTACCAGGAGTTAGTAGACCGTGCCCTTATGATTGAAGGAAAGCAGCAACAAATTGAGAACCGCAAGAGGAAGTATGGGCAAGGGAAGTACAACTCTGGAGCCCAGCATAAGCCCCGTTATACCCCTAAGCAGGGAGTTCGGTTTGACATACCCATGGAGGAAGTAGCTCGCACAACCATAATGGCCACAAGAATGGTAATGGGAATGGAGGAAGCAATGGTCGAACCGGACTACACCAACAACCCCAGCCAAGAAAGACTTGAGTCATGTCACCTGTTACAAGTGTTCCAAGCAGGACATTATGCAAATGGTATCCGGAAGGCGAGAATGGAAATGGCAATGGAAGCTCTGGAAAGAAGCCCAACCCTTTCAACAGAGGACGGGTGAACCACATTGATGTGGAGGAGGTTGAAGATCAGCCCGATCACGATGTCGGTAAGTTTTTGGTTAAGTCATTTATCGCGGTTGTTCTTTTCGATCTTTGGTGCATCGCATTCATACATATCAATGGGATTTGTAGAAAAGTATAGCCTATCTACTCGGACTCTTAAAACCCCTATGCTAGTAAGCTCACCGGGAGGCGGAGTATATGGCGGAACAAGGATGTTTTCAAGTGCCACTAAGTATGGGAAGGCATGAGTTCCCGACGGATTTGATCATTTTGGAATCCCAAGGATTTGATGTGATTCTAGGTATGGATTGGCTGTCGATGTATGGAGGAAACATCGATTGCGCAAGTAAGACGATTTTGCTCAACACTCCAGAAGGAAGAAGGATTAAGTATGTATCACGGCATGAGCCGAGGAGAGCTCATGTAAATTGCCTATCAGGAGTTGTGCAGGAAGAGGTGCCAGTAGTAAAGGATTTTCCTGATGTATTTCCGGAAGAGTTGCCAGGAATGCCACCGGATAGAGACATTGAGTTTTTGATTGAATTTGCGAGAACAGGCCCGATATCGAAAGCGACCATACAGGATGCCCGCACAAGATTTGGCAGAAATCAAGAAGCAGATTAAGGAGCTGTTGGATAAAGGTTATATCGCCCAAGTTCTTCACCTTGGGGATCACCCGCTTTGTTAGTGGAGAAGAAGGATGGATCTTTGAGAATGGTTGTTGATTATCGTGAATTGAATGCGGTAACCATCAAGAACAAGTACCCACTACCAATGATAAATGATCTGTTTGATCGCTTGCAAGGAGCTAAGGTATTTTCCAAGATCGACTTGCGATCAGGGTACCATCAGTTGAAGATTCGGGAGCAGGACATACCCAAGACAGCATTTACCACGAGATATGGACTGTATATGAGTACACCGTTATGTCATTTGGATGACTAACAGCGCATGACCTATTTCATGAACACGATGAACAAAGTGTTTATGGAGTTTTTGGATAAGTTCGTCGTGGTGTTCATTGATGATATTTTGATTTTCTCGAAGAATGAAGAGGAACACAAGGAACATTTGCGATTGGTTTTGGAGAAGCTAAGAGAACATCAGTTATATGCCAAGTTCAGCAAATGTGAGTTTTGGTTAAAGGAAGTTGGATTTCTCGGACATGTTATATCCGGAGAAGGAATAGCAGTTGACCCCACAAAGGTTGAGACCGTAACCAAATGGGAAGCACCAACGACAGTTCGAGAGATTGAGTTTCCTTGGACTACATGAGGATACTACCGAAGATTCATTGAAAATTTCTCAAGGATTGCAAAAGCCTATGACTAAATTGTTGAAGAAGGATAACAAATTCATATGGATTTGAGGACCTGTGAGGCAAGTTTTCAGGAGTTGAAGAAAAGATTGGTTACCTCACGGTTTTGATATTGCCAGATCAGACTAAGGATTATGAAGTGTATTGCGACGCTTCACGTCGAGGACTTGGAGCCGTGCTTATGCAGGAAGGAAGAGTTGTTTCGTATGCTTCACGACAACTTAAACCTCACGAGTTGAATTATGCCACTCATGATTTGGAGTTAGCAGCCGTTGTGCATGCATTGAAGACATGGAGACATTTTCTCATTGGAAATCATTGTGAAGTATATCTGATCACAAGAGTTTGAAGTACATCTTCACACGAAGGAATTAAATCTCGAACGGAGGAGATGGTTGGAACTTATTAAGGATTATGACATGAGATTGCATTATCACCCGGAAAGGCTAATGTCGTAGCAGACGCATTGAGCCGTAAAACCACGTCAATACCCTAATGATGGGAGGAATACCCAATGAGTTAGCGAAGACCTTGAGAGCTATGTTTGGAAATAGTTCCGAGAGGCTATGTAGCGACATTGGAAATTCGATCAACAACGATGGATAAAATCGAGAGAAGCCCAAAAGGCAGATAAGGAAGTTTCCTCTATAAAGGAGAAAATGGGCAAAGGAAAGGCTAAAGGATTTCGTGAGGATGAACACGATACCCTATGGTTTGAAGACCGTGTTTATGTGCCCAATGACCCGGAGATCAGGAAGTTGATTTTGCAAGAAGCCCATGATTCACCCTATTCGATTCACCGAAATACCAAGATGTATTTGGATTTGAAGAATACTTTACGGTGGACGGAATGAAGAAGGATATTGCGGAGTATGTAGCAATTTGTGATGTATGTCGAGAAAGTAAAAAGCGAGCATCGAAGCCAGCAGGATTGTTACAACCATTGCCGATACCGAATGGAAGTGGGATAAACTAGGCATGGATTTCATCCGCAGGTTTGCCAAGGACTCGTTAGGGCTATGATTCGATTTGGGTTATAGTCGATCGGCTTGACGAAGGTAGCTCATTTCATTCCGGTAAAGACTACTTATAGCGGTGCTAAGTTGGCAAAGATATACATGACCAGAATTGTGTGTTTACGGAGTTCCGAGGAGCATCGTATCGAGATAGAGGAACCCAATTTACCTCGAAATTTTGGAACGGTTGCACGAGACATTGGGAACCAGATTGGAATTGATACAGCTTTCCACCCACAGACCGATGGATAGACCGAGAGAGTCAATCAGATTTTTGGAGGATATCTTTGAGAGCTTGTGCACTAGATTATGGATCTAGCTGGGATGATAATTTGCCGTATGCAGAATTTTCCTACAACAACGATTACCAAACCAGCTTGAAGATGGCACCTTCGAGGCTCTGTATGGAAGGAGATGCGGACACCATTGCCATGGGGCTAAACCGGAGATCGTCGGTTGTTTGGACCAGATTTGATTAAGGAGTGCGAGCGAAGGTTAAGTTGATTCGCGAAAAGGCTCAAGGTAGCCCAATCCAGACGAGAAGAGCTATGCCGATTCAAAAGCGCCAGCGATTGAGTATGAAGTTGGAGACAGTATATCTTAGAGTATCCCGCTTCGAGGAGTTAAGTGTTTTGGAGTTAAGGAAAGTTAGCACCCGTTTACGTTGGACCATATAAGATTTTTGCAACGCATGGGAGAAGTTGCTTATAAGTTGAAATTGCCGGAAGAACTGCCGGGAGTTCATGATGTATTCCATGTTTCTCGATTGAAGAAATGTCACCCTGAGGTAGCAGAGGTACCGTTAAGAGATCTGGTGCCGCTTGAAGAAATTGATTGAAGGATGATTTAACGTGTGAGGAGAAACCGGTTAAGATTCTCGATTATGCTAGCGAGTTACCCTTGACAAGGTTATCAAGTTTTGCAAAGTTCGGTGGAGCCACCACACGGAGGATGAAGCCACACAGGAAGAGAAGAAGTTTTGCTCAAGGACCACCCTCACCTATTTTCTAGCCAACCCGAATCTCGAGGGCTAGATTCATCTTAAGAGGTAGGTTTGTAACATCCCAAATTTTCAATTTGGAATGTTATACATTAGGTCATCATGCATATCATATTTTCTCGCATTTTTCCGATCCTAGAAAATTTCACGCAACTCAAGGACCCTCGGAGAGAGTTGGAGATTTCATTATTTTCATATTTGGGATTTCTCAAATTTTGAAAATAAAGGATCATTGGATTTATTTAATTATCTTCATAAAGTTTTTCCTATAAAAAAAATTAAGAGAGGGAATAATATGACTTTCCCAACATTTAGGAAAAATGAAGATATTATAAATAAATCAAATTTGGCTTTTGAAAGATTTATTTGCTTTAGGCAAAAATGAGCATTTTAAAAAATATGCATACTTGCCCGTTTTAAAAGTTCATTTTGTTCGACTCATTTTTAGGAGTCGGGAAAAATTTGTTTTATTAAATTCGGAGTTCGTTTGGTATCTTTTTAATCCGTTTAGTTTTGTTTAAAAAAACATCGCTACTGGCCAAGGCCCAGCTGCCCGACCAGCCTTCGCCCGGCCGCCTCCTCTCTCTCCCTCGACGCCTTGGGAGAGCCCCGCCGCCACAAGACGTCGCCCGCCTGGAGTCCGCCCGACCCGGCCTGCCGCCTCCCCCAAGCCGGGCCGAACCCCCAACCTATATACCGCCGCCCTTTCTCTCTCATCTCAGCGCCCTCAAGCCGGCCAGAGGCTGAGCCGCCCGAAAGCGCCGTCCTTCCGCCGCCACCGAGCACCCGCCGACCCGCCGCCCCTCGCCGCCCTGACCCGCCACCACCCGGAGCCGCTGAGTCCCGGCGAAGCCACCGGAGGTAGCCGCCACCGATCCGGTTTTCCTAGAAAACCCGGTCCGCTTTTAGAGATGTTAAAAAAACTAGATGGTTTTATTTTTTTCGGTTTTCTTATTTAATGAACGTTCACCGAACCGTTCGTTTCCATGAACATGTTCGTTGGATTAGTTCTGTTAACGAGCGTCCGTTATTTAACTGTTAAATGCGTTTTTCTTTTAATCGGATTTAATCCGTTATTTTCTGATTTTGATTTACGATTCAATTTCAAATCTGTTTAATTTCTCGCTTCGTTTATCGGAATCAGGTGATTCAAGCGCTGGAGTTTAGATTCTGAAACCGCCGTTCGACTAACCTACTTGCACAGAGTTTTGCTACTGTAAAATTTTGATTTAGTTTCAGATTGCTAAACCGAGTCGTTCTCTCTCGGGTTTCGACTTTCGATGCTTTATTTGATTCGATTCTTTTGCAACCAGGGTTCTTAAGTTGAACTTTCTGGTTAGATCTTTTATTCGAGATTTCCCTATGCATTAGATGAGTACTTATTGTATGCTTGTTGTTTGTCTGCGTTAGATCACCGAGTGCGCCGCTTGTTACTTGAGTCTCTAGGTTTCATGGATCGTCGACAAGGCAAGTAACACTTTGATCATAATTTCTCATACCCAGTTTTATGCATTAGATCAATCCTCAAACACTTGCATGAATAGGATCTAATTAAATTGTGGGATGGGAAGTAGATTGAGGTAGTACCTATTACCATTATTACTTATGAAACCTTTGGGAGTTACTCTCGTTTGCTTATTATGCTATGCTATGCTAGTAGGCGTGGATTGGGTGAGTGAATATCCATGACAGATGTGAGATTGATAATTAATGGTTTATCTAAGGTGGCAACTTAAACACACATGTGGGTGGATTGAGGCACCTGTTTTCAAGCAGGACTTGCTGTTTTTTTTTGGGACCGCCACCCGTGCTCAAAGGGATCATAAGATAATTCATCTGAAACTTACGTTAATGCAGCCACAAGCCACTATGGGCTCTGGCATAGTTGACTAAGTCGTGCGAACTCTTATAGCGGTGGACTAGCAGATGTAGGGGATGTAGGTGTACCGGTCCACCCATCGTAAGGGCTAGTGCTTCTGAAAGACTGTGTCTCGGTCATCCGTCTCTCAAACACCATGCAGTGCGAGAAAACAAACGGAGGCGATCGAGTCTTGTGGGGAAAAGTGCGCAAACCTCTGCAGAGTGTACAAACTAATCATGATTAGCCGTGTCCCCGGTTATGGACAAATCTTGAGTATCTAGTACTTGAATATCATGTGAATCTCAACATGTTACTTCCAATTAATGTTATTGGGTTTTTAATGAGTACTTTTAATTGGGATTGAGGATGCTGTCAACCATTCTCAATGTTTAACAACCACCATGATAGTTAAACAAAATTTATTCCTTTGTAGTAGGGAAAAATTGGCTTTTCGCAAAACTGTAACCGTAGAGCCTTACCATCAGCCTTATATGCATGTAGTATAGGCTTGTTGTTTCATTACTCTCTATGTGTTACATTTGCCAGCATATTCCATGTGCTGACCCGTTTTCGGGCTACAACTTTCATGTTGCAGACTTATCAGACGACGAGTAAGGTGTTTAGGTCGTGGTTCTATACTCAGTGATGCCGATGGAGTTGATGGACTCACTTATCTTCCAAGTCTTCCGCATTATCGTTATTAGATGGCCTTAAGCCATGTTTATTGTAATAAGTCCTCTTACGGACAATCGATGTAATAAGTGTGTGATTGCTACTCTGTTATAAATCCTTGAATCTTGTGTGGTGTCGACATCTTGATCCGAGGATGACACACGAGCACGGAAGACTTGATCCATTCGGTGCGAGTCGCCATGAGTAATTTTCTCTAGGAACATATATAAAAACATAGGGAAGCAACAACGTGAGCTATTGATCTACAACATAATTTGCAAAATACTACGGGACTAAGTTCATGATAAATTAAAGTTCAATTAATCATATTACTTAAGAACTCCCACTTAGGCGAGACATCTCTCTAGTCATCTAAGTGATCACGTGATCCGGATCAACTAAACCATGTCCGATCATCACGTGAGATGGAGTAGATTTTCAATGGTGAACATCACTATGTTGATCATATCTACTATATGATTCACGTTCGACCTTCGGTCTTCGTGTTCCGAGGCCATATCTGTATATGCTAGGCTCGTCAAGTTTAACTGAGTATTCCGCGTGTGCAAGCTGTTTTGCACCCGTTGTATTTGAACGTAGAGCCTATCACACCCGATCATCACGTGGTGTCTCAACGAAGAACTTTATAGCGGTGCATACTCGGGGAGAACACTTCTTGATAATTAGTGAGAGATCATCTTAAAATGCTACCGTCAATCAAAGCAAGATAAGATGCATAAAGGATAAACATCACATGCAATCAATATAAGTGATATGATATGGCCATCATCATCTTGTGCTTGTGATCTCCATCTTCAAGCACCGTCGTGATCACCATCGTCACCGGCGCGACACCTTGATCTCCATCGTAGCATCGTTGTCGTCTCGCCAAACTTATGCTTCTCGACTATCGCTACCGCTTAGTGATAAAGTAAAGCATTACAGTATGCATTGCATTGCATACAATAAAGCGACAACCATATGGCTCCTGCCGATTGCCGATAACTCGGTTACAAAACATGATCATCTCATACAATATAGCATCACGTCTTGACCATATCACATCACAACATGCCTGCAAAAACAAGTTAGGCGTCCTCTACTTTGTCGTTGCAAGTTTTACGTGTTGCTACGGGCTTAGCAAGAACCGTTCTTTCCTACGCATCAAAAGCACAGCGATAGTTCGTCAAGTTAGTGCTGTTTTAACCTTCATAAGGGTAGGCGTAGCCACTCGGTTCAACTAAAGTGAGAGAGCGGACACCCGCGGTCACCTTAAAGCAACGGGTGCTCATAGCGGTGAAAACCGGTCTCGCTTAAGCGTCGCTGTAATGTCGGTCCGGGCCGCTTCATCTCACAATGCCGCTGAACCAAAGTATGACATGCTGGTAAGCGGTATGACTTATATCGCCCACAACTCACTTGTGTTCTACTCGTGCATATGACATCTATGCATAAAACCTGGCTCGGATGCCCTTTGTTGGGGAGCGTAGTAATTTCAAAAATTTCCCTACGCACACGCAAGATCATGGTGATGCATAACAACGAGAGGGAGTGTATCTTCATACCCTTGAAGATCGCTAAGCGGAAGCGTTTATCAACGCAGTTGATGTAGTAAATGCGTCTTCACGATCCGACCGATCCAAGTACCGAACACACGGCACCTCCGAGTTACGCTGCGTTCAGCTCGATGGGCGTCCTCGCCTTCTCGATCGACAACAGGGCGAAGTAGTAGATGAGTTACGGCAGCCTGACGGCGTGGTAGCGGTGTTGGTGAAGAACAATCTCCGAGGGCTTAGCCGCTAAGCACTACGGAAACTATGACAGAGGATAAACTAGAGGGGCGGGGTTGCGGCACACGGCTTGGTGTTTCTTGATGTGTCTTTGGTGCTAGCCCTACCCTCTATTTATATGTTGAGCCTTGGGGTGAAACTTGGAGTAAAAGCCTCCACAAAGTCGGTTTCACCACGAAGGCAGAGTCCTTCTCGGACTCGAGGGCGAACCTTGAGGTTCCCGGCATCTGGACCCAGACACCAGGGACCCTGGCGTCTGGCCCCTGGACTCCGCAAAACTTCCTTTTGCGCTTTCCAAAAACCTTGTGGGCTTTCCCCTTTGGCCCAAATAACATGTTCTTGTACCCAAACATTTGAAACATCGGAACCCCTTAGGTGAATTCGGAACCCTTAGGAGATCAAACACTATTATCCCATATATCAAACTTTATCTCCGGACCATTAGGAGTTCCTCGTCATGTCCATGATCTCATCCGGGACTCAGAACAACATTGATTTACCAACATACATAACTCATATAATACTATATCGTCAGCGAAGCGTTAAGCGTGCGACCCTACGGGTTCGAGAACTATGTAGACATGACCGAGACACGTCTCGGTCCAATAACCAATAGCGGGACACGGATGCCCATATTGGCTCCACATATTCTCTGAAGATCTTTATCGGTCAAACCGCATAACAACATACGTTGTTCCCTTTGTCATCGGTATGTTACTTGCGAGATTCGATCGTCGGTATCTCAATACCTAGTTCAATCTCGTTGCAGGCAAGTCTCTTTACTCGATTATGTAATGCATCATTAGTAACTAACTCATTAGTTACATTGCTTGCAAGGCTTATAGTGATGTGCATTACCGAGAGGGCCAGAGATACCTCTCCGGAGCAATCGGAGTGACAAATCCTAATCTCAAATACGCCAACCCAACATGTACCTTCGGAGACACTGTAGAGCTCCTTTATAATCACCCGATTCGTTGTGACGTTTGGTAGCACACAAAGTGTTCCTCCGTAAGCAGGAGTTGCATAATCTCATAGTCATAGGATCATGTATAAGTCATGAAGAAAGCAATAGCAACATACTAAATGATCAAGTGCTAAGCTAACGGAATGGGTCAAGTCAATCACATCATTCTCCTAATGAGGTGATCTCATTAATCAAATGACAACACATGTCTATGGTTAGGAAACATAACCATCTTTGATTAATGAGCTAGTCAAAATAGAGGCATACTCTGACATTAAGTTTGTATATTTATTCACACTTGTTTTACGTTTCTGGTTAATACAATTCTAGCATGAATAATAAACATTTATCATGAAATAAGGAAATAAATAATAACTTTATTATTGCCTCTAGGGCATATTTCCTTCACCTTCATGGCCTCAAGCCTCATAGTTTATAGGTTCATCATGGTCTAGTAACATGACTTCTAGAATAGGATTACCTTACCATTCTGGTGCGGACCATACTCTGGAAGACCTACGAGGTTCTGTAACAGCTTGGTCTGAAGTTTCATGATCATCATCATTAGCTTCCTCACTAATTGGTGTAGGAATCACTGGAACTGATTTCTGTCATGAACTACTTTCCAATTCGGGAGAAGGTACAATTACCTCATCAAGTTCTACTTTCCTCCCACTCACTTATTTCGAGAGAAACTCCTTCTATAGAAAGGATCCATTCTTGTAGCGATCTTGCCTTCAGATCTGTGATAAAAGGTGTACCCAACAGTTTCCTTTGGGTATTGCTACCTCTTGAGCAATCGTGTTGGTTTTCCCTTGAAGAGGAAAGGGTGATGCAGCAAAGTAGCGTAAGTATTTCCCTCAGTTTTTGAGAACCAAGGTATCAGTCCAGTAGGAGGCTCCTCAAAAGTCCCACGCACCTACACAAACACACAAGAACCTCGCAACCAACGCGATAAAGGGGTTGTCAATCCCTTCACGGTAACTTGCGAAAGTGAGATCTGTTAGAGATAATAAGATAAGATAAATATTTTGGGTATTTTTATGATATAGATTGGAAAGTAAAGATGCAAAATAAAAGTAGATGGAAAACTTATATGATAAAAGATAGACCCGGGAGCCATATGTTTCACTAGTGGCTTCTCTCAAGATAGCATAAGTATTACGGTGGGTGAACAAATTACTGTCGAGCAATTGATAGAAAAGTGCATAGTTATGAGAGTATCTAGGCATGATCATGTATATAGGCATCACGTCCATAACAAGTAGATCGAAACGATTCTGCATCTACTACTATTACTCCACACATCGACCGACTCCTGCCTGCATCTAGAGTATTAAGTTCATGAAGAACAGGGTAACACATTAAGAGAGATGACATGATGTAGATGGATAAACTCAAGAAATATGATATGAACCCCATCTTTTTATCCTCGATGGCAACAATACAATACATGTCTTGCTGCCCTAACATCCTTTGGGAAAGGACACCGCAAGATTGAACCCAAAGCTAAGCACTTCTCCCATTGCAAGAAAAATCAATCTAGTAGGCCAAACCAAACTGATAATTCGAGGAGACTTGCAAAGATAATCAATCATACATAAAAAAATTCAGAGGAGATTCAAATATTTCTGATAGATAAACTTGATCATAAACCCACAATTCATCGGATCTCGACAAACACACCGCAAAAAGAGTTACATCGAATAGATCTCCAAGAAGATCGAGGAGAACTTTGTATTGAGATTCAAAGAGAGAGAAGAAGCCATCTAGCTAATAACTATGGACCCGAAGGTCTGTGGTAAACTACTCACAACTCATCGGAGAGGCCTTGGAGATGATGTAGGGGCCCCCCGTGGTATATTCCCCCTTCGGCGGAGCGCCGGCGAAGGCTCCAAGATGGGATCTCGTGATACCGAAGGTTGCGGTGGTGGAATTAGGTTTTCGTGGTGCTCCTCGATGTTTTCAGGGTACGGGAGTATATATAGGCAAAAGAAATGCGTCGGTGGAGCCTCGAGGGCCCACGAGGGTGGGCGCGCCCACCCTGTGGGGCGCGCCGGGCACCCTCGTGGCCGCCTCGTTTGTTGCTTGATGCCCACTCCAAGTCTCCTGGTTTGCATTTGTTCCAAAAAGATCGCTCCCGAAGGTTTCATCCCGTTTGGACTCCGTTTGATATTCCTTTTCTTGAAATCTTGAAATAGGCAAAAATACAGCAATTCGGGCTGGGCCTCCGGTTAGTAGGTTAGTCCCAAAAATGATATAAAAGTGTAAAGTAAAGCCCATAAACATCCAAAATAGGTAATATAATAGCATGTAACAATCAAAAATTATAGATACGTTGGAGACGTATCAAGCATCCTCAAGCTTAATCACCTGCGTCCTCGGTAGGTAAATGATAAAAACAGAATTTTTGATGTGGAATGCTACCTAGCATAATTCTCAATGTAATTTTCTTTATTGTGGCATGAATGTTCAGATCCAAATGATTCAAAATAAAGGTTCATATTGACATGAAAACAATAATACTTCAAGCATACTAACAAAGAAATCATGTCTTCTCAAAATAACATGGCTAAAGAAAGCTATCCCTACAAAATCATATAGTGCGGCTATGCTCTATCTTCATCACACAAAGTATTTAATCATGCACAACCCCGATGACAAGCCAAGCAATTGTTTCATACTTTAGTATTCTCAAACTTTTTCAACTTGCACGGATACATGAGCGTGAGCCATGGACATAGCACTATATGTGGAATAGAATGGTGGTTGTGGAGAAGACAAAAAAGGAGAAGATAGTCTCACATCAACTAGGCGTATCAACGGGCTATGGAGATGCCCATTAATAGATATCAATGTGAGTGAGTAGGGATTGCCATGCAACGGATGCACTAGAGCTATAAATGTATGAAAGCAACAAAAGAAACTAAGTGGGTGTGCATCCAACTTGCTTGCTCACGAAGACCTAGGGCGTTTTGAGGAAGCCCATCATTGGAATATACAAGTCAATTTCTATAATGAAAAATTGCCACTAGTATATGAAAGTGACAACATAGGAGACTCTCTATCATGAAGATCATGGTGCTACTTTGAAGCACAAGTGTGGTAAAAGGATAGTAGCATTGTCCCTTCTCTCTTTTTCTCTCATTTTTTTATTTGGCCTTTCTCTTTTTTTTGGCCTTTCTCTTCTTTTTTTTAAGTCCGAAGTCTCATCCCGACTTGTGGGGGAATCATAGTCTCCATCATCCTTTCCTCACTTGGGACAATGCTCTAATAATGAAGATGATCACACTTTTATTTACTTACAACTCAAGATTACAAATCGATACTTAGAACAAAATATGACTCTATATGAATGCCTTCGGCGGTGTACCGGGATATGCAATGAACCAAGAGTGACATGTATGGAAGAATTAGGAAGGTGGCTTTGCCACAAATACGATGTCAACTACATGATCATGCAAAGAGCAATATGACAATGATGACGCGTGTCATAATAAACGGAACGGTGGAAAGTTGCATGGCAATATATATCAGAATGGCTATGGAAATGCCATAATAGGTAGGTATGGTGGCTGTTTTGAGGAAGGTATATGGTGGGTGTATGGTACCGGCGAAAATTGCGCGGCACAAGAGAGGCTAGTAGTGGTGGAAGGGTGAGAGTGCGTATAATCCATGGACTCAACATTAGTCATAAAGAACTCATATACTTATTGCAAAAATCTACAAGTCTTTGAAAACAAAGTACTACACGCATGCTCCTAGGGGATAGATTGGTAGGAAAATACCATCGCTCGTCCCCAACCGCCACTCATAAGGAAGACAATCAATAAATAAATTATGCTCCAACTTCATCACAAAGCGGTTCACCATACGTGCATGCTACGGGAATCACAAACTTCAACACAAGTATTCCTCAAATTCATAATTACCCCACTAGCATGACTCTAACATAACCATCCTCATATCTCAAAACAATTATCAAGCATCAAATCATAGCATCCAATTCACTTTCTATGATAGTTTTTATTATACCCAACTTGGATGCCCATCATTCTAGGACCAATTTTATAACCATAGCAAATACCATGTTGTTCTAAAATACTCTCAAAATAATATAAGTGAAGCATTAGAGATCAACAATTTCTACAAAATTAAACCACCGCCATGCTAAAAAAATATATAAGTGAAGCACTAGAGGAAAAATTATCTAGCTCAAAAGATATAAGTGAAGCACATGAAGTATTCTAATAAATTCCAAATCAAGTGGGTCTCTCCCAAAAGGTGTGTACAACAAGGATGATTGTGGTAATCTAAAAAGCAAAGACTAATATCATACAAGACGCTCCAAGCAAAACACATATCATGTGGCGAATAAAAATATAGCTCCAAGTAAAGTTACCGATAGCGAAGGCGAAAGAGGGGATGCCTTCCGGGGCATCCCCAAGCTTAAACTTTGGTTGTCCTTGGATATCTTGGGGTGCCATGGGCATCCCCAAGCTTAGGCTCTTGCCACTCCTTATTCCATAGTACATCAAATCTTTACCCAAAACTTGAAAACTTCACAACACAAAACTCAACAGGAAATCGCATAAGCTCCGTTAGTGCAAGAAAGAAAAACCACCACATAAGGTACTGTAATGAACTCATTCTTTATTTATATTGGTTTTAAAACTACTGTATTCCAACTTATTCATGGTTCATACCCCCTGATACTAGCCATAGATGCATCAAAATAACCAAACAACACACGAAAAACAAAATCTGTCAAAAACAGAACAGTCTGTAGCAATCTGTAACTTCAGAATACTTCTGGAACTCTAAAAATCCTACCAAAATAGGAAGTCCTGGAAATTTGTCTATTGATCTACAGCAAAAAGAATCAACGCAAAAGCACGTTTCTGTGATTTATTAACATTATTCTCGTGCGCGCAAAAGTTTCTGTTTTTCAGCAGAATCAAATTATCTATCACCGTAGGTTATCCTATAGGTTCTACTTGGCACAAATACTAATTAAAACATAAAACCACATCTAAACATAAGCTAGATGAAATATTTATTACTAAACAGAAGCAAAAAGCAAAAAACAAAAATAAAATTGGGTTGCCTCCCAATAAGCGCAATCATTTAACGCCCCTAGCTAGGCTTAAAAGCGAGAATAGATCTATGTATTGCCATCTTTGGCATTCAATTCATAAGTGGCTCGCATGATAGATTCATAAGGTAATTTGACTTTCTTTATTGGAAAGTGTTCCATGCCTTTCCTTAATGGAAATTGGAATCTAATATTCCCTTCCTTCATATCAATAATTGCACCAATCATTCTAAGGAAAGGTCTACCAAGAATAATAGGACATGAAAGATTGCAATCTATATCAAGAACGATAAAATCTATGGGCACATAATTCCTATTTGCAACAATAAGAACATCATTGATCCTTCCCATAGGTTTCTTAATGGTGGAATCCATGAGGTGCAAGTTTAAAGAGAAATCATCAAAATCATGGAAACCTAGCACATCACATAAAGTTTTCGGAATCGTGGAAACACTAGCACCCAAATCAGACAAAGCATAGCATTCATGATCTTTAATTTTAATTTTTATAGTAGGTTCCCACTCATCATAAAGTTTCCTAGGTATAGAAAGTTCCAAATTAAGTTTTTCTTCATAAGATTGCATCAACGCATCAACAATATGTTTGGTAAAAGCTTTATTTTGACTATAAGCATGAGGAGAATTCAACACGGATTGCAACAAAGAAATACAATCTATTAAGGAACAATTATCATAATTAAATTCCTTGAAATCCATAATAGTGGGTTCAATGCTATGTATAGTTTTGACCTCTCCAATCCCACTTTTGACTCAGTCCGCATCATTGCTACTATCATCTTTAAACTTAGTTTTCTCTAGGAACATATAAAAAAACATAAGGAAGCTACAATGCAAGCTATTGATCTACAACATCATTTGCAAAATACTGTCAGGACTAAGTTCATGATAAATTAAAGTTCAATTAATCATATTACTTACGAACTCCCACTTAGATAGACATCCCTCTAGTCATGTAAATGATCACGTGATCCAAATCAACTAAACCATGTCCGATCATTACGTGAGATGGAGTAGTTTTCAATGGTGAACATCACTATGTTGATCATATCTACTATATGATTCACGCTCGACCTTTCGGTCTCCAGTGTTCCGAGGCCGTATCTGCATATGCTAGGCTCATCAAGTTTAAGCCGAGTATTCTGCGTGTGCAAAACTGGCTTGCACCCATTGTATGTGAACGTAGATCCTATGACACCCGATCATCACGTGGTGTCTCAGCACGAAGAACTGTAGCAATGGTGCATACTCAGGGAGAACACTTGTACCTTGAAATTTAGTAAGGGATCATCTTATAATGCTACCGCCGTACTAAGCAAAATAAGATGCATAAAGAATAAACATCACATGCAATCAAAATATGTGACATGATATGGCCATCATCATCTTGTGCTCATGATCTCCATCACTGAAGCATTGTCATGATCTCCATCGTCACCGGCGCGACACCTTGATCTCCATCGTAGCATCATTGTCGTCTCGCCAACTATTGTTACTACGACTATCGCTACCGCTTAGTGATAAAGTAAAACAATTACATGGCGATTACATTGCATACAATAAAGCGACAACCATATGGCTCCTGCTAGTTGCCGATAACTTTGTTACAAAACATGATCATCTCATACAACAATTTATATCACATCATGCCTTGACCATATCATATCACTGCAAGCCCTGCAAAAACAAGTTAGACGTCCTCTACTTTGTTGTTGCAAGTTTTACGTGGCTGCCAAGGGCTTCTAGCAAGAACTGTTCTTACCTACACATCAAAACCACAACGATTTTTTGTCAAGTGTGCTGTTTTAACATTCAACAAGGACCGGGCATAGCCACACTCGATTCAACTAAAGTTGGAGAAACAGACACTCACTGACCACACGTATGCGAAGCACGTCGGTGAAACCGGTCTCACGTAAGCGTCACGCATAATGTCGGTCTGAGCCGCTTCATCCAACAATACCGCCGAATCAAAGTATGACATGCTGGTAAGCAGTATGACTATTATCACCCACAACTCTTTGTGTTCTACTCGTGCATATAACATCTACGCATAGACCTGGCTCGGATGCCACTATTTGGAACGCAGTAATTTCAAAAAATTTCCTACGATCACGCAACATCTACCTAGGTGATGCATATCAACGAGAGGGGAGAGTGTGTGCACGTACCCTCATAGACCGAAAGCGGAAGCGTTATGACAACGCGGTTGATGTAGTCGAACGTCTTCGCGATCCAACCGATCCAAGTACTGAACGTACGACACCTCCGTGTTCAGCACACGTTCAGCTCGATGACGTCCCTCATACTCTTGATCCAGTTAAGGCCGAGGGTGAGTTCCGTCAACATGACGGCGTGGTGATGGTGATGATGATGCTACCGGCGCAGGGCTTCACCTAAGCTCTGCAACGGTATGATCGAGGTGTGTAACTATGGAGGGGGGCACCGCACATGGCTAAAAGATCAACTTGTGTTGTCTGTTGTGCCTTTGGGGTGCCCCCTGCCCCCGTATATAAAGGAGGGGAGGAGGCCGACCAACAAGGCGCGCCAGGGAGAGGGGAGTCCTACTAGGACTCCAGTCCTAGTAGGATTCGGCCCCACCTTTTTTTCCTTTTACTAGAGGGGGAAAAGGGGAAGGAGAGGGAGTTGGAGAAGGAAAGGGGGTGGCGTGATAACCCACAAGTATAGGGGATTGCAACAGTTTTCAAGGGTAGAGTATTCAACCCAAATTTATTGATTCGACACGAGGGGAGCCAAAGAATATTCTCAAGTATTAGCAGTTGAGTTGTCAATTCAACCACACCTGGATAACTCAATATCTGCAGCAAAGTATTTAGTAGCAAAGTAGTATGGAAATGCTTGATAGCAGTAGCAAAAGTAACAGTAGCAGTTTTGTAGTAATTGTAACAGTGGCAACGGTAAAGTAACTAAGAAAAGAGCAATAGGTGAAAAGTTCGTAGGCATTGGATCAGTGATGGATAATATGTCGGATGCGATTCCTCATGTAATAGTTATAACATAGGGTGACACAGAACTAGCTCCAGTTCATCAATGTAATGTAGGCATGTATTCCGAATATAGTCATACGTGCTTAAGGAAATGAACTTGCATGACATCTTTTGTCCTACCCTCCCGTGGCAGCGGGGTCCTATTGGAAACTAAGGGATATTAAGGCCTCCTTTCAATAGAGTACCGGACCAAATCATTAGCACTTAGTGAATACATGAAGTCCTCAAACTACGGTCATCACCGGTAAGTATCCCAATTATTGTCACTTCGGGGTTAAGGGATCATAACACATAATAGGTGACTATACACTTGCAAGATAGGATCAAGAACTCACATATATTCATGAAAACATAATAGGTTCAGATCTAAAATCATGGCACTTTCGGGCCCTAGTGACAAGCATTAAGCATAGCAAAGTCATAACAACATCAATCTCGAACATAGTGGATACTAGGGATCAAACCCTAAAAAACTAACTTCGACTACATGGTAAATCTCATCCAACCCATCACCGTCCAGCAAGCCTCACGATGGAATTACTCATGCACATGGGCGGTGAGCATCATGAAATTGGTGATGGAGGATGGTTGATGATGACGACGACGACGGATTCCCTCTCCGGAGCCCGAGCGGACTCCAGATCAGCCCTCCCGAGAGAGTTTAGGGCTTGGCGGCGGCTCCGTATCGTAACACACGATGAATCCTTCTCTCTGGTTTTTTTCTCCCCGAACGTGAATATATGGAATTGGAGTTGAGGTCGGTGGAGCTCCAGGGGGCCCACGAGGCAGGGGGCGCACCCTAGGGGGGCGCGCCACACACCCTCCCCAGACCCTCGTGGACAGGGTGTGGCCCCCCTGACGTTGATTCTTTCGCCAATATTTTTTATTAATTCCAGAAAGTTGCTCCGTGGATTTTCAGGCCATTCTGAGAAATTTTATTTCTGCACAAAAATAACACCATGGCAGTTCCGCTGAAAACAACGTCAGTCCGGGTTAGTTCCATTCAAATCATGCAAGTTAGAGTCCAAAACAAGGGCAAAAGTGTTTGGAAAAGTAGATCCGAGGGAGACGTATCAACTCCCCCAAGCTTAAACCTTTGCTTGTCCTCAAGCAATTCAGTTGACAAACTGAAAGTGATAAAGAAAAACTTTTACGAACTCTGTTTGCTCTTGTTATTGTAAATATGTAGAGCCAGCATTCAAGTTTTCAGCAAAGATTATGAACTAACCATACTCACAATAACACTTAGGTCTCATGTTTACTCATATCAATGACGTAATCAACTAGCGAGCAATAATAATAAATCTCGGATGACAACACTTTCTCAAAACAATCATAATATGATATAACAAGATGGTATCTCGCTAGCCCTTTCTGAGACCGCAAACCATAAATGCAGAGCACCTTTAAAGATCAAGGACTAACTAAACATTGTAATTCATGGTAAAAGAGATCCAGTCATAGTCATACTCAATATAAATTAATAGTAATGCATGCAAATGACAGCGGTGCTCCCCAACTGGTGCGTTTTAATAAGAGGATGTTGACTCAACATAAAAGTAAATAGATAGGCCCTTTGCAAAGGGAAGCAGGGATTTGTAGAGGTGCCAGAGCTCGATTTTGAAATAGAGATAAATAATATTTTGAGCGGCATACTTTCATTGTCAACACAACAACCAAGAGATCTCGATATCTTCCATGCTACACACATTATAGGCGGTTCCCAAATAGAATGGTAAAGTTTATACTCCCCCTCCACCAACAATCATCAATCCATGGCTTGCCCGAAACAACGGGTGCCTCCAACTAACAACAATCTTGGGGGAGTTTTGTTTGCAGTTATTTTGATTTGACTTAAGCATCGGACTGGGCATCCCGGTGACCAGCCATTTTCTCGTGAGTGAGGAGCGGAGTCCACTCCTCTTGAGAACAACCCGCCTAACATGGAATATACAGACAACCCTAGTTGATACATGAGCTATTCAAGCATGCAAAACAGAATTTCATTTGAAGGTTTAGAGTTTGGCACATACAAATTTACTTGGAGCGGCGGTAGATACCGCATGTAGGAAGGTATGGTGGACTCATATGGAATAACTTTGGGGTTTATGGAAGTGGATGCACAAGCGATATTCCGCTTAGTACAAGTGAAGGCCAGAAAAAGATTGGGAAGCGACCAACTAGAGAGCGACAACAGTCATGAACATGCATTAAAATTAATCAACACTGAGTGCAAGCATGAGTAGGATATAATCCACCATGAACATAAAGATCGTGAAGGCTATGTTGATTTTGTTTCAACTACATGCGTGAACATCTGCCAAGTCAAGTCACTCGAATCGTTCAAAGGAGGATACCACCCTATCATACCACATCACAACCGTTTTAATAGCATGTTGGCACGCAAGGTAAACCATTATAAACTCCTAGCTAATTAAGCATGGCATAAGCACTATAATCTATAATTGGCATTGCAAACATGTTTATTCATAATAGGCTGAATCAGGAATGATGAACTAATCATATTTACAAAAACAAGATAAGTCTAGTTCATACCAGCTTCTCTTATCTCAATCATTTCATCATATATCGTCATTATTGCTTTTCACTGCATACGGACGGTGTGTGGATAATAAAAATAGTGCATGTGCATTGGACTAAGCTGGAATCTGCAAGCATTCAATTCAAGGGAGAAGACAAGGTAATATGGGCTCTTGGTTAAATCAACAATAATGCATATAAGGGCCACTTCAACATTTTCATTATTGTCTTCTCCTCTCGACCCCCAAAGAAAAGAAAAGAAATAAAACTATTTACACGGGAAAGCTCCCAACAAGCAAAAGAAGAACGAGAAATATTTTTGGGTTTTCTTTTAATTATTACTACTACAAGCATGGAAAGTAAACTAACTAATTTTTTTGGTTTTTCTTACGGTTATTCAAACACTCTAGAAGAAAGCAAGAAAATAGAATAACTAGCATGGATAGTACAATGAAAAAGTATGAGCATCGACAACTAGAATGAGTGTGTGAACATGAATGTAATGTCGGTGAGAAATACGTACTCCCCCAAGCTTAGGCTTTTGGCCTAAGTTGGTCTATGCCCATGGATCAAAGTTGTAGCTGGGGTTGTACCGAGATGCAACAGCCATTGCCTCACGAGCTGCAGCCTAGAGGCGAGCGGCCTTCGTCCTCCTCTCGTACTCGTTCGCCTCCTCCCTGGTTATAAAGTATCTCCTTCTTGCCTGAAAGTCAAAGAAACTAGGAGCAGGGAGAGCAACATGGACAGTGCGACGTCTATCAAAGATTAGTCGGTACTGGAGGAACTGTTCATTCCTCTCAAGAAGTTGATGGCTAACCATGGCATTATAATATAGATAAGCAGGAGGAAACTCCATGTCACTTCCATGTATGGGTATACCAAGATAATTAGCTTCACGAGTTGCATAAATCCCACCAAACAAATCTCCATTTAAACTATTATTATGCAAACTACGTGCAACAATGGCCCCCAAGTTATATTGTTTATCTCCCAGCACAAAGACTCCACGAGAACACTAAGATCTGGAACACACATGGGACATGCCTCGTCCTCGCCATTTATGCATCTACTTATAAAGAGAGCAAAATAATGTATAGCAGGAAAATGAATGCTCCCTATGGTAGCTTGTGCTATTTCTCTAGATTCCCCCACAGTGATACTAGCAAGGAAATCTTTAAATTCATATTTGCGAGGTTCACTAACACTACCCCATTGCGGGAGTTTACAAGCAGTATTAAAATCTTCTTAGTACATAGTATAAGATTTATCATAAAGATCAAATAGGACATTGTGAGAATTGCGTGAAGATGTAAATTTAAACTTTCTCACAAAGGAATCACTTAAGTGGTAATGATGAGGGCACGTATCTAGCATGAAGCCCTCGAGTTCAGCATTACACACATATGTGTCAAATTCATCCTTGATGCCTTCTTGGACCATAAACTCCTCTGACGGCCATTCACAAGGCCACACTTGAGCTTCCCTCGGTGGTTCATCGTCCTGCTCACGTATTGCGGACCTGGGTCCTTGCTTCCTTGAAGAACCACCTTGGTACATTTTTCTATGCATATTTCTTCCTCTGAAAATTTCTGAAAATTTTAGTAACTCAAAATAAAAGTGAACCAAACTCAACAAAATTGATAGCAACTACTCCTACAAGTTCCTAGAGACTATATCATGCATTAGAACTACTTGGGACCAAATAAATTTGACATGCAAGCTCAAGAACAGGGTCACCTTAGCAGCAAGAATTTGGAATGAGTAAAGCACTAGAACAAAAACTAATTGGACCATTGGAGGAGTCACATACCAAAGAACAATCCCCCAAACAAGTTTTGTGAGTGGAGCTTTGAGCAAGGAGATCGAAAATGGCAGCAAGATGACTCGTGCTTGAGCTGGTTGATGATTTTTTTTGGGAGGAAGAAGAAGAGTGTGGGTGCAGGAATAAGTGGAGGGGGGCCACCAGGGGCCCACGAGGCAGGGGGGCGCGCCCTGGACCCTCGTGGCCAGGTGCTTGCTCCCCTGATGTGTTCCCAGTGCCAAATATTCTTAAATATTCTAGAAGAAAAATCATATTTCATTTTCAGGGCATTTGGAGAACTTCTATTTTCGGGGTATTTTTTATTGCAAGATGAATCAGAAAACAGACAGAAAATTCTATTTTTGCCTTTTTTTAATCTAAACAACAAAAAGTAAAAAGGAGGGTACAGAAAGTTGTGCCTTCTAACTTCATCCATCTCATGCTCATCAAAAGGAGTCCACTAACAAGGTTGATCAAGCCTTGTTAACAAACTCATTCTGAGTCGCATGAAACCGGAGAAATTTCGAATAACATTAGGTTACCTCAACGGGGATATGTACATCCCTAATAATAAGAATATCATATTTCTTCTTGACAGTAGGAAGAGGAAATTCAAAACCTCCAATAATAATCGATGGTATTTTTCCAATAGAGTTGATACTATGGACTTGAGGCTGTTTCCACGAAAAGTGTACCGTATGCTCATTACCATTAACATGAAAAGTGACATTTCCTTTGTTGCAATCAATAACAGCCCCTGCAGTATTCAAAAAGGGTCTACCAAGGATAATCGACATACTATCGTCCTCGGGAATATCAAGAATAACAAAGTCCGTTAAAATAGTAACGTTTGCAACCACAACAGGCACATCCTCACAAATACCGACGGGTATAGTGGTTGATTTATCGGCCATTTGCAAAGATATTTCAGTAGGTGTCAACTTATTCAATTCAAGTCTACAATATAAAGAGAGAGGCATAACACTAACACCAGCTCCAAGATCACATAAAGCAGTTTTAACATAGTTTCTTTTAGTGGAGGATGGTATAGTTGGTACTCCTGGATCTCCTAGTTTCTTAGGTATTCCAACCTTAAAAGTATAATTAGCAAGCATGGTGGAAATTTCAGCTTCCGGTATCTTTCTCTTATTTGTAACAATATCTTTCATGTACTTAGCACAAGGGTTCATTTTGAGCATATCAGTCAAACGCATACGCAAAAAATAGGTCTAATCATTTCAGCAAAGCGCTCAAAATCCTCATCATCCTTTTTCTTGGATGGTTTAGGAGGAAAAGGCATGCGTTTCTGAACCCATGGTTCTCTTTTTTTACCGTGTTTCCTAGCAACAAAGTCTCTCTTATCATAACGTTGATTCTTTGATTGTGGGTTATCAAAGATCATCGGTGAGTTCAACCTCTACATCATTGTTATTGCTAGGTTGAGCATCAACGTGAACATCATCATTATCATTATCACTAGGTTCATGTTCATCACAGTTGTGTTTCAAAGCATCGAAATAGAAATATCATTGGGATTCTCGGTGTGTCTACAACAGGTTCACTAGAAGCATGCAAAGTCCTATCATTTTTCTTCTTCTTCTTAGAAGGACTAGGTGCATCAATATTATTTCTCGAGAATCTTGCTCAATTCTCTTAGGGTGGCCTTGAGGATACAAAGGTTCGAGTCATTTTACCCTCTAGTCATAACTCTACCAACATTATCATTTTCTTATTATTTAATTCATTGAGCAAATCATTGTAGCGACGGACCTCAAGCGATCGATCTCATGCATCGGCGTCATCCTGGATCGAATGTCTTGACACGCCGCGATTACTCGAAGGATTTATAACAGTAGCAATCACACACTTATTACATCAAATGTCTCAAAGAGAACTTATTACGATAAATATGGCTTAAGGCCATCTAATTCGATAACAGCGGAAGGCTTGGAAGATAAGCGAGTCCATCAACTCCAACGGCATCCTTTGAGTATAGAACCACGACCTAAGGCACCTTACTAAATGCGAAAAATGCGCAACATGAGCGTTGCAGCCAGCAATTGACACATGGAATATGCTGGCAATGTAACACATAGAGAGTAATATGAAAGAGTAATGCTATAGTACATGCATATATGGCTGGTGGAAAGCTCTATGGTTACAATTTTGCGTAAAGCCAATTTTTCCCTACTGCAAAGGAATAAATTTTATTTAACTATCATGGTGGTTGTTAAACATTGAGAATGGTTGACAGCATTCTCAATCCCAATTAAGCATCATCATTAAAACCCAACAATATTAATTAAAGTAACATGATGAGATTCACATGATATCCAAGTACTAGATACTCAAGATGTCCATAAGCTGGGGACACTGACTAACCATGATTAGTTTGGTACACTTTCTGCAGAGGTTTGTGCACTTTTCCCCACAAGACTTCGATCTCCTCCGTTGGGATTCTCGCACTACATGGTGTTTGAGAAGCAGATGACCGATACATAGTCTTTCAAAAGTGCTAGCACCTTACGAGCGGGTAGACCCGTGCCAACCTACATCCCCTACATCAGCTAGTCTACCACTTGTAAGAGTTATGCGACTTAGTCAACTATGCTAGAGCCCATAGTAGCTTGTGGCTGCACACGGAAGTTTCTAGCATGAATAATCTCATGATCCCTTTGAGCTTTGGGTGGCTGTCCAAAAGAAGCAGGCAATCTGGAATACCCAGGTACCTCAATCCACTCAGATGTGTGTTTAAGTTGCCACCTTAAATAAACCATTAATTAACAATCTCACATCTGTCATGGATACACTCACCCAATCCACGTCTACTAGCATAGCATGGCATAAGCAAACGTAGAAGTAACTCCCAAGGGTTTGATAATAAACACGTAATAGGTACTACCTCAACTACTTACCCAAAACCCACAGTTTAATTAGATCCTTATCATGCAATGCTTGAGGATTGATCTAATGCATAAAAACTGGGTACGAAAAGGGATATGATCAAAGTGTTACTTGCCTTGCTGATGATCCGTGAAACCTAGAGATTCAAAGTAGCAAGCGGCGCACTCCGGGTACTCTATCGCAAACAAACAAGCATACAATGAGTACTCATCTAATGCAACGGTAAAACTCAAATAAAAGATCTAACCATAAAGTTCAACTTAAGAACTCCGGTTTGCAAAAAGAATCAACTCGAACGAAGCAACGAAAGTCAAACGGCGAAAGAAACAAACTTCGTTTACTAATCTGGACCTAAGTCAAATTTTATAGAGGCAAAAACTTGTTTGAGTTGATTATTCGGAAAAAGGGTTTCGAGATGAAACTCTAGGCGCTTGAATCGCCTGATTCTGATAAACGAGCGAAAAGTTATACTAGATCGAAAATCGGATCAGAAATCGCGATCAGAAAAATCACGGAAAATCCGAGAAAAAGAAAAACGGACGATCAGGCTAACGAACGAACGTTCGTTAACTGAAACTAAATGATGAAATCCGTTCATTAAAACAAAAAAACGAGCGAACGCTCACTAAATAGACTAAACCGGAAAAAAAACCGAATTGGATCTAATAAAAAAACGGATCTAGGGTTTCGAAAAAAACCGATTGGTTTTATAAGAAAAACCGCGGCTACCTCGGGGTGCGGGTCGGCTCGGCGTAGCTACTCGGCGAGGGGCGGCGGGCGGTAATGAGGCGGCGGCGGGCGGGCCGGCTGGCGGCAATGTGGCGTCCGTGGGCGGCGGCTTTGGCGTGAGTTAAATTTGGCGGCGCCCGGGGTGGCGGCTTATAAAGGCCCGGCGGAGTCCCACTGGCACGGCCCAAAGTCGGTTTCGTTTTTAAATAATTTAGCAGAAAAAACAAACAAAAGAAATACTAAACGGACTCCAAAAATCCCGAAATAAATTTTCCCGGCTTCTAAAATCAAGCTGGACAAGATGAACATCTATTTGGGGCCTAAATGCAATTTTGAAAAACGTGCATTTTTCCTAAATTCAAATAATATAGCGATAAACTCCAAATAAAAATCTTATTTGATTTTTTATTAAACCTTCAATATTTCTTTATTTTGGGAAAGTCATTTTATTCCCTCCCCATATTTTTATTATAGAAATAATTGAAGATAAAATAAATAAAATCAAATGATCCTATTTTCAAAATTTGAGAAAACTCAAATATGAAAATAACGAAATCTCCAACTCTCTCCGTGGGTCCTTGAGTTGCGTGAAATTTCTAGGATCAAACCAAAAAGCAATAAAATATGATATGCAATGATGATCTGTGTATAACATTCCAAATTGAAAATTTGGGATGTTACAAACCTACCCCCTTAAGATGAATCTCGCCCTCGAGATTCGGGTTGGCTAGAAAATAGGTGAGGGTGGTCCTTAAGCAGATCTTCCTCTCGCTCCCAGGTGGCTTCATCCTCAGTGTGGTGGCTCCACTGTACTTTGCAAAACTTTATAACCTTCTTTGCGGGTGACTCGGCTGGCATACTCGAGAATTTTGACTGGTTTCTCCTTGTAGGTCAAATCATTACCCAACTGAATCGCTTCCAGTGGCACAGTATCTCTCAGAGGTATATTAGCCATCTCTGCGTGGCACTTCTTCAACTGGGAAACGTGGAACACGTCGTGAAACTCCTGACAATCCTTCGGGTAATTCCAACTTGTAAGCAACTTCTCCCATGCGCTCCAAAACTTTGTATGGTCCCACAAAACGTGGCGCTAACTTTCCTTTAACTCCAAAGCGCTTAACTCCTCGAAGTGGAGATACTCGAAGATAGACTCTATCTCCGACTTCGAAAACTGTCTCCTTGCGTTTTGTATCCGCATAGCTCTTCTGCCTAAACTGGGCTACCTTGAGCCTATCGTGAATCAACTTCACCTTCTGTTCAGACTCCTTAATCAAATCTGGTCCAAACAACTGGCGGTCTCCAACTTCATCCCACAACAGCGGGGTTCAGCACCTCCTTCTGTACAAGGCTTCGAAAGGGGCCATCTTCAAACTGGATTGATAACTGTTGTTATAAGAGAACTCCGCATATGGCAAGTTATCATCCCAACTTGATCCATAATCTAATGCACAAGCTCTCAGCATGTCCTCCAAAATCTGATTGACTCTCTCGGTCTGTCCATCTGCATGCGTGGATGAAAAGTCATCTTGAACTCTAGCCCGGTACCCAAAGTTTCGTGCAACTGATTCCAGAACTTTGAGGTAAACTGGGTTCCTCTATCTGATACGATGCTCCTCATAACTCCATGCAGACATACGATCCTGGTCATGTATATCTTAGCCAACTTAGCACTGCTGTAAGTGGTCTTCACTGGGATAAAATGAGCTACCTTCGTCAAGCGATCAACTACAACCCAAATCGAGTCATAGCTCAACGAGTCCTGGGCAATCCCGTGATAAAGTCCATGCCTAACTTTTCCCACTTCCATTCGGGTATCGGCAATGGCTGTAACAATCCAGCTGGCTTCTGATGCTCTGCCTTCACTCTCTGACATACATCACAAACTGCTACAAACTCCGCAATATCCTTCTTCATTCCGGTCCACCAGAAAGTATCCTTCAAATCCAAATACATCTTGGTATTTCCTGGGTGAATCGAATACGGCGAATCATGGGCCTCTTGCAAAATCAACTTCCTGATCTCCGGATCATTAGGCACATAAACGCGGTCCTCAAAGCATAAGGTATCGTGCTCATCCTCACGAAATCCTTTAGCTTTTCCCTTGCTCATTTTCTCCTTTATAGAGGTGATTTCCTTGCCAGTTGCCTGCGATTCTCTGATCTTATCCATCAAAGTAGATTGTATCTCCAATGCTGCTACATAGCCTCTCAGAACTATCTCCAAACATAGCTCGCGAAGATCCTCGGCTAACTCCTTTGGTAAACCTACGGTCATTAGTGTGTTGACATGGCTCTTGCGGCTCAACGCATCTGCTACTACGTTAGCCTTTCCGGGGTGATAATGCAATCTCATATCATAATCCTTGATGAGCTCCAACCATCTCCTTTGCCTGAGATTCAACTCCTTCTGTGTGAAGATGTATTTCAAACTCTTGTGATCCGTGTACACCTCACTATGGTTTCCAATGAGAAAATGTCTCCAAGTCTTCAACGCGTGTACTACGACTGCTAACTCCAAATCATGTGTAGCATAATTTAACTCATGGGGCTTAAGTTGTCGTAAAGCATACGAAACAACTCTTCCCTCCTACATAAGCACTGCTCCAAGTCCTCGACGTGAAGCGTCGCAATACACCTCATAATCCTTGCTCTGATCTGGCAGAATCAACACTGGTGATGTAACCAAACGTTTCTTCAACTCCTGAAAACTGGCCTCACATTCCTCAGTCCATTTGAACTTGGTATCCTTCTTTAATAACTCCGTCATAGGCTTCACAATTTTCGAGAAATTCTCAATGAATCTCCGGTAGTATCCTGCTAGTCCAAGGAAACTCCGGATCTCTCCAACTGTCGTTGGTGCTTCCCAGTTTGTCACAGTGACAACCTTGGTGGGATCTCTCGCTATACCTTCTCCGGATATAACGTGTCCGAGGAATCCAACTTCCTTCAACCAAAACTCACATTTGCTGAACTTGGCGTATAACTGATGTTCTCTGAGCTTCTCAAGTACCAAACGCAAATGCTCCTTATGCTCCTCTTCGTTCTTCGAGTAGACCAAAATGTCATCAATGAACACTACGACGAACTTATCCAAAAACTCCATAAACACCTTGTTCATCATGTTCATGAAGTAGGCTGGTGCGTTAGTCAGACCAAATGATATAACGGTATACTCATACAGCCCGTACCTGGTGGTAAAAGCCGTCTTAGGTATATCCTGCTCTTGAATCTTCAACTGATGGTATCCTGATCGCAAATCGATCTTGGAAAATACCTTAGCTCCTTGTAATTGGTCAAACAAATCGTTGATCATCGGCAACGGGTACTTATTCTTAATTGTCACTTCATTCAATCCTCGATAATCAACAACCATTCTCAATGATCCATCCTTCTTCTCCACCAGAAGTACTGGTGATCCCCAAGGCGAAGAACTTCGGTGAATAAAACCTTTATCCAGTAACTCCTTAATCTGCTTCTTAATTTCTTCCAAATCTTGTGCGGGCATCCCAGACGGTCTCTTAAATATCGGCCCATGCTCGCAAAATCTCAATCAAAAACTCAATGTCTCTATCTGGTGGCATACCTGGTAACTCTTCTGGAAATACATCAGGGAAAGCCTTCACCACTGGTACTTCCTCCTGCACAACTCCTGATAAGGAATTTACTTGTGTCCTCTTCGGCTCATGCCGTGATACATACTTGATCCTTCTTCCTTCTGGCGTTGTAAGCAAAATCGTCTTACTGGCGCATTCAATGTTCCCTCCATACTTTGATAACCAATCCATGCCTAATATCACATCCAATCCTTGCGATTCCAATACTATTAGGTCTGAGGGAAACACGTAGTTACCAATCCTTAATGGTAATCGATCACACCATAGACTAGCCATATATTACGCCTCCAAAGTAGGTTACTAACATGGGTGACCTAAGGGCTTGGGTTGGCAGTTTATACTTATCCACAAATCCCCTTGATATGTATGAATGCGATGCACCAGTATCAAAAAGAACGATTGCAGTAAATGACTTAACCAAAAACTTACCTATTACTACATCTGGCTGGGCTTCAACCTCCTCCACGTTAACGTGGTTCAGTTGTCCCCTGTTGAAAGGGTTCGGCTTTTTCCCAGAGCTTCCATTGCCATTTCCATTCTAGGATTCAGGACATTCATTGGCATAATGTCCAGCTTCAGACACTTAAAGCAAGTGACTTGGCTCAGGTCTCTCTTGGCTGGGGTTGAAGGGTTGGTGCGGTTTTGTCCGTTGCTTCCTCCATTCCCGTTACCATTCTTGGAGCCATTATGATTGTGCGAGCTACCTCCTCCATGGGTATGCTGAAATTGTCCTCCGGTTTTGGGTAAAGCATAGCTTCATGAGCTCAGAATTGTACTTTCCTTGACCATACTTCCTCTTGCGGTTTTCAATCATTGCTTTGCTTCCTTCAATCATAAGAGCACGATCTACCAACTCCTGGTAGTTGTTGAAGGTTGCTACCATCAATTGCATGCTCAGCTCATCATTCAGTCCTTCTAGAAACTTCTCTTGCTTAGCTGCATCTGTAGCAACGTCATCTGGGGCATAACGTGCCAACTTACTAAAGTCCTCCACATACTGGCCTATTGTGCGTCCTCCTTGGCGTAATTTGCGAAACTCACGCTTCTTCATGGCCATAGCTCCTGCTGAAAGCATTAAGGCGATATGGAAAGCTTGCTGGCGGTCCCATGTGGCGGTGTCAATAGGGTGTGTGGCTGTGTAATTCTCCCACCATGATGCTACGGGTTCATCAAGTCGATGTGCGGCAAAACGCACTCTCTTTTCGCATCTGTGCATCCTGCGGTGGCGGCTCCCTTCCAACCTTGCGAGCCAATCATCTGCAACAATCGGCTCGGTGCTCTTGGAAAACACCGGTGATTCACCTCAAGAAACGGGTCGGATGGTCAATGGTGGTGGTGGTGGTGGGTTGTTGTTGTTGTTGTTGTTGTTGCCTTGGTTCTATACTAGTGCTTGCATCAAGGCATTACTGCTGAATCAACTGAAAGTGATCTCCGGTGGGAAAACAAATCCGTGTCGGGTCTCGGAGGCATCTGAGGGTTTTAGAGAAGGATGAGAATATAGAATAGAACGAGGTCTAGTGAGAAAACACTACCCATATGCACATGAGACAAATGCAAACAATATCACCCCAATCAATTCAAACATGGTATACAACGGTCTATCTATCGTTACAAAAGTGCTTGGACTAAACTAGATACATGGGGGAAATACTACTACTGTTATGGTGGTCAACTAGAAAAACTGCTTCGATGAAGACTCCATGATATCCGCTCCAGCTTCACTAACATAGTCATCATTGCTATCGTCTGGGTCCGAGTCGGTGTCGTCGATGATGATATAGTTATTTAGGCAAGTGGAATCCTCGTCTTCTCTTCCTGGTGCGGGGTCTCCCATGAAAACTCCTAGCTTCCTCGTTAGGTCGTCATTCTTCTCCACTAGCACTTCAATTTCCTCCATATAATCTTCACGTGTAGCCTTGAGTTCTTCCTCTAGCTCCGTGATCTTGGTCAAGGCCTTCTGCAGATCCTCCATGCCTGCCCACATCTGGTTCTCCTGGCGTCGGCTGTGCTGGTTTAACTCCTGGATAAAAGCTGCGATTGATCTATCCTTCTGGTCTTGATCATCTCCCATTGCTCATCTCGGCGCCCACAAATCTGGTAGATATTATCCTTGAGACCATTGCGGTAAACTTCTCCAATACGTCCCATGGTGATGTGGGCTGCCATGCTCTTTCCTAGATTCCAGGTTGGTGCATCAAAGGAAAACTCTATGGGCTCCGTGACTGGTGCGAACGTCCTTCCTGGAACTTGAACTTGAATCATCCAGCGCTCCTCTTTGGGTAAAGTGGCGTTGTAGGTCCCGGTGAAGCTTGGTACTCCGATGTTCAGGTATCTAGTGACTTCCTTCAAGTGACAACCAAAGGGTGTATCTTCATCCGGTTGGGTGAACTTGTTCCTTACATCCGCCATCCTAAAAGAGTAGAAAGGATGAGGAGTCAGAAATGAGAAGAAAAAGTAGTGATCTAGGGCTTTAGCTTAGTGGTCGTGTCCTACAGTAAGCGTTTGCTCTGATACCATCTTGTAGCGACCAGATCTCAAATTCGATCTACGTGCATCAGTGTCATCCTCGGATCGATAATCTTTGACACGCACAGTACTCGAAGGATTTATAACAGAGTAGCAATCACACACTTATTACATCGAATGTCTCAAAAGAGAACTTATTACAATAAATATGGCTTAAGGCCATCTAATTCGATAACATCGGAAGGCTTGGAAGATAAGCGAGTCCATCAACTCCAACAAAGATCATCCGAGTATAGAACCACGACCTAAGGCACCTTACTCGTAAATGCGAAAAGTACGCAACATGAACGCGTTGCAGCCGAAAATGGGTCAAGACATGGAATATCGGCAATGTAACACATAGAGAGTAATATGAAAGAGTAATGCTATACTACATGCATATATGGCTGGTGGAAAGCTCTATGGTTACAGTTTTGCGTAAAGCCAATTTTTCCCTACAGCAAAGGAATAAATTTTATTTAACTATCATGGTGGTTGTTAAACATTGAGAATGGTTGACAACATTCTCAATCCCAATTAAGCATCATCATTAAAACCCAACAATATTAATTAAAGTAACATGATGAGATTCACATGATATCCAAGTACTAGATACTCAAGATGTCCATAGCAGGGACACGGCTAACCATGATTAGTTTGATACACTCTGCAGAGGTTTGTGCACTTTTTCCGCACAAGACTCGATCTCCTCCGCTGAGATTTTCGCACTACATGGTGTTTGAGAAAGCGGATGACCGAGACATAGTCTTCGTAAGCGCTTAGCACCTTACGAACGGGTAGACCGTACCAACCTACATCCCCTACATCAGCTAGTATACCACTTTGTAAGAGTTCGCACGACTTAGTCAACTATGCTAGAGCCCATAGTAGCTTGTGGCTACACGGAAGTTTCTAGCATGAATAATCTCATGATCCCTTTGAGCCTGGGTGGCGGTCCAAAAAGAAACTGGCAATCCTGGAATACCCAGGTACCTCAATCCACCCAGATGTGTGTTTAAGTTGCCACCTAAAACCATTAATTAACAATCTCACATCTGTCATGGATACACTCACCGAATCCACGTCTACTAGCATAGCATGGCATAAGCAAACGTAGAAGTAACTCCCAAGGGTTTGATAATAAACAGGTAATAGGTACTACCTCAACTACTTTCCCAAAACCCATAGTTTAATTACATTCTAATCATGCAATGTTTGAGGATTAATCTAATGCATAAAAACCGGGTACGAAAAGGGATATGATCAAAGTGTTACTTGCCTTGCTGATGATCCGTGAAACCTAGAGATTCAAAGTAGCAAGCGGCGCACTCCGGGTACTCTATCGCAAACAAACAAGCATACAATGAGTACTCATCTAATGCAACGGTAAAACTCAAAAAAACGATCTAACCAGAAAGTTCAACTTAAGAACTCCGGTTTGCAAAAAGAATCAACTCGAACGAAGCAACGAAAGTCAAACGGCGAAAGAAACAAGCTTCATTTACTAATCTGGACCTAAGTCAAATTTTACAGAGGCAAAAACTTGTGTGAGTTGATTATTCGGAAAGAGGGTTTCGAGACGAAACTCTAGGCACTTGAATCGCCTGATTCCGATAAACGAGCGAAAAGTTATACGAGATCAAAAATCGGATCAGAAATCGCGATCAGAAAAATCGTGGAAAATCCGAGAAAAAGAAAAACGAACAAACAGGCTAACGAACGAACGTTCGTTAACTGAAACTAAACGACGAAATCCGTTCATTAAGACGAACGAACGAGCGAACGCTCGCTAAATAGACTAAACCGAAAAAAATAAACCGAACCGGATCTAATAAAAAAACGGATCTAGGGTTTGAAAAAAAACCGATTGGTTTTATAAGAAAACCGCGGCTACCTCGGGGTGCGGGTCGGCTCCGGCGGCGGAGGCTACTCCGGCGAGGGGCGGGGGGGCGGCTGCGGTCGACGGGCGGGCGGTGTCCGGTGGCGAGGGCGGCGGGTCGGCGTCGAGGCGGCAGACGGCGGCATGGAAGGGCGGCCACGTGACGTAACGGCGGCGGCCAGCGGCGGGCGGCGAAGGTTAAGTGAATGGGTGGCGGTTTATAAGGCCCCGGCGAGTCCCTTCGAGCACGGCCCAAAGTCTGTTTCTTTTTTAAATAATAATTTCGCATGAAAAACAAACAAAAAGAAATACTAAACGGACTCCAAAAATCCCGAAATAAATTTTTCTCGGCTTCTAAAATCAAGCCGGACAAGATGAACATTTATTTGGGGCCTAAATGCAATTTTGAAAAACGTGCATTTTCCTAAATTCAAATAAATTAGCGATAAACTCCAAATAAAATCTTATTTGATTTTTTTATTAAACCTTCAATATTTCTTTATTTTGGGAAAGTTATTTTATTCCCTCTCTCATATTTTTTATTATAGAAATAATTGAAGATAAAATAAATAAAATCAAATGATCCTATTTTCAAAATTTGAGAAAACTCAAATATGAAAATAACGAAATCTCCAACTCTCTCCGTGGGTCCTTGAGTTGCGTGAAATTTCTAGGATCAAACCAAAAAGCAATAAAATATGATATGCAATGATGATCTGTGTATAACATTCCAAGCATGTTTACAATCATTCTAAGTTTTAAGCACTTGTTCTACTTGAGTGGTAACCATAGAAGCATGTTTGCTAATGAGTGTAAGTTCACTCTTAACTCTAGACATTTAATCACTCAAGTGTCCAATCATATAAGCATTACTTTTCAATTGTCTACCAACATAAGCATTGAAATTTTCTTGTTTAGCCATAAAGTCATCAAACTCATCCAAGCATTGGCTAGCAAACTTAGTAGACGGGATTTCAACTTTATCATATGTATAGAGAGAATTTACCTTTACTACCTGTGTCAGGTTATCAAGACCATGTGTTTCTTCAATAGGTGGTAAGTTAAGGCCATGTATTTCTTCAACATCAGGCAAATTCTTAACATCTTCAACTTTAATACCCTTTTCTTTCATAGATTTCTTTTGCCACTTGCATATCTTGGGATCGAGAAATAGAACACCTCTTTTTTTCGGAGTTGTCTTAGGAGTTGGTTCAGGAAGTGTCCAATTGTTTTCATTAGTCAACATATTATTCAAAAACAATTCAGCTTGATCAACAGTTCTTTCCCTGAGAACACAACCAGCACAACTATCCAGGTGGTCTCTGGAAGCATCGGTTAGTCCGTTATAAAAGATATCATGTATTTCATTTTTCTTAAGAGGATGATCAGGCAAAGCATTGAGTAATTGAAGAAGCCTCCCCCAAGCTTGTGGGAGACTCTCTTATTCAATTTGCACAAAACTATATATTTACCTTAAGGCAGCTTGCTTGTTATGAGCAGGGAAATATTTAGCAGAGAAGTAATAAATCATAGCCTGGGGAGTACGCACACAACCAGGATCAAGAGAATTAAACCATGTTTAGCATCACCCTTTAATGAGAAGGGAAATAACTTAAGGATATAGTAGTAATGATTTTTCTCATCATTAGTTAATAGGGTGGCTATATCATTCAATTTAGTAAGATGTGCCACAACAGTTTCAGATTCATAGCCATAAAAAGGATCAGATTCAACAAAAGTAATTATCTCAGGATCGACAGAGAAATCATAGTCCTTATCAAGAATACGTATAGATAGGTGAAGTAGCAAAAGTAGGGTCATATTTCATTCTAGCATTCAGAGACTTTTCTTTCAACTTAGCTAATAATTTCTTAAGATCAGATCTATCATTGCAAGCAAGAAAATCTCTACCGGTTTCTTCATCCATAACATAACCCTCAGGCACAACAGGCAATTCATATCTAGGGTGAGAATCTTCATCATCACTTTCATCAATATTATCAATTTCAATAATTTCATTTTCTCTAGCCCTAGCAAGTTGTTCATCAAGAAATTCACCTAATGGCACAGTAATATCAGGCATACAAGTAGTTTCATCATAAGTATCATGCATAGCAGAAGTGGCATCATCAATAACATGCGACATAGCAGAATTAATAGCAGAAGCAGGTTTAGGTTATGTAAAGCTTACTCAAAGCAGAAGGAGAATCAAGTGCGAGCTAGATGGCAGTTCCTTACCTCCCCTCGTAGTTGAGGGAAAAATCTTAGTTCTTTTCGTCTTTCAAGTTCCTCATAGTGATCAGCAGATATAAATCCCAAGTGACTCAAAGAATAGAGCTATGCTCCCAGCAGTGCTAAGAAAATAGTCTTGATAACCCACAAGTATAGGGGATCGCAACTGCCGAGGGTAGAGTATTCAACCCAAATTTATTGATTCGACACAAGGGGAGCCAAAGAATATTTTCAAGTATTAGCAGTTGAGTTGTCAATTCAACCACACTTGGATAACTCAATATCTGCAGCAAAGTATTTAGTAGCAAAGTAGTATGGAAGTAATGGTAACAGTGGCAAAAGTAATAAAGAGCGATATTGTAGTAATTGTAACAAGGGCAAGCAGTAAAGTAACTAAGCAAAGAGCAATAGGTGAAAAGCTTCGTATGCATTGGATCGATGATGGATAATTATGTCGGATGCAATTCCTCATGTAATAGTTATAACATAGGGTGACACAAAACTAGCTCCAGTTCATCAATGTAATGTAGGCATGTATTCAATATAGTCATACGTGCTTAAGGAAAAGAACTTGCATGACATCTTTTGTCCTACCCTCCCGTGGCAGCGGGGTCCTATTGGAAACTAAGGGATATTAAGGCCTCCTTTTAATAGAGTACCGGACCAAAGCATTAACACTTAGTGCATACATGAACTCCTCAACTACGGTCATCACCGGTAAGTATCCCAATTATTGTCACTTCAGGGTTAATGGATCATAACACATAATAGGTGACTATAGACTAGCAAGATAGGATCAAGAACTCACATATATTCATGAAAACATAATAGGTTCAGATCTGAAATCATGGCATTCGGGCCCTAGTGACAAGCATTAAGCATAGCAAAGTCATAGCAACATCAATCTCAGAACATAGTGGATACTAGGGATCAAACTCTAACAAAACTAACTCGATTACATGGTAAATCTCATCCAACCCATCACCTTCCAGCAAGCCTACGATGGAATTACTCACGCACGGCGGTGAGCATCATGAAATTGGTGATGGAGGATGGTTGATGATGACCACGGCGACGGCGACGGATTCCCCTCTCCGGAGCCCCGAACGGACTCCAGATCAGCCCTCCCGAGAGAGTTTAGGGCTTGGCGGCAGCTCCGTATCGTAAAACTCGATGAATCCTTCTCTCTGATTTTTTTTCTCCCTGAACGTGAATATATGGAGTTGGAGTTGAGGTCGGTGGAGCTCCAGGGGGCCCATGAGGTAGGGGGCACGCTCTAGGGGGGGCGCCCCCCACCCTCGTGGACAGGGTGTGGGCCCCCTGACGTTGATTATTTTGCCAATATTTTTTATTAATTCCAGAAAGTTGCTCCGTGGATTTTCAGGTCATTCTGAGAACTTTTATTTCTGCACAAAAATAACACCATGGCAGTTCTGCTGAAAATAACGTCAGTCCGGGTTAGTTCCATTCAAATCATGCAAGTTAGAGTCGAAAACCAGGGCAAAAGTGTTTGGAAAAGTAGATACGACGGAGACGTATCATGGCGCCCCCTTCCCAAGTCCAATTTGGCCTCCTCCCTTGTGGGGGGGGGGGCGCACTAACCCCTTGTGGGCTGGTTAGCCTCCCTCCTATGGCCCATAAGGCCCATATCTTCCCCCAGGGGTTTCTGGTAACCTCCCTGTACTCCGGAAAAATGCCTGAATCACTCGGAACCATTCCGATGTCCGAATGGAACCTTCCAATATATGAATCTTACCTCTCGACCATTTCGAGACTCCTCGTCATGTCCATGATCTCATCTGGGACTCCGAACAAACTTCGCTCATCAAATCACATAACTGATAATACAAATCGTCATCAAACATTAAGCGTGCAGACCCTACGTGTTCGAGAACTATGTAGACATGACCGAGACACATCTCCGGTCAATAACCAATAGCAGAACCTGGACGCTCATATTGGCTCCTACATATTCTACGAAGATCTTTATCGGTCAAACCGCATAACAACATACGTTGTTCCCTTCTCGTTATTGGCAAGTCTCTTTACTCTTTTCGTAATACTTTATCCCGCAACTAACTCATTAGTCACAATGCTTGCAAGGCTTATAGTGATGAGTATTACCGAGAGGGCCCAGAGATACCTCTCCGAAACACGGAGTGACAAATGCTAATCTTGATCTATGGCAACCCAACAAACACCTTCGGAGACATCTGTAGAGCACCTTTATAATCACCCATTTACATTGCGAAATTTGGTAGCACACAAAGTGTTCCTCTGGTATTCGGGAGTTGCATAGTCTCATAGTCTGAGGAACATGTATATGTCATGAAGAGAGCAGTAGCAATGAAACTGTAACGATCATAATGCTAAGCTAACGGATGGGTCATGTCCATCACATCATTCTCCTAATGATGTGATCCTCTTCATCACATGACAACACATGTCTATGGTTAGGAAACATAACCCTTAGATTAACGAGCTAGTCAAGTAGAGGCATACTAGGGACAATATGTTTTGTCAATGTATTCACACATGTACTAAGTTTCCGGTTAATACAATTCTAGCATGAATAATAAACATTTATCATGAATTAAGGAAATAAATAATAACTTTATTATTGCCTCTAGGGCATATTTCCTTTAGAAGGTGTTGTACGTTCGGTGCTTGATGATACGTCTCCAACGTATCTATAATTTTTGATTGTTCCATGCTACTATATTATCTGTTTTGGATGTTTAATGGGCTTTACTATGCACTTTTTGTATTTTTGGGACTAACCTATTAACCGGAGGCCCAAAGGTGCAAATTGCAGTTTTTGCCTATTTCAAAGGTTTCGCAGAAAAGGAATATCAAACGGAGTCCAAACAGAATGAAACCTTCGGGAGAGTCCTTTTGGAACAAAAGCAATCCAGAGATTCTGAGTGGACGCCAAGGAAGCAGCACGAGGCGCTTTACGAGGCGTGAGGCGCGCCTACCCCCTGGGCGCGCCCCACACCCTCGTGGGCCCCTCATGGCTCCCCTGACCGACTTCTTTCGCCAATATATACTCATATACCCTAAAAACATCCGAGAGCACAATAGATCGGGAGTTCCGCCGCCGCAAGCCTCTCAGAGCTACCAAAAAACCAATTGGGACCTGCTCGCACCTCACGGGGAGGGGGGATTAAATCACCGGTGGCCATCTTCATCATCCCGACGCTCTCCATGACGAGGAGGTAGTAGTTCACCCTCGGGGATGAGGGTATGTACCAGTAGCTATGTGTTTGATCTCTCTCTCTCTCTCTCTCTCTCTCTCTCTCTCTCGCGTGTTCTTGATTCGGCACGATCTTGATGTATCGCGAGAGCTTTGCTATTATAGCTGGATCTTATGATGTTTCTCCCCCTCTACTCTCTTGTAATGCATTGAGTTTTCCCTTTGAAGTTATCTTATCGGATTGAGTCATTAAGGATTTGAAAACACTTGATGTATGTCTTGCGTGGGATACCCGTGGTGACAATGGGGTATTCTATTGATTCACTTGATGTATGTTTTGGTGATCAACTTGCGGGTTCAATGAGCTTGGGAATCTATGCATAGGGGTTGGCACACGTTTTCATCTTCGACTCTCCCAGAGAAACTTTGGGGCACTCTTTGAAGTACTTTGTGTTGGTTGAATAGATGAATCTGAGATTGTGTGATGCCTATCGTATAACCAAACCCATGGATACTTGAGGCGACATTGGAGTATCTAGGTGACATTCGGGTTTTGGTTGATTTGTGTCTTAAGGTGTTATTCTAGTACGAACTCTAGGATAGATCGAACGGAAAGAATAGCTTGGTGTTATTTTACTATGGACTCTTCAATAGATCGATCAGAAAGAATAACGTTGATACCCTACAATAATCTCTTCATTTGTTCTTCGCTATTAGTGACTTTGGAGTGACTCTATGTTGCACGTTAAGGGATTGTTATATGATCTAATTATGTTATCGTTGTTGAGAGAACTTGCACTAGTGAAAGTATGAACCCTAGGCCTTGTTTCCTAGCATTCCAAACCGTCTGTGCTCACTTTTATCATTAGTTACCTTGCTGTTTTTATATTTTCAGATTACAAAAACCTATATCTATCATCCATATTGCACTTGTATCACCATCTCTTCACCGAACTAGTGCACCTATACAATTTACCATAGTATTGGGTGTGTTGGGTAGGCCTGGGCGTTCGGTATAAACCGAAAATTCGGTTTCTACCATTCGGTTTTTTTAAATTTCGGTTAGGAAAGGTGAAAACCGAAATTTACTTTACAAAATAGATAACCGAAAATTCAGTTAACCAAGATTTTGGTTTGGTATTCGGTTTTATACCGTATTAGCCGAATGCAATAAGAATTTCAGCTGTGTGCTAGCTACCTTCCACCTGCGCTCTTATATAAGCTAGGGCTCCAACTCCTTCTGTATGTCCAGCCGAGGTGGGACTAAACTAAGTTACATGCAACCGGCAGCGTGTCGTGCTGATGGACTCACTAGAGAAAAAGAAAGTCTCGTAAGAGCTTTGGGCCTTGCACGCAGGTTGGTTGACTTGGCCCATGAATTTTCCTTTTCATTTGTCCGATATACAAGGCAGCGTGAGCCCACGATTACTACGCTGGAGAAACTAATGAGGTTTACATCATGATGTATGTTCGGTTTCCTATTCGCTAACCGAGCTAAAAACTATTACCGACCAAGTAAGTTCGGTTTGCAGAGTTAAAAACCGAATTTTTCTATTCTAGCAACAAAAACCGAAATTTCGGTTTTTTCGGTTTCGGTATCGGTTCGGTCTTCGGTTTGTCGGTTTTTATGCCCACCCCTAGTGTTGGGGACACAAGAGACTCTTTGTTATTTGGTCGCAGGGTTGTTTGAGAGAGACCATCTTCATCCTATGTCTCCCACAGATTGATAAACCTTAGGTCATCCACTTGAGGGAAATTTACTCTTGTCCTAACAACCTCTGCACTTGGAGGCCCAACAACGTCTACAAGAAGAAGGTTGTGTAGTAGACATCAAGCTCTTTTAAGCGCCGTTCTTAGCGGAAGGTGAGTGCTTGAAGGTATATCTTTAGATTTTGCAATCGAATCTTTTAGTTTCTTGTTTTATCACTAGTTTATTCTATAAAAGGAAACTACAAAAAATGGAATTAAGGTTGCCACATATGCTTCATCTTTTTAATGTCTTTCGTGAAAATGATGGGAAGGAAAGTTGTGCTCAAGTGCTAGAAGAAGAATTACATAGAATGCTTGGCATGAAATATGTGAATGATGAGCATGATTGCAATGTTGTTAGTATGAATTCTTTGAATACCTATGATGCTAATGATATGCAAAGCCACAAGCTTGGGGATGCTATGTTTGATGAATATGATATTTTTAGTCCCCCAAGTTTTGATGAGCAAATTTATTATGATGAAAGCATGCCTCCTATTTATGATGATTATTGTGATGACACGTATGCTGTATAGAATAAAGATAACCATGAACCTTGTCATCATGATTTTAATTTTCAATTGGGTTATGCTTCACATGATAGTTATTTTGTTGAGTTTGCTCTCACTACTATTCATGAGAAGAATTTTGCTTATGTGGAGAGTAGTAAATTTTCTATGCTTGTGCATCATGAAAATAGTGCTTTATCTGATAGTTATATTGTTGAATTCATTCATGATGCTACTGAAATTTATTATGAAGGAGGAACATATGCCTATAGGAATTGCAATAATATCAAGTTTCCTCTCTATGTGTTAAAAGTTTTGAAGTTATGCTTGTTTTGCCTTCCTATGCTAGTTGATTATTGTTCCCATAAGTTGTTTGATCACAAAATCCCTATGCATAGGAAGCGGGTTAGACTTAAATGTACTCGTCATATTCTTCATGATGCTCTCTTTATGTTTCAATTCTTATCTTTTATGCGAGCATCATTGAAATCATCATGCCTAGCTAAAAGGCACTAAAGAAAAGCGCTTGTTGGGAGACAGCCCAATATTTACCTTTACTGTTTTTGTGTGTTCACATGATTATGCTACTGTCGTAATCATGTTTTACAGCTTTTGTTTCAATAAAGTGCCAAGTAAGACCTTTAGGATAGCTTACGGTGATAGTTGTGTTGATCCTGCTGAAATCAGAAACTTTTGCACCCAGTAAAGTAGTTTTGATAATTCACAGAAACGTGCTTTTGATCTGGATTTGTACACAAATTTCCCAGGTTTACCTAATTTGGTAGAATTTTTTGAGTTACAGAAGTATTCGAGAGTTACAGATTACTGCATCGCTCTGCTTTTTGTGATTCTATTTTCTATGTGTTGTTTGCCTATTTTGATGAATCTATGATTAGTATCGGAGGGTATGAACCATAGAGAAGTTGGAATACTGATAGATATTACACCAATATGAAATTAGAATGAGTTCACAACAGTACCTAAGTGGTGGTTTATTTTCTTATACTAACGGAGCTACGAGTTTTCTCGTTGAGTTTTGTGTTGTGAAGTTTTCAAGTTTTGGGTAAAGATTCGATGTACTATGGAATAAGGAGTGGCAAGAGCCTAAGCTTGGGGATGCCCAAGGCACCCCAAGGTAATATTCAAGGACAACCAAGAGCCTAAGCTTGGGGATTCTCCGGATGGCATCCCCTCTTTCGTCTTCGTTCATCGGTAACTTTACTTGGAGCTATATTTTTATTCACCACATGATATGTGTTTTTCTTGGAGCGTCATTTTATTTTATTTTGTTTTTGCTTGATGTTTGAATAAAATACCAAGATCTAAAAATCTTAAATGTTAGAGAGTCTTCACATAGTTGCATAATTATTCGACAACTCATTGATCTTCACTTATATCTTTTGGAGTAGTTTGTCATTTGCTCTAGTGCTTCACTTATATCTTTTTAGAGCACGGTGGTGGTTATATTTTATAGAAATTGTTGATCTCTCATGCTTCACTTATATTATTTTGAGAGTCTTTTAGAACAGCATGGTAATTTGCTTTGGTTATTAATTTAGTCCTAATATCATGGGTATCCAAGAGGGATATAATAAAAACTTTCATATAGAGTGCATTAAATACTATGATCAATTTCATACTTGATAATTGTTTTGAGATATAAAGGTGGTGATATTAGAGTCATGATAGTTGTGTAATTATGAAATTGAGAAATACTTGTGTTAAAGTTAGCAAGTCTCATAGCATGCACGTATGGTGAACGTTGTGTGATAAATTTGAAGCATGGGGTGTTCTTTGATTGCCTTCCTTATGAGTGGAGGTCGGGATCGCGCGATGGTTAACTCCTACCAACCCTTCCCCTAGGAGCATGCATAGTAGACATTTGCTTCGAGGGCTAATAAACTTTTGCAATAAGTATATGAGTTCTTTGTGACTAATGTGAGTCCATGGATTATACGCACTCTTACCCTTCCGCAATTTGCTAGCCTCCACGGTACCGTGCATTGCCCTTTCTCACCTTGAGAGTTGGTGCAAACTTCGCTGGTGCATCCAAACCCCGTGATACGATACGCTCTATCACACATAAACCTCCTTATATCTTCCTCAAAACAACCACCATACCTACCTATTATGGCATTTCCATAGCCATTCCAAGATATATTGCCATGCAACTTTCCACCGTTCCGTTTATTATGACACGTTTTATCATTGTCATATTGCCTTGCATGATCATGTAGTTGACATCGTATTTGTGGCAAAGCCACCTTTCATAATTCTTTCATACATGTCACTCTTGCTTCATTGCACATCCCGGTACACTGCTGGAGGCATTCACATAGAGTCATATTTTGTTCTAAGTATTGAGTTGTAAGTAAATAAAAGTGTGATGATCTTCATTATTAGAGCATTGTCCCATGTGAGGAAAGGATGATGGAAGCAATGATTCCCTCACAAGTTGGGATGAGTCTCCGGACTTGATTAAAAATAAAAGAGGCCAAAGAAGCCCAAATAAAAAAAGAGGCCAAAGAAGCCCACAAAAAAAGAGAGAATAAAAAAATGAGAGAAAAAGAGAGAAGGGACAATGTTACTATCCTTTTACCACACTTGTGCTTCGAAGTAGCACCATGATCTTCATGATAGAGAGTCTCCTCTGTTGTCACTTTCATATACTAGTGGGAATTTTTCATTATAGAACTTGGCTTGTATATTCCAATGATGGGCTTCCTCAAATTGCCCTAGGTCTTCGTGGAGCGAGCAAGTTGGATGCACACCCACTTAGTTTCTTTTTGATGAGCTTTCATACATTTATAGCTCTAGTGCATCCGTTGCATGGCAATCCCTACTCCTCGTATTGACATCAATTGATGGGCATCTCCATAGCCCGTTGATTAGCCGCGTCAATGTGAGATTTTCTCTTTTTTTTCTCACAAAATCCCTATCATCATACTCTACTCCACCCATAGTGCTATGTCCATGGCTTACGCTCGTGTATTGCGTGAGGGTTGAAAAGGCTGAAGCGCGTTAAAAAGTATGAACCAATTGCTTGGCTGAAATCGGGGTTGTGCATGATGGGAGCATTTTGTGTGACGAAAATGAAGCATGGCCAAACTATATGATTTTGTAGGGATAGGCTTTCTTTGGCTATGTTATTTTGATAAGACATAAACCGCTTGGTTAGCATGCTTGAAGTATTACTATTTTTATGTCAATATTAAACTTTTATCTTGAATCTTTTGGATCTAAACATTCATGCCACAATAAAGAGAATTACATTGAGAATTATGCTAGGTAGCATTCCACATCAAAAATTCTGTTTTGATCATTTACCTACTCGAGGACGAGCAGGAATTAAGCTTGGGGATACTTGATACGTCTCCAACGTATCTATAATTTTTGATTGTTCCATGCTATTATATTATCTGTTTTGGATGTTAAATGGGCTTTACTATGCACTTTTATATTATTTTGGGACTAACCTATTAACCGGAGGCCCAAAGGTAAATTGCTATTTTTTGCCTATTTCAGTGTTTCGCAGAAAAGGAATATCAAACAGAGTCCAAACGGAATGAAACCTTCGGGAGAGTCGTTTTTGGAACAAAAGCAATCCAGGAGACTTGGAGTGGACGTCAAGGAAGCAACGAGGCGGCCACGAGGCAGGGAGGCGCGCCTACCCCCCTGGGCATGCCCCCACCCTCGTGGGCCCCTCGTGGCTCCCCTGACCGACTTCTTTCGCCTATATATACTCATATACCCTAAAAACATCCGAGAGCACAACAGATCGGGAGTTCCACCGCCGCAAGCCTCTGTAGCCACCAAAAACCAATCGGGACCTCGCAGGCACTGCACTGAGGGAATCCCTCACCGGTGGCCATCTTCATCATCCCGGCACTCTCCATGACGAGGAGGGGAGTGGTTCACCCTCGGGCTGAGGGTATGTACCGATAGCTATGTGTTTGATCTCTCTCCATGTAGCGTTCTTGATTGACGCGATCTTAATGTATCGCGAGCTTTGCTATTATAGGCTGGATCTTATGATGTTTCTCCCCTCTACTCTCTTGTAATGGATTGAGTTTTCCCTTCAAAGTTATCTTATCGGATTGAGTCTTTAAGGATTTGAGAACACTTGATGTATGTCTTGCATGGGACATCCGTGGTGACAATGGGGTATTCTATTGAATCACTTGATGTATGTTTTGGTGATCAACTTGCGGGTTCCGTGACCTTGGGAATCTATGCATAGGGGTTGGCGCACGTTTTCATCTTGACTCTCCCATAGAAACTTTGGGGCACTCTTTGAAGTACTTTGTGTTGGTTGAATAGATGAATCTGAGATTGTGTGATGCATATCGTATAATCATACTTGTGACGCCCTCGATTCAATCGTACACTAATCATGCACGCAAATGTCTATGATCAAGATCAAGGACTCACGGGAAGATATCACAACACAACTCTAGACACAAATTAAAAATAATACAAGCTTTATATTACAAGCCAGGGGCCTCGAGGGCTCGAATACATAAGCTCGAATACTCATGAGTCGGCCGGAAGCAATAATATCTCGAAGTACAGGACATAAGTTAAACAAGTTTGCCTTAAGAAGGCCCGGCATAAAAGCATCTATGGTGAAAAGGCAAGGCCTCCCGCCTGAGGAGCCTCCTAACTACTCCTAGTCGCCGGTGATCTCCATGTAGTAGTAGGCACCGCGTGGCATCAGCTCTGAGCTCAAACATCTGGTTGCATCAACCGGAAATAAAAAGAAAGGGGCAAAAGGGGGAGCAAAGCTATCGTGAGTACTCATCCAAAGTACTCGCAAGCAAGGATCTACAATACATATGCAACATTATCAAAGGGAGGCTGTATATGTGTACTGGGCTGCAGAAATGCCAGAATAGAGAGAAGGCCTAGTCCTATCGAAGACTAGCTTCTTCAAGCAGCTCCAAGCATCTTGCAGCATCAGAAGAGATAAGAATAGCATAAAGTAAAGTAGTAGTAGTAGTGTTATCAACCTCGGCCAGAGATCCTTTCTCGACTCCCTGCGAGAAAGCAATCCCAGAGCCATACTATCCATTTCTCACATCCATGCCTCATCTTAAGTATCCAGTTCTAGTTGTATCGACCGGGATACAACTCCAAGTGTCCGTTACCGTAGGGACATGCTATCGTTAGATTTTTTTTCTTCCCTGGAAGGGTGCACCAACTTACCCACCACGCTCGATTAACTCCGGCCGGACACACTTTTCTAGGTCATGCCCGACCTCGGCCAAACAATACGCCGCAACCCGACCTAGGCTTAATAGAGAGGTCAGCACGCCGGACTAAACCTATGCCCCCAGGGGTCATGGGCCATCGCCCCCGGGAACCCACGCCTTGTAGTTATCTCGCGCGCACCCTCCATGTCAACCCGTCTCCACATCACTCGCGGGTACCCCTCAGGGTCGACCCGCCTTTCCAAGTAACAGTTGTAAAGTTCAAGTATCCGTGTGTCCAAACATCAAGGGAAAACCGAGGAATCACCCGGTGAATTCCACTCGATGTAATCATGAAGGTGAGCGTAAGAGGGACCACCCTCGAGGTCCACACTTGAGGGTTGCAGCCAGTCGTATCGAAGTGGTTAAAGAGGAAATCACCCTCGATGACCACGACCGAATAACTACACTATAGGGTTAACATCGGAAGTCTTGATGAGGTCTCACCTCGGTACTCGATAGAAACCCGGTAGTGTCGAGCAACTAAGGGAAGTGATGTGCGGTGCGGTGCACGGTCTTCGATCCCGTTGATCGGGTCTTCGATGATGAAGAGGGGGCAACAAGGACAAGGTGGGGGGTCACTGATGGATCACTAACCAACCTATACTAAGCTGTTTATGATAAGTAGGTAAGTAACAATAAGCAGTTTAAAAAAGCAGGCTATGCATCAGAATAGGATCAAACAATAACAGTAGCAAAATCTAATGCAAGCATGAGAGAATGGAATGGGCGATATCGAGATGATCAAAGGGGGCTTTCACGTTGCTCGGCAAGGAGGGTGCGTAAATCGGCGTAGTCGATCACAGGGCAGCATCGGTCTTGGGGTCTACTAGAGAGAAGAGGGGGAAGAAACAATAAATATGAAGCAAACATACCATCACAAAGCATAATGTGGCAATATGTTGTGCCGGGTGTGACCTAACGTATGGCTACACGATATAGGTGAAGGGGGGAATTCAACCGGGAATGTATTCCCGGTTCCGGACCTATGTCAGACAGATGACCGGAGGGGGAAAGTTCCATGTTCAGATAGTTAGAGGCATCTGACAGGTAAATGGACAGCGAACTCGGATTCGTCTCGTCGTTCTGAGCAACTTTCATGTAGAAAACATTTTCATCGGAGTTACGGTTTATTTTCTATGAATTTTGCAAGTTTAAAACATATTCTGGAATTATTTATATTAACAGAAAAGGAATACTACGTCAGCATGACATTACTGTGATGTCAGCAGTCAAACAGCACGGCTGACCAGGTAAAACTGACCAGTGGGGCCACAGGGACCCACATGTCAGCCTTTGTGGGTTAAAAGTGGATTAACTGTTCTCACAGGGTTAATTAGTGGTGTGGGCCCCATGTGTCAGTGAGTATTTTAATTAGCAGATTAGTTTGAGAACTTAATTATCTTAATTAAGCGCAAGGGCCCACAAGTCAGTGGCAGGGGTGAACTGTGCCCACGTTGACCGTAGTCAACCACGGTCAGCCCGGTAGAAGCGCCTGATCGATGGCTTTCGAGGCGAACTAAGCGTCCTCGTCATTCACGCCGGCCCGGTGGCCGGAGTAACTCCGGCGGCCGTTTCGCGGTGGCGCATCGCCGACGATGTTCGGAAACAGCCGTCCGGAGTTTATTTGACGCGCGAGAGGCGCCGTTCGGATGCGGTGAACGAGCCACGTCGAGTGGCGGCAGCGGCGTACTGGGAGGCGGAAGAAGCGCGGCGATGAGCAGGGCGGCGGCGGCGTTGAAGCGTCGAAAGCGCCTATGGTGCACCAAATCGACCGCGGCTGGCCGCGTTCGAACGGGAACAATGTTCCGCGTCGATCTGTAGCTTTAGCGCGAGCTAAAACAAACGGAGCCGAGCACTAGGTCGTCGCCGGCGGACGCCAGAATCGGGCGTTTGTGGCTACAGCGATGTGGGGCGCGACAGGCTATGCTGAGAGCACAGCTGGGCTCCTACGAGCCCCAGGAGGCTTCGACTACGAGCCTTGACGAGCTCGGGCCACGGTGGCAACGACGGTGAGGTGATCTGTGGCGGCGAGCTCACGGCAACGGCGACGAGCTAGCTAGGGAGAAGCACACGGTGCGAGGAAAAGAATGGAGGGAGGGAGGAGCTCACCGAGCGGCTACAAAAAGCCAGCGACAACTTAGGAGCGCAGAGGTGGCCAGAGACGATGGCGGTCACCGGTGACAGAGAAGACGGGGACAAGCTCGATCCCGACCGTGTGGTTGTCCCCCAGCTCGATGGCGAGGCCTAGTCGAGGCAGAGGTCGACGGCGTGTCTCGTGGCCGTGTTGGCGAGGCGCGGGGTGGGCGGTGGCCGCGGCTACGGCACAGCCATGGCCACGGCGACGCTCGGTTGAGGTGGGAGATAAGGGGATCTCGAGAGCGAGGGGAGAGGAAAGGGGCGAGGTGAGTGGGGTGGCAGACGAGTGGGAGGCGAGAGGGCCGAGGCGTCGGGGCGGTGGAGGCCTTATCCTCTCGCGGGGTTCGTTGCCGGTGAGGTGGTTCAAGGAGCCAGCCCTATGTGACATGGCTCGAGAGCAGGAGAAGGCGACGGAGGGTGGAAAAAGTGGGCTGGTTGGGCGGCTGTTAGGCCAAAGGCCAGTGGGGGAACAGGGAGGTTTCCTCTTCCCTTTTTTGCCTTTTCTTTTACTGCTTTTCTTTTTTTTTTCAATAGCTTTTGCATTTTCTTTTAGCCACAATTGACTTTGCAAAAATATGCCCTTTGGCGAAAACAATTTCAAAGAATTATTGGGCACTTCCACAAAAAGATTGTGAGGCTTTTGAAATAGTTTGCAAGCTTCATAATTTAAAAATGCATTTAAACTATAGTTTTAGCCACTATATTAAAGTGGTTTAGGCCACATAGACATTTGCAAAAATGTTGGTTCTCTACCAATATTAGTTATGGATTATTTGTCACATGAAGAACATTTTAGTTATCATGTTTGAGAAATTTTGAATTTCACTCATAATTTGAATTTGAATTTGACTTTGATTTTTCATCAAGTGATAATTAGCTCAGTAAGCATGGTGGCTTGGCACCATTATGAGGATTCTTGTAGCATGGCCTTTGGGGTGTTACACATACCCACGGATACTTGAGGTGACATTGGAGTATCTAGGTGACATTAGGGTTTTGATTGATTTGTGTCTTAAGGTGTTATTCTAGTACGAACTCTAGGATAGATCGAACGGAAAGAATAGCTTTGTTTTATTTTACTACGAACTCTTGAATAGATCGATCAGAAAGAATAACTTTAAGATGATTTCGTACCCTACAATAATCTCTTCATTTGTTCTCCGCTATTAGTGACTTTGGAGTGGCTCTTTGTTGCACGTTGAGGGATTGTTATATGATCTAATTATGTTATCATTGTTGATAGGACTTGCACTAGTGTAAGTATGAACCCTAGGCCTTGTTTCCTAGCATTGCAATACCGTTTGTGCTCACTTTTATCATTAGTTACCTTACTGTTTTTATATTTTCAGATCACAAAAACATATATCTATCATCCATATTGCATTTGTATCACCATCTTTTCGCCGAACTAGTGCACCTATACAATTTACCATTGTATTGGGTGTCTTGGGGACACAAGAGACACTTTGTTATTTGGTTGCAGGGTTGTTTGAGAGAGACCATCTTCATCCTACGCTTCCCACGGATTGATAAACCTTAGGTCATCTACTTGAGAAAAATTTGTTACTGTCCTATAAACATCTGCACTTGGAGGCCCAACAACGTCTACAAAAAGAAGGTTGTGTAGTAGACATCACTTGATCGGTCGGAACGAGAAGAAATTCGGCTACATCAACCGCGTTGTCAAACGCTTCCGCTTTCGGTCTACGAGGGTACGTAGACACACTCTTCCCCTCTCGTTGCTATGCATCTCCTAGATAGATCTTGCGTGAGCGTAGGAATATTTTTGAAATTGCATGCTACGTTTCCCAACAAAAAACTCAAGCATAACTACTAAATTGGGCCGGCCCAAATATTGTCGCGCTATAGGCAAGGCTTATGAATTAGTAGGGGCGACACATAACTTTAGCGGATAAATTGTTCATCTTTCTCTCTATGGAAGGTGCCACGAAATATCATAATTCACGAAAACAGAAAGCACAATACATCTGTATCTGTATTATTAAAGGGAAATGCATACATAGTGGTCGTTGGGACGCAACCATTAATGCAAAAATAATATGCATACCGAGCTGAATCAATTGAAAATCAAGGGGAATGCGTACGTCGTCATCGTTGGGACGCAACCACTAATGCAAAAATAATATGGAACTGAGCGCTGAACCAATTTTTTTGCATGGTAATACGTGGCTTATTTATATCATAAAGAACAAAGTACACGTCACGTAAAGACCGATATGACAAAACTGAAAAGGTAGCAGAACATCTCTGAGCTTGACACCAGCGGCCATCACCTGCCTCCGGCACCACCACAACAGCCACCGAAGAAAAGAATGACGAATCACCTCCTCACCCGAGCTCGACACGGCTCCATCGCTGATATGCAGTTTTGCGGACCTCCAAGCTGGCTCACCAACAGTGAAGCCCTTGTCGTTGAACGAATCAGACCGGCGCAATACCCCGGACACGCCATCGAACTCCAGATCTGGCACCCCACCATGACTAAAACGCCGAAGCAAGAAACCATACCTGCCATCCACAAACCACAAGCCCAGCGCATGCTCCGTCTTTGAGATGTCGTCGATGCAGAACACAATCTGCATCCGTTCTGGACTACCTCCCAAGCTCTGCGACGTATTTTGGAGCAAATGTAAATGTGGCCAGCGAACCCCAAGGACACAGTTTCACCATGAGGATGCCACCGCCGCCACGCCATACTTGCTTGAACAGACCGGTTTCCAAATCCATCCCCAACCATAGGCGCCTCGTCGGGGAAGAATCCAAATAATCTTTATTCAGCGTTGTCGCCGTCACCGTGAAGCAAAGGCGATGAACAACCTAAAACGATCCACATCGCGTGGATCCGTGACCCCCTCACCACCGACGGCATCGAGGTATTTGGCGAGGAGCTCGAGAAAGCGACATTGGAACGTCGGCCTCCCTTGGCGGCAGCTAGGGATCCAGCGCCCGAATCAATTGGAAATGAAGCCATTAATACAATTAATTATTTAGACAGTAAATTACATATGCGACTAATTACGTCCAATTAAATATGTATTTTTTCATCATGAATCAATTTGGAAACCGAGTCCTTAATGCAATTAATTAATTAGGTGCTCCTATGTGAGCAACCCCTGGTGAACGACACCGTCATTAGGTCAGAAGCTTTCAGATCTGAACCTAGCGTGTTGTGTTAGCGAGCAAGAGCGCGTAGTGATCCAATTAAGATGTCGACGCAACCATGAGGAGATAAGAGGGGAAGATGGTTTCCCAGGCAATGTTGCAGAAAAACTTGTCGATGCTGACGAGTGCGGGAACATTCCCATGCCCGGCTTGTTACTCCAAGTGAATCTATGGTTCTTGCATTTGATCTCTCGAAGAGCAACCGCGTCGATCGCCGTCCTAAACCTACCCATGATGCGGTGGTTGATGTTAAGGTTGTCTTTGTCCCGAGCCTCATAGATTGCGTTGAAATCGCTGTTGATGAGCCACGGCTCGCCGCTGGATGGCGCACTACTTACTAGCTCGAGGCGGAACTAGGCAGGCATAACTTTGCACATCTGAATACGCAGTTCCCCTACTTCTCTAACCAACTGTGGATCCCTCGTTTCAATTTTCGTCTCTTGCAGGCAAAGGATCGCTGTTCTATGACCTCGCGGATTGCCGGAAAGTTCAGGCCGCGCACATTCCAACTAACTATGAGACATTGGATGTCATCCATGGGGAAACAAAGAAATTCTCTGGAAGCAAATTAAACTACTGAAAAGTGCAGTACACCACCCTTACAACCGAGGCATGCCGACGACCACCAGTAGGCCCAAAACTACGCCGGCAGGAGAGATCTAGAAGAAGATTAAGTAGCTGATTAATCCACCCACATAGCTAGTGCTTACATCGGCCTTAATTAGAGCTAAAGGAGGCTATTTAGAAGAGGTGGCCGTTACATGGAATGCCACCCGGACGGGCCAGTCTTGCGCTTGGGACGAGCCGTCGGTTGAGCTGGGATTTGAACTCCACGCGCGTTGGCGGGCGTTGCCGGATTAGCTGCAGGGCCATCAGCTGTTGACGTGGCCGTATCTTCAAGTTCAGGCTCCGGGACGCTGACATTGCGCCCTTCATCATCAGCAGGCTTGGCAGTGGGCGAACCAGAGGTGCGCTACGGCATATGCATGCATGGAAAGTGAAACGTGAGCTGAAGTTTTAACAAGTTGTGTATGCTATAGATATTCGTCAGTTAAAAAAAGTGCAGAAATTCGTGCAACTGTACGTCAGAGAAAAGCCAATAATGTGTACTCTTGCGCTACTACTAATCAATAACAAACCCATGTGAGATTTTAGCAACAAGACCTGATATTAGTACTAGCATGCTGATCCTATATCTATATGCTCAAGCAAGAGGATCGTCCTTAAAGTTGAATGCCTTCAGAACATTCATATAGCTGTACCAACACCCAAATACGTTTGGCAAACTCTTTCTCCCAATAGAACAGCACTGAAGGCTAAAAAAAGTTTCAGGAAAACATGAAATGGGGAAGGTGTTGTATCTCTAATTATAGCATTATTGAAGAAGATTGCCTAGTACAGTCACTCCAAAACCATCTACCTGTATCAGCATTCAGCACAACAGAGTTTGCTAGCAACAGAGTCTAAATAACTACTGACAGGAAACAATTCAACAACTTGCTCTTCCCAAAGTTGCATTTCAGGCTTCAAGCCGATAAGCCGCCCGCCTATTCGACACAGCGCGAGCAAAGCATGAAGTTGGGCGACCATTGCTGAAAATTTGGGCTAGCTTGCCTGCACCCCTCTAGTTAAGGTGTAGAGAGCAAACACATCAAACCATGTTTCTACTCTAGTTCATAGCCTTCATATGGGACAAGCAACGCTGGTTTGATGGCTTCGACTGAGTATTGACACTGCAATGGCAGTAAGGCAGGTAAACTCACCAGCCTCTTTGTCTTTGGTGCACTCTGTTGCTGTTGCTGATTGATTTTCTCTTGTTCCCACAGGTATTTTTGGTAGCTCCACTTAATTTGATCCTCTTTTGGTAGCTTGCTTCGTGCATACGCCTCAAGCAAGGGCATTTCCCACTCCTTAGTCCCCTGCAAATGCAATAGCAAGTACACAATGTCAGTAACCTGGACATATATATATATTCTCCAGGGGCGTTCACAGCTTCTGAAACCTCCCCTGTTTAAGCTACAGTATCTGAAACCCCTCATATGTTCAGAACCAAACCTGCGGCTTCGACACTTGCTCGCCACCACCGGCGCCATCCTTCTTCCCGTCAAGATTCTCTTGTTCGGGGTGGTCGTCGGACGGCTTAGCAGGGTGGGGGTTGTGGCCCTCGCCGTGGTGCACCCACACCGTGTACCCTGGCATGAAGCCGTTCCTGCCCAGATCCAGCTGCATGGCGTACTTGGTCCTCGGCCGCCTGTTGCGGTTGCGGCAGCGCGCGCAGGGGCACAGCATGCCCAATTCCACGCGCTCCGGCGGGACGCCGCGGAAGGCGCGCTCCACGAACTCGGTCGTCTTCTCCACCCACTCGGGGGTGATGGACTCCCTGCTCTGGCGGCCCGTGTACATCCAGCTGCGGTCTTCCGCCGTCGTCGCCGGGCCTCCCTCTCCCTCTCCCTGCGCCGCAGCCCGCGCCCACAGTTGATCCTTCTTTGGTGGCTTGCCTCTTGCACGTGCCCACTTTTTGGTCCCCTGCAAATGTCACTAACCTTCTGAAACCTTCACTGTTTAAGCTACAGTTTCTGAAACCCCTCTCAGATGTTCAGAACCAAACCTGCGCCGATTTCGACGCTTGCTCGCCACCGCCGGCGCCATCCTTCATCCCGTTGAGATCGCCATTCTCTTTGGGGTGGTCGTCTGACGGCTTAGCAGGCTGGGGGTTGTGGCGCTCGCCGTGGTACACCCACACCGTGTACCCTGGCGCGAACCCGTTCTTGAACAGATGCAACTGAATCTCGTCCTTCGATCTGTACAGCCTGAACTCGCAGCGAGCGCAGGGGCACAGCACGGCCTTGTGCCCCGGCGGGAGGATGCGGAAGGCGCGCTCCACGAACTCGGTCGTCTTCTCCAACCACTCGGGGGTGAACTTCTTCCTGCTCTGGCGGCCCGTGTACATCCAGCTGCGGTCTTCCGCCATCGTCGCCGACCCTCCCTCTCCCTGCGCCGCACGCCACACATGGACATGATTGTAAGCCCAGTCAGAAACCGAAGCATTGCGGGAACACGAGCAGATCTGCCGCTCCGAGCAGCACAAATGGCAGCGAACTGACCTGAGTGCCGGCCGGTTTTCTCTTCGGACGTGCGATGCGAGTGCGGCCTTCCCAAACGGCAGGCTCGGACGCGGGGACGAGCGGCGGCGCGAGTGGAAGAGGGCGCGGAGGATGGAGGCGCAAGTGGAGGGGTAAGCCCACCTATGTAGGGTTTGGGGGTGGGGATTGCAGATTGCAGCCCGGGGTTTGCCGAGTGCGCGGTGGCGGGAGACCGTCGGCAAACAGACGGCAAAGCCTTTGCCGAGCAAGCGACGCCTTTTTTTGTTTCGTTTTTTAGAATCGCGAGCGACGCCTTGGCGTATTGCTCCAGTACGTATTCCCGAAAGGTCTGAGCGCCTCGGCCTTATTTGCTTGTAGCTGGGCCTATCTACATGAGTTAATAAAGATGAGCAAATAGGCCCAACAAGCCTAACAAGCCCGAGAAGATGAACTTCTCTTCTCTCTGCAACTGTTCCATAAGAGAGCAATTAAGGTGTCTAAATATAAAAGGGGTACCACCCCTAAAAAAGGAGTTAAGGTGTACCCCTTGCGCGAGGGCGCGGCTATACCTCGCTTATACCGACTTGATCTGCACAAGTTCCAGTGGGAAACTAAACTGCAATGTTTAACTATGATGTCACTCACCCTCTTTTGCTTTTGTATATTTCGATTTTTTTACTAGATCCATATATTTGAAAAAATTAATTAAGCTATTTTTAATAACTATTCATGCTTCGTAAAAAAAATGTTCGGTCAACTTTTAGAGAATGGTTGTATCATTAGAAAAATATGTATATGACATTCCAAGAATGTTCATGTGGTTCCAAAGCATTTGTGGACAATTTTTGTAAAAACAATGTACACTACATTTAGAAAATCACACATTTCAAAAATAAGTTTGTGACATTTAAAAATGTTTATACAATGTAAAAATTGTTCTCGTAGTTTTAGAAAAGGTTTCGTGTCACTAAACAATATAAGTCAACGTGCTTTTGAAAAATATTTAACACAGACTCGAAAAATCGTTCAAAAACATATATTTTAAAGAAATGTTAATCATGTATTGGAAAATGTTAAATGTGTATATATCTTTTAGATGTGTGAGGAAATTGTAAATGTGTATGAAAACAAGCAGACATCAAAATATATATTAATGATGCATTTAAAAATGTTAAACATACAAAAAATATTTTGAACGTATAAAGAAATGTACAATGTATACGAAAAAATCAGACATTTCTAAAAAAATAAAAAGGAGAAAAATAAAAATCCCAATAAAATCGGTGAAAATCAAAGAAAGAAGCATAAACTGAAAAAAAAAAGGAAAATCCAAATAAAATAAGAGAAACCCGAAGAAAGCCGATTGAAAACTGTGAAAAAACAACACTAAAAAAATAAAACTCGTGCGCAACTACAAAACTGGCACAGCCCAAATACTGTCATGCTGTAGGCAAGGCGAAAAATGAATTAGTATGGGCAACACATAACTTTAGCAGATAAATTGTTCATCTTTCTCTCTCTGGAAGCTGGCACGTAATATCACAATTCACAACAGCAGGAAACACAACACATATATGCAAGATAATGGAAGGGGGAAATATCTTGAAAAATGCTTTTGGAGCTCGGCCTCCATTGAGGCCTCCAAATTCAAAATTCATCAAAATTCCTATTTTTACATTTCAAAATTTTCTTTAAAAAAATCCAGATATGCATGAAAGCATAGCACACATGTGTGTAAATTTTCAAGGCAAAATACGTTGAAATGGTGGCCGTGCAAAAAAAAATGGAGCTTTTTATCACATGATACTATTCATCTCCTAGGCCATGAATATGTTTTTTTGTACAGATCGCATTTCAAGATATTTTATAATAAAAATTTACGCACATACAAATAACATCCTTGTTTACTTGCACAATTTTTTTCCAGTTTTCTTGAAACTGTAAAGTTTGAATTTTAAAAATTTCAAAATGTTTGTGCTCCAGTGAGCTAGGTCACCAAAACAACGTTCTCAAGATATCTTCTACTATTAAAGAGGAGGCCACAGCCCCCCAGGAATACACATAGCTCGGCCGTTGCTGCTTCTAGTACAATGGGTAGCTAACTAACTCGATCAATTCAACAATCATCAAGCACCGACTGAAAAGCATTCACATGACTGCATCCTTGCCAAGAGTAGAGGAAAGGCAAGTGCTTGGCCCGGCCCCGACGAGATCGAAGCCGGCGTCGAGTGGTATGAGATCCTCCCGTCCCGAAGCATAGCATCTGCACATTCCCTCTGCCGGAGACGAGCCGCAGCCGTAGCAGAAGACGGAGCCACACCTGTGGATCATCACAAGAGCAGATGGAGATTCAGTCAGCACAGAACCGGAGAAATTGTCAGTAGTAATGGCAGATAGTAACACCCGCTTTGCCTTTATGTTTTTGGTTGGGGTTCTGAATATTTGTGTTTCTGGACATTGTACTAGTTTTGTTCTACGAAATGGAACCGGGGAATCGATCCCCGCTGATCTGAAAAATGAAACTCATATGCTGTCGTCGTCGTCGTCGTCGGTCAAGTCAACTCAAGTCTACAAATTTATAGGTGCTCCTACGAAGACTAGAGATCACAATCAATGGTTCACAGGAAAAGGGACTGCAATTCACGCAGTGTCGTCCAAAATTGCATAACCAATTTCCTCTAAGTGACAGTTGCCTACGACAATCCTTCATTGTTTGAAATGGCCACTAGAAAAGTTGCACAAAGCTTGGTTCATAATCTTAAGCAAATTAGTTTGAAGATTTAACAGAGACAATGTAAGTAGTAGCAGCAGCAGCAAGTTGTTACTACGGTTTTACCTGCACAGCATGCTCTTGCACCCGTCGATCCTGTCGACCATGGCGCGGCAGCTCGGGCAGCGCTTCCAGTTGCGACCCGCGGCGAGCCGGTCGAGCGTGCACCCTTGGCCGCCGTCGTGGCGGTCGTCCCAGGGCTCCTCGCACAGCAGGCAGAAGGCGCGCGAGCAGCCGGGGCAGGTCGCCTCCTCAGGCACCGCGCCGACGGCGGTGCCGCAGCCGGCGTCGAGCACCACGAGCTCGCCGCAGTCCCGGTAGGGGCAGCGCGCGCGGCCCGGCCCGACGGCGCGCTCGCAGAGCGCGACGCACCAGGCGTCGAACACGTCCATGTCGAGCAGCTTCTTGCAAGCCTCCGGGTGCATGGCGCCGGGCAGCCGGCCCCGGCCGCCGGGCAGGGCACGGGCACGGCGCCGTCCGCGACGCGGGCCTCGATGTGGGACACGACGCAGGCGACGCAGAAGTCGTGCGCGCACGCGGGCGTGGCGCGGAACCGGTCGAACACCAGCTTGGGCTCCATGCAGACCGCGCAGTGGAACCGGCCGATCTCGTCGTCGCTGAGCGGCGGCACGCGGGACGACGAGGAGGACGGCGGCCGGTCCGGCATGGAGCCCCGGATGAGCTCCTGCAGGCGGAGGTCGTGCACGTCGTGCTCCTGCGCCGGGCTCGCCATGGGACTGGTTGGGTGGATGTAGGTGGGGTTCGTGGGGTGGTGGGAGGTGGGGAAAGTCGTCGTCGGTCGCTATATTGTACAGGGGGCACGCGCTCTTGGTGGATTGGCGAGTAAGAATCGGAGGAGAAGATGAAAGGTAGCTACACTTCTTGGATCGTGACAGACCAGAACACAAAGTGCCGAGGATGATGAGTCATCTTTCCACGACCGAGCCGTCCACGCCTCGGAAATTCAGAATCACAACGAGGACAGAGAACATAAACTTCAAGGTATAGTAGTACGTACATGAAAAGTACGGAGTAGTTACACAAACTAAAATTAAATGTTGGAGCTACAGCAATTTGATAGCTGAGCTCCGATAACAGAAATGAACCCGACGGTACATGCTAGGTCCGGAATATCTTGTCTCGGCTGTGTTCTTTTCTCAACTTCTCCCTGCATGATGTTGACCTGCACGGTTAGTATACTTCGCAGAATTAGTACCTAAGAAATTCGAAAACCTCTGCACCAAGCATATGAGCAAATTATTAGTGGTATGTGCTGAATTTCATCCAAACACATGCATCCGCCCAGTCTAGACCTGTTACAAATTCGCCATTCGCTGAGTAATGGCAACACCCCATCCGTTTCACAATGCACTATTAGGGAAAACCTTAGCGATAGCAGCGGAGACGACAGCAGCATCGATAAAGCCTTCAATAATGTGTAGCGATGGTGTCTGTCGTCCATTCTTTCTTTATCGCCGCTATGATGGCTAGCAAGAAAGACTTTAGTGGAGGCGCTGCTGCTAATATCTGCGCTTTTTAGCGAGCGCTTATTCTTGGTAAGGCGGTATCGCTAACTTTGTTCCCCTAAGCTACTGCTAGTTTTATTAGTTTTTTTTGCATATTTGTTTTGTATTTGAATAGGCTTTATACAATAATCTTTACCATATCATATACACTTACAAATGTAATCATAGCATATACATACAAATAGTCTCATCAAATCATGTCATCATCATAATCATCATCCAACACAAAGTGGTCTCTCGTCATCATCTCGAAAATAGCGATACAAGTCTCGATTACTTGCAACTACATCGTTATCCATCTAAACAATCATATACGCGAGAAGAGCTATCACTTTAAGTGAGAGCGGAACTATGCAATACATGAGTTCGTATCCCTCTCTCTCATTAGCGTGAACCTAAACTAACTACTCCCTGTCGCTCGGAAACCGGAAACCGGTACACCTGGGCCTAACACTCCGGCCACTCGTCGTATATATACTCCTGACATAACACTTCTTCGCCATCGATGATCTATGCACCTGCATCGTCATATGAGTCGATGATATGTAACATATATAGTTGAGCAACAGAAAGAGACAGACTTGGCAAAAATAGAAGCAACATATCATAAGCATAAATAACAAAGTTGATCGTACCCGAAATGCCCTAACTAGAGTCATCGTCGCTAGTCGAGGAGGACGGGTTAATTACATCACAAATAAAGTTTCGTCATGCATAACTCAAAGTTTTGTCATACAAAAAGTATGGACTAAACGGACACATTGTCATATATCGACAATCACTCCAACATGTCGTGCCATCCATCCAAGTCAGGGAGATAGTCCCCGAACCTAGTGAAAGGCTTCAGGTCGAGACGCTAAGCGGCTACCCGTGTTCGGACGTCTTCCCGCGACATTTGTCCTTCATCGTAGAACATCTCTGTTTTTCCGACGACCTCTTCATGATGATTTGGGCAAGTTCGCGCTGGAAGTGATAGAACTCAGCTCGAAGTCGATGATCCTCGATATCTCCTACGTTCTTTGCCCATTGCAGAATATGGGCATCGCCGGATGTAGGTGACATGCGAAGATTCTGGTGATCCCGTCTGTACTCAAGCATGTGGTGTAGGACATAGAATCCATCATTAAGAGAATCACTCGGTTCTTTGGATCTGTGAGAAGTCGGTCTTATGGCCGAAGCCGGGCCTGTCGTCCCTTCTCTTCTTGTTCTTGACCTCTCCACCCCGTGCGTCGTAGTAAAACATAGCACTGTCGAGAACATCCTTGATGTGGGTGTAATCCTTTTTATTAATGTTCTTCGACGAGTCCAAGTAAAGAGCGGGAGTATCGGGGTAGAGGATGATGAGGACGGTAGCGCCCTTGCACAAAATAAGTACACCTCAAATTAATTAGCCTCCACCGCGCAAATGAATGATTGAAATCGAAGGAAGGATATCCGCACGGATGACTTATAGGGGATGATAAGGCACGAGAATCGCCTCCTTGTCCTTATTGGCGAGCATGAAATTGACGATGTATTCCCTAACGTAATCAAGGTGCTTTGCGCAGACTCCCAAGAAGCCCTCGTGCATGAAGTATGGGTCAGCGACACAGATATGAGGTATCTGCTCAACCCCGATGATGTAGTTCATGTGCAAGGCATAAAGGCGGACAAACGTAAAATTGAAAGTGCAACTATCCCTGGGTGGTTTTGGTAATTCCTAACAACATATAGCTCATTGAGCTAATGCTATTTCAAGATAAATATTTCAGAAAAGCTCAATGATTGGTGTGGCATGGATTAGAAAAGTGGACCCCTCAGAATGCTGAGGACAATAGGATTGGCTCAAGCTCAAAGCACAAGACTCTACATTTTTTCATTTTAGTGATCCAAGATCACATTGAGTCCATAGGAAAAGCCAATACTATCAAGAGGGGGTGAGGTGTTGCTTAATGAGTTTCTTGCTCAAAGTGCTTAGTGATATGCTCCAAAACCCTCAACTACTTTCTCATATCCACATATGTCCCAAACCAAAAGTCAAACTCAGCCCCACCGAAACTTTCTATCCGGCGCCACCGAGTTCACTTGACATAGCCACTGCCAGAAACCCTAGTCTTTTCGGTCTCACCGATAGGGATCTCGGTCTCACCAAGATGGGATTGTAATATCTCTGTTTCCCTTCGTAACGATTCGGTCAAACCGAGATGAGCGATCGGTCCCACCGAGATTGCAATGCAAACTCTCTGTTTCCCTTTTGTAACGTTTCGATCCAACTGAGATGAGTGAATCGGTCCCACCGAGTTTGCCTGACCAACTCTCTGTTTGTCTATTACCAAAATCGGTCTCACCGAGTTTGTGTAATCGGTCTCACCGAGATTACGTTATGCCCTAACCCTAACGAAATCGGTCCCACCGAGTTGACGTGTCGGCCCCACCAAAAATCCTAACGTTCACATTTTGAACTAAATCGGTCCGACCGAGTTTCATGATTCGGTCCCACCGAGTTTGGTAAATTGTGTGTAACGGTTAGATTTTGTGTGAAGGCTATATATACCCCTCCACCCACTCTTCATTCATGGAGAGTGCCATCAGAACATGCCTACACTTCCAACATACATTTTCTGAGAGAGAACCACCTACACTTGTGTTGAGGTTAACATATTCCATTCCAACCACATAAATCTTGATCTCTAGTCTTTCCCAAGTTGTTTTCCACTCAAATCTTCTTTCCACCAAATCCAAATCCTGTGAGAGAGAGTTGAGTGTTGGGGAGACTATAATTTGAAGCACAAGAGCAAGGAGTTCATCATCAACACACCATCTATTACCTTTTGGAGAGTGGTGTCTCCTAGATTGGCTAGGTGTCTCTTGGGAGCCTCCATCAAGATTGTGGAGTTGAACCAAGGAGTTTGTAACGGCAAGGAGATCGCCTACTTCGTGAAGATCTACCCGAGTGAGGCAAATCCTTCGTGGGCGACGACCATGGTGGGATAGACAAGGTTGCTTCTTCGTGGACCCTTCATGAGTGGAGCCCTCCGTGGAATCGCGCAACCGTTATCCTTCGTGGGTTGAAGTCTCCATCAACGTGGATGTACGATAGCACCACCTATCGGAACCACGGATAAAAAATCTCCGTGTCCACATTGCATTTGCTCCTTCCAAACTCCTCCCCTTACCTTCATATGCAATTGTTTTATATTCCGCTGCTATACTCTTAGAATTGCATGTGTAGGTTGATTACTTGACTTGTGCTAAGTTGCTAAAATCTGCCAAGAACTAAAATTGGAAAAAGGCTAGATTTTTATTTGGTCAAGTAGTCTAATCATCCCCCTCTGGACATACGTCCGATCCTACAAGTGGTATCAGAGCCTTGATCTCCATTTGCTTTGATTTCCATAGCTTTTGGTGGTCATAGCCTTGGTTTCACAACCTAGGAGAGTATGGCGTCTAGCGAGGGAAATTACCACCATAGAGGTCCTTACTTTGATGGTACACATTTTGCTAGTTTGAAGCATAAGATGAAAATGCATATTCTTGGACATAACCCGGCCGTTTGGGCTATTGTGTGTATTGGCTTGCAAGGTGAATTCTTTGATGGGAGAGAACCAAACTGTGAAGCTATCGCGGAAGAGTTGAAGATGCTGCAATACAATGCTCAAGCTTGTGATATTCTCTTCAACGGACTGTGCCCCGAAGAATTCAACAAAATCAGCCGTCTCGAGAATGCAAAGAAAATTTGGGATACTTTGATTGATATGCACGAAGGTACCGACTCCGTTAAGGAATCCAAATTGGATGTGCTTCAAAGCCAACTTGACAAGTTCAAAATCAAGGATGGTGAAGGTGTCATTTGAAATGTACTCTAGGCTTGCTCTCATCACAAATGAGATCGCGGCTTAGGAAGTGAAGAGGCGACCGATAGATTCATCATCAAGAAGATCCTAAGAGCCTTGGATGGAAAATATGATACCGTGTGCACATTGATCCAAATGATGCCCAATTACAAAGATCTCAAGCCAACGGAAGTCATTGGAAGAATTGTTGCTCATGAGATGTCACTCAAGGATAAGGAAGAGCTCCACAACAAGTCAAGTGGTGCTTACAAAGCCTCATGTGAAGCTCCCACATCATCAAGTGAGAAGCAAACCTTCAATGAAGAATTGAGTCTAATGGTGAAGAACTTCAACAAATTCTACAAGAGAAGGAGCAAGGAAAGAAGCTCCAAGTCAAGATCCTACAATGACAAGAGATCTTCAAGTCGCGAAAGAAATTGCTACAATTGTGGAAGACCCGGACACTACTCCAATGAGTGTACGGCTCCCTACAAAAGAAGAGAAGATTCTCCCAAAAGAAGGTGTAGAAGAGAAGAATCACCACCGATAGAAAGAAGGAGTAGAGATGATCGTTATGAACGAAGACCCTCTCGAAGAAGCAAGGATTCGGAAAGGAAGGATAAGTCATCAAGGAGCTACACAAAAGGAAGACATCACGATCATGTTGGTGAATGGGTATCCGGTTCCAACTCCGACAATCACTCCGAAAGAAGTTATCACTCCGACTCCGAATATACTCAAGATGAAGGTGTTCTTGGACTAGCACTTGTGACAACCAAATCCTCGACATATTTGACTCACCAAATGAAGGAATTGGGAGATGCTTCATGGCTAAAGGTCCAAAGGTAACACATCCAGTATGTTGATTTCAATAGTGATGAAGATGATTTGCTAGGAGATGATGATTTACTTGTTGACAACTCTAGTTATGAAAACTATGATGAACTTGCTATTAATCATGCTAATCAAGATAAAATGAATGACGATGATAAGAAGGAGATTGAGCGTCTAACTAAAGAACTAAACACTCTTAAGTTAGCTCATGAAACTACCTTGGAAGATCATCGAGAACTTTTAAAGATTCATGATAAGCTATGCTTTGAAAAGCTCAACCTTGCGCAAGAACATGAGTTTTTAAAGGCAATCAATGATGATCTTCATAAGAAAAGTTCTTCTTACATTGCCAAGCGTTTACTCTTGTCTACTTACATGCCACAAGTTAAATCTAGCAATAAGAACAAGAAAGATTCTTCATCTAGTAGTAACAACAATCATGCCAAATCCAATGTTGTTGCTTCTAGTAGCTCTCTTGATTCCACTAATGATTCTCTTAGCCAAGTTACACTTGAGCAAGAAAATAGCTTATTGAAGGGAATTATAGAGAAAGGTGTTTACAAGAGCCTTGCCGGAAGTAAGAAATTTGAGGAAATTGTACGCAAGCAAGGAAGGCACCGGAAGAATCAAGGTGTTGGTTTTGAACGGAGGTTCAATGCCAATGGAGTTGAGTGGGAAGAAGATCAATACCCGAAAACGAAGTTTGTTCCTCAACAAGAGAAGTATGATCCTACCTCTTTCCAAGGAACACAAGCTCAAGATGATCTTCCACCACAAGACCACAAGCAAAAAGGCAAGGACAAGCTTCAAGAGGAGATTGATGCATTTGAAGAAGCACCGAAGGCCTTGGTCAAGTGGGTTCCCAAGACTACATCAATTTCCACTTCATCAAGTACGACTACAACTCCAAGGATTCCCATCAAGATGGTGTGGATCCCTAAGAAGAAGAACTAGAGAGTTCTTGAGGGTGACTCATGCCAACATACTTCACTCTTATCATCTTGGCAAGGACAAGTGCAAACATCTTCCATATCTTGCACTAGTTCATGGAGTCACAAACCCTCTTGTTGGTAAGACAAGGGACAAGGTAACCTAATGCTTTCATGGACATCATCTTGTGTATACATCACTCTATGTATATGAATATCCTTGTTTGTTCCTTGTGGGACTAACCCGTGTAGGTATTGAAAGTGCAACTCACTCCAATGGATTGCTCCGAATGATCTACATCAAAATTGAGCATCCACATCTTCATTACCTACATGAAGTCATTGTTGACAAAACCCAAGGTTAGTTCATCCTTCTTAGGGGGTGTAGGATCTTGAGAAGAGGTGTCTAGAGGGGGGGTGATTAGACACTAAGTACCAAAGTTGCAGTTTTTAACTTCTTTTGGTTTAAATGGAGTTTAGGCACAAGTTTAACATTCTCAATACATAACAAGCAAGCATGCAAAGAGTATATAGGCAGCGGAAAATAAAGCATGCAACTTGCAAGAATGTAAAGGGAAGGGTTTGGAGAAATCAAACGCAGTTGGAGACACGGATGTTTTTGTCGTGGTTCCTATAGGTGGTGCTATCGTACATCCACGTTGGTGGAGACTTCAACCCACGTAGGGTAACGGTTGAGGGCTCCACCCACGAAGGGTCCACGAAGAAGCAACCTTGTCTATCCCACCATGGCCATCGCCCACGAAGGACTTGCCTCACTAGCGGTAGATCTTCACGAAGTAGGCGATCTCCTTGCCCTTACAAACTCCTTGGTTCAACTCCACAATCTTGTCGAGGCTCCCAAGTGACACCTAGCCAATATAGGAGACACCACTCTCCAAGAAGTAACAAATGGTGTGTTGATGATGAACTCCTTGCTCTTGTGCTTCAAATGATAGTCTCCCCAACACTCAACTCTCTCTCATAGGATTTGGATCTGGTGGAAAGAAGATTTGAGTGGAAAGCAACTTGGGGAAGGCTAGAGATCAAGATTCATATGGTTGGAATGGAATATCTTGGCCTCAACACATGAGTAGGTGGTTCTCTCTCAGAACTGGTAAGTTGGAAGTGTAGGTTTGTTCTGATGGCTCTCTCCAAGAATGAAGAGGAGGTGGAGGGGTATATATAGCCTCCACACAAAATCTAACCGTTACACACAATTTACCAAACTTCGGTGGGACCGAATCATAAAACTCGGTCAGACCGATTTAGTAAATCTAGTGACCGTTAGGATTTTCGTGGATCGACATGCATCTCGGTAGGACCGATATGGTTAGGGTTAGGGCATAACGTAATCTCGGTGAGACCGATCACACAAACTCGGTGAGACCGAATTTGGTAATTAGCTAACCAGAGAGTTGGTCAAGCAAACTCGGTGAGACCGATTACTCAAACTCGGTGGAACCGATTTTGGTAATAAGCTAACCAGAAAGTTTGCATTGTAGTCTCAGTAGTACCGATTACACAAACTCGGTGAGACCGATTTTGGTAATGGACATACACAGAGAGATTACAATCCCATCTCGGTGAGACCGAGATCCCTATCAGTGAAACCGATTTGCCTAGGGTTTGTGGCAGTGGCTATGACATCTGAACTCGGTGGCGCTGGATAGAAAGAATCAGTAGGGCCGAGTTTGACTTTAGGTTTAGGTCATATGTGGATGTGAGAAAGTAGTGGAGGGTTTTGGAGCATATCACTAAGCACATGAAGCAAAAGGCTCATTAAGCAACACCTCATCCCTCCTTGATAGTATTGGCTTTTCCTATAGACTCAATGTGATCTTGGATCACCAAAATGTAAAATGAAGAGTCTTGAGCTTGAAGCTTGAGCCAATCCTTTGTCCTTAGCATCTTGAAGGAGTTCCCACATCCTTTAGTCCATGCCACTCCATTGTTGAACTTATCTGAAACATACTAGATAAAAGTGTTAGTCCAACAATAGATATGTTAACATTAATTACCAAAACCACCTAGGGAGCACTTGTGCTTTCAATCTCCCCCTTTTTGGTAATTGATGGCAACATACATCAAAGCTTTAGGTAGGGATATAAAGAATAGCAAGTAAAGCTTTGGAAAGACATGTAACAAGCATAGGCTCCCCCTATGTGTATGCAATCATGTGAATATGGAATATAGAAACATGTGAGAGCAAAATCATGATAGAGTAGGCAATGTGTTACATGTATCTTGGCCATATGCATCAGAGCAAAGAATATTAAAGAAAATACCTTCATGCTCATGAGTCCTTCTTGCAAAACAGTATGTACATCAGCAAGAATTCCTCATACACATGAGTGTGATGCATATACTTACCTTGTAGTCTTGAGTTAGCTTAGGGTGAAATGAACCTGCACAAACAAGGTTAGATAACACAGGTACATCTACTAGCCAGAGCAAACAGAAGAAACCACAAGAATACCAAGACTGGGATGACATGTAGAGAGTGAGTCTTGAGTACCACATTTGATTAGACATGTCCCCAAGAGTAAAGATATGCAATGAATTTGATTGATTCCTTTCCCTTAGATGTCTTGCTCCCCTGAATCTAGCATGGGATCTTTGGGAGAAGACACGGAATGTAAAATCAGAGCTGAAAGATAAAATGAACAGAGCTAAATGAGCAGAGCTTAGTGCAAATAAGCACATATGAGCATGTCTTTCCCCTAAAAAGACATGTGGCATCTCTCCTCTTGAATATCAAGCATCTGGGATCCTTGAGAAATACTTTCTACTTGAGTATTCTCTCCCCCTGGAGATCTCTTTCTCCTCCTTAATACGCTCTCTGATGTGATCTCTCTAAGTGATAAGCTTTGATGTGATCTCTCTCTCTCCCCCTTTGACATCAATTTCCAAGAGGGGTCTCCTGGAATTTGTTGTGAATGGGTTTGGTCCTTGAGTCACGACACAAAGCACTGCATAAAATTGTGATACTTGTAGAGGACAAGATTCATTGAGTGGAGCCGGATCAGAAGAAACATAGAACAAGTGGCAAACTGTTTTTCCTGTTATGAAGTCGGTGGCACCGAGTGGTTTGCTTCGGTTGTACCGAGAGGATTAATTTGGACCGAGAACAACAAGTCGGTGAAACCGAGTTCATCATAGAGAAAACACTTGTCACCTCAGCCCACTTGACTGGTAAGTTCTCACAAAGATTTGCAAGGAATTGACTGAAGGATGTGCAATGAATTTGATGCAGGAAATGCAAAGCAACTGAAAAGACAAAGAAATCTAGATGAAGTTTTTTTGAAAGGGGAAACAAATATGCATGAGACAAATGCAAAATCTCAGAAAAGAACACGAGAGAACTTCATCTAGAGATGGTCGGTGACAAAGTCACCTATGTTAGAAATATATTGACTTAGGAGTCAAGTGAGATCACTTGATCATGGGTCATACTCATCGTTTAAGCTCATAATGGGGTTACCATTTTTCGTTTAAGCATCTTGATGTATTCACATCTCGTCGAGTTGCTTTAGCTCATGACTCAGAGTAAAGCTTCTCTAAGATGGAATAACATACCTTGGTTGGTGGTGTTGTCCATGTAGTTGAACTTGTGTGGGTTGCTCAAGGTTGATGTAGCTTATCAAGAGTTGGGGGCACCACTTGGAATTTGAGTCCATCTACCTACACGGGTTAGTTCTTGCAAGGAATAGCACTTGTGTATCCAAAATGATAATCATGAAGCTCAACAAAGAGTTTGTCAAAGGATATGTTTGAATGGTTCTGTGCTTCCTTGTATTCAGCCACCATAGTGTAGAGACTTGGTGATGTAGAGATTGCTCAAATGTGAGTGGTTTTCAATCTCATGGAATTTGATTCAACCAAGTACCTACATGGGTTAGATGACATGCAAGATGCAAATATATCCAAGACATAAGATTTTCATCATAAGAGAAATATCAAGGATTAGTCATAAGCTCATGTCTTGCATGTATCCAATGGAGTTTCTACTCCAAGTTTGAAGCATCAATGATGTTCAATTCTCCTCTCAACCTGCAAAACACTTTCTCATCAAGAGGTTTAGTGAATATATCCGCTAGTTGCTTTTCAGTGCGAACATGCTTAAGATTAATGTCACCCTTAGCAACATGATCTCGAATGAAATGATGACGAACTTCAATATGCTTAGTTCGGGAATGTTATGCGGGATTATGACCAATTTTGATAGCACTTTCATTGTCACAAAGCAATGGAACATGTTTCACATATATCCTATAATCTTTAAGAGTTTGGGTCATCCAAAGTAATTGAGCACAACATGAACCAATGACAATGTACTCCGCTTGGTGGTAGATAAGGATCTTGAGTTTTGTTTCTTGGAGGACCAAGACACAAGAGATCTACCAAGAAATTGACAAGTACCGAAGTGGACTTTCTATCAACCTTGTCTCCGGCATAGTCCGAGTCGGAATAGCCAACAAGATCGAAAGAGGCCCTCTTAGGATACCAAATGCCAAAGTTTGGTGTATGAATTAAGTATCTTACTATCCTTTTACGGCCTTAAGATGACATTCTTTAGGAGCAGCTTGATATCTTGCACACATGCACACACTTAGCATAATATCGGGTCGTGAAGCACATAGGTATAACAATGAACCAATCATAGAGCGATAAACCTTTTGGTCAATGGGTTTTACCATCTTTGGTCAAATCAAGATGTCCACTAGTAGGCATGGGTGTAGACATACCTTTGCATTCTTGCATATTGAACTTCTTGAATAAGTCCTTTGTGTACTTCGTTTGAGACACAAAAGTACCTTCCTTAGTTTGCTTGATTTGCAACCCAAGAAAGAATTTGAGTTCACTGATCATTGAAATCTCAAACTTCTCCGACATTAGCTTTCCAAACTTTTTACTAAAATGAGGGTTAGTTGATCCAAATATGATATCATCAACACAAATTTGGCATACAAATAATTCTCCATTAACCCTATTAGTAAAAGTGTGGAATCAATCTTCCCAATTTCAAAGCCTTTTTCAATAAGGAACTTGGTCAAGCATTTATACCATGCTCTAGGAGCTTGTTTAAGACCATAAAGAGCTTTGTGAAGCTTGTAAACATGATTTGGTTTCTTAGGATTGACAAAGGCGGGAGGTTGTTTAACATAAACTTCCTCCTCTATTTCACCATTTAGAAAAGCACTTTTAATGTCCATTTGGTACAAGGTGATATTATGGTGATTAGCATAGGCAAGTAAGATGCTTGAATGGACTCAAGTCTAGCAACGGAGCATAAGTCTCACCATAGTCCATACCTTCGACTTGTGTGTAGCCTTGGGCTGAGGACGTGCTTTGTTGCGAACTACTTGTCCATCTTCATCTTGCTTGTTGTGAAACACCCATTTGGTACCGATGATGTTGTGGTTGTTGTCGGGCTTCTCAACCAATGTCCAAACTTGGTTTCTCTCAAAGTTGTGTAGCTCTTCATGCATAGCATTTATCCAATCTGGATCTTCCAATGCTTCTTCGACCTTCATAGGTTCAATGCTAGAGATGAAAGAATAATTTTTCACAAAAGTTGGCTAAACGAGTTTTAGAGCGAGTGATTCTCCCGGTTTGAATATCATTGTAGATTTTCTCGACGGGATGGTCTTTAGCAATTCTTGCTTGAACTCGTGAAAGCTTTTGCTTGGGTCTCAGTTGAACATCTTCTTCATCTTCTTCTTCTTGTTGTTCATTGTTGACGTCGTTGTTCTCTTGTCGTGGTGGAGAAGGAGGTTGTTGACGTTCGTGATGTTCTTCCTCGTTTTCTTCATCTTGGTGTGTTCCACTTGTGGATGCTTCCGTATCAACTCTTGGTTCACCTTGCCGTGAAGTAGAAGCTTCCACTTGGACAGACGAGGTACTCTCCTTCACCTCCGTTGGACGGACCTTGCCGATAGACAAGTCTTGGATTGCTTCCGAAGGGTCTTTGTCTCCTACATCAATTGGCAATTGCTCTACTTGCGAGCTGTTAGATTCATCAAACTTAACATCTCTTGTCTCTTCTACCTTTCGGGTGAAATTGTTGTAGACACGGTAAGTGTGAGAGTTTGAGCCATAACCTAGTAGGAAACCTTCATGAGACTTAGGAGCAAACTTTGAACGACGATGCTTATCAAGAATGTAGCACTTTGAGCGAATACTCAAAAGTATCCAACTTGGGGTTTGTTACGGTGAGGAGCTTTCAGATGCCGTCTTGCCGACTAGCTTGTGAAGATACAAGCGATTTGTTGCATGACAATTTGTCTCAACCGCTTCGCCCAAAAAGTGCTTTGGCGTCTTGTACTCATCAAGCATCGTTCTCGCCATTTCGATGAGCGTCCGGTTCTTCCTCTCAACAACTCCATTTTGTTGAGGTGTGTGTTGGAAATATGCCCTAGAGGCAATAATAAATTAGTTATTATTATATTTCCTTGTTCATGATAATCGTTTATTATCCATGCTATAATTGTATTGATAGGAAACTCAGATACATGTGTGGGTACATAGACAACACCATGTCCCTAGTAAGCCTCTAGTTAACTAGCTCGTTGATCAATAGATGGTTAAGGTTTCACGACCATGGACATTGGATGTCGTTGATAACGGGATCACATCATTGGCGAGAATGATGTGATGGACAAGACCCAATCCTAAGCCTAGCACAAAGATCGTGTAGTTACGTATGCTAAAAGCTTTTCTAATGTCAAGTATCTTTTCCTTAGACCATGAGATTGTGCAACTCCGGATACCGTAGGAATGCTTTGGGTGTACCAAGCGTCACAACGTAACTGGGTGGCTATAAAGGTGCATTACGGGTATCTCCGAAAGTGTACATTGGGTTGTACGAATCGAGGCGGGATTTGTCACTTGATGTAAGCGGAGAGGTATCTCTGGGCCCTCGGTAGGACATCATCATAATGTGCACAATGTGACCAAGGGGTTGATCACGGGATGATGTGTTACGGGCGAGTAAAGCGACTTGCCGGTCACGCGATTGAACAAGGTATCGGGATACCGACGATCGAATCTCGGGCAAGTACAACTGCCGCTAGACAAAGGGAATTGTATACGGGATCAAATGAGTCCTTGACATCGTGGTTCATCCGATGAGATCATCGTGGAACATGTGGAGACCAACATGGGTATCGAGATCCGCTGTTGGTTATTGACCGGAGAAACGTCTCGGTCATATGCGCATGGTTCCCGAACCCGTAGGGTCTACACATTAAGGTTCGATGGCGCTAGGGTTATAAAGGAAGTTTGTATGTGGTTGCGAATGTTGTTGGAGTCCGGATGAGATCCCGGACGTCACGAGGAGTTCCGGAATGGATGGGAGGTAAAGAATTATATATGGGAAGTCTGTTTTGGTCACGGAAAAGTTTCGGGTTTTATCGGTAATCTCTGGGACCACCGGAGGGTCCCGGGGTCCACCATCCTCGGAGGGCTGCATGGGCCAAGTGTGGAGGGGACCAGCCCGGTGGGCTGGTGCGGCCCCAAGAGGCCCATGCGCCAAGAGATAAGATAAAGGGAGAGTCCTAAAGGGGAAGGCACCTCCTAGGTGCCTTAGGGAGATGGACTCCTCCTGGCCGCTTTCCTTCCTTGGAGGAAGGGGCCAGTCTGCGCCTCCCTCTCCCTTGCCCCTATATATAGTGGAGGGAGGGAGGGCAGCCGCACTGAGTCCTGGCACCTCCCTCCCTCCCGTGACACCTCCTCCTCTCCCTTGAGGTGCTTGGCGAAGCCTGCGGGGATTGCCACGCTCCTCCACCACCACCACTGCCGTTGTCTTTCTGCTGGATGGAGTCTTCCTCAACCTCTCCCTCTCTCCTTGCTGGATCAAGGCATGGGAGGCGTCACCGGAGCTATACGTGTGTAGAACTCGGAGGTGCCGTCCGTTTGGCACTAGGATCATCGGTGATTTGAATCACGACGAGTACGACTCCATCAACCCCGTTCACTTGAATGCTTCCGCTTAGCGATCTACAAGGGTATGTAGATGCACTCTCCTTCCCCTCGTTGCTAGTCTCTCCATGGATAGATCTTGGTGACACGTAGGAAAATTTTGAATTTCTGCTACGTTCCCCAACAGTGGCAACGTAGCCGAGAACTCATGTGAAATCCCTTCTTCGTCAAGAAAGGTGTCCACATTTGCATTCTTGAACTCCGTTCCGTTGTCGCTGCGAACCTTCCTGATCTTCACTTCAAACTGATTTTGGGCCTTCCTAGCGAAGTTTTGAAGATCTTTTGGACCTGCGATTTATCATCGAGAAAGAACACCCGTAAATCTTGAAAAATCATCAACTATAACTAGACCAAAAGAATTTCCACGAGACTTTTGTAGCGTTGGGACCAAAGAGATCCATATGAAGAAGCTCGAGTGGCCTCCTTGTGGTCATGATGTTCTTCACGGGATGCCTTCCTCCAACCTGTTTACCTGCTTGACAAGCACTACACAGTCTATCCTTATCAAATATGAGATCATTAACTCCAAGGATATGATTTCCTTTAATAAGCTTGTCAAGGTTTCTCATGCCAACGTGACCTAGTCGTCTATGCCATAACCAACCTTTTGAGGATTTAGCAATGAAGCAAGTTTTAGGTTGGGCCTTTTTAGAGAAATCAACAATGTAAAGATCACCTCACGATATCTGGGTAAATACCATTTTATGATTGTCTCGTGAAACACTTGACAATCTACTTCAGTAAATAGGGCATTTAAACCGAAATCAGCAAGTCTAGATACTGAAAGTAAGTTGTAGCCAAGAGACTCAAGGAGCATGACATTTTGAATGGAGCTATCATGTGAGATGGCCACCTTACCGAGGCCAACCACCTTACCCTTTGAGTTGTCACCGAAAGTGACATACTTTCGAGGACTATCATTTTCAGTAAGCTCACGAAACATGTCTTTATCTCCGGTCATGTGATCGGTACATCCACTGTCAAGAACCCATTCCTTTCCTCCTGACATATATCCTCAAGATTTGCCATAAGACCAAAATGTCTCATTGCATCGTCAAGATCGAAGTCACTATCATCATCCTCATCATAGTATCCATGTTCAACATCGTCATGTGGTGGATCAAGTCCTAGATAGGGTAATTCGTTAGAGTGAGTTTGACAATGATCTTGCTTATGAATTCTTATAGCTTCGGAAATAATATCACTAATAATTCCAACATCTCCTTTGGCACGCATAAGGTCGGTGAGTTCAAATAGACGATCACCAAACATAGGATCACTAGTATTCATCTTACTCAAGGCAATAGACTTATGGAGAATCTCATCTAGATTTTTTAAGGAATAATCTGGAAAGCGTTCCTCAAGAAATTTCCATATAGTGTAGGCACACTCAAAAGTAGGCAAGATTCCAATTAAGTTTCTAGGCAAGCCTCTAGTGATGAGATTAACATTTCTAAGATTTCTAGTCATGTCAATTGATTCATCAAGGGTAAGATGCATAGGATCAACACACGGTGCACAAGGGCTAGCAATGTACTTGTTCAAATGATATTGATTGAAAATTACAAGCATCTCATTTTTCCACTCATGAAAATACTCTCCATCAAGAATAGGCACTCTATGTCTAGGACTCCCCAAAGTAGATTCATCCATCTTCCTCCAATGGGGATTAAACCAAGGCAATGGAGACCAATGCTCTGATACCACTTGTAGGATCTTGAGAAGAGGTGTCTAGAGGGGGGGGGGGGTGATTAGACACTAAGTACCAAAGTTGCAGTTTAACTTCTTTTGGTTTAAATAACATTCTCAATACATAACAAGCAAGCATGCAAAGAGTATATAGGCAGCGGAAAATAAAGCATGCAACTTGCAAGAATGTAAAGGGAAGGGTTTGGAGAAATCAAACGCGGTTGGAGACACGGATGTTTTCGTCATGGTTCCGATAGGTGGTGCTATCGTACATCCACGTTGATGGAGACTTCAACCCACGTAGGGTAACGGTTGCGTGAGTCCACGGAGGGCTCCACCCACGAAGGGTCCACAAAGAAGCAACCTTGTCTATTCCACCATGGTCGTCGCCCACGAAGGACTTGCCTCACTAGCGGTAGATCTTCACGAAGTAGGCGATCTCCTTGCCCTTACAAACTCCTTGGTTCAACTCCACAATCTTGTCGGAGGCTCCCAAGTGACACCTAGCCAATCTAGGAGACACCACTCTCCAAGAAGTAACAAATGGTGTGTTGATGATGAACTCCTTGCTCTTGTGCTTCAAATGATAGTCTCCCCAACACTCAACTCTCTCTCATAGGATTTGGATCTGGTGGAAAGAAGATTTGAGTGGAAAGCAACTTGGGGAAGGCTAGAGATCAAGATTCATATGGTTGGAATGGAATATCTTGGCCTCAACACATGAGTAGGTGGTTCTCTCGGAAGCTGGTAAGTTGGAAGTGTAGGTTTGTTCGATGGCTCTCTCCACGAATGAAGAGGAGGTGGAGGGGTATATATAGCCTCCACACAAAATCTAACCGTTACACACAATTTACCAAACTCGGTGGGACCGAATCATAAAACTCGGTCAGACCGATTTAGTAAACCTAGTGACCGTTAGGATTTTCCGTGAGACTGACATGCATCTCGGTAGGACCGATATGGTTAGGGTTAGGGCATAACGTAATCTTGGTGAGACCGATCACACAAACTCGGTGAGACCGAATTTGGTAATTAGCTAACCAGAGAGTTGGTCAGGCAAACTCGGTGAGACCGATTACTCAAACTTGGTGGAACCGATTTTGGTAATAAGCTAACCAGAAAGTTTGCATTGTAGTCTCGGTAGTACTAATTACACAAACTCGGTGAGACCGATTTTGGTAATGGACATACACAGAGAGATTACAATCCCATCTCGGTGAGACCGAGATCCCTATCGGTGAAACCGATTTTCCTAGGGTTTGTGGCAGTGGCTATGACATACGAACTCGGTGGCGCGGATAGAAAGAATCGGTGGGGCCGAGTTTGACTTTAGGTTTAGGTCATATGTGGATGTGAGAGAGAAAGTAGTGGAGGTTTTGGAGCATATCACTAAGCACATGAAGCAAAAGGCTCATTAAGCAACACCTCATCCCTCCTTGATAGTATTGGCTTTTCCTATAAACTCAATGTGATCTTGGATCACTAAAATGTAAAATGAAGTGTCTTGAGCTTGAAGCTTGAGCCAATCCTTTGTCCTTAGCATCTTGAAGGAGTTCCCACATCCTTTAGTCCATGCCACTCCATTGTTGAACTTATCTAAAACATACTAGATAAAAGTGTTAGTCCAACAAGAGATATGTTGACATTAATTCCCAAAACCACCTAGGGAGCACTTGTGCTTTCAGGGGGGATATCACATCTAGGGGGAGCTTTACTCTAAGTATTGAGCTAAAGCAACTCTAATGGTGTGAGCACAACAATGCTTTATGTAAAAGTGGTAACCCCACTTGTGCTTAAACGATGAGTATGACCTCTGATCAAATGTTCTCATTTGACTCCTAAGTCAATATACTCATATATAGATGACCTAGTCATCGACAATTGCTTGATAGATGCTAGAGTGTTTGTGCATGATTTGTCGCATATTTCTTTTGCCATTTTAATTGTGTGAGCATGTTGGATGCATATTTTTCTCATTCGAGGACATCCATTTGTTGCTTTGATTGTTTGGCTTTTTCGCTTTTGGCAAATGGATGAACAAGAATGCCTAAGAACTCCCTCTAGCTATCTATGCTTTCCTCGTCTCAAACTCTATTCATGCTACATCACAAAGTTTGATCAAGTCAGATTCGAACCACTCTGTGTGAGGAGCACTCGGAGTCCCCGATTCGTCATAGACTTAAACTTCCAAAACCTCTTTGTGCATTTCGGTCTGACCGATTCATCCTTTTCGGTCCTACCGAGATCACTTAGTTGATCTAGGTTTTTCAATCTCGGTGCAACCGATTAGAACCTTTCGGTCACACCGAGTTGCAGTAACTGCCTGCAGTTTTGCATCTCGGTGCCACCGAGTTGTTCCACTCGGTCACACCGACAGGGTCAGGTTATATATACTGACGGGTCAAATTTTGGAAATTTTTCCGAAACCCTTCACCCGCGCGTGACCTGCTCTGCCTCTTCGGGTCTCCGGATCGTCCTCTCGCCGCCAGCGACCTCCCGCCGCTGGTCTCCGCCGCCGTCAATGGCAATCTGCTCCGCCGTTGCCGCCGTAGCGAACACTCGCCGCTCTAGGGTAAGTGTTAGGCCCCTTATCTTGTCTTTTTTCACTCTGATTCCTAGCACAAGGACAATGCCATGTTTCTTACCACGATTGAGATTAATCCAACCAGCTAAAACTTCCTTAGGTCTAGATTGATTCGAAAATTTTAGGGTTAGCTCTCCGCAGAACTCATCTCGGAACGACCGAAATGTAGAAATCGGTCTCACTGATTCGGCTTAGGCCATTGCACATGCGCTTTTGATTACGGCCAAAGCGTGCAAATTGGTGTGATCGAGTTCAAGATTACATGAAACCCTAGCAATCTCGGTGCCACCGAACTGTGACTCGGCCCAACCGAGTTCACTAGTTTAGGTTCCAAGTGTTGCTTTGGTATCACCAAGTTTGTCAATTCAGTAGCTCCGAGATCACTTCTGTAGAGAACTAAAACTAATCTTTTTGACTCAATTCTTTTGCAAAAACCCTGTACTTTGTGATGCTCATCTACTCTACCTCATCTACAACCTATTCACAGGGTCTGCTGACAGTTTGCCTGAAGATGTCTGATCAAAGTGACAGTCAGAACAAGTCTGAAGAACAGGTACAGTTGAGTGAGGGCACTAGTCCCTCCAGCAGCTATGATGAGGGCAGCAGGAGCACACCTAGTAACTTGCCAAAGGCAGCCACCAGGACAAGAAAGAAGAGAACCTCAGATTCTGAGGATGAGGATTATGTGGCTGTTGAGGATGAGGCCACTTCCAGGAAAAAGGTGCTGAAAAGGAGTATGGCACAGCTGCTGCAACAAAGCCAGGACTGAAAACAAAGGCTCCAGCAAGAAGAATGCCAATGTCAAAGCCAAGGAAAGTTGCCACAGGTGAAACTATGAAGTTTACCATTGAATCTGAAGAAGAAGCAGCTGGTGAGGATAAGAAGAAGAAGAGGGCAAGAACCACTACTGCCAGAGTTCTTGGGAAGCCCTCAATGATGAGAGATGATAATGAAGAGGAAGAGGATGCTAGACCAGCACCCAAAGCTCAGAAGCTTATGGGAGATGCAATCAGATCAGGGGCTGCTCCATCTAAGCCCAAGTCTGCTCCCAAAGCTCCAGCTCAAAAGTCTGCACCCAAGAGGAGCACCAGGGACATTCCAGCAGAGGAGAAGAACAAGGCCCCAGTGCCTGAAGCTTCTGAAGAAGAAGAAGATGATTCACTTGTCTTGAGAAAATTGAAGCCCAAGATCCCTGACCATAATGATGCACATCCTGTTGCAGAAGATATGAGGATCAGAAAGGATTCAGGACTGAGATTGTGGAGACAGTCTGATCCATATGTTGTCAGGACGAGAACTGTTGTGGATTACAGGTTCCACACAAAGGAACAACAAGACTTTTATGAGATTATCCTGCTTGACAAGAAGCCCATAGTGTGTAACATGAGATGGGTTGATTGGGAATACATCACGGAGAATGAAGATCACTTCCTAGGAGTTTATGACAGTTTCAAATCATGTGGAGTTGATAAATTTGTGGCTCAAAAGCTCACCAAGTGGAATGATGAGCTAATCATGCAGTTTTACTCCACTGTCCACTTCTACCCAGATGGGAAGATCATTTGGATGTCAGAAGGTACTAGGTACCAATCTTCTATGGAAGAATGGGCTCAGTTGATCAATGCCCCAGAAGAACATGAGTATGACTTGGATGTCTATGCCAAGAAGAAGAATGATCACAACTCAATGGCACACATGTACAAGGAGATTCCTGATGCAGACTGCTACGTCTTGAGCTTGCGTTGGTTTTCCTTAAAGAGGAAAGGGTGATGCGGCAATAGTAGCATAAGTATTTCCCTCAGTTTTTGAGAACCAAGGTATCAATCCAGTAGGAGGCTCCTCAAAAGTCCCACGCACCTACACAAACAAACAAGAACTCGCAACCAACGCAATAAAGGGGTTGTCAATCCCTTCACGGCCACTTGCGAAAGTGAGATCTGATAGAGATAATATGATAAGATAAATATATTTTTGGTATTTTATGATATAGATAAGAAAAGTAAAGATGCAAATAAAAGTAGATGGCAAGCTTATATGATAAGATATAGACCCGGGGGCCATAGGTTTCACTAGTGGCTTCTCTCAAGATAGCATAAGTATTACGGTGGGTGAACAAATTACGGTCGAGCAATTGATAGAAAAGCGAATAATTATGAGATTATGTAGGCATGATCATGTATATAGGCATCACGTCCGTGACAAGTAGACCGACTCCTGCCTGCATCTACTACTATTACTCCACACATCGACCGCTATCCAGCATGCATCTAGAGTATTAAGTTCATAAAGAACAGAGTAACGCATTAAGAAAGATGACATGATGTAGAGGGATAAACTCGTGCAATATGATATAAATGTTGGAAATATGCCCTAGAGGCAATAATAAAATGGTTATTATTGTATTTCCTTGTTCATGATAATTGTCTATTATTCATGCTATAATTGTATTGACCGGAAACCACAATACATGTGTGAATACATAGACCACAACATGTCCCTAGTGAGCCTCTAGTTGACTAGCTCATTGATCAACAGATGGTCATGGTTTCCTGACCATGGACATTGGATGTGATTGATAACGGGATCACATCATTAGGAGAATGATGTGCTGGACAAGACCCAATCCTAAGCATAGCACAAGATCGTGTAGTTCGTTTGCTAAAAGTTTTCTAATGTCAAGTATCATTTCCTTAGACCATGAGATTGTGCAACTCCGGATACCGTAGGAATGCTTTGGGTGTGCCAAACGTCACAACGAATCGGGTGGCTATAAAGGTGCACTACGGGTATCTCCGAAAGTGTCTCTTGGGTTGGCACGAATCGAGTAGGATTTGTCACTCCGTGAGACGGAGAGGTATCTCTGGGCCCACTCGGTAATGCATCATCATAATGAGCTCAATGTGACTAAGTAGTTAGTCACGAGATCATGCATTACGGAACGAGTAAAATGACTTGCCGGTAACGAGATTGAATGCGGTATTGGGATACCGACGATCGAATCTCGGGCAAGTAACGTACCGATTGACAAAGGGAATTGTATACGGGATTGCTTGAATCCTTGACATCGTGGTTCATCCGATGAGATCATCATGGAACATGTGGGAGCCAACATGGGTATCCAGATCCCGCTGTTGGTTATTGGCCGGAGAGTTGTCTCGGTCATGTCTGCATGATTCCCGAACCCGTAGGGTCTACACACTTAAGGTTCGGTGATGCTAGAGTTGTTATGGGAAATAGTATGTGGTTACCGAAGGTTTTTCGGAGTCCCGGATGTGATCCCGGACGTCACGAGGAGTTCCGGAATGGTCCGGTGGTGAAGATCGATATATTGGACGAAGGGTATTAGAGTCCGGAAGTGTTCCGGTGTACCAAAGCTATGGCCAAGATGACGAAAGGTGTTTCGGGAGCCCCGACAAGTGTTGGAGGGCCTCATGGGCCAAAGGGGAAGGGGCAAACCAGCCCACTAAGGGGTGGTGCGCCCCTCCCAGCCCTTCTCACGTAACTAGGAGAGGTGGGGGTGCCACCCCTAGGGCAGCCGCCCCTCCCGGCTTGGGGGGCAAGTTTCCTAGGGGGTGGGGTTGCCCAAACCCATCTAGGGTTTCCCCTGTGGCCGCCGCCCCTCCCCTAGGGAACCCTAGGGCGCCTCCTCCTCCTCCCTTCCCCCTATATATAGTGAGGAAGAGAGAGGGCAGCCGGACCCTTCCCCTGGCGCATCCCTCTCCCTCCTCCAACACCTCCTCCTCCTCCGTGAGTGCTTGGGCGAAGCCTGCTTGGGAGAACCACGAGCTCCATCATCACCATGCCGTCGTGCTGTCGGAGTTTTTCCCTCAACTTCTCCTCTCCCCTTGCTAGATCAAGAAGGAGGACACGTTCCCGGGCTGTACGTGTGTTGAACGCGGAGGCACCGTTCTTCGGTGCTTAGATCGGATTCGGCCGCGATCTGAATCGCTTCGTGTACGACTCCACCGACCGCGTTCTTGCAACGCTTCCGCTTAGCGATCTTCAAGGGTATGAAGATGCACTCCCCTCTCTCTTGTTGCTAGTCTCTCCATAGATTGATCTTGGTGATGCGTAGAAAATTTTGAATTTCTGCTACGTTCCCCAACAGTGGCATCATGAGCTAGGTCTATGCGTAGATTCTATGCACGAGTAGAACACAAGTTGTTGTGGGCGTTGATTTTGTTCAATATGCTTACCGTTACTAGTCCTATCTTGTTTCGACGGTATTGTGGGATGAAGCGGCCGGGACCGACCTTACACGTACACTTACGTGAGACAGGTTCCACCGACTGACATGCACTTGTTGCATAAGGTGGCTAGCGGGTGCCAGTCTCTCCCATTTTAGTCAGATCGGATTCGATGAAAAGGGTCCTTATGAAGGGTAAATAGCAATTGGCATATCACGTTGTGGTTTTACCGTAGGTAAGAAACGTTCTTGCTAGAAACCTATAGCAGCCACATAAAAAAACTTGCAACAACAATTAGAGGACGTCTAACTTGTTTTTGCAGCATATGCCGTGTGATTTGATATGGCCAAGAAGGATGTGATGAATGAAATATATGTGATGTATGAGATTGATCATATTCTTGTAATAGGAATCACGGCTTGCATGTCGATGAGTATGACAACCAGGCAGGAGCCATAGGAGTTGTCTTTATTTATTGTATGACCTGCGTGTCACTGAATAACGCCATGTAATTACTTTACTTCATTGCTAAACCGTTAGCCATAGTCGTAGAAGTAATAGTTGGCGAGACAACTTCATGCGAACCACGATGATGGAGATCATGATGATGGAGATCATGGTGTCATGCCGGTGACGATGATGATCATGGAGCCCCAAGATGGAGATCAAAAGGAGCAAAATGATATTGGCCATATCATGTCACTATTTGATTGCATGTGATGTTTATCATGTTTATGCATCTTATTTGCTTAGAACGCATTTATAGTAAATAAGATGATCCCTCATAATAATTTCAAGAAAGTGTTCCCCTAACTGTGCACCGTTGCGAAAAGATCATTGCTTCAAGCACCACGTGATGATCGGGTGTGATAGATTCCAACGTTCACATACAACGGGTGTAAGCCAGATTTACACACGCTAAAACACTTAGGTTGACTTGACGAGCCTAGCATGTACAGACATGGCCTCGGAACACAAGAGACCGAAAGGTCGGACATGAGTCGTATAGTAGATACGATCAACATGAAGATGTTCACCGATGATGACTAGTCCGTCTCACGTGATGATCGGACACGGCCTAGTTGATTCGGATCATGTATCACTTAGATGACTAGAGGGATGTCTATCTGAGTGGGCGTTCATCAAATAATTTGATTAGATGAACTAAATTATCATGAACATAGTCAAAAGGTCTTTACAAATTATGTCGTAAGCTCGCGCTTTAGTTCTACTGTTTAGATATGTTCCTAGAGAAAATATAGTTGAAAGTTGATAGTAGCAATTATGCGGACTGGGTCCGTAAACTGAGGATTGTCCTCATTGCTGCCAGAAGGCTTATGTCCTTAATGCACCGCTCGTTGTTCTTAACCTCGAACGTCGTCTGTGGATGTTGCGAACATATGACATACACGTTTTTATGAATACATGATAGTTCATTAATGTTAAACGGTTTAGAATTGTGGCGCCGAAGACGTTTTTGAAACGTCGCGGAACATATGAGATGTTCCAAGGGCTGAAATTGGGATTTCAGGCTCGTGCCCACGTAAGAGGTATGAGACCTCCGACGAGTTTCTTAGCCTACAAACTAAGGGAGAAAAGCTCAATCGTTGAGCTTGTACTCAGATTGTCTAGGTACAACAATCACTTGAATCGAGTGGGAGTTAATCTTCCAGATGAGATAGTGATGTTTCTCCAAAGTCATTGCCACCAAGCTACTAGAGCTTGAGATGAACTATAACATATCAGGGATAGATATGATGATCCTTGAAATATTCGCGATGTTTGACACATGAAAGTAGAAATCAAGAAGGAGCATCAATTGTTGATGGTTAGTGAAACCACTAGTTTCAAGAAGGGCAAGGCAAGAAGGGATACTTCATGAAACGGCAAATCAGTCTTTGCTCTAGTGAAGAAACCCAAGGTTGAATCCAAACCCGAGACTAAGTGCTTTTGTAATAAGGGGAACAGTCCTCGGAGCAGAATTACCCTAGATACTTGGTAGATAAGAAGGCGAGGCAAGGCTTCCATAAGTATATTGGATATACATTATATTAATGTGTACTCTACTAGTACTCCTAGTAGCACCATGGTAATAGATACCGTTCGGTTGCTAAGTGTTATTAACTTTCGAAATAAATGGCTAGGGAATAAACGGAGACTAGCTAAAGGCGAGGTGACGATATGTGTTGGAAGTATTTCCAAGGTTGATGTGATCAAACATACGCTCCCTCTACCATCGGGATCGGTGTTAAACCTAAATAATTGTTATTTGGTGTTTGCGTTGAGCATAGACATGATTGGATTATGTCTATCGCAATGCGGTTATTCATTTAAGGAGAATAATGGTTACTCTGTTTATTTGAATAATACCTTCAATGGTCTTGCACCTAAAATGAATGGTTTATTGAATCTCGATCGTAGTGATACACATGTTCATGCCAAAAGATATAAGATAGTAATGATAGTACCACATACTTGTGGCAATCGCCTTTTGAGTCATCTTGGTATAAACGCATGAAGAAGCTCCATGTTGATGGATCTTTGGACTCACTCGATTTTGAAAAGTTTGAGACATGCGAACCATGTCTATTGGTATGTACGCATGAAGAAACTCCATGCAGATGGATCGTTTGGACTCACTTGATTTTGAATCACTTGAGACATGCAAATCATACCACATGGGCAAGATGACTGAAAAGCCTCGTTTTCCAGTAAGATGGAACAAGAGAGCAACTTGTTGGAAGTAATACATTTTGATGTGTGCAATCCAATCAATGTTGAGGCACGCAGTGAATATCGTTATGCTCTTACTTCACAGATGATTTGAGTAGATGCTGAGTATATTTACTTGATGAAACACAAGTCTGAATTATTGAAAGGTTCAAGTAATTTCAGAATGAAGTTGAAGATCTTCGTGACAAGAGGATAAAATATCTATGATATGATCATAGAGATGAATATCTGAGATTCTGAGTTTGGCACACAATTAAGACATTGTGGAGATTGTTTCACAACTAACACACCTTTGGAACACCATAGTGTGATGGTGTGTCCGAACATCATAGATGCACCCTATTGGATATGGGGCATACCATGATGTCTCTTATCGAATTACCACTATCTTTTATGGATTAGGCATTAGAGACAACCGCAATCACTTTAATAGGGCACCACGTAATTCCGTTGAGATGACACCGTATGAATTATGGTTTAGAGAAACCTACGTTGTCGTTTCTTAAAAGTTTGGGGCTGCGACACTTATGTGAAAAGGTTTCATCCTGATAAGCTCGAACCCAAAGCGGATACATACATCTTCATAGGACACCCAAAACAGTTGAGTATACCTCCTATTTCAGATCCAGAAGCAAAAGTGATTGTTTCTAGAAACGGGTCCTTTCTCGAGGAAACGTTTCTCTCGAAAGAACTGAGTGGGAGGATGGTGGAGACTTGATGAGGTTATTGAACCGTCACTACAACTAGTGTGTAGCAGGGCACAGGAAGTTGTTCCTGTGGCGCCTACACCAATTGAAGTGGAAGCTGATGATAGTGACCATGGAACTTCGGATCAAGTCACTACCAAACCTCGTAGGTCGACAAGGATGCGTACTAATTCAGAGTGATACGTAATCCTGTCTTGGAGGTCATGTTGCTAGACAACAATGAACCTACGAGCTGTGGAGAAGCGATGGTGAGCCCGGATTCCGCCGAATGGCTCGAGGCCATAAAATCTGAGAGAGGATCCATGTATGAAAAGAAAGTATAGACTTTGGAAGAACTACTTGATGGTCGTAAGGCTTTTGGATACAGATGGATTTTAAAAGGAAGACGGACAATGATGGTAAGTATCACCATTAAGAAAGCTCGACTTGTCGTTAAGATGTTTTCCGACAAGTTCAAGGAGTTGACTGCGATGAGACTTTCTCACTCATAGCGATGCTAAGAGTGCATTGGAATTATATTGGCGATTCTTGCATTATTTATGAAATCTTGCAGATAGGATGTCAAAACATTGTTTCCTCGGCGATATTCTTGAGGAAAGGTTGTATGTGATACAACCGTAAGGTTTTGTCAATCCCGAAAGATGCTAACAAGTATGCAAAGCTCCAGCAATCCTTCTAAGGACCGGAGTAAGCATCTCGGAGTTGGAATATACACTTTGATGAGATGATCAAAGATTTTGGGTTTATACAAAGTTTATGAGAAACTTGTATTTCCAAAGAAGTGAGTGGGAGCACTATAGAATTTCTGATGAGTATATATTGTTGACATATTGTTGATCGGAAATGATGTAGAATTTCTGGAAAGCATATAGGGTTATTTGAAAAGTGTTTTTCAATGGAAAACTTGGAATAATCTACTTGAACATTGAGCGTCAAGATCTATAAGGATAGATAAAAAACGCTTAATAATACTTTCAAATGAATACATACCGTGACAAGATTTTGAAGGGGTTCAAAATAGATCGGCAAAGAAGGAGTTCTTGGCTGTGTTATAAGGTATGAGTATTGAGTAAGCCTCAAGACCTGACCACGGCAGAAAAGAGAGAATGGACGAAGGTCGTCCCCTATGCCTTAGACGTAGGCTCTGCAGTATGCTATGCTGTGTACCGCACCTGAAGTGTGCCTTGCCATGAGTCAGTCAAGGGGTACAAGATCCAGGAATGGATCACAGGACAGCGGTCAAGGTTATCCTTAGTAACTAGTGGACTAAGGAATTTTTCTAGATTATGGAGGTGGTAAAAGAGTTAAATGCGTAAAGGGTTACGTCGATGCAAACTTTGACACTAATCTGGATGACTCTGAGTAGTAAACCGGATTCATATAGTAGAATAGTTATTTGGAATAGCTCCAAATAGAGCGTGGTAGCTGCATCTAGGAGATGACATAGAGACTTGCAAAGCACACACGGATTTGAAAGGTTCAAATCCGTTGACTAATAACCTCTCTCACAAGCGAGATATGATCAAACCCCATGGGTGTCGATTCATTACAATCACATAGTGATGTGAACTAGATTATTGACTCTAGTGCAAGTGGGAGACTGTTGGAAATATGCCCTAGAGGCAATAATGAAATGGTTATTATTGTATTTCCTTGTTCATGATAATTGTCTATTATTCATGCTATAATTGTATTGACCGAAACGCAATACATGTGTGAATACATAGACCACAACATGTCCCTAGTGAGCCTCTAGTTGACTAGCTCGTTGATCAACGAGATGGTCATGGTTTCACGACCATGGACATTGGATGTCATTGATAATGGGATCACATCATTAGGAGAATGATGTGATGGACAAGACCCAATCCTAAGCATAGCACAAGATCGTGTAGTTCGTTTGCTAAAAGCTTTTCTAATGTCAAGTATCATTTCCTTAGACCATGAGATTGTGCAACTCCGGATACCGTAGGAATGCTTTGGGTGTGCCAAACGTCACAACGTAATCGGGTGGCTATAAAGGTGCACTACGGGTATCTCCGAAAGTGTACATTGGGTTGACACGAATCGAGATCGGATTTGTCACTCCGTGAGACGGAGAGGTATCTCTGGGCCCACTCGGTAATGCATCATCATAATGAGCTCAATGTGACTAAGTAGTTAGTCACGGGATCATGCATTACAGAACGAGTAAAATGACTTGCCGGTAACGAGATTGAATGAGGTATTGGGATATCGACGATCGAATCTCGGGCAAATAACGTACCGATTGACAAAGGGAATTGTATACGGGATTGCTTGAATCCTTGACATCGTGGTTCATCCGATGAGATCATCGTGGAACATGTGGGAGCCAACATGGGTATCCAGATCTCGCTGTTGGTTATTGGCCAAAGAGTTTTCTCGGTCATGTCTGCATGATTCCCGAACCCGTAGGGTCTACACACTTAAGGTTCGGTGACGCTAGAGTTGTTATGGGAAATAGTATGTGGTTACCGAAGGTTGTTGAGTCCGGATGTGATCCCGGACATCACGAGGAGTTCCGGAATGGTCCGGCGGTGAAGATCGATATATTGGACGAAGGGTATTGGAGTCCGAAGTGTTCGGGGGTACAGGGCTATGGCAAAGATGACCGAAAAGGTGTTTGGGAGCCCCTGCAAGTGTTGGGGGGCCTCATGGGCCAAGGGGAGGGGGCACACCAGCCCACTAAGGGGTGGTGCGCCCCTCCCAGCCCTTCTCACGTAACCAGGAGAGGTGGGGGTGCCACCCCTAGGGCAGCCGCCCCTCCCGGCTTGGGGGGCAAGTTTCCTAGGGGGTGGGGGCGGCCAAACCCATCTAGGGTTTCCCCTGTGGCTGCCGCCCCTCCCATAGGGAACCCTAGGGCGCCTCCTCCTCCTCCCTTCCCCCTATATAGAGTGAGGGAGAGAGAGGGCAGCCGGACCTTCCTCGGCGCATCCCTCTCCCTCCTCCAACACCTCCTCCTCCTCCGTAGTGCTTGGCAAAGCCCTGCCGGAGAACCACGAGCTCCATCACCACCATGCCGTCGTGCTGTCAGAGTTTTTCCCTCAACTTCTCCTCTCCCCTTGCTGGATCAAGAAGTAGGAGACGTCCCCGGGCTGTACGTGTGTTGAACGCGGAGGCGCCGTTCTTCGGTGCTTAGATCGGATTCGCCGCGATCCGAATCGCCGTGTACGACTCCACCGACCAGCATTCTTGCAACGCTTCCGCTTAGCGATCTTCAAGGGTATGAAGATGCACTCCTCTCTCTCACGTTGCTAGTCTCTCCATAGATTGATCTTGGTGATGCGTAGAAAATTTTGAATTTCTGCTACGTTCCCCAACAATAAACCCCATCTTTTTATCCTTGATAGCAACAATACAATACATGCCTTGCTGCCCCTGCTGTCACTGGGAAAGGACACCGCAAGATTGAACTCAAAGCTAAGTACTTCTCCCATTGCAAGAAAGATCAATCTAGTAGGCCAAGCCAAACTGATACTTCGAAGAGACTTGCAATGATAACTTAATCACACATAAAAGAATTAGGAGGAGATTTAAATATTTCTCATAGATAAACTTGATCATAAACCCACAATTCATCGGATCTCGACAAACACACCGCAAAAAAGAGTTACATCGAATAGATGCAAGAAGATCGAGGAGAACTTTGTATTGAGATTCAAAGAGAGAGAAGAAGCCATCTAGCTAATAACTATGGACCCGAAGGTCTGTGGTAAACTACTCACAACTCATCGGAAGGGCTATGGTGTTGATGTAGAAGCCCTTCGTGGCCGATTCCCCCTCCGGCGGAGCGTCGGCGAAGGCTCCAAGATGGGATCTCGCGGATACAGAAGGTTACGGTGGCGGAAATAGTTTTTCGTGGTCGCTTCTGATGTTTTCGGGGTACATGGGTATATATAGGAGAAGAAGTAGGTCGGTGGACGTCCGAGGGGCCCACGAGATAGGGGGCGCGCCCAGTAGGGGGGGCGCCCTGTTGGTAATATGCCCTAGAGGCAATAATAAAAGTATTATTATTATATTTCCTTGTTCATGATAATTGTCTTTTATTCATCCTATAATTGTATTATCCGGAAATCGTAATACACGTGTGAATACATAGACCACAATATGTCCCTAGTGAGCCTCTAGTTGACTAGCTCGTTGATCAACAGATAGTCATGGTTTCATGACTATGGACATTGGATGTCGTTGATAACGGGATCACATCATTAGGAGAATGATGTGATGGACAAGACCCAATCCTAAGCATAGCACAAGATCGTGTAGTTCGTTTTGCTAGAGCTTTTCCAATGTCAAGTATCTCTTCCTTAGACCATGAGATTGTGTAACTCCGGATACCGTAGGAGTGCTTTGGTGTACCAAACGTCACAACGAATCTGGGTGACTATAAAGGTGCACTACGGTATCTCCGAAAGTGTACATTGGGTTGACACGGATCGAGATCGATTTGTCACTCCGTATGACGGAGAGGTATCATCGGGCCCACTCGGTAGTGCATCATCATAATGAGCTCAAAGTGACCAAGTGTTTGGTCACGGGATCATGCATTACGGTACGAGTAAAGTGACTTGCCGGCAACGAGATTGAACGAGGTATTGGGATACCGACGATCGAATCTCGGGCAAGTAACATACCGTCTGACAAAGGGAATTGTATACGGGGTTGTTTGAATCCTCGACATCGTGGTTCATCCGATGAGATCATCGAGGAGCATGTGGAGCCAACATGGGTATCCAGATCCCGCTGTTGGTTATTGCCGAGAGCCGCCTCTTGGTCATGTCTCACGTGTCTCCGAACCCGTAGGGTCTACACACTTAAGGTTCGGTGACGCTAGGGTTGTATGAATATGAGTATGAAGCAAACCGAATGTTGTTCGAGTCCGGATGAGATCCCGGACGTCACGAGGAGTTCGGAATGGTCGGAGGTAAAGAATTATATATAGGAAGTGCTTTGTTTCGGCCATCGGGAGAGTTTCGGGGTCACTGGTATTGTACCGGGACCACGGAAGGGTCCCGGGGTCCACTATCCCGGAGGGCCCTGTGGCTGAAGTGGGGAGGGAACCAGCCCCTAGTGGGCTGGTGCGCCCCCCTTGGGCCCCCCCTGCGCCTAGGGTTGGAAACCCTAGGTGGGGGGCGCGCCCCACTTGCCTTGGGGGTACTCCACCCCCTGGCCGCCGCCCCTTGGGAGTTTTCCCATCTGCAGGGGCCGGCGCCCCCCCGGGGGGCCTATATAACGGGAGGGGAGGGAGGGCAGCCGCACCGAGTCTTGGCGCCTCCCTCCCCTGCTACACCTCGTCCTCCTCCAGCAGCTGGCGAAGCCCCTGGGAGTTCTGCTGCATCCACCACCACGCCGTCGTCTGCTGGATCTTCATCAACCTCTCCTTCCCCTTGCTGGATCAAGAAGGAGGAGACGCCATCCGCTCCGCACGTGTGTTGAATGCGGAGGTGCCGTCTGCTCAAAGACTTGGTCATCGGTGATTTGGATCACGGCCAGTACGACTCCATCATCCCTGCTCCATTGAACGCTTCCGCACGCGATCTACAAGTGGTATGTAGATGCAATCACTCTCCCATGACTCGTTGCTTTGATGAACTCATAGATGGATCTTGGTGAAACCGTAGAGGAAATTTTTATTTTCTGCAACGTTCCCCAACAAGTGGCATCATGAGCTAGGTGCAATGCGTAGTTCTCTATTGCACGAGTAGAACACAATTTGTTGTGGGCGAGATGTTGTCAACTCTCTTGCCGCTACTAGTCTTATCTTGCTTCAGCGGTATTGTGGGATGAAGCGGCCCGGACCGACCTTACACGACGCTTTACGTGAGATGAGTTCCACCGAATCGACATGCACTAGTTGCATAAGGTGGCTAGCGGGTGTCTGTCTCTCCCACTTTAGTTGGAGCGGATTCGATGAAAAGGGTCCTTATGAAGGGTAAATAGAAGTTGACAAATCACGTTGTGGCTTTCATGTAGGTAAGAAAACGTTCTTGCTAGAACCCTATTGCAGCCACGTAAAACTTGCAACAACAATTAGAGGACGTCTAACTTGTTTTTGCAGCAACTGTTTTGTGATGTGATATGGCCAAAGTTGTGATGAGTGATGAATGACATATGTGATGTATGAGATCATGTTCTTGTAATAGGAATCACGACTTGCATGTCGATGAGTATGACAACCGGCAGGAGCCATAGGAGTTGTCTTTATTTTTGTATGACCTGCGTGTCATTGAAGAACGCTGTAAATTACTTTACTTTATTGCTAAACGCGTTAGCCATAGAAGTAGAAGTAGTCGTTGGCGTGACAACTTCATGAAGACACGATGATGGAGATCATGGTGTCATGCCGGTGACAAGATGATCATGGAGCCTCGAAGATGGAGATCAAAGGAGCTATATGATATTGGCCATATCATGTCACTACTATATAATTGCATGTGATGTTTATTATGTTTATGCATCTTGTTTACTTAGAACGACGGTAGTAAATAAGATGATCCTCATAACAATTTCAAGAAAGTGTTCTCCCTAATCGTGCACCGCTATAAAGTTAAATGCGTTTGAAGCACCACGTGATGATCGGGTGTGATAGATCCTTACGCTCACATACAACGGGTGTAAGACAGTTTTACACATGCAAAACACTTAGGTTAACTTGACGAGCCTAGCATTTACAGACATGGCCTCGGAACACAAGAGACCGAAAGGTCGAACATGAGTCGTATGGAAGATAATGATCAACATGGAGATGTTCACCGACGATGACTAGTCCGTCTCACGTGATGATCGGACACGGCCTAGTCGACTCGGATCATGTAACACTTAGATGACTAGAGGGATGTCAAATCTGAGTAGGAGTTCATTAAATAATTTGATTAGATGAACTTTATTATCATGAACAATAGTCTAAAATCTTTGCAAAATGTCTTGTAGATCAAATGGCCAACGCTCATGTCACCATGAACTTCAACGTTGTTCCTAGAGAAAACCAAGTTGAAAGATGATGGCAGCAACTATTCGGACTGGGTCCTAACACGAGGATTATCCTCATAGCTGCCAAGAAACAATATGTCCTAGAAGCACCGCTAGGTGAAGCACCCATCCCGTAGAACCAGACGTTATGAACGCTTGGCGGTCTCGTGCGATGATTACTCCCTCGCTCAAGGCGGCATGCTTTACAGCTTAGAACCGGGGCTCCAAAAGTGTTTTGAGCAACACGGAGCATATGAGATGTTCGAGGAGCTGAAACTAGTTTTCCAAGCTCATGCCCAGGTCGAGAGATATGAAGTGTCCGACAAGTTCTATAGTTGTAAGATGGAGGAAAATAGTTACATCTGAGCACATACTCAAAATGTCTGGTTGCACAACCGCTTTGTCCCTACTGGACATTAACCTCCGGACGAGGCGGTCATTGACAGAATCCTTCGCCGCCCCACCGAGCTACAAGAGCTTTGTGATGAACTACAATATGCAAGGGATGGTAAAACTATTCCTGAAGTATTTTCAATGCTGAAGTCAGCAGAGGTAGAAATCAAGAAGGAACATCAAGTGTTGATGGTCAATAAAACCACTAAGTTCAAGATGGGCAAGGGTAAGAAGATCTTCAAGAAGGACGGCAAGGATGTTGCCGCGCTCGGTAAGCCAGTTGCCGGGAAGAAGTCAGCAATGGACCCAAGTCCGAGACTGAGTGTTTTATTGCAAAGGGAAGGGTCATCGAAGCGGAACTGCCCCAAATACTTAGCGAGACAAGAAGGCCGCAACACTAAAGGTATATCCGATATACATGTAATTGATGTGTACCTTACCATTACTCATAGTAACTCCTGGGTATTTGATACCGGTGCCGTTGCTCATATATGTAACTCACAGCAGGAGGTGCGGAATAAGCGGAGACTGGCGAAGGACGAGGTGACGATGCGCGTCGGGAATGGTTCCAAGGTCGATGTGATCGCCGCACGCTGCCTCTACATTTACCTCTGGGATTAGTTTTAAACCTCAATAATTGTTATTTAGTGCCAAGTTTGAGCATGAACATTGTATCAGGATCTCGTTTAATACGAGATGGCTACTCATTTAAATCCGAGAATAATGGTTGTTCTATTTATATGAGAGAAATGTTTTATGGTCATGCTCGATGGTCAATGGTTTATTCTTAATGAATCTCGAACGTAATGTTACACATATTCATAGTGTGAATACCAAAAGATGTAAAGTTGATAACGATAGTCCCACATATTTGTGGCATCGCCGCCTTTGGTCACATTGGTGTCAAGCGCATGAAGAAGCTCCATGCTGATGGACTTTTAGAGTTTCTCGATTATGAATCATTTGACACATGCGAACCATGCCTCATGGGCAAAATGACCAAGACTCCGTTCTCGGAACAATGGAGCGAGCAACCAACTTATTGGAAATCATACATCTTGATGTATGCGGTCCAATGAGCGTTGAGGCTTCATGGAGGATATCGTTATGTTCTCACTCTCACGTAAGACTTAAGTAGATATGGGTATGTCTACTTGATGAAACACAAGTCCGAGACCTTTGAAAGGTTCAAAGAATTTCAGAATGAGGTAGAGAATCAACGTGACCGAAAAATAAAGTTCTACGATCGGATCGTGGAGGAGAATATTTAAGTCACGAATTTGGTACACACTTAAGGAAATGTGGAATCGTTTCACAACTCACGCCGCTGGAACACCTCAAGCGTAACGGTGTGTCCGAACGTCGTAATCGCACTCTATTGGATATGGTGCGATCTATAATGTCTCTCACCGATTTACCGCTATCTTTTGGGGATACGCTCTAGAGACAGCTACATTCACTTTAAATAGGGCACCGTCTAAATCCGCTGAGACGACACCGTATGAATTATGGTTTGGGAAGAAACCTAAGCCGTTGCTTCTAAAAGTTTGGGGATGCGATGCTTATGTCAAGAAACTTCAACTGAAAAGCTCGAACCCAAGTCGGAAAAATGCGTCTTCATAGGATACCCTAAGGAAACCATTGGGTATACCTTCTACCTTAGATCCGAAGGCAAGATCTTTGTTGCCAAGAACGGATCCTTTACGAAAAAGAGTTTCTCTCGAAAGGAATAAGTGGGAGGAAAGTAGAACTCAATGAATTACTACCTCTTGAACAGGAAAGTAGTGCAGCTCAGGAAAATGTTCCTGTGGTGCCTACACCGACTGGAGAGGAAATTAATGATGATGATCAAGGTACTTCGGATCAAGTTGCTACTGAACTTCGTAGGTCCACTAGGACATGTTCCGCACCAGAGTGGTACGGCAACCCTGTCTTGGAAATCATGTTGTTAGACAACGGTGAACCTTCGAACTATGAAGAAGCGATGGCGGGCCCAGATTCCAACAAATGGCTTGAAGCCATGCAATCCGAGATAGAATCCATGTATGAAAACAAAGTATGGACTTTGACAGACTTGCCCGATGATCGGCGTAGCGATAGAAAACAAATGGATCTTTAAGAAGAAGACGGACGCGGATGGTAATGTTACCATCTATAAAGCTCGACTTGTCGCTAAGGGTTATCGGCAAGTTCAAGGGGTTGACTACGATGAGACTTTCTCTCCGTAGCGAAGCTGAAGTCCGTCCAATCATGTTAGCAATTGCCGCATACTATGATTATGAGATATGGCAAATGGACGACAAAAGCGGCATTCCTTAACGGCTATCTTAAGGAAGAACTGTATATGATGCAGCCGGAAGGTTTTGTCGATCCTAAGAATGCTAACAAGGTATGCAAGCTCCGATGATCCATTTATGGGCTGGTGCAAGCATCTCGGAGTTGGAACATTCGCTTTGATGAGATGATCAAAGCGTTTGGGTTTATGCAGACTTATGGAGAAGCTGCGTTTACAAGAAAGTGAGTGGGAGCTCTGTAGCATTTCTCATATTATATGTAGATGACATACTTTTGATGGGAAATGATATAGAACTTTTGGACAGCATTAAGGCCTACTTGAATAAGAGTTTTTCAATGAAGGACCTTGGAGAAGCTGCTTACATATTAGGCATCAAAATCTATAGAGATAGATCGAGACGCCTCATAGGTCTTTCACAAAGCACATACCTTGATAAGATTTTGAAGAAGTTCAAAATGGATCAGTCCAAGAAAGGGTTCTTGCACGTATTACAAGGTGTGATATTGAGCTCGGCTCAATGCCCGACCACGACAAAAGATAAAGAAGAGATGAGTGTCATCCCTATGCTTCAGCCATAGGATCTATTATGTATGCCATCTTGTATACCGCACTGATGTAAACCTTGCGGTAAGTTTGGTAGGAAGGTACCAAAGTAATCCCGCAAGGAACACCGGACAGCGGTCAAGAATATCCTGAAGTAGCTGAAACGGACAAAGGACATGTTTCTCGTTTATGGAGGTGACGAAGAGCTCGTCGTTAAGGGTTACGTCGACGCTAGCTTTGACACAGATCTGGATGACTCAAAGTCACAAACCGGATACGTGTATATGTTGAATGGTGGAGTAGTAAGCTGGTGCAGCTGCAAGCTAAAGCGTCGTGGCGGGATCTACATGTGAAGCGGAGTACATGGAAGCCTCGGAGGCAGCAAGATGAAGCAATTTGGGTGAAGGAGTTCATCACCGACCTAGGAGTCATACCCAATGCGTCGGAGCCGATCAAACTCTTACGTGACAACACTGGAGCTATTGCACTTGCCAAGGAGCCAGGTTTCACAAGAAGACCAGGCACATCAAGCATCGCTTCAACTCCATTCGTGAAAATGTTCAAGATGGGGACATAGAAATTTGCGAAGTGCATATGGATGCTGAATGTCGCAGATCCGTTGACTAAACCTCTTCATGAGCAAAACATGATCAACACGAGAACTCTATGGGTGTTCGATTCATCACAATGTAACTAGATTATTGACTCTAGTGCAAGTGGGAGACTGTTGGAAATATGCCCTAGAGGCAATAATAAAAGTATTATTATTATATTTCCTTGTTCATGATGATTGTATTTTATTCATCCTATAATTGTATTATCCGGAAATCGTAATACACGTGTGAATACATAGACCACAATATGCCCCTAGTGAGCCTCTAGTTGACTAGCTCGTTGATCAACAAATAGTCATGGTTTCCTGAATATGGACATTGGATGTCGTTGATAACGGGATCACATCATTAGGAGAATGATGTGATGGACAAGACCCAATCCTAAGCATAGCACAAGATCGTGTAGTTCGTTTTGCTAGAGCTTTTCCAATGTCAAGTATCTCTTCCTTAGACCATGAGATCGGGTAACTCCCGGATACCGTAGGAGTGCTTTGGGTGTACCAAACGTCACAACGTAATCGGGTGACTATAAAGGTGCACTACGTGTATCTCTCGAAAGTGTCTCATTGGGTTCACACGGATCGAGATCGGATTTGTCACTCCGTATGACGGAGAGGTATCACCGGGCCCACTCGGTAGTGCATCATCATAATGAGCTCAAAGTGACCAAGTGTTTGGTCACGGGATCATACATTACTGATGCAGTAAAGTGACTTGCCGGCAACGAGATTGAACGAGGTATTGGGATACCGACGATTGAATCTCGGGCAAGTAACATACCGTCTGACAAAGGGAATTGTATACGGGGTTGATTGAATCCTCGACATCGTGGTTCATCCGATGAGATCATCGAGGAGCATGTGGGAGCCAACATGGGTATCCAGATCCCGCTGTTGGTTATTGCGAGAGCCGCCTCGGTCATGTTCACGTGTCTCCCGAACCCGTAGGGTCTACACACTTAAGGTTCGGTGACGCTTAGGGCTGTATGAATATGAGTATGCAGCAAACGAATGTTGTCGGAGTCCGGATGAGATCCCGGACGTCACGAGGAGTTCGGAATGGTCCGGAGGTAAAGAATTATATATAGGAAGTAGTTTCGCCATCGGGAGAGTTTGGGGGTCACCGTGTTGACCGGGACCACGGAAGGGTCCCGGGGGTCCACCGGTGGGGCCACCTATCCCGGAGGGCCCGCGGGCTGAAGTGGGGAGGGAACCAGCCCCTAGTGGGCTGGTGCGCCCCCCCCCTTGGGCCCCCCCGCCTAGGGTTGGAAACCCTAGGTGGGCGCCCACTTGCAGGTGGGGTACTCCACCCCCCTGGCCGCCCGTTGGGAGTTTTCCCATCTGCAGGGGCCGGCGCCCCCCCTGGGGGCCTATATAAAGGGAGGGGAGGGAGGGGCAGCCGCACCCCTGAGTCTTGGCGCCTCCCTCCCCCTGCTACACCTCGTCCTCCTCCCGCAGCAGCTTGGCGAAGCCCTGTCGGAGTTCTCGGCCACATCCACCACCACGCCGTCGTCTTCTTTGGATCTTCATCAACCTCTCCTTCCCCTTGCTTGGATCAAGAAGGAGGAGACGTCATCCGCCTCCGCACGTGTGTTGAACGCGGAGGTGCTGTCCGCTCAAAGACTTGGTCATCGGTGATTTGGATCACTGACAGTACGACTCCATCATCCCCGTTCCATTGAACACTTCCGCACGCGATCTACAAGTGGTATGTAGATGCAATCACTCTCCCATGACTCGTTGCTTTGATGAACTCATAGATGGATCTTGGTGAAACCGTAGGAATTTTTTTTATTTTCTGCAACGTTCCCCAACACGCCCTCCACCCTTGTGGCCACCTCGATTGTTTCTTGACTTCCACTTCAAGTCCTCTGGATCACGTTCGTTCCAAAAATCACGCTCCCGAAGGTTTCATTCCGTTTCGACTCCGTTTGATATTCCTTTTCTTCGAAACACTGAAATAGGCAAAAAACAGCAATACGGGTTGGGCCTCCGGTTAGTAGGTTAGTCCTAAAAATGATATTAATGTGTAAAGTAAAGCCCATAAACATCCAAAAAGGGTAATATAATAGCATGGAACAATCAAAAATTATAGATACGTTGGAGCAAAAGAAACCAAAACTCCCAAATCAGAAATCAAATCCCAAATCAGAAACCCTAACCCTAACCTAGCTCTATCACTGACCTGGTACCGCATGCCGTTGGAGGAGGAGTTGATGTACTGCAGGTTGGAGTAGTCAGCACTTCTCTCATCCTCGTACACTAGGGCGCTGTGGCAATCCGAGACAGGAGGGCGAGAGCTTGAGAGGAAAGAACTAGCGTCCGAGTGCGAGAGTGAAGAGAGGGCTTCGAATCGATTCGACCCAGCCGTATAGACCAATCGAGCCGGCCTCGTCCGAGTTAGCGGGCGGTACACGCCAATTGGCCACGGTGTCACCTACACCGTAAATACACTGTTATACGCGATTTAGACCGTTTTATAACACCTTGCCCCAAACATGATACTGATATGTGAAAATTTTGGATAGTGGTATTGAATCGTGACTACTGCCCCAAATGTAGTATCAACATGCAATTATCTCGTGCGCATATCAGAATAGTGTGGCAGATCTCCCTTTGTCCCTCCTCCAAGAAAAGGCGGCCAGGATTTCTGCCTCCCGTCGGCGGCACCGCCGATCTCCCACGTCTCCTGTGGCCCTAGTGTCATGGGTGCGCGGTGGATCCCGGCCCTTGCCGGCGGGAGGGCTTCGTTTTCAGGTGCTTCTTCAAGTTTTGTTAGGGTTTGTGTCTTGTTCAAGAAAACGAGACGGCGGCGACTTCTTGAAGATGGAATAAGGTTCTTCCCGCCTAGCCCCCGTCCCAATGGTGTGTATAGCATCGTCGGAGGGCGTGTGGAGGTGTGTCTCCGGCGGATCTCGCGAGATTTGGTCGGTGGTCGTCTTTGGTGGATCTGCTCGGATCCGGTTTTTGTTCGTCTTTGTTCATGTGTCTTCAGGTTGGATCCTTCCGATCTAAAATTATCTTCCCGACTGTCTACTATAACAAGTTGTGCCCGGCTCCGGCGAGGGAGGGGCGATGACAGCGGCGCGCCTTCGGCTCGTTTGTAGTCGTCGCTAGGTGGTCTATGAATCTGGATGTATTTTTATTATTTCTGGTATTCGTTGTACTGCCATGATTAGATCCACGGTTTTCCGTAAAAAAACATGCAATTATCTCAAAACCGGTCGTTGGTCGCACTTTTGTACGCGCTTTTGGTGGATTGGCGAGTAAGAATCGGAGCTGAGCAGTGCTACACTTGGATCGTGACAGGCCAGACCAGAAAGGGCCAAGGATGAGTCATCTTTCCACAACCGAGCCGTCCTTGCTTAGGAAATTCAGAATTACAGGGATAGAAAACATAAACTTCAACTTAGTCCAGCTGGTCGTGATATAGTAGTAGTACATGAAAGGTAGTTACACAAATTAAAATTAACTGTTCGAGCTACATCAATTTGATAGCTTGGCTCCGATAACAGAAATGAACCCGACGGCACTTGGACGCTCCTAGCTAGGTCCGGAATATCTTGTCTCGCTTGTGTTCTTCTCTCAACTTATCCCTGCATGATATGTTGACCTGCATGGTTAATATACTTTGCAGAATTTGTACATACGACACTCGAAAACTTCTGCACCAAGCATATGAGCAAATTCTTAGTGGTACGCGCTGAATTTCGTCCAAAACCTGCATCCGTCCAGTCTGGACATGTTACAAACTCGCCATTCGCTCAGCAATGGCAATATTATCTCCGTTTTTACAAGTAGTGCGTATATTTTTTTTTTGGAAAAACAAACTTAGCAAACTTTGATCAAGTTTATGAAGAAAACTATCTACTCCCTCTGTCCCTAAACAGATGATGTACAAGTTCAGTTAAAAAGTCAATTCTCTCGAGGTTTGACCAAATAGGTATAAAAAAGGATCAATATATACAATATTAAATAAATAGATTATGAAAATATATCTAATGGTGGATATAATGATACTGACTTGGCATTGTTTATCTTCATTTTTTTAATATATACTTGGTCAAACTTTGACTTTTTAACTCAATTTGTACGCCATTCATTTGGGGATGGAGATAGTATATCTACAATACCAAACATAAACAATACTCCCTCCATTCCATAATGTAGTGCATATAGATGTTTTGAAAAGTCAAACCTCACAAATTTTGACCAAGTTTATCGAGAAAAACATTTACATCTACAGAATGTCAAACATATATCATTAGATTCATCATATAATGTAGTTTCATTTTTATATATTCGGTATTGTATATATATAGTTTTCTATATAAACTTGGTTGAAATTTGTAAAATTTGATTTTTCAAAAGAATTATGCGCACTATAATCTTCTCACAATGTATCCGATGATGCTATGTTTGGATGTTGATATTCAAGGCCTTGGAATTGAATTGGCCCCAATATCAAATCTCCCTGACTTTGATATTGACATTGGACCCGAATTCTGGTGTTTGGATGCTCACAGAATTGACATCTGGAATTTGCATGAGAGGCTCAATTGCAAAGCTTGTTTGGGTGGCCAGTGTGTACATTGGAATTGGTCATTTGTCATACGATGAACATTGTACTTCGATGTAATTTTTTAATTAAATCCTATGCATTATGTGAATATATTTTTGAATGTTTACATTTCAAGAATACAACCACAACACTCATACAATGGCAGCACTTGCAAGAAAAAGCATCACTTGCACAAAAAAGGGCATCACTACTTATACAACAACAACGTTTTCTTCCACAGCCAAATACAACTATCCCGAGTTGCTCTTTGTGAGATAAGGTATGCCATCCCGAGAACTACACAATAATTAAGTAATTATGCATTAATTTGTACAACATATATCAATCAATCAAGAAAATGGATGTTCAGTCAAGCATCGAAAGGACCGAAAGCAAAATTTGTATCAACATCACACGTCTAAAAGACCAATATCACACACAAACCACGTCAAATAACTTTGGATCTACCTGCTGGGGATCAAAGCTCAAATCGTCTGACCTGCAGAAGATAATTGTTTTTCAGAACATCGGCACATAAGTGTGGTGGTTTGAAGGGATTAGAGGATTGGGATTTCTGCCTACGAAAGGGAGGGGGCAGGTGACGGCGGCCATGGGCTATAGGAAGTAGCAACCATGGGGGGGAGAGGCTGCCGAGCCATACGCCATGGGGAGCATGCGACGGTGGTGGGTCAGGCCAACGGCGGTGGGAATGGCAGGGAGGGAGGGCAGGGCTCGCAAGGAGGGAGGCAGGCGTGCGGAGAGAGAGGTAAGCACGAGGGAGGAGCGGATCCGCCGGAGAGATGGGAGAAGGAGGAGGACAGTGGAAAGGGGCTGACCAGCGCCGCCGGGAGCTCCCGCGTCGCGCCTCCGCTCGTCTCCTGTATCACACGTTTGGCCTGTTTCTTTTCGCTTGAGAGCGGGCGAAGCAGTAAGCGAGCGAGCAATCCCGAATATCTCACGAAGTCGAGCTCCTGTGCTCTGAATTCGGAATAGCCAGGCGGGCTGCGAGGGTGGGCTAGCGAATATCACGGGCCAATTCAGCGAGTCAAATCTGTGACCATCCGAACAATGGCATTCGGGCTGCCCAATGCCAATATCAATTTTTAGGCCCCAATATCATCATCCAAACAGGGTGTGATATACATTTGGTATTATAATATAAATAATTTTCTTTTTAAAAATGGTCGAATTTTGCAAAATTTGACTATAACAAGATATGCACTACATTAGAAATAGAGGACCTATCTAGTTACGTGATCACCTAAACTAAACATGCACCTGTAACCTGTTTAATACTTTCTCCGTTCCATAATCTAGTGTGTATAAATACGAAACTACATGTTATGATGAATGAAACTACATGTTATGATGAATCTAAAGACATATGTTTGTTATCCTAGATGTAAATATTTTTATCCACAAACTTGGTCAAAGTTCATGAAGCCTGACTTTTCAAAAAAAAAAAAAACACTACATATACCTCCTTCGTAAAGAAATGTAAGAGCGTTAAGATCACTTTAGTAGAACGGAAGGAGGATATGTGGCATGTAGTAGTTTAACACATATGTAATACTTAAGCCCGATATTCTCAGCAAATCCAATCATCCAAACTTGTATAAAACTCATCAAATCCCAACCGGGAAGGAAACAGACATTGTCATCATCTACCAGAGCGATGAACAACACTCGGCCATGCATGTCGCCGTCCAGTTCCGGTGTGCATGCAGAGACACAACCGATCGAACCAAGCCAACTAGTAAAAGAAGTTTTCCATTTCCACGTCTGGGTCATCTTGAGGGCCGGGCTGGTGAATGCCGTCGTCCTCTTCCAGCCGGCGGCGCGGCCCGTCTGCGGGGACAACGGGCGTCTCCTCCGGCTCTGCGTCCCACACGGGCAGCCTGTTCATGAGGATGGCATCCACCGCCGCCGCCTCCTCCTGCTGGAGCGGGGGCAGCGCCGGCACGTTCAGGTCGACGTGGTGGGCCTGGTGGTGGTGCGCGAAGGCGAACGCGAGCCCGGCGTCGTGGCACCGGCATGGCTCCAGCTGGCCTGTAAATCGCGGCTGCCCCCTGCTCATGGGGCGCCCGCACTGGTAGCAGAAGACGAAGCCGCACCTTCATCAACATAGAAGAGTTAGCAGAGGTCAGTATGGCGTTCGAAACGCAAAATATATGTAGGAATAAAATGATAGTATTACGTCGAAAGGCAGTGTGATGTATGTGCACTGGCAGATTCAGACACACACATCAGCAAACGGTGCAACATGGGAGTGATAGAACATCAAACCTTACATATATACCTCTATATAATGCGTGCAGCCAATTTTTTTAAAACTTTAGATGTTGATGAGATTACAAAATTGTATTTGAAGGAAAATATCGTTTATATGTTGATCACTGCAGGTTGTCTCAGAAGCTAAAAATGGCATGTGTTGGTGACCGGTTGCAACTTGTAACCAATCAAGTTGGTCACAATCAGTTGAGTTAACCGGCCGAAACAATATATAGCACAGCTTATTGAAAGACAACACCGTACCGGATTCTTTTTCATTTTGCAATAACAACACCAGATTCTAATTATGTCCTTAGGGCATCTCAAGGGGGACCCGTAAACCTCCCGCAAGCGTCCGAATCACGCTGTCCGACATAGTTTGTCATCCAACCTGGTCCCGTATCGGTCCGTCGGACGGTCCGGACTAGTTTTTTAGGCAAACTGGAGACAAACGTGGGGAGCTTTGCGGGAGTCCGGATATCCACATGACGAACCAAATGCCACCACATCCAGAGGGCAAATAGCTGCGGCAAATTTTTTTGCTTTGGCGGAAACTACTATTAATCATGCAAGTGTTTGGCGGAAGGTGTGCATGTGAATGGAAGGTGTTTGGCGGAAAGTGTATATTAGTAAGCTTAATTGATTATTTTACTAACACACAATTGAACGGAAGGTAATTTGGCGGAAGGTGTGCATCTGAACGGAAGGTGCTTGGCGGAAGGTGTATATTAGTAAGCTTAATTGATTATTTTACTAACACACAATTGAACAGAAGGTAATTTGGCGGAAGGTGTGCATTGGTGAGCTTAACTGATTATTTTACTAACACACAATTGAACGGAAGGTGTTTGACGGAAGCAACAAGTTTGTGAAAGGTGTTTTATTTTACCAACACAAGCAACACGAAGAACATTTGAGATTTAGGGGAAGCTGCTTTATTTTACCAACACATAATTGCTTTTAAATGGATGCGAGTACGGTTCAATGGCCGGCTCGTGTATCAATGTCCGGACACTGGCACGTACCGATTTTTAAATAAATATTGAAGAAATTTGTGGGTCACCATTGAAGATGCCCTTAATATGCCAAAAACATTGCCGCGCAAGAGCGCAGCAAACCAAGTGTACCAAATCATTTTGAGGTTTGATATTTCCTAGTCATCCGACGATACTTATGAAAATGTTTTACGTTTGAATACCAAATATGCACGGTAAAGTACTTTGAACTAAGTGTTGGTAGTAGGTTTTACTACACTAGATGATTGTGAAACATAAAGATGACAATGATAGTTCCCCCCTGATGAATACAGCTAATAATTAAGTGTTTTACTTAGCTCTAGAAAACTTGATATGTGAAATAAATTCAGATAACAGGAAATTAACAGAACATAAAGAATCAATAGAGATGAGACTGAGAGTAATACCTGCATGTCATTCGATTGCATCCGTAGCTCCTCTCAACGATCATCCTGCAGCTCGGGCACTGTTTCCACCGGCGCTCCTGCGCGAGGCTCCTCACGAGCGCGGCGTCAGGGGCCCTTGGCGCAGTCGTGCTCGCCGGCCGCCCCGTCCGGGCTCCACTCCATGCCGCAGGTGGCGCACAGCAGGTGCTTGCACGCCGGGCACGGCGCCATGGCCGGCTCCGCCGCGCCGCTCGTCTCCAGGATGACCCCGCACCGCCGGTTCGGGCAGTACGCGCGCCGGTCCGGCGGGAGCGCGCTCTCGGTGAGCCGCGCGCCCCAGTCGCCGAACGCCCCGTAGTCGATCGCCTTCTTGCACTTCTCCGGGTGGAGGACGGCGTTCTCCTTGCCCTTGCACGCCGCGTCGGGGCACGGGATGGGCAGCTCGCTAGCCCGGATCCTGCCCTCCACGTACGTGGTCATGCACGTCGCGCAGAACTTGTGCTTGCAGGGGAGCCCGTGGAAGAGGTCGAAGACGGGGAGGGTGTCCATGCAGATGCCGCAGTCGAACGTGGGCACCTCGTCGTCGGCCAGAGGGGGCACCTTCGTCGTCGACGGGCCGGGCGCGTCGGGCTCGAGGTCGGACGGGCTGACGCCCCACCTCTGGCAGAACTTCGGCAGGGAGAATCCGCCCTCTTCTTCTTTGCCGGCGGCCGCGACGGCGGGCTTGCTGGGTTCATCAGATCTTGGAAGGCACAGCTGCAAAGATTCGAGCAATCCCTGCTTCTCCGGCTGCTCTAGCTTCTCAGCAGCGTCGAGGACGATGCACTCGTACCAGCCGTTGTCGTGCCCTTCTTGCATTGCGGGGAACATAACCGATGAGGCGGCGTCGGCGAGGAGGGCCTGTCTTTTCACGGAAACGGGGTCGTCGAAAGGACCGATTGGTCTTGCCCGCGGGGCGACGGCGCAGAGAGCGCCGCATCTTCTTGTCGATGGGACGAAGCCGACGGGCGGGGTCACGCTTGGCACAGTAGCGGCTACCCCGTGTCGGGGGACTTGCTGGCTTGACGAGGAGCAGCCGGCGTCTTCGGAGGGGATGGTCTGTCTCGCCGGAGATGCGGCGACCCCGGCAGTGCTCGGGCCTCGCAGACTTTCCGGACACTCGAGGGGTTCCGGGATTCTCGAATTGCCGAGGAAGACGGTTCCGCTCTCCACCTCATGAATGCTCTCGAAGGTTCCGCTCTGTCTCTCCAACTCCAAGAAGTTGTCCGCGGTGGCCCTGGCGCCGAAGCCGACGCCGGCCCTGGAGGAGTCGGGGTAGTCGCCGGGCGGCTGCTCCAGGTCCAGGTCACGCAGCTCCCACTCCTCCGCCTCCACGAGGTCCTGCATGTGCAGCGCGTGCGCCATCTCCTCGTCGGCGGCCATGGCGGCCTGCCGTTCGGCCTCCACCGCCGCCGCCGTGTCCGCGTCGAGGACGACGGGACCCGCGGGGACGTCGAGGCCCTCCAGGTACGCCTCCTCCGCCTCCTCCTCCTCATCCATGTACACGTCGTAGATGGGAGCCCCGATGGCGCCAGGGCTCGCGACGGGCTCTGGTTCCTCCGGCTCGAGCCAGTGATCCGCGGGCTGGGATTCTTTCTCCATTGCACCTGACCTCACGGGAGATCTCCCTTGGCGGCGTGAGCGTGACGGTGACAGGCAAGCTGGATTTCGTCGATCTCGTACGCGCCGCTCCACGAGAGAAGAGTTTTGTTTGGGCGCTGCGTCATGACCTGCACAGTTGGAAAGGAGGGACGCGCATATAAGGGAAGGTTCCTTGGGCGCCGAGAGTCCTACTCTTTTTTCCTTGGCCGTCGAGTTGGGTTCGTAAACGGATAGAGTACCAAATAACCGACGGACCGACCGACCGAACGCGGTGTAATCCGAGACTTTTCTCGCCGGCCGTGTTTCCAAATATACGGATCTATCGCTATCTTTGCTTTCCCAAAAACAAATGCAAATGGAGTACAGGGAAATCAGCATGTCGATTAATACATTAATTGTTTTCAAAAAATATTAATGCATTAATTACACTCAAATTTAAGATTTTCTTTGAAGAGATATACGAAGAATTAATGAAAGCGGAAAGGTGTCAAATCTAACCAATTCTATCGGAAACTCTCGGGGGCACGCTCCTGCGCAGCCCAACCCGGCCGCACGATTGTTCCAGGATCCGCAAAATCGTTCTACATTTTCTAAGATCTAGTCCCGAATCTTACAGATTCAGTTCTTAATCTTTACCATTTTGTCATCCATTCCTATTAAGTTCTGACACTTAAAACTTACCATACATATTCACAAGCAACACGAATCTCAAAATAGAACTTAATTTAAACTTTTGGTTGGAAATATATGAAAGTTTTGAATTGAAAATCAACAGAAAAAGCATGCGCGAGGGGCTCGATACCCCCACATCTGCCTGCCACAAATCCTATCCCGCAATTCTACTTTGTTTCCAATTATGAACTAACCTTTTCAACCCTAAAGAAAAGGATAAATATTTTTTGAACCACACTATCAACAACTTAAACACCAAAACACCCTCATCCTCACAACCTCCCTCCCACAAACGCCGCCGCCACACCCTTGCCGGCCACCGCGTCGTTGTGACATCGTTTCCATGTAGTGCATGGTACAATATCTTTCCTCACTTACTAAGCAAACACCATGTTATCGCAGCAAACGCACCGCCGCCGCAAAAATATAATGACCAGACATCTATTGTGTTCATAGATCTAAACCAATATCATCCAAAATACAAATAAAAAACATCTGCACAGATTAGATATAATATCTTACATCAAATCTATCACTATTTTATTGTAAACAAACAAAATTCAGAATAGTCTGGAATTGAAGAGGGAGCTCCAAGATTAGGGTAGCACAGGGGTTGGGAGAGATTTATTGGAGGGGTCGATGCGGCGAAGCATTTTACAAGCTATGGCGATTGTTGTGACCATGGGAGACGAGACGGCGGAGATAAAATGTGAATGGTTGTCATATCTAGGTACTAGACTAGAAGCGATGTAGAATAAGGTGGATGGTGTAGGACTATATATATAGGGGAAGCTAGGGTTTGTTTTGATCTTAAGTGGACCTTCTAAATAGGCTTAACCGCAACAATTCTTAAGTGGGCCTTTTGATAGGCCCAATCATAAGAACTATGACAAACAGACAGAAGAATATGCTCGGTCTAAACGAGTATAAAAACAAGCTTAACCCAAAACATGTGAAGATGTGTTTGACACTAAACGGGGTAGACCGGCAAGTTGGGCACAACTCAAAGTGGATTGTAGTTATTGGATGTATTTGTCCAAAAATGGGTCGAGCTGACATCATGTTGGAAAAGGCATACCATTGTAGTAGGATCTGACCCGTATGTTTTTGCAAAAACAAATTGTCATAATATATGACACCTAAAGTCCCACGTGTCACACACACACATTCAGACCAAAGCGGGAGAAGGGTTCATGGTGATTTTGGTACATTACAACAATGTGTCATCTAGATTTCTTCACCGAGTTTTCAGCGAAAACACCAAAAGTTGAGGCTAATGACCCTCAACTTGTGAAGCTTGTATTTTTCTTGCAAAATTCATATATCTTTTTTTAATGAAAGTTGGACTCTCTATGATGACAATTTATTGTCTAGGTTGCTAGATATCCTGTAGTGTCATAAAGGTCCATGTTGGACCGAGTTCTATGGAATAGTGGGGGAGGGGGTTAATATTCTTATCAAATAAATTCTACTCCAAATTTATGTTAGTCAAGCTTTAGCTTTTCTACTTGGAACCTTAGAAACGCCTACAAATGGAAGTCTAAAACAAAGTAGGAATGCAAAAGCTAAACTTGCAAGGAAGTATTCCCTTCGTAAAGAAATATAAGAGCGTTTAGATCACTAAAGTAGTGATCTAAATGCTAGCAATTTTTCTTTATAGAGGGAGTAGGAGTTAAGTAACTCGTGCTTTTGCATTACAATCTCAGAGGATGAGTACTCTACTTTTATGCATACTAAATTATTTTTTATTCTTTTTAACTTGGATTTATCTTATAATGTAGAAAATTGACTAAATAATTACGGAAGAGGCCGCCAGAAGGGGAAAATAAAAGCTCATGAAGAAAATATATTCTCTCAAGAACATAAAAATATAATGAAAATACGGGTTGATATATGTATGAAAAAAGTCACTAGGCCACTATGAGGTAGCCACGGGGTGCCTGGTGGGCCCACCCTAGGCGCCATACCTGCCAAGATGCCTACATATGGCGGATCCATAGGCCTCGCCAGGTGTCCTCTCCGATGCATATGTCCTCCCCTAGAGGCGAGACCGTGACATCGATTTTTAAGAACTTTTACATTGCCTCTTCGAGGTAGAACCCTATGTCTCTTCTTGGATGACTGTTTCCGTTAAGATATGTCCTCTCTAGCAGGAGGAATTTGAAGTAATCGTCATCACCAACTCTGGTGCATCAAAGGGAACATCTTCATCATCTCACCCAGCAACACCATCACCCTATTTTCCATCTCCATCTATCTATGTACAATTGGAGTGGATCAGTTACTGTTATCACTTATTTGTTTTAATTGATGCTTTGGCGGTTGACGTTGTGTGTTTTATTGGTGAATGATTTGTACTTTCATATTGTCATATTTATCATTACACCTCTAAATATGCCCATCATGATGTGTCGTGAGTAGTTCCATAGTGTTCTTGAGGACATGGGAGAAAACTAGTTTTTAATGGACATATAAATTTGCAATAAAGATTGTTGTTCGAGCATGTTGTGGTGTAATTCTATAGTGGTGGTATTCAACCATTGACTGCGTGTCACTTCACCTATATGGGCCTGCCAGGAGAGCATTGTGTTATAATAAGTTCAAAATATGATGCCAGACTGACAGAATGACCGTTCCTTTAGTTTGTGAATCAGAACATGAGTGATGAATAGATGATAATCCCCAAGTGCAGGGAATCATCATAGCAATTCCCAAAGGTGGAAGTGATAAGTATGGAGTGTCGAACCCACAAGGAGCTAAAGGTAAGATCAATATTCTCTCAAGTCCTATTCGCCATCGATACGACTCTCACGCACGTAACGTTTGCTTCCAACTAGAAATGAGAAATAAAACTACGTTTCCGGGTATGAAGAGGATAACTTTGCTTGGTATCAGAGAGCTAAAATATAAAAGTAGGTGTTGTTATCATAAAGTTATTATAAATAGCGAATGTGGAATAATGATGGGTCGGTGTGCGGAATTATCCTAGGCAATCATTAACAAGACCGATAGTCGTCATTGCAATTTCATATGAGGGAGAGGCATAAGCTAACATACTTTCTCTTCTTGGATCATATGCACTTATGATTGGAACTCTAGCAAGCATCTGCAACTACTAAAGGTCATTAAGGTAAAACCCAACCATAGCATTAACATATCAAGTCCCCTTTATCCCATACGCAACAACCCCCTTACTCGGGTTTATGCTTCTGTCACTCAAGCAACCCGCTATAAGCGAATCATGAACGTATTGCAACACCCTACGCTGAATCCCTCACGCTTGCGCGACACGAAGGGCACAATAGGACAACACCAAAATAAAACATACAACTCATACCAATCTAGATCATCAATCAACCCATAGACAAAGGAAACCTACTCAAAACATCATAGGATGACAACACATCATTGGATCATAATATGTGGCATAAAGCACCATGTTCAAGTAGGGATTACAAAAGTGCGGGAGAGTGGACCGCGTAAAAGAGATGAGGATGGTGATGATGATGGTGATGTTGATGAAGATGATCACCGCGACGATGATTCCCCTTCCGATGGCACTCCGGTGCCACCGAGAGAGAGGAGGAGAGGTTCTCCCCCTCGTGCTTCCTCCTCCATGGCCTCCCCCCTGGATGGGGAGAGGTTCTCCCTCTGGTCCTTGGCCTTCATGGTGATGATGGCCCCTCCGGGATTCTCCTCCATGGCCTCCGGTGATGATGGCCCCCTCCGACAGGGTGCCAGAGAGGGCCTAGATTGATTTCTCGTGGCTACAAAGGCTTGCGGCGGCGGAACTTCCGTTCTAGGTTATTTTCTGGAAGTTTAGGAATTTATAGGAGAGGTTGGCGTCAAGAACAAGTCAGGGGGCTCCACGGGAAGTCCACGAGGCACAGGGGCGCGCCCTAGGGGGGTGGGTGCGCCCTCCACCCTCGTGGGGCCCACGGGCCTCCCCTCCGGTAACTCTTCGTTCCAGTATTTTTTATATTTTCCAGAAAAATTCTCCGTTGATTTTCATCGCATTCAGAGAACTTTTATTTACTGCACAAAAACAACACCACGGTAGTTCTGCTTTGAAAACAGTCGGCCGGGTTAGTTCTAATCGAATCATACCAATATCATATAAAACTATTGTAAACATGACATGAATACTTCATAAATTATAGATACGTTGGAGACGTATCAATAGAGACCCTAGAGAAGATGGCTATGGTTTGGCTTTTCGTCTTAATTTCTCATAGTAGTTGCATATGCTTGCTAAGGAGTCAATGGTTTTGTAGAATATTGATTTATGTAAAAATTAACAAATATGCAATATTCTCGTTGTACTCGAGAATGTTTGATCACCATAAGTAACACAACCGGCTTGTCCTTGACATTATTAAGGATTGGGCCACTTGATGCACATGCACACTGTTACTTTTTATTGTTATTTAAATTTCTTTGCAACTCCATCACCACAAACCACTACACCTTTTAGCACTTGTAGTGAATCCTTGATACTTTGCACTTATCAATTCCTTCTGCTCCTGATGTGAACGACACTTTTACTTAAGATAAGATCTACAATCAATCCCCTACACTTGTGGGACATCATTAGGGAAAAGAGATGTAAACACACTTGATGCGACAGTGTTTTCCCAAGATCCAAATAGTTGCGCAATCCTGCTCCTTGCTGGGGAGGTTCAGAGACCAAGTCTTGATACCAGAAAGGTGTCCACAACGACACTCACAAAGATGCCACAAAACACTTGCCCACCTATTCCACCATAGACTTGATACCATAAAAATGAAAGCTTCACTTGAGGTTGATCTTGCATGAAGATGACAATCAGTGACCTTGTATATTCTTTTGATTATTTCACGCCTTGAAGGACCTTGTATATTCTTTTGATTATTTCATGCCTTGAAGGCTTTCAAGTGACTCTTAACTGCCTAGGAGGTGCACACCCTCTAATAATAACAAGCAAAGCAAATCTACTTGGATGAACTCCTCAAAACTCCTTCAACCCAACTCTCGGAGGAACCCCATTCTCTCTCTCTCTCTCTCTCTCTCTCAAGGATAAGGTCGAAGCAAAGAGAGATGGAGCCCATAGATAAGGGATTCAAGAAAGGGAGGAACGTGTCATTCAAACCCACAAAGAATCGCTCTCTAGGATCTCACAGAGTCTCTTACACGCCATTAACCTGCTCACACACTCAAGAGGTGTGGCATTTATATAGAGAATGCATAAATCTTATTATTTCTCTGGAAAAGTAACTAGCCGAAAGTTCTAGAGGGAAAAAACTCAGTACTAATGAAAGCTTTCAAAATTTCAAATGGAATCTCAGTGTTCCTAGAAGTGCACGGTACTTAGAGGTACTAGCTTACCCAGTAAGCGTCTAGAAATCTAAATACTTGAAGTTCCTTGAAACAAAAGGTCGGAGGTACCAAACACAAATATACCTCATTTCTGTGAGGGATAGGACATGCTCTGAAGTCCAGAGAAAAGATCTTGGAGGTACAAGGGTCGACGGAGTAGTTCTCACAAGGAATTGATGCGGAAGGGGTTAGTATAAGCTCGGAGGTATTATATTGATTTCGCTATGGAGTACCATACCTATGATGAGACGTTGAGATGAAGCACCAAGAGGTGCTCGGAAGTGCCAAATGTTATGCTCCAAGGTACCAGAGCTAACAAAGATGGTCTTAAAGGAAACACAACTCAGTGGTGTTGGAGAAGAACTCTCTGCGTTCCTAAAGCAGACCTAGAAAACTAGGTTACACTATAAAAAAAATACACTTCCGTGATGATACGTGTTTGTCACAGTAGGTCACGTTTTCCGTCATGCATGTACATCCATGATAATTTTATGACAGAATCAAGATAGTCATACCTGTGCTGTCGTAGAAGTGTTCCATGACATTACCAAAATTATCATCACGAAGTGTCCACTTCCATGATGATAAATCGCGTCACGAAGTGCTTCGTCAAGGGTGACCGACACGTGGCATCCACCGTAACGGAACACCGTTAAGCTATCGGGTCCGGTTTTGGATCCGATAACCCGTTAACGTACCCCGACCAATGGGGATTTTCCACGTGTAAAATCATCATTGGTGGAGGAAACACGGTTTGGCTCACCGTTGGGACAGATGTCATCCACTCATTGGACCCAAAGCGCATATGATACGTCGACACGTGGCACGGCCCAACAGTGGCCCATAAAGTTTAAATGGGTCGGCCCAACTAAATGCCCACAAGATTTTGCGGCTCATAATGGGATGGCCCAGCTAAAGGCCCACAAGATTTTGCGGGCCATAATGGGCCAGCCCAGGTAAAGGCCCACAAGATTTTCTTGGCCATAATGGGCCGCCCAGTGAAGGCCCACAAGATTTTTGTGGATCATAATGGGCAAGCCTAGCTAAAGGCCCATTTAGATTGCCAACATTAATGGGCCGACCCAACTGTAGGGCCCACAAGATTTTGTGGACCCTAGTAGGCCGCCCATTAACTGGCTGCCATGTTTTGGGCCAAATGTCGGCCCATATTTGATCCGGGTCCATTAATGGCACTGCCACGTTCCGGGCCTAATAATGGCCCATATGAGATCCGACTGTTAAAAGCCTACCACGTTACGGGCCAAATTACGGCCATCAGGTCCGACCCTTTAAGAGGCTTTGGGCTAAATTATGGCCCATATGAGATTCGGCCCGTCAACTGGATGCTACGCTTTTGGGCCCATTTGCTAAAGGCCCATTTAGTAATTCGGCCTGATATTAGTTTCGGCCTGTTAAGGGCCTGTTAACATTTCGGCCCTATATTAATTTTGGCATTAAAAAGCGTCATAGGCCTAACTACGGCTGGTTTGCATCCGCACTGCTTTCATGACCGATAATCTGATTGGGCCAAACAAGGACCGAGACAATTTTGGCCTCGTTATAAGCCCATGATTTGATTGGCACATTCATGGGCCGGGTCTATTTTCGCCCGCCGCCGTGAGCTGTTTCTAAGACGCTTTCAGCCCAACCTACTTTTCAGCCTCCTAAAGGCCCATTGAGTTTTCTTGGGAAAATAGGGCCGGCGGTTTACTCGGCCTATTATAGGCCCGAATCTACTAGTGGGCCAGTTTACATTTAGGCATGTTAATGGACCAAGATGACGGGGCCCATGATGTGGATCATACATGGTGATTTGCATGACGGCCCGATTATGTGCCGTAATTTTACGGTTTGGCCGGTTTACTGCGAAGACATGATATATATACAAAGAAAATAAATCGCAGCATCGTGAATAAGAAGAAAAAACCTAGACTATACAATAAAGAAATTACGGCATATTACATCCACCGGGCATCAAAGTTCGCCAATATGATAATAAAGCACAAGCGACATAGATTACATACATCGGGCATCAAAGATCGCCACCGGTGCAACTAAACAAGCCGACAAAATAATATACAAAACCAACATCACTTCAATAGAGTTCAAGAAAGATTAGCTCTGCCGGGAGCTGCGGCAAGCGGTGAAAGCAAGCTGGTGAGATCGCACTTGTTTGACACTTATATGCTCCTCACTCTGAAAGATAAACAAGCCGGATGATGATGTGTTTTGCACATATAAGTATCAAGGTCGACAATTCATCACATTTCTTATCGATTTAATAAAGTGACATGCTTTAAAATAGCATTAACACAATATGGTATTGTTCAGTCAAGACATGGCAGGAAATGACATTGTAAAGGAGTTGGCAGCTTCACGACACCATTGGATTACAGATCAAGAACTCATAAGTATCAATGGTTAGTGTGTCGTCAATTTATCCCATTTCGCATTGAAAAATAAGATCACTTTCTGTATAGTTTAATTTACATGGTATGAAGAAGAAACTTGGTTGTACAACTGAAAACTTAAATTGAGAAGGACAAACTTTTGTTTATGAACCGGAGTACATAATAAACTTTAAACATGCAATTTGATGCAAACACCAAAAATAAACAATTGCTTGAAATCATGCCTAACCAAATATACACAACAAAGTTTGAAGGCTTGAGAAGGACAAACTTACATTATTGGTGAAGGCAGGCTCTATAAAGCCCTTGTCCATGCCGATGGGGGGGCAATTCAAGAAGTTTACCACGTAATCTTCTTCATAAGCATTGCCTTTATTCTACATTTTGTTAAGAGTAAATATAGATGTGACAATATAAGAAAAATGGAGAATATTTAAGATAAGATGAAGAGTGATGCTACATAACCAAGTAGCTATAAATGTAAGCACTGACTATACAGTGCAAAAGGTACAGCCAAGAGCAATGTAGAGCTAAACTTCTTCAAGACCATCGGTGTTATCCAACCTTATGGTAAGAGTAAATATAGATCTTATGTGTAGAAAATGGAGGGCAAAGGAAAATAAGCTGCAGAGTGATGGTACATGAACAACTACCTATCAATATAAGTACACTGATAAAGGATAGCAAGTACTTACAAGAACAATGCAGAGCTAAAAAATTTCATTGGCATTGGATATATTCTACACTAATGTAACCATTCATACAGATCAGATAATTTGGAGCGAACAATTGATAAGCAAGCTATCATGCATACCGTTGTCACATAATGAACCGGTATGTATGCAAGTACAATTATACAGAAAATAGGTACTAACAAGAGCAAAAGCAATGGGCAGCATATTTGCGATATCCTCGTCATTCTTTTCAAATCGAATTCTTTTTCGAGCAGATTTCGCAAAAAGATCATAAGGCACATGCGGAAAAGTAGAAGATCAAATTGTCATGCGATATCATAGACAAGACCTCATCCTCTAACGAGACCAAAGTGCATAACAAGGTTTTTCCATTCAATGTCTTCTAAATTTAGCACAGTGAGACTTCACCGTAAATTGCTTTATAGACTTGCCATCAAAGTGTGATTTCCTGGGTAACACCGACATCGCTGCAATGCTTCCTTGAAAAGCGCAAGCAAGCTTTGCTCACATGACTATCCAGATTGACCTCGCCTACTACTTACACCAATGTAATATAAATCATTGATGTGTTCAATTAGCGTAAAACAGGAAAAATAATCACCATGAATAATAGCACTTACACGTAAGTGGGACATGAAGATGTGAAAATGGTGTTTGTCTTCACTATAATCTTCCCATGATGGGAATATATGCACGTAGTCCCTAAGAACATTGAAAGCATTGTCTTTTAAACTGGAATAACTAGAATGGGGTTCCAATCTGTAGGAATTGGCCGTCTCTCAGCTTGGGATAGGTCTTCGGCCGGTGGACTTGCTTGTACTTTTTTGGTCGAGTGGGATTTTTCTCGGATACTACTGGTGCTATGGCAACCGAAATCGGCATACCTTTTCTGGAGTGCAGGTCCCGGTGGTGCGGCTAGTGGTGTGGCCAAGTGAAGTATGGGTGCAGATCTCTGAGTCGGTCCCACGCTTTGTGTCACCGGGTTGTACATCCAATATAAGTGGGTGTCGTCTGATTTCTCCCAAGACAACCACGCTTTTTCAAGGACTTTGCTGGTGCTCCTTCAGGTTCGGCAATCACCCTCTTCCTTTTGATGTCCGATGCACAAGAACGGCATCGAGTGGAAAAACATGGTATGATGATGATGGAATATGTATTGATAATGGATGGGCATGACATCTCGACATATATGATGAGTAAACTAAGCAGATGGCGGTGCAACAAAGTAGAAGAAATGCAAGACAACATATGCAAGATGCGCGCAATCAATAAAACCTTGCCAAATTAGAACAGGCACCTTGATGGGTGAACAGGACATGCCATCTTCCTTTGACTCCTCGAGGTTAGAATAGTAATTAGGATCATATTCTGAACAAGAATCAACAGGTGGTGAGCGTATGAGTTTCTTTGCATCCAGAATGGCACTCAATGCCTTGGTGCCAATTTTGTAAGTCACTGCGGTGTTTAGCTTCAAGAGTGGACTGCTGCTAGTGCGACACAAAGCAGCTACACAGATCATAGTGTAGATATAACGGGAAAACCGTAAGCATCAGAGTAGAATCAGCAAAATGGAACTTGCTTTGGAATATATGTGCTAGTATTGCTTATGACGGCTAGAAAGCCTTCGGATACCAGCTCTCTTCAATCAAGGTGTCAGATCGTTAATATCGATGTAACTCTCAAAGGCGACATAGCTCCCGCATTTCCTTGTTATTCTTATAGGATTCAAGTGGGCAGGCCACTACAAATCCTATTCCCATGTTTACAAAATCCTACTTAATCAAAGAGGCCGGCGAGTTCAAAGTGTCCATACCAACCTAATCGTATAGACCTCTACACCGCAAATGTCCCTCGCTCATATTCACTACAAGGAACATATCAGTACTACTATCATACTTCCTCTGTTCCAAAATATAAGTCTTGGTAGAGATTTCCACTATGGATCACATACAGATGTATCCAGATACATTTTAGAGTGTAGATTCACTCATTTTGCTCCATATGTACTCCATGGTGGAATCTATACAAAGACTTGTATTTAGGAATGGAGAGAGTACTTATTAAAGAAGAATGGAAGAGGAACATGGTAAAGAAGAGCAAGCAGATTTTGGATAATAAAATGTTCATATGCTAAAGGCCCACACATGATGAACCAGAGCGCATTAAGAAAGCAACTCCCCGTTGTCTCTCTATATGTGGTGCACGTGTTTTTCGAAAGTAAAGTAGGAACATTAGTCACCAATTAAATGTTATCTGCTTTTAGTAATATCAAGATCATATCGCATTCGTACTTGAGCAACAAGTTTGAATTATGAGTGGCACGTTGTTTAGCTTGATGGATTCAGGAGCAGTGCTAAGCAGGTACAATGATGGTACTGAATATAAAGGCATGTCTGCATTTGGGTCAATCGACCATTTCAGGCGGTTGGATGAAGATCCTACGTCTGTTGGGGAACGTAGTAATAATTCAAAATTTTCCTACGTGTCACCAAGATCAATCTAGGACATGCTAGCAATGAGAGAGAGGGAGTGCATCTTCATACCCTTGAAGATCGCTAAGCGGAAGCGTTACAAGAACGCGATTGATGGAGTCAGATCACAAGGCGATTCAAATTATGGAAGATCCGATCTAGCGCCCGAACGGACGGGCGCCTCCGCTGCTCAACACACGACAGCCCGGGACGCCTCCTCCTTCTTGATCCAGCAAGGGGAGAGGAGAAGTTGAGGGAGAACTCCAGGAGCACGGCGGCATGGTGGCGATGGAGCTCGTGGTTCTCCGGCAGAACTTCGCTAAGCACTACGGAGGAGGAGGAGGGGTTGGAGGAGGAGAGGGCTGCGCCAGGGAAGGGGGTAGGGCTGCCCTCTCTCTCTCCCTCACTATATAGGGGAAGGGGAGGAGGAGGCGCCTAGGTTCCCTAGGGAGGGGCGGCCACAGGGGAAACCCTAGATGGGTTTGGGCGCCTCACCCCTAGGAAACTTGCCCCAAGCCGGGAGGGGCAGCTGCCCTAGCGGAGACGCCCCCACCTCTCCAAAGTTACGTGAGATGGGGTGGAAGGGCGCTCAGCCCCTTAGTGGGCTGATGTGCCCCTCCCTGGCCCATAAGGCCCCTAACGCTGTCGGGCCTCCAAAACCCCTTTCGACACGCCGGTCGCCACCCGCACTTTGAACAATTTCGACTCCAATACCCTTCGTCCAATATATCGATCTTCACCTCGGACCATTTCGGAGTTCCTCGTCATGTCCGGGATCTCATCCGGACTCGAACAACCTTCGGTAACCACATACTATTTCCCATAACAATTCTAGCGTCCACCGAACCTTATGTGTAGACCCTACGGGTTCGGGAACCATGCGCACATGACCGAGACATCTCTCCGCCAATAACCAACAGCGGATCTGGATACCCATGTTGGCTCCCACATGTTCCACGATGATCTCATCGGATGAACCACGATGTTGAGGATTCAATCAATCCCGTATACAATTCCCTTTGTCCATCGGTATGTTACTTGCCCGAGATTCGATCGTCGGTATCCCCATACCTTGTTCAATCTCGTTAACGGCAAGTCTATTTACTCGTTCCGTAACGCATGATCCCATGACTAACTCCTTAGTCACATTGAGCTCATTATGATGATGCATTACCGAGTGGGCCCAGAGATACCTCTCCATCATACGGAGTGACAAATCCCAGTATCGATTCGTGCCAACCCAACAGACACTTTCGGAGATACTTGTAGTGCATCTTTATAGCTACCCAGTTACGTTGTGACGTTGGTACACCCAAAGCATTCCTACGGTATCCGGGATTTGCACAATCTCATGGTCTAAGGAAACGATACTTGACATTAGAAAAGCTCTAGCAAAACGAACTACACGATCTTGTGCTATGCTTAGGATTGGGTCTTGTCCATCACATCATTATCCTAATGATGTGATCCCGTTATCAATGACATCCATTGTCCATGGTCAGGAAACCATAACCATCTATTGATCAACGAGCTAGTCAACTAGAGGCTTACTAGGGACATGTTGTGGTCTATGTATTCACACATGTATTACGGTTTCCAGTTAATACAATTATAGCATGAAAAATAGACAATTATCATGAACAAGGAAATACAATAATAACCATTTTATTATTGCCTCTAGGGCATATTTCCAACAGTCTCCCACTTGCACTAGAGTCAATAATCTAGTTCACATCACTATGTGATTGTAATGAATCCAACACCCCTGGGGTTTGTTCATATCTCGCCAGAGAGAGGTTATTAGTCAACGGGTCTGAACCTTTCAGATCCGTGTGTGCTATACAAATCTCTATGTCATCTTGTAGATGCAGCTACCACGCGCTACTTGGAGCTATTCCAAATAACTGATCTACTATACGAATCCGGTTTACTACTCAGAGTCATCCGGATTAGTGTCAAAGTTTGCATCAACGTAACCCTTTACGACGAACTCTTTTACCACCTCCATAATCAAGAAAATTCCTTAGTCCACAAGTTACTAAGGATAAGTTCGACCGCTGTCATGTGATCCATTCTTGGATCACTCTTGTACCCCTTGACTAACTCATGGCAAGGCACACTTCAGGTGCGGTACACAACATAGTATACTGTAGAGCCTACGTCTAAAGCATAGGGGACGACCTTCGTCCTTTCTCTCTCTTCTGCCGTGGTCGGGTCTTGAGTCTTACTCAATACTCACACCTTGTAACACAGCCAAGAATTCCTTCTTTGCTGATCTATTTTGAACTCCTTCAAAAACTTGTCACGATATGTATTCATTTGAAAGTACTATTAAGCGTTTTTGATCTATCCTTATAGATCTTGATGCTCAATGTTCAAGTAGCTTAATCCGTGTTTTCCATTGAAAACACTTTTCAAATAACCCTATATGCTTTCCAGAAATTCTACATCATTTACGATCAACAATATGTTAACAACATATACTCATCAAAAATTCTATAGTGCTCCCACTCACTTCTTTGGAAATACAAGTTTCTCATAAACTTTGTATAAACCCAAAATCTTTGATCATCTCATCAAAGCGCATATTCCAACTCCGAGATGCTTACTCCAAATTCCTTAGAAGGATTGCTTGAGCTTTGCATACTTGTTAGCATCTTCGTGATTGACAAAACCTTCTGGTTGTATCACATACAACCTTTCCTCAAGAAAATCATCGAGGAAACAATGTTTTGACATCCTATCTGCAAGATTTCATAAATAATGCAATAACTGCTAATATAATTCCAACAGACTCTTAGCATCGCTAGAGTGAGAAAGTCTCATCGTAGTCAACTCCTTGAACTTGTCGGAAAACATCTTAACGGCAAGTCGAGATTTCTTAATGGTGACACTTACCATCATTGTCCGTCTTCCTTTTAAAATCCATCTGCACCCAACAGCCTTATGACCATCAACTAGTTCTTCCAAAGTCTATACTTTGGTCTTATACATGGATCCTCTCTCGGATTTTATGGCCTCGAGCCATTCGTCGAAATCCGGGCCCACCATCGTTTCTCCATAGCTCGTAGGTTCATTGTTGTCTAGCAAGATGACTTCCAAGACAGGATTACATACCACTCTGAAGTAGTACGCATCCTTGTCGACCTACGAGGTTTGGTAGTGACTTGATCCGAAGTTTCATGATCACTATCATAAGCTTCCACTTCAGTTGGTGTAGGTGCCACAGAACAACTTCACGTGTCCTCGCTACACACTAGTTGAAGTGACGGTTCAATAACCTCATCAAGTCTCCACCCTCCTCCCACTCAATTCTTTCGAGAGAAACTTTTCCTCGAGAAAGGACTTGTTTCTAGAAACAATCACTTTTGCTTCTGGATCTGAAATAGGAGGTATACCCAACTGTTTTGGGTATTCTATGAAGATGCATTTATCCGCTTTGGTTCGAGCTTATCACCGGAACTTTTTCACATAAGCGTCGCAGCCCCAAACTTTTAAGAAACGACAACTTAGGTTTCTCTAAACCATAGTTCATGCGGTGTCGTCTCAACGGAATTGCGTGGTGCCCTATTTAAAGTGAATGCGGTTGTCTCTAATGCCTAACCCGTAAACGATAGTGGTAATTCGATAAGAGACATCATGGTATGCACCATATCCAATAGGGTGCGATTATGATGTTGGACACGCCATCACACTATGGTGTTCCAGGCGGTATTAGTTGTGAAACAATTTCCACAATGTCTTAATTGTGTGCCAAACTCGTAACTCAGATATTCATCCCTATGATCATATCATAGACATTTTATCCTCTTGTCACTACGATCTTCAACTTCACTCTAAAATTACTTAAACCTTTCAATAATTTAGACTTGTGTTTCATCAAGTAAATATACTTAACATCTACTCAAATCATCTGTGAAGTAAGAACATAACGATATCCATCAAGTGCCTCAAAGACTCATTGGACTGCACACATCAAAATGTATTACTTCCAACAAGTTGCTTTCTTGTTCCATCTTATCGAAAACGAGGCCTTTCGGTCATCTTGCCCATGCGGTATGATTTGCATGTCTCAAGTGATTCAAAATCAAGTGAGTCCAAACGATCCATCTCAGTATGGAGTTTCTTCATGCATATCTACCAATAGACATGGTTCGCATGTCTCAATCTTTTCAAAAATGAGTGAGTCCAAAGATCCATCAACATGGAGCTTCTTCATGCTTTTATACCAATATGACTCAAATGGCAGCCACAAGTATGTGGTACTATCATTACTATCTTATATCTTTTGGCATGAACATGTGTATCACTACGATCGAGATTCAATAAACCATTCATTTTAGGCGCAAGACCATCAAAGGTATTATTCAAATAAACAGAGTAACCATTATTCTTCTTAAATGAATAACCGTATTGAGATAAACATAATCCAATCATGTCTATGCTCAACGCAAACACCAAAGCAAACAACATTTATCTAGGTTCAATATTAATCCCGAAGGTATAGGGAGCGTGCGATGGTGATCATATCATCCTTGGAAACATGTCCAACACACATCGTCACCTCACCCTTAGCTAGTCTCCGTTTATTCCGTAGCTTTTATTTCGAGTTACCAATGTCAAGAATCGAATCGGTATCTAATACTCATGTGCTACTAGGAGTACTAGTAAGGTACACATCAATAACACATATATCAAATATACTTTTGTCGACCTTGCCACCTTCTCATCTACCAAGTATCTAGGGTAGTTCTCGCTTCAAAGGACTGCTCCCCTCATTACGTAAGCACTTAGTCTCGGTTTGGGTTCAACCTTGGGTTTCTTCACTAGAGCAAAGAATCGATTTGTTGTTTCATGAAGTATCCCTTCTTTCCCTTGCCCTTCTTGAAACTAGTGGTTTTACTAACCATCAAAATTGATGCTCCTACTTGATTTCTACTTTCATGTGTCAAACATCGCGAGTTGCTCAAGGATCATCATGTCTATCCTCGATATGTTATAGTTCATCACGAATCTCTAATAGCTTGGTGGCAAAGTGACTATGGAGAACCATCACTATCTCATCCGGAAGATTAACTCCCACCGATTCAAGCGATTGTAGTACTCGCATAATCTGAGCACATGCTCAACGATTGAGCTTTTCATGCGACTGACCCAAAATCGGGTCAAATCTACGTGGTTCGCATTCATCCCAAGATCATGCCGGTACTCACAAAGACATCGATATAGTAATCAAAGTTCAATCACACCGAATATTATTACACGATTCTCATATAGAGTCTTTATTACAAGAGAATAAATTTGGCTCAAGGCCAACTCATGAGAAATAAACTACTAATGTCATGGAAGCGTCGAAGATAAGCGAGTCCATCCGACTCAAAGGGCAATCGCTAAGCGCTGGAGCGTAGCCTCACTCCCGATCGAATATATCTACGCAACATAATACGTTGGTACCATGTAGGTCGCCTTTTGGAATAAGCTGGCAAGTCATGAAGAACAACAATAATAGACTTACTATCACTATATGCATTTTGGCTGTGGAGCTCTAAGTTTCATCATTTTTGCGTAAAGCCACCGGATCGCCGCCGCTCGCCGGGATCCCGAGATCCCCGGGATCTCATCCCGATCAGTTCGATCCGCCCCTCGCCAAGTCGCCCCCCTATATAAACCGACCCCTCGACCCGTTCCCCGCTTTCCCCTCGCCTCCCCTCGCTCTCGCCCGCAATCCCTCATGGGGCGAAGCCGCCGCCTTGTCATTACCACCTTGCCGCCTCCGAACACCCCCGAGCTCCACCGACCCCACCTCGAAGCCTCGCCTCCACAAGACTCACGCTGGACACCTCCGGCTGTCACGCCTCGACCACCGGATCCACTGCACCGTCAGCCGCTCGAGCTGCCGCCGACCACCGCGGTAAGCCACCGGAGATCCCCGCCACCGTCCGATCTAAAACGTAGGGTGTAGATTAGAACCCCCGAAGGGGTATGCTTTTTTAATTAAAACCGGGTTTTATTCCGGCTAGTTCCGGTTTAGGTTAGTTAGGTTTTTTTTTTATTAGACCGGCCCGATTCGTTTAAACCTAGGGCCCGTTTTAGTTAAGTTACGCTCAGTGCGTTAGTTAGGCCCATTAGGCCATTTTTCTTTATTTTCGTTTTTCTGTTTTAACAGAATAGTTCCAGATTTGAAAAATTCATATCTTTTAATCTACTTAATATTTTTAGATGATTCTTTTTTTGTTGGATTGCAAATTTTATGTAGTTTCTGTAGAATATATATTTAGCTATGTTAAAAATAATAAAAAAATGCTTTAATTTAGTTTTAGTCAGAATAGTAAATCTGCTATAATTTGAGTTAGAAAAATTATTTTTGCATGATTCTTTTTGTCCCAACTTTATTTTGACATTGCCAAACCATAGAAATTAACTTGGGTATTTTTGGATTAATAAATAATTAGTTGTAAGCAGAATCCTATTAATCCTAATTAATTAGCTAGATGCTGTTTTCCTAATATTTTAATTAGTAAATTAATTTATTTTTAACTTGTGATTAGTTATTCTAGGTTAGTTTCTGTCATTCTAGCAGATGAAATTTTATTTATAATTAATAAAGGTTTTAATTTATTTTTCTTAATAGGAATTGATTTAGGCCTATTAGGAGTTTTATAATAGCTTTTTAATTAATTCTTTTTGCTCCTAGTTGCATAGTGAAACCTTTTCTGTTAAGTTAACTTAAAATCATGATTAGGTTATATTAAGGAATTTTTGTTATATAAAAACTATTTTTGTTATTGTTTGGAGTAGGGAAAAACTTTGAATTGGTTTCTTTTGAGTTTTCCTTTTGGATTTGGTTTTGATTGTTTTGTTGTGTTATGTTACTTTTGTTATCTTGTGTGATCCTCTTGCTTTGTGCTTATTGTGTTATTGTTTGTCTCGGTAGAGTTTCCTGAGTGCTAAGCTTGCTACTACTTACTCTTTAGCTTTCATTTAGGATCATCAAGAAGGCAAGTTTTGATCATGTTACTTCTATACCTATGATTTTGTGCATTAGTAGTTGTCACCACCCCACCATTGCATGCAGTAGTGAAATCTTGAAGTCATTAAACTTGAGTAGTATCATGTGGTAGGATGAACCAATCCCCTTGTTACCATGACCCCGGACGTAGTAGTTATTTTGCTATGCTCAGAGACGGGATTCGGGATGAGTGAAATTCATAAGCAAGATGTGAGAGTCAATGATGATGACAACCCATGGACTACAATGATCAAGATGGACTTCGAAAAATCACTACTGGGTGGAGGACGCTGACGGGCACCTGGAGCACCTGGTGGTGGCCGGGATGCATGGAGAAGCGCCATGACATCCTCATGGAAAGCTTCACCCAGCCACAAAGAGAAGGATGGATGCCCCATGACCGAAGCTTACGTGCAGCCGCAAGCCATTATGGGCTCCGCTGGGTCAACCCTAGTAGTGACGCTGGGCGGACGGTACTACGAGATGTAGAAGAACGGTAGGATTGGATGGGTACCGGCAGAGCTGGAAGAACTCTTTGGAAGACCCTGTTTCATCTGGCCCCGCCTTTCAAACACCATGAAGTGCTAAGACTTTAAAGGAGGGAATGATTCTTATGGGAAAGTGCTAAACCTCTCGCAGAGTTAAAGATCTAATCGATTAGCCGTGTCCCTACATTTACATTTGAGCCTCTGGACCTTGGAAGTATTCGGATATCTCAACACTTAAAATTAATGGATTAATTTGAGGGTTTATGACTTAATAATAATTTGGGAACTAGATATTGGTTGGCGGAACCATCTCAATAACTACCAACAATTTGTAGTAATTTGCAAATAAGTCCACCGTAGTAGGATAAAATTGGCTTTACTTAAAAAATGATGAAACTTAGAGCTCCACAGCCAAAAATGCATATAGTGATAGTAAGTCTATTATTGTTGTTCTTCATGACTTGCCAGCTTATTCCAAAAGTCGACCTACATGGCTGCAACGTATTATGTTGCAAGATATATTCCGATCAGGGGAGTGAGGCTACGCCCGCGCCATGCATTGCCCTTGGAGTCGGATGGACTCGCTTATCTTCGACGCTCAGCAAAGATTAGTAGTTTATTTCTCATGAGTTGGCCTTGAGCCAAATTTATTCTCTTGTAATAAAGACTCTATATGAGAATCGTGTAATAATATTCAGGTGTGATTGAACTTTGATTACTATATCGATGTACCGTGAGTACCAAAGATGATCTTGGGATGGTATGCATACGTAGATTTGACCGATTTTGGTTCGTGTCGCCACATTTTCTCCCTTAGTTTGCGTGTGCTTAAGAAACTTGTCGAGGTCTCATACCTCTTGACGTGGGCACTAGTCTGAAATCCCAATTTCAGTCTTTGGAACATCTCATATGTTCTCGCGACATTTCAAAACCGCCTTTGGTGCCACAATTCTAAACCGTTAGCATTACGCATGTAACTATCACGTAGTCATCAAAACGTGTATGTCGATGTTTCGCAACATCTGCTGCATTTACGCCGAGGTTTAGCACACCGAGTGGTGCATTAAGGACACAAGCCTTCGGCGCAGCAATGAGGATAATCCTCAGTTTACGGACCCAGTCCGCACAATTTCTACTATCAACTTTCAACTAAATTTTCTCTAGGAACATATCTTAAATAGTAGAACTAAAGCGTAAGCTATGACATAATTTGCAAAGACCTTTTGACTATGTTCATGATAATTAAGTTCATCTGATTATTTAATGAACTCCCACTTAGATAGACATCCCTCTAGTCATCTAAGTGATACATGATCCGAGTCAACTAGGCCGTGTCCAATCATCACGTGAGACGGACTAGTCATCATCGGTGAACATCTTCATGTATCGTATCTACTATACGACTCATGTTCGACCTTTCGGTCTCTTGTGTTCCGAGGCAATGTCTGTACATGCTAGGCCTGGCCAAGTCAACCTAAGTGTTTTGCATGTGTAACTGGCTTACACCCGTTGTATGCGAACGTTAGAATCTATCACACCCAATCATCACGTGGTGCTTCAAACAATGAACCTTCTAACGGTGCATAGTTAGGGGAACACTTTCTTGAAATTTTAGCGAGGGATCATCTTATTTATGCTACCGTCGTTCTAAGCAAATAAGATGTAAACATGACAAACATCACATGCAAACCTTAAAGTGACATGATATGGCCAATATCATCTTGCACCTTTTGATCTCCATCTTCGAGGCGCGGCATGATCACCATAGTCACCGGCATGACACCATGATCTCCATCATCGTGTCTTCATGAAGTTGTCTCGCCAACTATTACTTCTACTACTATGGCTAACGGTTAGCAATAAAGTAAAGTAATTTCATGGCGTTTTCCTTGACACGCAGGTCATACAATAAATTAAGACAGCTCCTATATTTCGCCGGTTGTCATACTCATCGACATGCAAGTCGTGATTCCTATTACAAGAACATGATCAATCTCATACATCACATATATCATTCATCACATCCTTTTGGCCATATCACATCACATAGCATACCCCGCAAAAAAACAAGTTAGACGCCCTTCTAATTGTTGTTGCATGTTTTACGTGGCTGCTATGAGTTTCTAGCAAGAACGCCTCTTTACCTACTTAAAAAGCCACAACGGTGATATGCCAATTGATATTTACCCTTCATAAGGACCCTTTTCATCGAATCCGATCCGACTAAAGTGGGAGAGACAGACACCCGCTAGCCACCTTATGCATCAAGTGCATGTCAGTTGGTGGAACCTGTCTCACGTAAGTGTACGTGAAAGGTCAGTCCGGGCCGCTTCATCCCGCAATGCCGCCGAATCAAGATAAGACTAGTAACGGCAAGCAAATCGAACAAATCATCGCCCACAACTACTTTGTGTTCTACTCGTGCATAGAATCTACGCATAGACCTAGCTCATGATGCCATCATGGGGAACGTATTAATAATTCAAAATTTTCCTACGTGTCACCAAGATCAATCTAGGAGATGCTAGCAACGAGAGAGAGGGAGTGCATCTTCATACCCTTGAAGATCGCTAAGCGGAAGCGTTACATGAACGTGGTTGATGGAGTCATACTCGCGGCGATTCAAATCGCGGAAGATCCGATCTAGCACTGAACGGACGGGCGCTCCGCTGCTCAACACACGTACATCCCGGGGTCGTCTCCTCCTTCTTGATCCAGCAAGGGGAGAGGAGAAGTTGAGGGAGAACTCCAGCAGCACGACAGTATGGTGGCTATGGAGCTCGTGGTTCTCCGGCAGAGCTTCGCTAAGCACTACGAAGGAGGAGGAGGGGTTGGAGGAGGAGAGGGCTGCGCCAGGGAAGGGGGTAGGGCTGCCCTCTCTCTCTCCCTCACTATATATAGGGGGAAGGGGGAGGAGGAGGCGCCCTAGGGTTCCCTAGGGGAGGGGCGGCGGCCACAGGGGAAACCCTAGATGGGTTTGGGCGCCCCCACCCCTAGAAAACTCGCCCCCCAAGCCGGGAGGGGCGGCTGCCCTAGGGGAGGCACCCCCACCTCTCCAAAGTTACGTGAGATGGGTGGGAGGCGCCAGCCCTTAGTGGGCTGATGTGCCCCTCCCTTGGCCCATAAGGCCCCTCTAACGCTTGTCGGGGCCTCCAAACCCCTTTCGGACACGCCGGTCATCACCCGCACTTCGGAACAATTTCGACTCCAATACCCTTCATTCAATATATCGATCTTCACCTCTGCACCATTCCGGAGTTCCTCGTCATGTCCGGATCTCATCCGGGACTCAACAACCTTCGCAACTACATACTATTTCCCATAACAACTCTAGCGCCACCGAACCTTATGTGTGTAGACCCCACGGGTTCCGAACCATGCGTACATGACCGAGACATCTCTCCGCCAATAACCAACAGCGGGATCTGGATACCCATGTTGGCTCCCACATGTTCCACGATGATCTCATCGGATGAACCACGATGTCGGGATTCAATCAATCCCGTGATACAATTCCCTTTGTCCATCGCAGATATGTTACTTGCCCGAGATTCGATCGCTTCGGTATCCCCATACCTTGTTCAATCTCATTAACGGCAAGTCTCTTTACTCGCTCAGAACGCATGATGCCGTGGCTAACTCCTTAGTCACATTGAGCTCATTATGATGATGCATTACCGAGTGGGCCCAGAGATACCTCTCCGTCATACGGAGTGACAAATCCCAGTCCCGATTCGTGCCAACCCAACAGACACTTTCGGAGATACCTGTAGTGCACCTTTATAGCCACACAGTTACATTGTGACGTTTGGTACACCCAAAGCATTCCTACGGTATCCGGGAGTTGCATAATCTCATGGTCTAAGGAAACATACTTGACATTAGAAAAGCTCTAGCAAAACGAACTACACAATCTTGTGCTATGCTTATGATTGGGTCTTGTCCATCACATCATTATCCTAATGATGTGATCCCGTTATCAGTGACATCCAATGTCCATGGTCAGGAAACCATAACCATCTATTGATCAATGAGCTAGTCAACTAGAGGCTTACTAGGGACATGTTGTGGTCTATGTATTCACACATGTATTACGGTTTCAAGTTAATACAATTATAGCATGAACAATAGACAATTATCATGAACAAGGAAATACAATAATAACCATTTTATTATTGCCTCTAGGCATATTTCCAACAACGCCTCCTAACCCTTCTTCTTCCTCGCCTCTCGATTCTTCCCATATTGTATCACCGCGACGGCTCACGGGCTGCACCACTCGGCACCCACCGCCTGTGTTCTTCCGCCACCCCCACCCCCACCCCCACCCCCACCCGCCGAGTTTTCTTTGTTCGGCGAGGCCCCAAGATCGCCCCAACAACCAAAGTCCCCACTCGAGCCCCTTCGTCGCACTCAGCTAACTCCGCGAAGCTCAAAAAAATCGATCGAATCTAATTTTGAAATTTAGTCTACTGTGATTTAACTAGTGTGGAATATAAAAGGGGAAAACCATAAGCATTGGGAGTATAGTGTTGAGCATGCCATGGCGATCTGAAGGTGCAAACCGGACAAAGGCAACTTCGCAACCAATGTTTGCTCTCAACTAGCAAGTAAGTGATGGACAAGAAATCAGAGTAAAGCAAAGGGCGATCTATTTTCTTGTCGCGATAAATAAGTTGAGCAGACACGAAAGAGTACCGCTTAGTACGGGCGCCGTGTATGCATCTCACTGAGAATTTGACGGTGTTGCGGTAGCGATGGCTGGTGGCGGCGTGGAATCAGATCTAGGAGGGTAGACGGTGGCGGTGGGGCGCGGTGGACGAGACGGTCGTAGGAGCGGCACCGGCAAGGTGGACGACTGATACGTCCATTTTGCATCATGCTTTTATATCGATATTTATTGCATTATGGGCTGTTATTACACGTTATGTCACAATACTTATGCCTATTCTCTCTTATTTTACAAGGTTTACATAAGGAGGGAGAATGCCTAAATGGAATTGGGCTGGAAAAGGAGCAAATATTAGAGACCTATTCTCAAGACAAGTCCAAAAGTCCTGAAACTCCACGGAATATCTTATAATAAATAGTAAAAAATCTCGCCAAAGATGAAGGCCGGGGCCCACACTCTCCACGAGGGTGGGGGGCGCGCCTCCTAGGGTGCGCCTCACCTCGTGGGCTCGGTGGCCCTCCAATGCCCTTCTTCGCTATATGAGGTCTTTCGTCGAGAAAAAAATCAGAAGTAACCTTTTCGGGACTAAACTCCGCCAAGAACGAGGCGGAACCTTGGCTGTACCAATCTAGGGCTCGCCGCAGCTGCTCGCCGGGGGACACTTTCCCGGAGGGGGAAATCATCGCCATCATCATCACCAACGCCTCCTCTCATCTGGAGAGGGCAATCTCCATCAACATCTTCACCAAAGCACCATCTCCTCTCAAAACCCTAGTTCATCTCTTGTATCCAATTCTTGTCTCCAAGTCCGGATTGGTACTAGTAGGTTGCTAGTAGTGTTGATTACTCCTTGTAGTTGATGCTAGTTGGTTTATTTGGTGGAAGATCATATGTTCAGATCCTTTATGCATATTAATACCCTCTCCGATTATGAACATGAATATGCTTTGTGAGTAGTTAGGTTTGTTCCTCGAGGACATGGGAGAAGTCTTGCTATTAGTAGTCATGTGAATTTGGTATTCGCTCGATATTTTGATGAGATGTATGTTGTCTAGCCTCTAGTGGTGTTATGTGAATGTCCACTACATAACACTTCACCATTATTTGGGCCTAGAGGAAGGCATTGGGAAGTAATAAGTAGATGATGGGTTGTTAGGAGTGATGTAAGCTTAAACCCTAGTTTATGCTTTGCTTCGTGAAGGAGCTGATTTGGATCCATATGTTCCATGCTATGGTTAGGTTTACCTTAATACTTTTGTTGTAGTTATGGATGCTTGCAATAGAGGTTAATCATAAGTGGGATGTTTGTTCAAGTAAGAATAGCACCCAAGCAATCGGTCCACCCACATATCAAATTATCAAAGCAATAACGCGAATCATATGAACGTGATGAAAACTAGCTTGACGATATTCCCATGTGTCCTCGGAGCGCTTTTCCTATTATAAGAGTTTGTCCAGGCTTGTCCTTTGCTACAAAAAGGATTGGGCCACCTTGCTGTACTTTATTTACTTTTTTTACTTGTTGCTCATTATAAATTATCTTATCACAAAACTATCTGTTACCACTTATTTCAGTCCTTGCAGAGAATACCTTGCTGAAAACCGCTTATCATTTCCTTCTGCCCCTCGTTGGGTTCGACACTCTTACTTATCGAAAGGACTACGATAGATCCCCTATACTTGTGGGTCATCAAGACTGTTTTCTGGCGCTATTGCCGGGGAGTGAAGCGCTTTGGTAGGTGGAATTTGGTAAGGAAAATTTATATAGTGTGCTGAAATTTCATCGTCACTTGTTACTATGGAAAGTAATCCTCTGAGGGGCTTGTTCGGGTATCTTCACCCCACTCAAGAGAGCAAAGAGTTGCTCCTCAACCTACTGAACCTATTGAAAATGAAACTCCTTTTGAAGTTCCTTCTGCATGATGGAAAAACTGCTAGCTAATCCTTTTGTAGGAGATGGAACAAAGCATCCTAATGAGCACCTAATATATGTGGATGAAGTTTGTGGACTATTTAAGCTTGCAGGCATACCCGATGATGTTGTTAAGAAGAAGGTCTTCCCTTTATCTTTGAAGGGAGATGCATTGACATGGTATAGGCTATGTGATGATACGAGATCATGGAACTACAAAAGATTGAAATTGGAATTTCATCAAAAATATTATCCTATGCATCTTGTTCATCGTTATCGCAACTATATATATAATTTTTGGCCTCGCGAAGGAGAAAGCATTGCTCAAGCTTGGGGGAGGCTTAAATCAATGTTATATTCATGCCCCAATCATGAGCTCTTGAGAGAAATAATTATTCAAAGTTTTTATGCTCGGCTTTCTCATAATAATCAAACCATGCTCGATACTTCTTGTGCTGGCTCTTTTATGATGAAGACTTTTGAATTCAGATGGAATTTATTGGATAGAATTAAGCGCAACTCAAGATTGGGACCTCGACGAAGGTAAGGAGTCGCATGACACCTAAGTTTGATTGTGTTAAATCTTTTATGGATACCGATATTTTCCGTAAGTTTAGCACTAAATATGGACTTGACTCTAGATAGTAGCTTCTTTCTATGAAGCTTTTGCTACTTATGTTGATCTCCCAAGGAGAAGTGGTTTAAATATCATCTTCCCATAGAAGTAAAAAGTAGCTGCACCTATTAAATTTGAAGAAAAGATCGTCACTTATAATGATCCTCGTTGTTCCTACTTCTTATGTTGAGAAACCACCCTTCCTCGTTAGAATAAAGGATCATGATAAAGCTTCAATCGTGGTTTGTAAAAGCAATATTAGAACTTATACACCTCCCGAGCAAGTCAAAGTAGAACCTAATATTGCTATTGTTAAAGATCTCTTGTCCGATAATATTGATGGGCATGTTATTCAGTTCATGTGAAACCGCTTAGAATTGCTAAACCTTGTGCTAAAGATAAACATGCAGACTGTGGTAGGCGTGTTCAAGTTATTTCTGTTAAAATAGGAGATCATTGTTATCATGGCTTATGTGACATGGGTGCTAGTGCTAGTGCAATACCCATTGATTTATACAAAGAAATTATGCATGATATTGCACCTATTGAGTTAGAAGAAATTGATGTCACAATTAAGCTTGCCAATAGAGATACTATTTCACCAATTGGGATTGTTAGAGATGTTGAAGTCTTGTGTGGGAAAACTAAATATCCTGCTGGTTTTCCTGTTCTTGGTTCCCCACAAGATAGCTTTTGTCCCATTATATTTGGTAGACCCTTCTTGAACACTGTTAATGCTAGGATAGATTGCGAAAAGAATGTTGTTACTATTGGCTTGGATGATATGATTCATGAGTTTAACTTCTAAATTTAGTAAACAACATCGTGGAAGAAGAATTGCCTAGTAAGGATGAAATTATTGGTCTTGCTTCTATTGCCGCATTCTCCTAGTGATCCTCTCTAACATTATTTGTTAGACCATGAAAATGATATGTTTATGAATGAAAGAAGGGAAATAGATGAATTATTCTTTAAACAGAACCTATTCTCAAAACATAATTTGCCTCGTTGAAACTTAGGATCCTCGTCCACCCGTGGACCCCGTGTTTGAGCTTAAACTGCTAATTCGATAATCTTAAATATGCTTATCTTGATGAAAAGAAAATATACCTCGTTATTATTAGTGCTAACCTTCAGAGCATGAAGAAGAGAGATTATTGAAAACTCAAGAAGCACCGTATGCTATTGGATATACTCTTGATGATCTTAAGGGCATTAGTCCCACTCTATGTCAACATAAAATAAATTTGGAAGAAGATGCCAAACCGGTTCGTGATCATCAACGAAGGCTTAATCCTAAGATGAAAGAAGTAGTAAGAAAAGAAATACTAAAGCTTCTAGAGGCAGGTATAATTTATCACGCTGTCGATAGTCATGGGTAAGTCCTGCTCATTGTGTCCCTAAGAAGGGAGAGGCGCATCGTTGTTCCTAATGATAAAGATGAATTGATCCCGCAAAGAATTATTACGTGTTATAGGATGGTAATTGATTTCCGCAAATTAAATAAAGCTACCAAGAAAGATCATTACCCCTTACCTTTTATCGATCAAATGCTAGAAAGATTATGCAAACATACACATTATTGCTTCCAGATGGTTATTCGGTTTCTCTCAAATACCGTGTTTGCTAAAGATCAATCAAAGACTACTTTTACATGCCCTTTTGGTACTTTTGCTTATAGACGATGCCTTTTGGTTTATGTAATGCACCTTCTACCTTTCAAAGATGCATGATGGCTATATTCTCTCGACTTTTGTGAAAAGATTTGTGAGGTTTTCATGGACGACTTTTCCGCCTATGGATCCTCTTTGATGATTACTTGAGCAATCTTGATCGAAGTTTTGCGTAGATGTGAAGAAACTAATCTTGTCTTGAATTGGGAAAAGTGACACTTTATGGTTAATGAAGGTATTGTCTTGGGGCATAAAGTTTCGAAAGAGGTATCAAGTTGATAAAGCCAAGGTTAATGCTATTGAAAAGATGCCATGTCCCAAGGACATCAAAGGTATAAGAAGTTTCCTTGGTCACGCCCGGATTTTATAGGAGGTTTATTAAGGACTTCTCAAAATTTCTCGCCTCGACTAATTTATTACTTAAAAGTATACCATTTGTCTTTGATGATGATTGTGTAGAAGCATTTGAAATACTTAAGAAAGCATTGGTTTCCGCACCTCATTGTTCAGCCACCGATTGAATTTACCCTTTGAAATTATGTGTGATGCCGTTGATTATGCTTTGTAGGTGTTGTTCTAGGGCAAAGAGTTGATAAGAAATTAAATGTTATCCATTATGCTAGTAAGACTCTAGACAATGCTCAAAGAAACTATGCTACTACTGAAAAAGAATTCTTAGCAGCTTGTATTTGCATGTGATAAGTTCAAACCTTATATCGTTGATTCTAAAGTAACTATTCACACCGATCATGCCGCTATTAAATATTTGATGGAAAAAGAAAGATGCTAAACCTAGACCTATTAGATGGGTTCTCTTGCTACAAGAATTTGATCTGCATATTGTTGATAGAAAGGGAGCCGAGAACCCCTGCTGAAGACAACTTGTCTAGGTTAGAAAATGTTCTTGATGACCCACTACCTATTGATGATAGCTTTCCACGAAAGCAATTAAATGTCATAAATACTTCTCTAGTACTCCTTGGTATGCTGATTATGCTAATTACATTGTTGCTAAATTTATACCACCTAGTTTCACATACCAAAGAAAAGAAAAGTTTTTCTATGATTTGAGACATTACTTTTGGGATGACCCACATCTTTATAAAGAAGGAGTAGATGGTGTTATTAGACGTTGTGTATCCGAGCATGAACAGAATGTATCCTACGCAAGTGTCACTCAAGCTTATGGAGGACACCACGCTAGAGATAGAACCGCATATAAGGTATTGCAATCCGTTTTTATTGGCCTACTCTCTTCAAGGATGCCCGTAAGTTTGTCTTGTCTTGTGATGAATGTCAAAGAATCGGTAATATTAGTAGACGCCAAGAAATGCCTATGAATTATTCACTTGTTATTGAACCATTTGATGTTTGGGGCTTTGATTATATGGGACCTTTTCCTGCCTCTAATGGATATACACATATTTTAGTTGTCAAGTTGATTACGTTACTAAGTGGGTAGAAGCTATTCCAACTAGTAGTGCTGATCATAACACTTCTATTAAAATGCTTAAAGAAGTTATTTTTCCGAGGTTTGGAGTTCCTAGATATTTAATGACTAATGGTGGTTCACATTTTATTCATGGTGCTTTCCGTAAAATGCTTGCTAAATATGATGTTAATTGTAGAATTGCATCTCCATATCACCCATGCCTAGTGGTCAAGTAGAATTTAGTAATAGAGAGCTCAAATTAATTTTGCAAAAGACTGTCAATAGGTCTAGAAAGAATTGGTCCAAGAAGCTTGATGATGCATTATGGGCCTATAGAACTGCATACAAAAATCCTATGGGTATGTCTTCGTATAAAATGGTTTATGGAAAAGCATGTCACTTACCTCTCGAACTAGAACATAAGGCATATTGGGCTATTAAAGAGCTCAACTACGATTTTAAACTTTGTGAGAAGAGGTTACTTGATATTAGCTCACTTGATGAATGGAGAACCCAAGCCTACGAAAACGCCAAGTTATTTAAAGAAAAAGTTCAAAGATGGCATGACAAAAGGATACAAAAGCGTGAGTTTAATGTAGGTGATTATGTATTGCTATACAACTCTCGTTTAAGATTTTTTGCAGGAAAACTTCTCTAAATGGGAAGGCCCTTACGTTATCGAGGAGGTCTATCGTTCCGTGCCATAAAAAATCAACAACTTCAAGGCACAACCGAAGGTGGTAAACGGTCAAAGAATCAAACATTATATCTCGTGTAATCCCATAAATGTTGAAACCAATGTTATTGAAACCGTAACCTGAGGAATACATAAGGGACACTTTCCTAACGCTTCAGACTCCAAAAAGCAGTAGGTATGTGGTACGGTAAGTAAACCGACTCCAAAACAATTTTTAAGGCAATATTCGCTTTTGGAATATTTAGAAAAATAGAAAAATAAGTAGCAGTCGAAGGACACGAGGGCTCCACGAGGGTGGAGGGCGCGCCTACCCCCGGGCGCCCCTACCTCGTGGGCAGCTCGTGGTGCCTTCCGGACTCGCTTTTGTTGCATGATACGTGTTTTGGTCGGTAAAAATTCATTATATATTCTCCCGAGGTTTTGACTCGTATCACGCAAATATCCTCTCGCTCTTGTTTCGAGCTGTTTTTCCTGCATCTAGATTATCATGACGCCCCCAAGTGCTTCCAAGGATAAGTTCTTCGAGAAGGTCATCAACCCTTACCTCGGAGGTGCCGCGACACCCTCAAACCATTGAGTTGCGTGATGGGTTGCTGCACATCCGCTGATGAAGAGGGACCAATAGGAACCGGAAGAGTGGAGATGATGCTCGAATCAGTGGAGCAACAAGTTTTCAAGTGTCAAGGGATGGTTGAACGTGGACTCAACTCCAACCAAATGATGATCGCGGAGTTCACTAGCAAACACAAGTTGGATGCTGACAATATCGGGGAGGCTATCTTCAAGCTTCATGAGAAGATCGAGCACCTTCAAGCCCAAATCTATGATCTGCAAAATCAAAGCTGTGAGTATGAATATAGATTCAAAAGGATGAGTTTGGCTGCAGATTTGAGGATTCCGGAGACTCGATCATCCTTCTATGATGGTGAGCCCATGCCTTGGAAGATGGACGACAAGCCCGCATCATCAACAACACCTCCACCTTCTTCACCAAAGAAAGGAGACATAATCACATGGGTATGGGCACTCCCTTGGCAATCGCCAAGCTTGGGGAGATGCCCCAAAGATCGTATCACAACCACATCTCCTATCTTTACTGCTTTTTCTTAGTTCGATCCTATTAGTAGTATCTTGATCTAGTAGAATAAAGTTTATGGCATGATCTAGTTTTGAGTTTTTGCTTTATGATCTCTATGTAATCGAGTCCGTGAGCTATATAATAAAAGATTAGTGTTGAGCCAAGGGCTTGATTGTTTTGCCATGATCTTGAGTGAATAAAAGAATAGAGAAAAGAATAAAAAGAAACAAAGAGTTCATATTGATCTTATTGAGAGTAATGACTTCACATAGAAAGGGTATGATGATTAAAAGTTGTTGGGAGTTGGCAAACATAGCTTTGTTAATCGTTGCAATTAATAGGAAGTAATAAGGAAAGAGAGGTTTCACATATAGATATACTATTATTGACCTCTTTTATGATTGTGAGCACTCATTAAAATATGACATGCTAAAAAGTTGATGTTGGACAAGGAACACAACGTAATGGGTTATGTTTTCTTATATCCGAGATAAAGTATATTGTCATGGATCATCCAACATGTTGATCTTGCCTTTCCCCTCATGTTAGCCAAATTCTCAAAGACCAAGTAGAGATACTAATTGTGCTTCCAAAACCCTTAAACCAGTTTTGCCACGAGAGTCCACCATATCTACCTATGGATTGGAGTAAGATCCTTCAAGTAAGTTGTCATCGGTGCAAAGCAATAAAAATTGCTCTCTAAATATGTATGATTGATTACGGGGAAATAAGCTTTATACGATCTTGTGATGTGGAAGAAATAGAAGCGAGGACCCATAATAAAGGTTCATATCACAAGGGCAATATAAAGTGACGTTCTTTCGCATTAAGATTTTGTGCATCCAACCATAAGAGCACATGGCAGCCTCTCGCTTCCCTCCTCAAGGGCCTATCTTTTATCATTATCTTCTACCTTATGCAAGAGTCATGGTGATCTTCACCTTTCCTTTTACATTTTATCCTTTGGCAAGCACCGTGTGTTGGAAAGATCCCGATTGATATATCTAATTAGATGTAGGGGCATGAGTTATTATTGTTGACATTACCCTTGAAGTAAAAGGTTGGGAGGCGTAAACTATAAGCCCCTATCTTTCTCTCGTGTCCGATTAAAACTCCGTAAACACAAGTATCGCGTGAGTGTTAGCAATTATGAAGGACTAAATGATAGTTGAGTATGTGGACTTGCTATTAAGCTCTGACATAGACTCTTTCCGATGTTATGATAAATTGCAATTGCTTCAATGCCTGAGATTATAGTTTGTTGGTTCTCAATAAAGTTTATGATTCGTATTCTGCATTATGAATGGATTATTACTTGAACATAAGAAATCATATGACAATATATATATATATATATATATATATGTTGCTGTTATGAGAATAATCATGCTGCCTTCATGTCCGTATTTTATTTTTATCGACACCTCTACCTCTAAACATGGGGACATATTTATCGTTATTGGCTTTTCGCTTGAGGACAATCGAGGTCTAAGCTTGGGGGAGTTGATACGTCCATTTTGCATCATGCTTTTATATCGATATTTATTGCATTATGGGCTGTTATTACACGTTATGTCACAATACTTATGCCTATTCTCTCTATTTTACAAGGTTTACATAAGGAGGGAGAATGCCAGGCACTGGAATTACGGGCTGGAAAAGGAGCAAATATTAGAGACGATTCGCACAACTCCAAAAGTCCCGAAACTCCACGGAATATCTTATAATAAATAATAAAAATCCTCACTAAAGATGAAGGGGGGGCCCACCCACGTCCACGAGGGTGGGGTGCGCCTCCCAGGGTGCGCCCCACCTCGTGGGCCCTCGGTGGCCCTCCGATGCCCTTCTTACGCTATATGAGGTCTTTCATCGAGAGAAAATCAAGCAACCTTTCGGGACGAACTCCGCCGCCACGAGGCGGAACCAATCTAGGGCTCCGCAGAGCTGCTCGGGCTGGGACACTTTTCTCCGGAGGGGAAATCATCGCCATCATCATCACCAACGCCTCCTCTCATCGGGAGAGGGCAATATCCATCAACATCTTCACCAAAGCACCATCTCTTCTCAAAACCCTAGTTCATCTCTTTGTATCCAATTCTTGTCTCCAAGTCCGGGACTGGTACTAGTAGGTTGCTAGTAGTGTTGATTACTCCTTGTAGTTGATGCTAGTTGGTTTATTTGGTGGAAGATCAAATGTTCAGATCCTTTATGCATATTAATACCTCTGATTATGAACATGAATATGCTTTGTGAGTAGTTACGCTTTGTTCCCGAGGACATGGGAGAAGTCTTGCTATTAGTAGTCATGTGAATTTGGTATTCGCTCGATATTTTGATGAGATGTATGTTGTCTAGCCTCTAGTGGTGTTATGTGAACGTCGACTACATAACACTTCACCATTATTTGGGCCTAGAGGAAGGCATTGGGAAGTAATAAGTAGATGATGGGTTGTTAGAGTGATGATGCTTAAACCCTAGTTTATGCATTGCTTCGTAAGGGGCTGATTTGGATCCATATGTTTCATGCTATGTTTAGGTTTACCTTAATACTTTTGTTGTAGTTATGGATGCTTGCAATAGAGGTTAATCATAAGTGGGATGTTTGTTCAAGTAAGAACAACACCCAAGCACTGGTCCACCCACATATCAAATTATCAAAGTACCGAACGCGAATCATATGAACGTGATGAAAACTAGCTTGTCGATATTCCCATGTGTCCTCGGGAGCGCTTTTCCTATTATAAGAGGTTGTCCAGGCTTGCCTTTTGCTACAAAAATGATTGGGCCACCTTGCTGCACTTTATTTACTTTCGTTACTTGTTGCTCGTTACAAATTATCTTATCACAAAACCGTCATACCACTTATTTCAGTCCTTGCAGAGAATACCTTGCTGAAAACCGCTTATCATTTCCTTCTGCTCCTCGTTGGGTTCGACACTCTTACTTATCGAAAGGACTACGATAGATCCCCTATACTTGTGGGTCATCAACGACGGCGGGGATGAAGCGAGAGGACGGGATGCAAGGATCCCGGTCCGAAGCCATGGATGAGAGAGGTCGATCTCTTGTAATGGACGGCGGCATCGGGGTATCAGCTCCGGCATGGTGGAGGAGGACGGCGGTGGATGGGGTGGCGAGGAGGCCGGGTGGAGAGGGTGTTTTGGCGCCCACGGAGTACCTAATGGGGAAATGGAGGTGGAGAGGAAGGGGGAACCATGTCTTCAGGTCTGCTTTGTCTCAAATGCAGGAAATTTACAATCTTAGCCCCTGCTTTCAAATTTCCTACATCACAGCAATATTAGTCGGTTGGGGATAGGACGGTAATCTCAAGCATACAATCAATATTTGCCGACAAGAGTTTGTTTTTGGCGCCCACCGTATGAATCGTGGAGGGAGTAGATTTCGCCGAGGACACATTGTGTTTTGGCGCCCACCGTGTATGAATCCGGGTGAGAGGCGGTTATGTCACGCTCGAAAGTGAAATTACAAACCTACCCCTATCGAAACCTATAGAAATCGACGAGATAGGCTTTATGCGATGTGATAGGAAGTAGTAATTTCCATCTCGCAGATTTTGGTTTCAAGTGTTATCATGATTTTCCCCGCTTCGCTCAAATTTTGCGAGTGCACGCTACTGCCAACTCAATTCGAATCCCGTTTGTATTCTATTTTTTCGGGTGGGACCCTTTTTCGATTGGAATAAAATTCTATATACATCATTTTTTATATATATACTTTCAAAAGCACAACAAAGAATTCTGCTCCTTTATATGTATAATATGCTTTACAAATACAATGATCTCAAAGTCATAAGGTTGAATTCAAAAAATTAAACCAAATTATGTTCTACTAAAATGTATGGATCAAGAATATCTACATATTAAATAACATAGATGCGCGTGAATTCATATGAGTATGCATGTTTGATAGATCAATTTTGGTTCGAGTATGGATTACATGTATCATCATCTCAAATTCAAATATTTGAATCCCTTTTATGTTCACTCATTTCACGTCCATCTGTCTCCTGCATGCATGCTCCTTCATGTAGCTATCACTCTCTTTTCTCCAAATTTCACCAAGACGCTCACTTCATGTTTCTCCTATCCTCGCAAACATGGTCTCTCGACGCCTCCCTTGAGAAGTGTCACACTCTCCCTATCATTATACATTACACGGTTTTCATTATCTCTCACGCTCTCTACCGCTCTCTCATATCACTAGGTACCTAAGTTTTATTTTTCACCGCCACACACACAGTCTCCACTGCCTTTCACTTTGTGTTTCTCTCTATGGGATTCTCTCACACACCCTATATGTCTCTAGATATGAATCATACCACTAAAATTACTCTCTCTCTCTCTCTCTCTCTCTCCTCAGAGACACAACATTTGTTCCGGTCTCCTTCTCGCTCCATCCTGCATCGACATTATTCATTTGTTTACCGATCGACATAACTCCCCCTCTCTCTCTCTCTCACACACACACACACAACTCCTGCTTCCACTCCCTTCCCGACTCACCGTCCCCTCTCACACACACACAAAACTCTCGCTGCACTCTGGCCTCAGATTTCTCTCACAAACATTAATCGACTAGCCTCTAGATAGGTTTATACACCGCACACTCGTGCTTCCACTATCGCATACATGTCTCTCTCCGCCTCCTTGTATCTATGTAGATTTTTCTTCCTTCTTGAGACATGCCCTCTCGATCATGCACACACACACACTATTGCCTCATTTTAAGCCGATACCTCGCACACACACTCTTTTGTGTCTTTGTCACACATGCACTCCATCCTCCTCCTCTCTCTCTCTCTCTCTCTCACACACATGGGCTTTTCGCAACAACTAGCAAGATGCCCATGCTGCATGGAACATGAAGATGCATTTGTATGAGTAGTTTATCTTGTGGAGAAAAGGATGAACAAGGGAAGGCCTTATTTGCAAGTGTGAGAGGGTGTGGGTATCTTTTGCAAAAATTGCCATAGTTTCCTTCCTATCCGTCAGATATAGATCGGACGGCCTATATTAGGTGATGGCAGTACACGATCATCACCGACTATGCTTTTTATAAGAGTCGGGATAAAAAACAGAGTTGGTGATGATGGTGGGCCTGCTATCCAGCAATATAGGCCGTCCGATTTATATCTAACGGATAGGAATGAAACTATGGCAATTTACCCGCACTCCTCTCCACATTTGCAGATAAGGCCTTCCCTCGTTCATCCTTTTCTCCCACAAGATCTTGATGTTCCGTGCAACGCATGGGCATCTTGCTAGTAAGAGTAGAAATTAGACATATACCACTTCTAATCTTGAAACCAACAACATTCCTCCCTTATCTCATCAAAACCACCAAAGGAATATATTTTGAGTGAAACATAACATTTTTTAGTGATATAATGATTTCAAAACTAGACTTTTTTTCTATCAAATCGGTGAATATGTATTAATCTACTCAGATCGTGTGGCAACGCATTGGCACATTGCTAGTAGTTATTATAATTTTGTGGACACCAGACAAACGGTGGAGTACATATACGAAGAGAAGAGGCGACGACGCAATGGTCTCTCGCTGTCCTCAAGCACACATGAGTGTTACGTAAAGGCAACGTTAACAAATAAACCCTAAAACCCTAGGTGCACGATTGCTGCATTCATGGGTACCGGTACATGGTGGAGCGCACCTTTGTAGGAATAGTCAGCTTCGGCGTGGATAATTTGATCCAGAGGAGTTGATGGTCGGGACCACGGTGTGAACGACTTGAGGCGGTGGCTCGCCAATTGCCACAGATCGAGTAGCCACGTTTAAAATATCATTTTTTTAGCGGGGTTAAGATTTCCGATTTTCAATGGCGCGTTATAAGTACTAAGTATTTTTTAGAACGATTGGTATGGAGTGAAAATGGAATTCATAGTACTACCTACTACGCACCTCCTTGGCGTATGGTTGTATGGGTTTATGTTGTGAGATGTTGAACCTGGTAGTTCTAGGGCAAATACTATGTTTAGATTTAGATGTTGGTTTTCAGTAATGAAAATCGAAAGGGGGGCACCCTTCTTTGATTAAAAAAACTACTACCACCGTTCTGGTTTACCAGTCCCCGTCGTTTTTTGGGTCAAAGTTTGTCCATGAATTTTACTTGTAAAATGTGAATGGAAAACGAGATTTTGTTATATGCAAACAAAAAAGGACTGGAGGGAGTGATTGCTCTGACACGGACGCGATCTCTCATAACGCAGGCATTGAACCGGCAGCCGGCCAAGAGGGCCCCACTCGCTGCAGGCCTGGCTGAACACGCCTCGCCAAGATGCAACCGGCTTCGCATCGCCCGCCTTTCATTGAATCCGGCGAGTGCCTTTGGCAACACGCCCTTCCGCCAAAAGAGAGCATTTTAGAACACAAAAAGTGACCAAATATAATTAATCAGGAACTAGAGGTTTTTCTTTATTCATAAGTCTCCTCAATTTTTTTGTCTTTGAAGTGAATCATGGTTGTGGACATTATGTATGAATGTGGAGATATCTGTGAACATGAGTTTGATGTGGAAGTTGAACTTGGAATGTCGGGCTTGCGCGTGAACTATACCATGTCCAATGCTTCGTCTGTTATTGTTTGGAAAATAATTGTTGTTATTACATGACCCAAAAAAAATTGTGCCACATTAGTAGATGCACGGACATCACAATAGGCATGCTGACTGGATTAACATTTGAACCTAGCTACTATGAAGGAAATTTTGTATGGACAACAGTTTTAGATAGCAGGAGACGCCTAGCCCGCTTCGCCTCTCGCTTAGCTTATTTCTGGCTTCTTCCATCTCTTCTTTGGCATGGGTGAAGAGAGCATATGATTGCTCTTTTCGCTTCTTCAGGAACTCATCTACATTCTCAAGGGCTGCTACACGCTTTCATTCAGCCTTTACTAGAGCCACGAGGACACGAACAGCTGACGACTCCACCTGGCTTGTGTGTAATCCAGCATCATCTGGGAATTTTCACCTTGTGTCTAATCCAGCATCTTTAGGGAACTGGCACCTTGTGTGTAATCCAGCCTCATTTTGGAAACATGATCTCGAGGTTGACCATACTTCCCTCCTCGCAGAAATCGCATCCCCGACATGAAGTTACTTTTTTTAGATAATTACTCGAGCAGCCCAGGATCCATTTATTAGAAGCCGATAAATGTAATCGGGAGAAGTGAATTCAAAAGGAAAAAATATATATATAAAACAGACTATAAGGTGAGAACACCCACTTCCTACATCAAGCTAAAAACGAAAGCATTAGGACGATTAAGACTCTTCTTATGACACATCGAAGAACACGAGGCTTAAGAGAAACAGAAACTACAACATATACACATCGAAGAACACGAGGCTAAACGAAAGTAATTGAAAGGGTGTTACTTACCAAAGCTCGCTTTTACGTGTTCGTGCAGCTCCTCTTTAACTTGCCACGCTCCTTGAAGATGTCCCCAATATCCCGTGTTTGGTCTTCATTGCACCTCTGCATGTTCGCACTCGTGGTTTTAAAATCTCAACATGGCAAGAAAAATATACTACTACTAATACTCGCGCATCTTGTGGGCAACATTAAAGCACTGGTCTGCATGTTAGAGCATCCCAACAGAATCGCAACGCGCGGCGCTATAAAAAAGCGTTTACAGTGCTGAGATCGAGAAGTAGAGATAGAGAGTAGAGGATAGTTCTCAGCATACATAGATAAAAAAATAGATTATTCAACTATTCCTCGTCGTCCGACTCCTCCTCGGTGATGTCCTCCTCCGATGTCTACTGTAGGCGTGAAGATACCGATCATCGTCGGATTCCCAGGGCGACGCTGCTCCTAGCCTCATGTTGAATTGAGCGTCCGCCGCCACGCTTGTCCTTGTGATAGGCGGCTCGCCCGCCCTCCTCTTATCTCTCTTCGCCCTCCTTTTCTCGTAGAACTCACGCCGTTGATGATGTCCTGCGGGAAGCGTTGGCGCGCCACAGCGCCATGGCTTCTCGCCCATCTCGGAGATGCCGAGACGGTGCTCCCGCCCGGTTGTCGCGACAATCCTCGCCGCTGATAAGCCGCGGCAGAGGCGCCAGCCTCGCGCCGCCTCCCGCCGACACGCCGGGAAGTTCGATGTTCTATGAGGCCATCCGAGGCGCCACGCCGCCGCGTCGTACGCGCGGGCAGCCTCATTGGCGGTGTCGAAATTGCCGAGGCCGAGGCGCATCCCGTGGAACCGGATCTCGGCGGAGAAGCCACCGGAGGGGCACGCACGGACGCCACGGTATCCCCAAGTTTCCCGGTGACGCGGAGGCATGGTGGCACGGCGGCGGCGAGGCGAGAAAGAGTGGGGAGAAAGCGGTGGCGAGGCATAGAGCGGGGAGAGAGCGGTGGCAAGGCACCGAGCGGTGGGAGGGCGTTGGATTTTATAAAGCGCGCCGGACTGACGGCGCCAAAAAACTAGCGCACGCCTGTCGCTTTCCATACAGCAGCAATCCTTTCCCGACGTCTCTGCTATCTCTACTCTCTTCTCTACTATTATATTTATATTATATTTAATATTTATCTCTACTTCTCTACTCTCTATTTTTTTCTCTACTTTTTCCCTACTCTTATAAAAAACAGAGTTGGCGATGATGGTGTTCCTGCCATCCTGCAATATAGGCCAACTAATTTATATCCGACGGATAGGAAGGAAACTGTGGTAATATTGCAAAAAGATACCCACACCCCTCTCCGCATTTGCAAATAAGGCATTCCCTCATTCATCCTTTTCTTCCACAAGATAAACTACTCATACAAATGCATCTTGATGCGTGCAACGCATGGGCATCTTGCTAGTTCTAAAAAACTATCCATCATTTGCTACACTTCTGGTTGCGTATGAAATACCAACCCAAGCACAGCGCGATACAGAGCGACGCACAATTACAAGCTGATATTCTCGTTGGACAATGGAGGCTATAACCAATTACTTTTATGGGAACAATAGCACCTGTGAAATTTGAAGGGTAGGTATGAACAAAATTGGAACCGCACATGTACCGCTAAGTGATTCAATACACACATTACCAATCGAGGAGGAGAACGATGGTCGCGGCCTCTGTGGAGTCATGGTCGGCAACGGAGTCAGTTCATTGTCCACGACGGTGGTGCTTCAAGGCTGGCGCCGGCTTCCGGAAGCAGATCCGAGACCGTGGAAGACGGTGCCGGGAAGAGGCTCTGTATGACGACGACGGGTGGACTGCCCAGTGCGGCGTATGAGGTCGTCGATGAGGCAGATGCGCTGTGGTGGACGAGTGCGCCGATGTAGAAGGGGAGGAGCACAAAGGCTGCGGTGCCGTGGAGAAGTATATTTTGCGGTGAGGATAGAAAATGGGGAGTATTCAGGTGTACTACTGGGTGCCGGGTGGGGTTGGCTGGGTAGGTGAACTTGAAGTTACGAAAATAGCCCCCTACCAACCGGCCATCCGTAGGCCTGTTTCAAGGCTATGATGGTAACTTCTCCTTTGCTTGAATCAGGTCGCGGAGATTTTCCGCCGACCTCAAAATTTTGTGACACCGAACTCCCGTGTGGCGTGTTGGGTGATTCGGCTAAGCAACTAGCAGTATTACTAGTAAACTCTGCATATTAGGTTTGATCAAGTCAAACTTCCTAAAGTTTGACCAAGTTTATAGAAAAATATAAACATTTACCATAACAGTATATGTATGATGTGAAAGTACATTCAATAATGAATCTAATGGTATTTATTTGTTATTGTATATGTTAATATTTTTTGTTATAAACTTTCTGGGAGTTTACAAAACTTGGTTTTGACCAATGCTAATACGCAGACTTAAATAAAAATGGAGGGTGTACACATTTGTTTTCTTAGTATGTAGTGAATTAATCATTTGTTGAAATTGTGAAATAAATATATTAGGCTACCGACTTGAATGTAATGGTCTATACAATTCAATAGTTACAATCATTGTCAATTCCAAGATGTATACGAGGTCTCATAAGATTTCACAACATGCTCAAACTCGCATAATCCCAGTCAAATGACAATCAAAATGCATTTCATAGTTATTACTTTGTAGGATGCAACAAAACCAACAATAACTCTACATCAGCCATTATAAAAGCAACATTTTGAACATACCCCAATGTGTGAATGAAACGTGCAGAGAGAGCTTGCGAAGATGGAGCAGACAGGGTGGGAAAGATTGTATGTATGTGGACGAGAGAGTAGGAGACAAACCTAACGAAACAGAAAGAGGGAGATAGAGAGAGAAAGAGAGAGGAAGAAGTTAGGTCTGTGAGAAAGATGGAGACATGTAATATACGTGAGATGCGTGTGCATCCGGATTCTGTACACGTGGAAGGAGAAGAGACAACATGTTTGATGAGAGAGCTGGAAAAAGATGGTTGAGAGGGGAAGGATCTCGTGGGTTGAGGGATTGATAAATTTGTGCGGGGGAGAGAGGGATTGGTAATTTAGTGCGAGAGAGAGAGAGGGTGGGGAGGAGTCGGTCCGTCGTCACATCATCCTCGCTTCCAAATGGCCCCGCATTCTCTAGTGCAAAGGTGGTCGCCGCCTTCGATCTCCTCGATGCCCTCTTTGAAGATTGAGGTGTTGTGCATGGGGTCTTGAAAAAGCACAAGCGAGAGTGGTAGCCATATAACATGGGATGGTGTTGTATTGTGTGCTCGGGGGTGGAGGTGTGTGTGTGATGTGTGTTGTGTGTGTGTGTGTGTGTGTGTGTGTGTCAGATATTGAGAGAAAACAAACCTAAGGAGAGAAATGTGTGTGTATGTGACGGAAAGCTACTTGCTAAACAGGGTATTCACGAAGAGATTGTGCGTGTGAGATAGAGAGCGATGTGCGGGCCTTGAGGTGGGCAGGGGCCGGGGGAGGGTGTCAAAATGTGCGCGTTGATGCATGTGTTACATGCAATCGTGTGAGGGACGGACGAATCGAGAGAGATGGTTGTTGTGTTACGGATGCTCCTCTCTCTCTCTCTCTCTCTCTCTCTCACACACACACACACACACACACACACACACACAAGTAAAATAGAAGACCGTTCTCTCATGTATACACAATATCGGCATCTGTCTATGTCTCACTCATGCATGATCATTTGCACATTCACACCTATCTATGTCTCTATCACACGCACACCGTCTCCACATTTCCCTTCCGCCACAACACACATATGGACACATACACACGTTCTCTCTCAGTCACACACACAGGGGCTGTTTGGTTTGAGGGGATGTTTGGTTTGTGACTATGGTTGCCACATCTTGCCACTCCTAAGGTTAGGCAACTTTGACCAATTTAGGAGGGTGTTTGGTTCAAGCCTTACCTTAGGCAATATACTTTTTGCCACACTAGGGCCCCGCATGACATACACTCACAAAGTGTGGCAAGATTCCCTTAGGCTTGCCAACTTGTGGCTCATTTTAAAGAACAAACCTTAGGCAAGTGTGGCAAAAATTGTGTGGCAAAATGTGGTTCCTAGGCCTCAAACCAAACAGCCCGTAAGTTTGCCTAAGGTTGCCACACCTAAGGTTAGGCAAGTTTGACCAACTTAGGTGGGTGTTTGCTTCAAGCCACACCTTAGGCAAGCCACATTAGGGTCCCACATTACATACACTCAAAAAGTGTGGCAAGATTCCCTTAGGCTTGCCAACTTGTGGCTCTCATTTTGAAGAACTAACCTTAGGCAAGTGTGGCAACATTGTCTCTATGACAAGTGGGCCATAGGGGCAATAAAGTGTGGCAAGCCAAAGTGTGGAAAAAACCAAACACATGCCAACTAAACTGTGGCTGCCAAATTTTGGCTTGGCAAACGGTGGCTGGGAACCAAACAGCCCCAAAATCAGTATTAAAAAAAACTAGGGCGCACCTAAAACGTCCAAATCCAAATAAACACGAACTGGAGGTAAATTCAAATATACGGAAATATTGTAGCGTCAAGAACTTTTCCCGGATAAAAAAAAGTTGAGTAATATTCGGGGATTGTTTTCACACACACAAAAAGGTTCGGTGGATGTCCTTCGAGCGCGACACGGTGATGCACCGTTTGATCGACCGCGCGGCCGGGGTTCACGCGCTTGCACCGGATTCCGTATCGTGGCTGTGGTAACTAATAAAAGCGCTGCCTAAGTCTAATGTTTACGTGTACTAGTACGGTTTCTTTTTAAGTTTGACCAAAACTAAAGAAAACTAAAATAAGCACCCATACGCTCAATCATCAATATGACGCCGCCGCCCAAGCATGCCGGGCGCTCACCGCCCGCCAACAATTTCTCGCCCATCACCGCTGTCGCCGCCAAGCCGAAGGCTCGCCCACTCACGCTGCTCTGCGCAGTCCCTCCTCGCGATGCCACCGCGCTTCCAAGCACGCGAGCAGCTGGTGGAGCCGCGTCTATGCACATAGCATACGAAGAGGAGGACGAGCGCGTGCTCCAGCACGCCGGTGAGGAGGAACTAGCGTGTCATTGTCGTCTCCGCCCACGCCGGAGGAGGCGCGCATGGTGGCTGTCGCGGCGAAGTCGGTCGCTGCTGCCGAGCCCGCAAACCGGTGTGGACGCTGAATCTACCTTCGAGACCTTGAATGCCACGTGGATCCTGCAATCTGAAGGAGCAATTTGGGTCGATCGACTCTTGTGAGCCGTTTGATGCAACATGGATAGCTAGAAGGGCTTCTTCAACCTCCCAAATAGATGCACGGTTCATCTTCTCAGCCCGCCACACGCCTAATCATTGCCGCGCCGCCGCACTCTCCTCGAACCGCCCGCCACCGCCATGCTCCCCACCCCGCCATCCGCTTAACCCCGGCACGATCCATTTTTTTCCGCGAACTGCATTCCACACCCAACACTCATAAGATAGATCATGGGCACTTCGTCAGTTTTCTTCCTTCACTCCGTCGAACTTCTTTCACAAATCGACCGACCCAAATTATACTACTAGTACGAACGTATTAACTATAGTAGGAACGCTGAAGATACGAAAGCAAGAGTACCAACTGCAATAAGAACAGTAGTAAGACATAGTACTAGTACTACCGCATGCATACTAAAGAGTTCAAATAACGAGAAAGAACATAAACATAGTTCTCGCCGGGCCTCAAAGACAACACACCCTTGAAAATAAACTAAGCAACTAGTCCGCTTGACACCGCAGAGAGAACCAGATGAGCGACGCATCGCCACCTACTCGAGTCCGAGTCCACGCCCTCGACTTTGTCCTCGTCCCTCTTCCTCTTCGCCGACGCTTCTTTGCTTGAACCAGGACCTTTGGGCTCGCTTCTTCATCCAACCCTTGTAGATATTTAAACAAATGTAGGCATCCATTGCTGCGTACAGGATGTGATCTTCATCTAATGTCTTCGACTCCCATGCATGATGAAACTCGTGAAGAGGTTTCTTCAGTTTACCGTACGATTGATGAACCATGGCTCCTGCCAGGGTCAGCATTGAAGGCTGATCAAGGGAGGGCACCAGCCCTTCCTTCTGGAGGTCGAAGGGGTCGCCGACAACGAGGCCTATCCGACCCAGGATTTCCTTGTCGTTCCTAAAGTCTACAAGAACGAATTTGATTCGCCGCCCTTGAGGAACTTCTTAAATTCCTCGCACTCAACGTCGGCATGGCATATGTGGTAGACCAAGCATAAGTCATGCACACAAACCTCGATCACGGCGGGCTTCTTCTTCTCTGCCTCCTTTAGTTTCTTCTCGCTTCCTGTGACTGTGGTGTACTCAACATCTAGCCCAAATGACCCACTCATCATTTGAGTTTTCAAACATGCGCTTGAAGCGAGCAAGGCATTCTTTCACCGCTATGGAAGAACGGGTGTAGATGACGTCGAACTCATCGCCGGTGATTGTTCTAACATTGTACTCACCGCCGATCATGGAGATTTGGGACGCCATGGATTTGGGAGGAGGGTTAGGATTAGTGGAACTTCCGTAATGTGGAAGGACGGGACGACTGGGAGCGAACTGTTGTAAGGTACTGTACTAGTAGAAGACGGGGACGAGTAGGGCATGCGAACGGCGTGGGGTTGCTGGCTTGCCCGGTGGATAAACGGCTGCAAGCCCCCAAAGAGTTCTCGAGAACTATGCGGGACCCACTAGATGTCATGTCTACTAGACCCATATCGTAGGCCTGACGGTATAGCTTCTGCCTGTTTGCACGCCATGCCGGCTTGTGTGTAACTTCAATTAATTTCGTCAACCGGCGCGCCTCCCACGACCTTCGCCTCCTCAAGGTGGTCGCGCTTCTTTGAGACTTCGATCGCTATAAATGAGCAAAAAATTTTATGCACTCAAGATGCATGATACTCCCTCTGGTCCTTTTTACTCACAACCGTTTATACTAAAAATATCAATATCTACAATACTGATTATAATGAGTAGTATAAAGCACCTCTTGGCTGGGTTAGATTTTTTTTGGGTTAGTTGAGTTCAAAATAACCCAAACTAACTCTAACACATGGATCCAAACAGGGCCAAGGTTAGCTATTAGAGTACTACTACCTCCCTTCTAGTTTAAAGGGCTCGATTCAAAATGTTGACCTACTCTTAGCAAGATAGAGGCGGTGGAATAGTTTTTGTAGTTTCACAAAAAAATGTGTTTACTAATGCATCCATGAACACTAGTTACTCTAACCCCCCTCTCTTCTTTAATTCTTTGCCACATCAGCATGTTTGCTATTCCCGTGTGCATGATACCAGTTAAGATACCACCATTATGGCCAGCCTTAATCATCGCATGCAATAATTTAGTGCACCTTGAAATATGAACATGTGTGGGGCGTGTATGTTTTTAATGACTTGAGACTATACCTAGCCCGGCATGCAAGATGAGATTTATTATGCACCGTTCCCCATACCTGCAGGAAGCCTGTTCGTCTCCAAATATTTTCCTCTCCATGTGTGGAAACAATATGCCCCGCCAGACTCTCCTTCTCCCTCCGTGGTCCCACCACTCCACCCCTGGTGGAAAAAACCTGCATGCATGACTCTCCTCCCCCGCGCTCGTCCAATCCATACAGACCAGCAATATTTCCACCCCTTCCCTCCCCGTAATTTACTCCAACAAATATGCCCATCAGAAGTTGTTACTTAACCGCAGGTGCATTGGTTCATCGACATATGGGCCCGGCAGGGTCCGCCCACATGTCGCTGACGAATCGACCCGCAGCTAAGTCGGTGTAGCTCACCCATATCTTACGAGGGTGTGCCATTGCTCGCTATAAATACCGCGCCTCCCACGACATCGCTATCTCCTCCCCTCATGTTCACGTTCATCGCTATCTCCTCCCTCCCTCTCACGCCGACCACCATGGCATCGCCTCCCAAGCCCTAGGCGCCCTCGCCGCACCGGGCGGACGGGCCACGTCGCTGCCTGCCTCGCCGCCACTAGTCGAGGAGGACGCGTCGGCGCCTGCCTCGCCGCCACTAGTCGAGGAGGAAGCGCCGGCGCTCCGCCTCGCCATGACGCCACGCGTCGCTGCCCGCCTCCTTGCTGCCACTAGTTGAGGAGGACGCGTCGGTGCTCCGCTCCTCGCCGGGACGCGGCCGAGGTGGACGCGCCGGTGTTCCCTAATCTCGCCAAAGACTTTCTGGCCGGAGGACGCCAGCGGCTCCCCGCTACGAGGAGAACGCCGCGCCGCCCGCCAAGCCCCCAGCCTTGAGTAGCTTTGGAAAGAAATGGATGTCGCCTTGTGGGAGGCTTAGCCTCCAGCAGAGCGCGCCAAAATAGAGGCGGAGAAGAAGGCCGAGGAAGAGAAGCGCACCGTAGAACAAGCTGCCTGGGAGGCCTATGTCGCGTCCGAGAGAGTCAGGCAATTGGCTCTGTGGCCGAAGGCTCGGGCGAGGGCCGAACGGGTGGCAGAGGACGACGCGTCGAAGCCCTAAGTGCTGGGCCCAAGCGCCTCATCTACGCTTGGCGGTACATGGACCGGTGCACGCTTCAAGCAAGGAGGAGTACTTGTTGGCGCCCGGATCACCACACCGGTGAGATCGGCCGCCACCGGGCAAGCCGCCAATCAGCACCTCGCGAGTTGCGAGGCTGAGGAAGAGGCGTTGTGTGTTGCTGGCTGGAAACGGCCACGCACACAGGCACTGTGGCGTGCCGCAAGCGCCTCGCGAGCGCCGTGGCTTTGAGGAGGAGTATAATTTTTGTTTCATAAGGCGATCTCATTAGTTTTGGGACGCAAATGATAAATCCCGAACGTTCAGGAATTTTTAGCGTCCTTGATTAAGTATGTAAAAGGGAAAGTTTGGAATCCTTGTGTATTCATACGCATTTTGTAAGTACGTGCATATAGCACAAACTTTACCATATACTATCGCACTACACGTCTCTCTCTATATGTTTGCAGACTGTGCTACTCCCTCCGTCCAGGTCAATAAGTCATCTTTGGTTGTGCACCGTGACCAAGAAGTAGGGAAGACTTATACACCTAGACAGAGGGAGTACTACTATTACTTATGTACGTGCAAATGCACGTTTTAAAACTACGACGCGGTTTTTGTAAAAGTAGAAAAACAACACTAGTCAAGCTTGTGAAACGATTCAATGCAAAACAAATGCAAAAATTCTCGTTTGATTGTTTACTTTTAGCTTCCTTCTCTGTGGTTATTTCTCTGTCGTACTTTGTACGGAGTATCTCACTGGTCGGAAAGGCATGCAAATTCCCAAACCGCTTCCTACACCCTGTATCTAATTTTTTGCCTAACGAGTTGTGCCATGCAATTGGAATTCCAACTTGAGTACTACTACTAGTAGGAGTACATGGGGCCAGTTCTTTTAGGCTTCTAGATTAGTAATCCCATAACTACTACCTCCGTCCTGGTTTATTGGTCCCCATTGTAATCAGGTCAAATTTTGATCATAAATTTAACTAATGAAATGTTAGTGCATGTCACATGCACTAACATTTATCGCTTAAATCTTTGGTCAAAATTTAGCACAAATTACAATGGTGAGGAATAAACCAGGACGGAGGTACTACTAGTAGTAGTTTAGAAGCCCAAATAAATGAGTGAGGCGCCTTAATGTTACTTCCAAGACCGTGTGACTAGTCTTATGGGAAAAGTTGGGGAAGCCGCCAAAAGAACTGGCCCTAGGAGTAGTAGCTAGGGATACTAGGAGTAGTAGCTAGGGATCGAGTGTGCAAGATGAACCGGAGAAAGTAAATGCAGAGAGATGAAATGCAAAAAAGACGGAGGGATGTGATGGTTGCTTGTCCGTTTATTTTACTAGGCCACTTATTACTGGGAGTGGTTGGGTTTGGTGATATGATGGCTTTACTGCCAAGGCCACGAAGCGGGTGAGACTCCCGTGCAGCGCCGTCCTCTACACTTGTACGACTACATTGGTCGTGGTTTATCCCCCATTGAATTTGACTGAAGATTTAACTGACAAAATGTTAGTGCATGTCAACAAAAACAATATAGTTGGATTCGTATTTGAACATAGTTTTCAATGATACTCCTATAATTTTAGGTGACATGCATCATCATTTATCATACTATATATAATGTTAGTACAATTTTTGGTCGCATACTAATCTATAGTAAGGTGCCGTATGCTGCAACGGAAGAGTGAAATGCATTGATCGGGGAGTTGTTTATTTTGACAAAGGATGTGGGGGTCATCTCATGTGTAACGGGTATCGATAGGTTTGTTCGGATATTACTTCATCACTAGAGCTCACAAACATCAGGGTGAAATAGATAAAAAAGAATCTTTTGCAAACAAAAGCGTTCAACTGTTCAACCTGCATCCAAAACTTGTGAAGAAATAACTCTTATTGTGCTTTGCATGAAATGATCTTCAAGAATTAGTTTTTGAGTATCCATTGTTATACATGTTGGCTACAGATGACATGGCACTTTCTTATAGTCAACAGATTGGCCATATACTATTTAAGTATTAACCATGCCCTTGTACACCTAGACGAGGGATTAAATCAGGATGACTTGGAAGGGGGCAGAGGATATGTAAGAAATGGTTCATCATAAGTCTTTCACCAGTACTGAAGTAAAAAATTCATACATGGAAGATTCTAGACTAAACCATAAATGGATACACTTTTTATTCATGCGCGATACTCCAATAGAGCAAGATCATGCATGGAAGTCTCCACATGCTTAGACAATGGATTACATTGAGCGAAGAGTAATGATCAACATTTAACTTGATAATGCAGATGTCCAGTGAACCTCCTTGGAGTCCCCTGCACATCGTTGGGGTTCAAATAACACTGTGCGCTTTCCATGTCCACATCGGCGGGAAATTCCCAGCTCAGCAGAGTCCAAGTATGCTTGGCGTAGCCAGTGTCGCCGCCCACATACTTCCGAGGGGTAGTAATAGTGAGCACGCACCCGTACATCGGCCTCGATGTCGAACACTGTCAAGGCGTCGCCTCGACGCACACACTACGAGATGTGGTGGTGCCCTGCTGGCCTTCGCCGGTGGCCATGATCAAGAGGAAGACGCTGCCGTCCTCCTCCGAGACTAGCAAAGTGGGCGCCGATCCTCCAAATGACTCGCACGGTGAACGGGTAGCACGCCTCGTAATAGATGTTCTTCGCCAAGGGCCAGTAGGTGATTGCCGCACGCACAAGGCCGTGATGCACGATGTCCGGCGAGCCCCAAAACGGCACCGCACTCATACAAGTAGACTTAAGGGCCTTGGAGGCATCGACCAGGCCGCCCATGAAACGGGAGGGCTGTCAGAGGGGACGTTCTTTCAGCTTGAATATATGAGCAAGTTACTACGAGATTTACTACAAAATAAATCATGACGCCTATAACAGAGATTAAACTAATCATGCGAACTAGCATAGTAGATGAACAGATCGAATCTAGGACACAGACTAGAAATATGAATTCTACCACGATTTCGAACAGGAAGGACAGAAACACATACGGTGCAACGGGAGCAGCACCATTGGCATTGAGGTTGTCGCCCATGTCGTTGAGGAAGAGGTTGCCGAGGTCGGGAAGAAGTCGTCTGCTAGCGATCGCGAAACACGCTCCCCAAATTTCAACAGCGCCACCGAATGGAGCGCAGGAGGGAGTGGTAGAGGGCACGCTATGCGGCCGAATGGAGCGCAGGAGTAGCCCACAAAGCAGTACATGGTGCTCCTCCCTAGTCTCTATTCTTATCTCTATCTCTACTACTCTTCTTTGTTTTTTATAATATACTAGTTGTAGTTGTCAAATCAAATAGTACTGCGCTGTCCACTGCACGCCCGGCTGAACACGCCTCCTCGCCTCCATCAAACCCCTCCGTTAAACCCACATGCAAACCGAGAAACCTACTCCGGCCCACTGGAGGAAATTTGCCGGTTGCCGTTGGAGAATAATAGAGTCACGTCCAATCCATTTGAGTTAATTGTGTGTATGATTCTCCCTCTATAAAAAGTTAATTGCATCCTTAATCTTGTATTCTAAGTACTCATGGGTTCCACTGCCAAGACAAAGGTACATGACTTGCAGTGCTGGCTACAGATTCACATGTAAAGTTAAAAAGAAACAAATCCATGACTTGCAGGATTGGAGTTAGCACCGATGGCGGTTCGTAGTCATTCCACGCTCGGGCATTGAAGTTTGTAACTATTTTAGATTACAACATACTACTCCTCCGGTGCTAGTAGTAGAGCAGAGTCCTACTCCACTACTACTCTACTCAAGCAAGTTAGGGCATAGTAGCAGAAATCTTGAGGGAGTACCAAGATCGTGATCACTCAAGCAAGTTGTCCGACTTTGATATGACCCTACGCTGCTAGTATGTGTCTCAGAAGTCAAGTGGCATGTCAGTAGTCATCATCACCGTGCACTTCCCAAAGACATATTCGCTTCTCCATCTTTGTCCGCTCTTCCATCCCCACTAAGGCGCCTCCCCCCCTCGTCCGAAACCCAAGCACTAACAATGGCAGAACCGAGCAGCGTCCGCCGAAAGAGTGGCTGGAATTCGCTCCCCACAGAGGTAATCAAGCTCATTGTTTCGCGTGTGGACAATCTCAACACCATGCCGCCGCCACGTGCTCGCCGGGGCTGTACCGTTACTCAAAGCCCTCAAGCCGTAGCTTTTAAGCCAGCTCCTTGCTTGCCGATGCCGCCGATCTTCAAAACGGGCGTGTCACGCAAAGATAACGATCGTAGGGTGGCGAGCATCAACCCCTTGATCTGCGATCCGATCCCCGCCACCCTCAACTACATTAACGGTATGTACTGGGTCGGCATGAACATCGCCTTGGATGGTGCTCGCCGACGGTCAGCGCTCGTGGAGGTCTACACCGGCGCATTGATCCCCTTCCTTCGATTAACACTGCACTGCTTTGGCACCGCTGCTAGAATACTCAGAATCTTACAAGAGCCAACATGATACCAAGTTTGATTTGCTCAAGGTTGTAATCTCGCCAAGTGCCCACAAGATCTCGCGAATTATAAAGACTTCGTGCTAATTGTGTTCTTCAACCATGGTCTCGCCTATCTCGATGTGTCACCGCGTAAGTGGATAAATCAAGACGTCCATCGCAGGATCATACATCCTCCATGGTTCTCGATGCCATTAAACACAAGGGCTTCATTTACGCTGTCGACTCCTTCTATGGATGGGCGTATTCTTTGGCCTACTCCGATCCTTCGCTACAAACGGCTGTTACAGCAGTATGTTACTTTCCTATGATATCATGATGGCTTGCTTATATTACTGTCAACATTTACTGAAAAAATATTCATGCTCATAACATGCTGTTCTTAAGATTGACTACATCAAGAGCCCTTTTTTATTTGACTCCAACTTTTTTTTGAGGGTTATTTGACTCCAACTTGATATGATGTTGTAGGCCGCCTGGTGTCCCTACCCTTCCTAATCCCAGAACCTTTCAAAGAAAAGCGGCATGGCAGTTGCAGGTGGTTCCTGGCTCGATCAGACGACGACGAATGATTGATGATCGTCGCGACGCATCGGACGTGTTGTTTCGCGGAATACAATCACAGCCCAATCGCAAGGTCGCTGAAAGCGTGATCTCAGCTTCTCTGGGCCTTCAGGAATTTTTGACTGGAGGTTGGTAAGTAGCCTTGGTACACGCTCTCTGTTTGTCGGACTAAATTATCCGATTAACCAGGAGATAACCAACGGCAAGGATCATGATGGCAGCGTGGTTTCATTCATCAGGCAAAACTGTGTGTACACATCATACATGCGTCTCTGCATGCACCATACCCTGATATGTGCCGCCACGCTCTGCAGCCCAAAGTAGGAGAGAGGGTCGCAAGTATCGTGACTTGACCCGCCGGGCTGGAGTTTCCCCGTCAGCACCCATCTGGTTCAAGCCGTCACCAATCTCCACAGCTTAATAAATAGTAACGTCTAATTGAGCCGCTTAGTTAGATGCATACACTTGGTGTAGTAGGATCTTTATTTAGTTTGATGCATACACTTGTTCTTTTTGGTAGCCCTTTTGTAATGATGGCTGATGTTTGGTTTGGAAGAGAGAGCTGCGTCTTCACTCTTCTCCGCCTCGCTTATCGCTTCGCTTGCACCCCAAATTTCGGTTCTTGCCGCTGCTTTTTTGAATGTACAATCAGTAGTATATTTCATCTGTTGGTTGAATAAATGTGTTGTTGGTTGAATAAATGTGTTGTTAGAACAACAAACACAATGTTTTGGAAGTCGTTGCACGGTTCGATCCTTTAGTGCCCCGTACCATACGTAGCGCATACTATTTTTCGTACGGAACACATTTTCCACTTGTTGATAACATGCAACCCACTAATGAAGGCCCGGTAGAGAAGCCCATAATTAACTGGAAGGGAGGCTCTCACATGAATCCGGCCCAGGTACATTCTCATGGTCCCCTAAACATAAATAAGTAAATAAATAAATAAAGCTAAATGCTCATGCACCAATTCTTTAAATTCACGAATTAACAGGAGGATATTATTTCCTATGATAGTGTCGTTAAATTCAGTCGATATTGTTCTTCGGCAAAGATAGCGACCAGTCTTCTTTCTCCCAGCATTTTCTTCCTGCAACCAGCGGACTCACGCAAATCGTCGTCAACGTCGTAGAATAGATCCGGTCCATTTTATTTTTCAATAAGAATGTCCAACCCAGCCCAGACATTGGCGACAACACTTTATCCTCCGCTTGGTGCGCCACAAGGGCGCCGTCCGCCCTGTCAACATAGTTTTTTTGAAACGGTCCCTATCAACATAGTGAATCGGGAGAGGACCTGTAGTTGTGAGTATGATAGTATGGACCCACCGTGTCCACTCCCTAACACAAGCAAGTGCCTCTTTACTACTCAGATGAACCCCTGCTTTTTACTCTAATCCACCCCGCCGATATATGGGACCCACATCATTTTCAACGTATAGTCAATTAACGACGTAATTGCACAACTTTTTTAGTAGTAATTGGAGGATCAGGCTATAAACCTGGGTTGTGCGGTCTCTCGTGGTCTGCCTAACAACATGACCAGCCCAACAGTTTTTTCTTTGGGAAAATAGGTAGCCCAAGATTTCTTTTTGAAGAATACCCAAGCTAGGCATATTTGTTTTCTCCGACTTTCATTGGGCTGCAAATATTTCAAGACGAGGAGGGATGCATTCCGCCTGGCCAAAGAGTATGGTCAAGGTCCGTTAAAAGTAATATCAAAAGGGGTTGAAAATTCCAAAAAATTATAGCAAATGGGATATTAGTTTTTTTTGTTTTTGTTCTTCAACGATATCTTATAATGATTTCATTGGATTTAACATGACATAGTACTAATTTATTTTTAAAGTTGTTTTAGTATGCCTACTAATTTTTGGATTAAGAATATTTTGTTCCCCAGCAATAATTTGCGAATTTTCAAAATTTCCCACATATTTAGTTAATTTTTTTACCCTGGTACTGACCAGAAAATGGGCAGCAATTCTAAAAATGGAAAACGGGCTGCAATAAATTTCATATGAATTAGAAAATGAGTAAAAATTATAAAAATAATAGCAAATGGGCTGTACACGCCACAGATTTCGAGGTTGACTTGTTTATGCAAGGCTTTGTCAGTCAACACACGATTCTAGCAGCAGTGACTGTTGGATGTTGCTACCTCTTGAGCACTGCGTTGGTTTTCCCTTGAAGAGGAAAGGGTGATGCAAAGAAAGTAGCGTAAGTATTTCCTCGCTTTTTGAGAACCAAGGTATCAATCCAAGAGAAGACCATGCACGCAGTCCCTCGCACCTACACAAACAAATAAATCCTCGCAACCAACGCAAATAAAGGGGTTGTCAATCCCTTCACGGTCACTTACGAGAGTGAGATCTGATAGATATGATAAGATAATATTTTTGGTATTTTTATGATAAAGATGCAAAGTAAAATAAAAGGTAATAAAAATAGCTAAGTGTTGGAAGATAGATATGATGGAAAATAGACCCGGGGGCCATAGGTTTCACTAGAGGCTTCTCTCGAGAGCATAAGTATTACGGTGGGTGAACAAATTACTGTTGAGCAATTGACCAATTGAGCGAAGTTATGAGAATATCTAGGTATGATCATGTATATAGGCATCACGTCCGAGACAAGTAGACCGACTCCCCGCCCGCATCTACTACTATTACTCCACACATCGACCGCTATCCAAAGATGCATCTAGAGTATTAAGTTCATAAGAACAGAGTAACTCTTTAAGCAAGATGACATGATGTAGAGGGATAAACTCATGCAATATGATATAAACCCCATCTTGTTATCCTTGATGGCAACAATACAATGCGTGCCTTGCTGCCCGTACTGTCACTGGGAAAGGACACCGCAAGATTGAACCCGGTTAAGCACTTCTCCCATTGCAAGAAAGATCAATCTAGTAGGCCAAACCAAACCGATAATTCAAGAGACTTGCAAAGATAACCAATCATACATAAAAGAATTCAGAGGAGATTCAAATATTGTTCATAGATAAACTTGATCATAAACCCACAATTCATCGGTCTCAACAAACACACCGCAAAAGAAGATTACATCGAATAGATCTCCACAAGAGAAGGGGAGAACATTGTATTGAGATCCAAAAGAGAGAAGAAGCCATCTAGCTAATAACTATGGACCCAAGGTCTAAGGTAAACTACTCACACATCATCGGAGAGGCTATGGTGTTGATGTAGAAGCCCTCCGTGATCGATGCCCTTCCCGGGCGGAGCTCGAAAAAGGCCCCAAGATGGGATCTCATGGAGTGCGAGAAGGTTGCGGCGGTGGAATTAGGTTTTTGGCTCCGTATCTGGTAGTTTGGGGGTACGTAGGTATATATAGGAGGAAGAAGTACGTCGGTGGAGCAACATGGGGCCCACGTGGGTGGAGGGTGCAACTATTCCAACCAAACGAGCAAACGAGCCAAGTAAGACATCAAGGAAAACGAAAAGACGAACAGAAGAAGGGCGAAGAAAACGGCAAAGGTGAAGTGGGGGAGAGGAAAACGAGAGGCAAATGACAAATAATGTAATGCAAGGGATAACAGTTTGTGATGGGTACTTGGTATGTCTTGACTTGTGCGTAGACTCCCCGGCAACGGCACCGTAAATCCTTCTTGCTACCTCTTGAGCAATCGCGTTGGTTTTCCTTGAAGAGGAAAGGGTGATGCAAAGTAAAGTAGCGTAAGTATTTCCCTCAGCTTTTGAGAACCAAGGTATCAATCCAAGAGGAGACCACGCTCGAGTCCCACGCAACTACACAAACAAATAAGAACCTCGCAACCAACGCAATAAAGGGGTTGTCAGTCCCTTCACGGTCACTTACAAGAGTGAGATCTGATAGAGATGATAAGATAATATTTTTGGTATTTTTATGATAAAGAGTAAAAGTAAAGAAAGCAAAATAAACGGTGCCAGAAATAGCTTGTTGACGGAAGATTAATATGATGGAAAATAGACCCGGGGGCCATAGGTTTCACTAGTGGCTTCTCTCAAGATAGCATAAGTATTACGGTGGGTGAACAAATTACTGTCGATCAATTGATATAATTGAGCATAGTTATGAGAATATCTAGGTATGATCATGTACATAGGCATCACGTCCGTGACAAGTAGACTGACTCGCCGTGCATCTACTACTATTACTCCACACATCGACCGCTATCCAAAGATGCATCTAGAGTATTAAGTTCATAAGAATGTAATAACGCTTTAAGCAAGATGACATGTTGTAGAGGGATAAACTCATGCAATATCATATAAACCCCATCTTTTATCCTCGATGGCAACAATACAATACGTGTTGTTTCCCCATCACATCGATCGAGCACCGTAAGATTGAACCCAAAGCTAAGCACTTCTCCCATTGCAAAAAGATCAATCTAGTAGGCCAAACCAAACCGATAATTCAAGAGACTTGCAAAGATAACCAATCATACATAAAAGAATTCAGAGAAGATTCAAATATTGTTCATAGATAATCTTGATCATAAACCCACAATTCATTGGATCTCAACAAACACACCGCAAAAAAAAAGTTACATCAAATAGATCTCCAAGAGAATCGAGGAGAACTTTGTATTGAGATCCAAAGAGAGAGAAGAAGCCATCTAGCTAATAACTATGGACCCGAAGGTCTGAGGTAAACTACTCACACATCATCTGAGAGGCTATGGTGTTGATGTAGAAGCCCTCCGTGATCGATGCCCCTCCCATGGAGCTCGAAAAGGCCCCAAGATGGGATCTCATGGGTACATGAAGGTTGCATGGCGGTGGAATTAGGTTTTTGGCTCCGTGATCTCGTAGTTTGGGGGTACGAGGTATATATAGGAGGAAGAAGTACGCCGGTGGAGCAACGTGGGGCCCACGAGGGTGGAGGGCGCATCTGGGGTAGCGCCCCTACCTCGTGCCCTTCGGGTTGATGTCTTGACGTAGGGTCCAAGTCCTCTGGATCACGCTCGATTCCAAAATCACATTCCCAAAGGTTTCATTCCGCTTTGGACCTGCTTTGATATTCTTTTTCATGAAACTACGAAATAGGCAAAAACATCAATTCCGGGCTGGGCCACCGTTAATAGGTTAGTCCCAAAAATAATATAGAAGTGTATAATAAAGCCCATTAATGTCCAAAATGTAATATAATATAGCACGGAACAATAAAAATTATAGATAATGCTTGGAGACGTATCAAGCATCCCCAAGCTTAATTCTTGCTCGTGCTCAAGTAGGTAAATGATAAAAACAGAATTTTTGATGTGGAATGCTACTTGGCATAATTTCAATGTAATTCTCTTAATTGTGGTATGAATATTCAGATCCGAAAGATTTAGGACAAAAGATTAATATTGACATAAAAATAATAATACTTCAAGCATACTAACTAAGCAATTATGTCTTCTCAAAATAACATGGCCAAAGAAAGTTACCCTACTAAATCATATAGTCTGGCTATGCTCTATCTTCACCACACAAAATATTTAAATTATGCACAACCCTGATGACAAGCCAAGTAATTGTTTCATACTTTTAGTGTTCTCAAACTTTTTCAATCTTCACGCAATACATGAGCGTGAGCCATGGACATAGCACTATATGTGGAATAGAATGGTGGTTGTGGAGAAGACAAAAAAGGGAGAAGATAGTCTCACATCAACTACGCGAATCAACGGGCTATGGAGATGCCCATTAATAGATATCAATGTGAGTGAGTAGGGATTGGCATGCAACGGATGCACTTAGAGCTATAAGTATATGAAAGGTCAGCAAAAGGAACTAAGTGGGTGTGCATCCAACTCGCTTGGTCACGAAGACCTAGGGCATTTTGAGGAAGCCCGTCATTGGAATATACAAGCCAAGTTCTATAATGAAAATTTTTCCACTAGTATCTGAAAGTGATATCATAGGAGACTTTCTATCATGAAGATCATGGTGCTACTTTGAAGAACAAGTGTGGTAAAAGGACAGTAACATTGACCCTTCTCTCTTTTTCTCTCATTTTTTTATTTGGGCCTTTTCTTATCTTTTTTTTTTGCCTCTTTTTTTTCGTCCGGAGTCTCATCCCGACTTGTGGGGGAATCATAGTCTCCATCATCCTTTCCTCACTTGGGACAATGCTCTAAAAATGATGATCATCACACTTTCATTTACTTACAACTCAACAATTACAACTCAATACTTACAACAAAATATGACTCTATGTGAATGCCTCGTGATGTAAGGATATGCAATGAATCAAGAGTGACATGTATGAAAGAATTATGAACGGTGGCTTTGCCACAAATACGATGTCAACTACATGATCATGCGAAGCAATATGACAATGATGGAGCGTGTCATAATAAACGAAAGCGGTGGTAAGTTGCATGGCAATATATCTCGAATGGCTATGGAAATGCCATGATAGGTAGGTATGGTGGCTGTTTTGAGTAAGGTATATGGTGGGTGTATGATACCGCTAAACGCAAGGTATTAGAGAGGCTAGCAATGGTGGAAGGAGGAAAAGTGTGTATAATCCATGGACTCAACATTAGTCATAAAGAACTCATATACTTATTGCAAAAATCTACAAGTTATCAAAGCAAAGTATTACGCGCATGCTCCTAGGGGGATAGATTGGTAGGAAAAGACCATCTCTCCCCCGACCGCCACTCATAAGGAAGACAATCAATAAATAAATCATGCTCCGACTTCATCACATAACGGTTCACCATAATGCGTGCATGCTACGATAATCACAAACTTTAACACAAGTATTTCTCAAATTCACAACTACTCAACTAGCATGACTCTAATATCATCATCTCCATATCTCAAAACAATTATCAAGCATCAAACTTCTCATAGTATTCAACACACTCACAAGAAAAATTTTACTAATCTTGAATGCCTATCATAATTAAAGCAAATTACCATGCTGTTTTGTAGAAATCTCAAAATAGTCTAAGTGAAGTATGAGAGAACAATAGTTTCTATAAAACAAATCCACCACCGTACTCTAAAAGATATAAATGAAGCACTAGAGGAAAATCCACCACCGCCCAATCCAGCGTCGGCGAGACCGCTTGCTCCTGCCTCCAAGTGGCCGGCTGTGCTGCCGTTGAGACCTCATCGCCCCCTACTACTCCCACCGCTAGCCAGGCCCTGCAGCGACGGCAGCCTCACACCGCAGCCGAACGAGTGAACCTCAGATTCTCTCCGCGTGGCATCCACCGCCGCTGTCTTCCCCGGGTTCGCGTCGTCCCTTCCTAGGCCTACTCAGTCGTCCACCGCCTTGGTGCTCTCGGCCAAGGCGTGGTCAATGTGATCAACGAATCGACTTCCATCGAAAGAGTACTATACGTGGAGAGGCCGACAATTGAGTCCACGACCACAGCCCAGCTTTTTTGTGATTTGTCAAGTAAGTCGCTTTGTCAGGCCTGCTGGGCTGCAAATCTTTCAAGACGAGGAGAGCTTTCATTCGGCTGGCCGAGAAAATGGCCTATCAATAATGAGAAATGGGTTGTACATTTCTGAAACACATCAAACCGGCAATTAGTTTCAAATTTCTTTTTTTCATTTCGAGATTTTAAATTACATTAATTTTTATGCATGGACAATTTGTTGGATTTTATATTGATATACATTTATTTTTAAAATCAGTTTGAATGTGACTCGAAATTTTGGCATTAAAAACAGTTCGGACCTCACCGAAATATGCAAAGTTTCGTATAATTTTTTAACCGTGGCCACAATATGGGCTGTAATGCTAACAAAAAGAATTTGGGATACAAAAAATTCCTTAAGTATTAGCAAATGGGCTGTTTTTTATTAGTAATAATGGCAGATGGGCTGTATGCTGTTTTTCATAGTTTTGAGGCTTTACTAAAAAAAAGGTTGACGACAGCAAAGTGATTGTTGGATGTCCATCCAACGGCCGTCAGGCTTCTTCAATCTCTGCTCTTCTGCTCCGGCCGCTCAAACAAGCGCCCGTGGACTGCCTGCTCCCTCCTCCTCGCAAGGTCGGGTGCTGCCAAGCCTCACCGCCCCACCATACTCCCATCACTGGCCTAGCCATCCCTCTACTCACCCACACCGCCGTTATTCTCCGGTGACGGCGGCAGACTTAACCAAGAACCTCAGACAACAGATTCCTCCGCGTGGGGAAACAATTGCCGAGTCTTCCTGCCTTCCTGTGTCGCCCCTTCCTAGGCCTCGCTGGCCGTCCCACCGCCTCGGTGCTCTCGGGCGCCTGGCCAACGTGGTCAATGACCGACATGCATCCGGAAGTGGATCAGACGTGGAGAGGCCGACAAAGAGGGTCCACGGCCGCACGCGAGGAAATGCCTCCTTATTACGCCGCAAAAATAATGATTTCTCCACCGACATCGTGGACCCACCGAAGGGCCTCAGATATCATGAAAAAATGTTATCGCTACCGACAACCGGACTCCACCAGCTATATCTTCGCGACGCAAGGAAGTGCTCCTTATTACGCACAAAAAATGAATACTCCCTTGTTAGCCGGGACCCAAGATAGTGGCAGGCTGACTTAGGGCCTACTAAGTTGACGGGACAGAGGGCTTTGTCAACTTAGTCAATATGCACGATTCTAGCTCCAAAGGATCAGACGATGAGCATCCAGCCGGCCAGAGTGCTTCTTCAACCTCTCGGTCTTCTTGCTCCACCGCCTAAACTAGCACCGGTCGTGCCTCGTGCTCCCGCCTCCCGTGGCCGATCAAGGCGATGCGACGGAGGCCTCACCGCCTCTACTACTCCTACCGCTGGCTGCCATCCCTCTACTCACCCACACCCCTTCGTTATTCTGCGGTGATGGCAGCCTCACACCGCAACGAACCAAAGCTGAACCTCAGACTTTCACGCTGCGGCATCCACCGCCGTGTCTTCCCGGCCCGCCGCCCCTTCCTGTGCCTCGCCGCCGCCCACCGCCCTGGTGCTCTCGGCGCGGCGTGGTCAACGTGGTCAAGAAACGGCTTCCATCGGACGTGGACTGTACATGGAGAGGCTGACAGCTGGGTCCACGGCCGCAGCAAGGAAGTGCCTCCTTATTACACGCAAAATAATTATTCCTCCACCTAACAGCGGGGACCCACCGGATGGGCCACCGTATTTTGCGAAAAAACGTTTCCCCCTGACTACTGGGACCCACTAGCTACATCTTCGCACGCAAGGAAGTGCGTCTGGAAAAAAAAAACGATTCGCCCCCTGACTGCTGGGACCCACCAGCTACATCTTCGCACACAAGGAAGTGCCTGACGGTCGGGACCCACCTGGTCGAAGCGTACGTAGCGTTGTCATTATGGTCGCGAACGTGTACGTACATACTGGTCGATGTAGAGGCGCGCACATAGCATGTACACGTACGTACAGCGGCCATGGTGCAAGAAAGTAAATACGGCCACGTACGTGTTGGAAATATGCCCTAGAGGCAATAATAAATTAGTTATTATTATTATATTTCCTTGTTCATGATAATCGTTTATTATCCATGCTATAATTATATTGATAGGAAACTCGGATACATGTGTGGATACATAGACAACACCATGTCCCTAGTAAGCCTCTAGTTGACTAGCTCGTTGATCAATAGATGGTTATGGTTTCGACCATGGACATTGGATGTCGTTGATAACGGGATCACATCATTAGGAGAATGATGTGATGGACAAGACCCAATCCTAAGCCTAGCACAAAGATCGTGTAGTTCGTGATGCTAAAGCTTTTCTAATGTCAAGTATCATTTCCTTAGACCATGAGATTGTGCAACTCCCGGATACCGTAGGAATGCTTTGGGTGTACCAAACGCCACAACGAATCGAAAGTGGCTATAAAGGTGCACTCACGGGTATCTCCGAAAGTGTCTATTGGGTTGGCACGAATCGAGATCGGATTTGTCACTCCGTGTGACGGAGAGGTATCTCTGGGCCCACTCGGTAGGACATCATCATAATGTGCACAATGTGATCAAGGAGTTGATCACGGGATGATGTGTTACGGAACGAGTAAAGAGACTTGTTGGTAACGAGATTGAACAAGGTATCGGGATACCGACGATCGAATCTCGGGCAGGTACAATACCGCTAGACAAAGGGAATTGAATACGAGATTGATTGAATCCTCGACATTGTGGTTCATCCGATGAGATCATCGTGGAACATGTGGGAGCCAACATGGGTATCCAGATCCCGTTGTTGGTTATTGGCCGAAGAGTTGTCTTGGTCATGTCTGCATGGTTCCCGAACCCGTAGGGTCTACACACTTAAGGTTCGGTGACGCTAGGGTTGTATAGATATTAGTATGCGGTAACCTGAAAGTTGTTCGGAGTCCCGGATGAGATCCCGGATGTCACGAGGAGTTCCGGAATGGTCCGGAGGTAAAGATTTATATATAGGAAGTCCAGTTTCGGCCACTGGGAAAGTTTCGGGGGTCATCGGTATTGTACCGGGACCACCAGAAGGGTCCCCGGGGTCTACCGGGTGGGGCCACCTATCCCGGAGGCCCCCATGGGATGAAGGGGCGTGGGAACCAGCCCCTGGTGGGCTGGTGCGCCCCCCCTTGGGCCTCCCATGCGCCTAGGGTTGGAAACCCTAAGGGGTGGGGGCGCCTCCACTTGGCTTGGAGGCCAAGCCACCCCTAGGGCAGCCGCCCCCCTCCCTAGATGGGATCTACAAGGGGCCGGTGCCCCCTAGGCCCCTATATAGTGGAGGGAGGGAGGGCAGCCGCACTGAGTTCCTCGGCGCCTCCCTCCCTCCGTGACACCTCTTTCCTCCCGCTATGCGCTTGGCGAAGCCTCACGGGATCCCGCCACTTCCACCACCACGCCGTCAGGTTGTTGGATCTCCATCAACTTCTCCTCCCCTTGCTTTGGATCAAGAAGGAGGAGACGCTTCTCCCAACCGCACGTGTGTTGAACGCAGAGGTGCCGTCCGTTCGGCGCTAGGATCATCGGTGATTTGGATCACGACGAGTACGACTCCATCAACCCCGTTCACTTGAACGCTTCCGCTTAGCGATCTACAAGGGTATGTAGATGCACTCCTCTCTCTCTCGTTGCTAGAATCTCCATAGATTGATCTTGGTGATGCATAGAAATTTTTTGATTTCTGCTACGTTCCCCAACAGTGGTATCAGAGCTAGGTCTATGCGTAGTTTCTATGCACGAGTAGAACACAAAGCAGTTGTGGGCGTCGATATTGTCAATTTACTTGCCGTTACTAGTCTTATCTTGATTCGGCGGCATCGTGGGATAAAGCAGCCCGGACCGACCTTACACGTATACTTACGTGAGATGTGTTCCACCGATCGACATGCACTTGTTGCATAAGGTGGCTAGCGGGTGCCGATCTCTCCCACTTTAGTCGATCGGATTCGATGAAAAGGGTCCTTATGAAGGGTAAATAGCAATTGACATATCACGTTGTGGTTTTTGGCGTAGGTAAGAAACGTTCTTGCTAGAAACCCATAGCAGCCACGTAAAACATGCAAACAACAATTAGAGGACGCCTAACTTGTTTTTGCAGTGGTATGCTATGTGATGTGTTATGGCCAAAAGAATGTGATGAATGATATGTGATGTATGAGATTGATCATGTTCTTGTAATAGGAATCACGACTTGCATGTCGATGAGTATGACAACCGGCAGGAGCCATAGGAGTTGTCTTTAATTTATTGTATGACCTGCGTGTCATCGAATAACGCCATGTAATTACTTTTACTTCATTGCTAAACGGTTAGCCATAGTTGTAGAAGTAATAGTTTGCGAGACAAGTTGATGGTGACTTTTTGATTGAGATCATGATGATGGTGATCATGGTGTCTTGCCGGTGACGATGATGTTCATGGAGCCCCGAAGATGGAGTTCAAAAGGAGCAAAATGATATTGGCCATATCATGTCACTATTTGATTGCATGTGATGTTTATCATGTTTATGCATCTTATTTGCTTAAAACGACGGTAGTAAATAAGATGATCCCTCATTAAAATTTCAAGAAAGTGTTCCCCCTAACTGTGCACCGTTGCAAAATTTCGTTGTTTCGAAGCACCATGTGATGATCGGGTGTGATAGATTCTAACGTTCACATACAACGGGTGTAAGCCATATTTACACACGCAATACACTTAGGTTGACTTGACGAGCCTAGCATGCATGCATATGGCCTCAAAACACAAGAGACCGAAAGGTCGAGCATGAGTCGTATGGTAGATACGATCAACATGAAGATGTTCACCGATGATGACTAGTCCGTCTCACGTGATGATCAGACATGACCTAGTTGACTCGGATCATGTAATCACTTAGATGACTAGAGGGATGTCTATCTGAGTGGGAGTTCATAAGATGAACTTAATTATCCTAAACATAGTCAAAAGGTTTTTGCAAATTATGTCGTAGCTCGCGCCTTAGTTCTACTTTTTAGATATGTTCTTAGAGAAAATATAGTTGAAAGTTGATAGTAGCAATTATGCGGACTGGGTCCGTAAACTGAGGATTGTCCTCATTGCTGCGTAGAAGGCTTTTGTCCTTAATGCACCGCCGGTGTGCTTTGAACCTCAAACGCCGTCTGTGCATGTTGAGAACATTTGACATACACGTTTTGATAAATACGTGATAGTTCAAGAATGTTAAACGGTTTAGAATTGAGGCAATCAAGACGATTTCAAACGTCATGGAACATATGAGATGTTTCGAGGGCTGAAATTGGGATTTCAGGCTCGTGCTCACGCCAAGAGGTATAAGACCTCCGACGATTTTCTTAGCCCGCAAACTAAGGGAGAAAAGCTCAATCGTTGAGCTTGTGCTCAAGGTGTCCGAGTACAACAATCACTTGAATCAAATGGGAGTTGATCTTCCAGATGAGATAGTGATGTATCTCCAAAGTCATTGCCACCAAGCTACTAGAGCTTCGTGATGAACTATAACATACCAGGGATAGATATGATGATCCTTGAAATATTTGCGATGTTTGACACCGCGAAAGTAGAAATCAAGAAGGAGCATCAATTGTTGATGGTTAGTAAAACCACTAGTTTCAAGAAGGGCAAGGGAAAGAAGGGATACTTCATGAAACGGCAAATCAGCTATCGCTTCTAATGAAGAAACCCAAGGTTGAACCCAAACCCGAGACTAAGTGCTTCGTAATAAGGGGAACGGTCACCGGAGCGTAATTACCCTAGATACTTGGTAGATAAGAAGGCGCAAGGTTGATGTATATATTGGATATACATTATATTAAATGTGTACTTTACTTGTACTCCTAGTAGCACCAGTGGTATTAGATACCGGTTCGGTTGCTAAGTGTTGGTAACTCAAATAAAAGCTGCGGAATAAATCGGAGACCAGCTAAAGGTGAGATGACGATGTGTGTTGGAAGTGTTTCCAAGGTTGATGTGATCAAGCATCGCCTCCCTCTACCATCGAGATTGGTGTTAAACCTAAATAATTTTTATTTGGTGTTTGCGTTGAGCATAGACATGATTGGATTATGTCTATCGCAATACGGTTATTCATTTAAGGAGAATAATGGTTACTCTGGTTTATTTGAATAATACCTTCAATGGTCTTGCACCTAAAAATGAATGGTTTATTGTATCTCGATCGTAGTGATACACATGTTCATGCCAAAAGATATAAGATAGTAATGATAGTACCACCTACTTGTGGCAGTGCCATGTAAGTCATAATGGTATAAAACGCATGAAGAAGCTCCATGTTGATGGATCTTTGGACTCACTCGTTTTGAAAAGTTTGAGACATGCGAACCATGTCTATTGGTGTATACGCATGAAGAAACTCCATGCAGATGGATCATTTGGACTCACTTGATGTTGAATCATTTGAGACATGCAAATCATACCACATGGGCAAGATGTCTGAAAAGCCTCGCTTTCAGTAAGATGGAACAAGAAAGCAACTTGTTGGAAGTAATAAATTTTGATGTGTGCAGTCTAATGAGTGTTGAGGCATGCAAAGGATATCGTTATGTTCTTACTTCACAGATGATTCGAGTAGATTCTCGAGTATGTTTACTCGATGAAACACAAATCTGAATTATTGAAAGGTTCAAGTAATTTCAGAGTGAAGTTAAAGATCGTCGTGACAAGAGGATAAAATGTCTATGATATGATCATAGAGATGAGTATCTGAGTTATGAGTTTGGTATACAATTAAGACATTGTGGAAATTGTTTCATAATTAATACCGCCTAGAATACCATAGTGTGATGGTGTGTCCGAACATCATAGCTGCACCCTATTGGATATGGTGCATACCATGATGTCTCTTATCGAATTACCACTATCGTTCATGGGTTAGGCATTACAGACAACCGCATTCACTTTAAATAGGGCACCACGTAATTCCGTTGAGATGACACCGTATGAACTATGGTTTAGAGAAACCTAAGCCGTCGTTTCTTGAAAGTTTGCGACTGCGACGCTTATGTGAAAAGTTTCATCGTGATAAGCTCGAACCCAAAACGGATAAATGCATCTTCATAGGATACCCAAAATGGTTGGGTATACCTCCTATCCTGCATCCGGAAGCAAAAGTAATTGTTTCTAGAACGGGTCCTTTCTCGAGGAAAAGTTACTCTCGAAAGAATTGAGTGGGAGGATGGTGGAGACTTGATGAGGTTATTGAACCGTCACTTCAACTAGTGTGTAGCAGGGCACAGGAAGTTGTTCCTGTGGCACCTACACCAATTGAAGTGGAAGCTGATGATAGTGATCACAAAACTTCGGATCAAGTCACTACCAAACCTCGTAGGTGGACAAGGATGCGTACTACTTCAGAGTGGTACATAATCCTATCTTGGAGGTCATGTTGCTAGACAACAATGAACCTACGAGCTATGAAGAAGCGATGGTGGGCCCGGATTACGATTTAATGGCTCGAGGCCATAAAATCCGAGAGAGGATCCATGTATGAAAACAAAGTGTAGACTTTGGAAGAAATACTTGATGGTCGTAAGGCTGTTGGGCATGATGGATTTTAAAAGGAAGGCAGACAATGATGGTAAGTATCACCATTAAGATAGCTCGACTTGTCGTTAAGATGTTTTCCGACAAGTTCAAGGAGTTGACTATGATGAGACTTTCTCACTCGTAGCGATTCTAAAGAGTCTCGTTGGAATTATATTAGCGATTCTTGCATGATTTATGAAATCTTGCGTATAGGATGTCAAAACATTGTTTCCTCGATGATATTCTTGAGGAAAGGTTGTATGTGATACAACCGAAGGTTTTGTCAATCCCGAAAGATGCTAACAAGTGTAAAAAGCTCCAAAGAATCCTTCTAAGGACCGGAGTAAGCATCTCGAAGTTGGAATATACGCTTTGATGAGATGATCAAAGATTTTGGGTTTATACAAAGTTTATGAGAAACTTGTATTTCCAAAGAAGTGAGTGGGAGCACTATAGCATTTCCGATGAGTATATGTTGTTGACATATTGTTGATCGGAAATGATGTAGAATTCTGGAAAGCATATAGCGTTATTTGAAAAGTGTTTTCAATGGAAAACCTGGATTAAGCTACTTGAACATTGAGCATCAAGATCTATAAGGATAGATCAATATGCTTAATAGTACTTTCAAGTGAATACATACCGTGACAAGATTTTGAAGGAGTGCAAAATAGATCGGCAAAGAAGGAGTTCTTGGCAGTGTCATAAGATGTGAGTATTGGGTAAGACTCAAGACCTGACCACGGCAGAAGAGAGAGAAAGGACGAAGGTCGTCCCCTATGCTTCAGATGTAGGCTCTATAGTATGCTATGCTGTGTACCGCACCAGAAGTGTGCCTTGCCATGAGTCAGTCAAGGGGTACAAGGGTGATCCAGGAATAGATCACAGGATAGCAGTCAAACTTATCCTTAGTAACTAGTGGACTAAGGAATTTTCTCGATTATGGAGGTGGTAAAAGAGTTCGTCGTAAAGGCTTACGCCGAAGCAAACTCTGACACTAACCCGGACTTTTCTGACTAGTAAACCAGATTCACATACTAGAACACTTAATTCGAATAGCTCCAAATAGAGTGTGGTACCTGCATATAGGAGATAACATAGAGATTTGTAGCACACACGGATCTGAAAGATTCGCACCCGCTGACTAATAACCTCTCTCACAAGCATAACATGCTCAAACCCGTAACTCATTGAGTGTTAATCACATAGTGATGTGAACTAGATTATTGATTCTAGTAAACTCTTTGGATGTTGGTCACATGGCGATGTGACTGTGAGTGTTAATCACATGGCGATGTGAACTAGATTATTGACTCTAGTGCAAGTGGGAGACTGTTGGAAATATGCCCTAGAGGCAATAATAAATTAGTTATTATTATTATATTTCCTTGTTCATGATAATCGTTTATTATCCATGCTATAATTGTATTGATAGGAAACTCAGATACATGTGTGGATACATAGACAACACCATGTCCCTAGTAAGCCTCTAGTTGACTAGCTCGTTGATCAATAGATGGTTACGGTTTCTGACCATGGACATTGGATGTCGTTGATAACGGGATCACATCATTAGGAGAATGATGTGATGGACAAGACCCAAGCCTAAGCCTAGCACAAAGATCGTAGTTCGTATGCTAAAGCTTTTCTAATGTCAAGTATCATTTCCTTAGACCATGAGATTGTGCAACTCCCGGATACCGTAGGAGTGCTTTGGGTGTACCAAACGTCACAACGAATCGGGTGGCTATAAAGGTGCACTACGGGTATCTCCGAAAGTGTCTACATTGGGTTGTACGAATCGAGACTGGATTTGTCACTCCGTGTGACGGAGAGGTATCTCTGGGCCCACTCGGTAGGACATCATCATAATGTGCACAATGTGATCAAGGAGTTGATCATGGGATGATGTGTTACGGAACGACTAAAGAGACTTTGCAGAACGAGATTGAACAAGGTATCGGGATACCGACGATCGAATCTCGGGCAAGTACAACACCGCTAGACAAAGGGAATTGAATACGTGATTGATTGAATCCTCGACATCGTGGGTTCATCCGATGAGATCATCGTGGAACATGTGGGAGCCAACATGGGTATCCAGATCCCGCTGTTGGTTATTGGCCAAGAGTTGTCTCGGTCATGTCTCAAGATGGTTCCCGAACCCGTAGGGTCTACACTTAAGGTTCCGTGACGCTAGGGTTGTAGAGATATTAGTATGCGTAATCTGAAAGTTGTTCGAGTCCGGATGAGACCCTGGATGTCACGAGGAGTTCCAAAATGGTCCGGAGGTAAAGATTTATATATATAGGAAGTCCAGCCGCCACCGGAAAGTTTCGGGGTCATCCAGATTGTATGGGACCACGGAAGGGTCCGGGGTCCATCGGTGGGGCCACCTATCCGGAGGGCCCCATGGGCTGATGGGCGTGGGAACCAGCCTGGTGGGCTGGTGCGCCCCTTGGGCCTCCCATGCGCCTAGGGTTGGAAACCCTAAGGGGTGGGGCGCCTCCACTTGGCTTGGAGGCCAAGCCACCCCTAGGGCAGCCGCCTCCCTAGATGGGATCTACAGGCCGGGCGCCCCTCAGGCCCCTATATATAGTGGAGGGAGGGAGGCAGCCGCACTGAAGTTCTCGGGCGCCTCCCCCCTCCGTGACACCTCTTCCTCCCGCTATGCGCTTGGCAAGCCCTGCCGGGATCCCGCTACTTCCACTACCACGCCGTCGTGCTACTGGATCTCCATCAACTTCTCCTCCCCCCTTGCTGGATCAAGAAGGAGGAGACGTCTCTCCCAACCGTACGTGTGTTGAACGCGGAGGTGCCGTCTGTTCGGCGCTAGGATCATCGGTGATTTGGATCACGACGATGCGACTCCATCAACCCTGCTTCACTTGAACGCTTCCGCTTAGCGATCTACAAGGGTATGTAGATGCACTCCTCTCTCTCGTTGCTAGAATCTTCATAGATTGATCTTGGTGATGCATAGAAATTTTTTGATTTCTGCTACGTTCCCCAACAGTACGTACATACGGGTGGTGTCTTGAACGCCTACTCACGCGTACGTACAGCCTGGGTCGTATACATGGCTGGGTCGGAATGGAGAAACAGCATCGTCGTCGTGTTCATGGGGAGCCAACCGGCTGGGTCGGAATGGAATGCGTCGTCGTGTTCATCGGGAGGGCTTGGACAGAATAGCCGATGGAAACGAGGCATGGCGTACCGCAGAACGGAGGAAACGGCCTTGTGTTCGACCGGCCACGTTCAAAATGGGATCCTGTTCATCGAGAGGGGTCCGCGCATCGCAAAAGCGGAGGAAACGGACCTCCTACGGTCGAAACGGGGTCCTGTTGATCGGGAGGGGTGTGGTGTACCGCAAAACGGAGGAAACAGACTTGTGTTGGAGCGCTACGGTCGAAACGGGGGTCCTGTTCATCATGGGGGTGCGGTGTACCGCAAAATGGGACTCCACGGAATACTGTTCATCTCCACCATCGACCCCCTCCAGCCTCCACTTGCCATCGCTCATCCACCGTCGACCTCCTCCAGCCTCCACCCACGATCGCTCATCCACGGGCTCCTATTCATCCAGCCTTCCACCGCGCTTACTTCCACCGGGCTATTGTTCAACCAGCCCTCTCCACGGGCTCTGTTCAACCACCCCTCCACGGGCTACTGCTCATCCCGCCTCCACGGGTGGTCCTGTTCATCCCGCCTCCACGGGTCCTGCTTCATCCAGCCCTAACCGGCTCGAGCGATCGGGGTCCTGTTCATCCACCCCACCGGAACTTTTCATCCAAACCCCCAAAGAACGCCATCGCTCATCTAGAGGCAACGCCACGGGTCCTGTTCATCCACCCCACCGAACTGTTCGTCAAACCCCCAAAGAACGCCATCGCTCATCCAGAGGCAGCATCGATCGGCTTCAGTTAGCGTGATGGCGGCGAATCGCTCGATCGGGTTCAAGAACGCCAGAGCTCGCAAAGGTAATCGCTCGGGTTTAGTTACAACCCAATGCCTCGCTCGGGTTCAGTTAGAGCCCAACGCCTCACACCCACGCGCGTGCGTGTATGAGAGAAACGCGCATCGCTCAGCCCCGACCATCCACCGTAACCGGGAACACCCCGATATTTTCCTTGCCCTCGCTTCTACCATGTTTTTTTCCGTCATGGACGACCCAAAGAATGTCATGCAGCTGCGTCTCCGGCCCACCCAGGACGAAAAGCCCATTTTCTATCATGATTTTTTGTCATGGAAGTAGGACCCCACCACATCTATGATGATATCGGGTTTTGTCACAATTATCGTCATACAAGTGTCATAAGTATGACTAGAAAAGATTTTCGTTCGACCCAAAATGTCACGGATGTGTCTTTTTTTGTAGTGTTAGCTCAGTATAAATACTCAATCATCACATCATCAATAGTACCAGGTAAAAACACAAGAAGTACTGGGAAAACTAATAGTTGAGAAATTAGAGGGTAAGATTTGGAAAACTTGCCAATTTTATTTTGGATCTTGAGATAAAGTTCATCTCGAGTTAATTTGCATGTACCCCTCTGAATAGTACAGTTGTACTTAACCTCAATTTGAATCTTGGATTCATCAATTGTCTATAACATACAAGCTATGAGCTAGAAGGGCCAACCACTTGTTAGCACAAAAGTAGGAGTCACAAATGATGTTTCCACTCACTAGTGAGGATTATATACCTAAAATAAACTTCATAAAACAAAATACTCTTGATCGTCTTGTCATTAGTCACCAAAACCATTGAAGACCAAAGATTATTTTTCAGCCTTCGTCATCAATAGTTTAAATGTCAAACACTATTGGGTAAAACCCATGGGTATTCCCCAAGAGTGGACAAAGGGTTAAACACATGTTGCGCTGCCCAGTGTGCAACTATTGCCAATTAAAACTTAATCCTACCGTGTACATCACCCAGGAGCATGCTTAGGAAATAGATCACAAGATTACCACTAGATGTGCAGTCCCGCACATTGGAAGAAGAACCGGAGAAGCGCGCCCCCGGAGTCGTCTCCTACTCATCGCCGATCTCCCATGTACAACCGATCATTGAGTCTCTTGAATAGGCTCGTAGCGGTGCAAGCACACTGCCTCTAATGGTATTCGCACGCACGGGAGGAACGCCAAGCAACAGACTGCTAGGTCCAGTCGCATAGCCCGGGCGTGGAGAAGTGGACAGATACAACTCTTACAGTTCTACCCGGACCAACCCTTGATTCAAAACCATTTCCTCACTACTAGGAAAAGGATAATTAGTGGCGCACCTGTTTTGGACATTAATGGCGCACTATAGGTGCGCCACTATCATCACGCCACTAGTAACAAGTACTAATGGCGCACCCCTGGTGCGCCATTAGTATACAAGACAATAGTGGCGCACCAGGTAGTGCGCCATTAGTATGTCCCCTGGTGCGACTATGCCTCCCAAGGGGCCATATTTACCTTGTGCACTGGGTTACTAATGGCGCACTTCTAGATAATGCGCCACTAGTGTGTTTATTGCAGTGCGCCACTAAAGTGCAGTATGGTGCGCCACTAGTATGAATATTAGGATTTTTTTTATTTTCTGATATTTGCACAAAGTTACAAAATACATTACTTGCATGTAATATAGACAAAGCACAACATATAAACAACAGATTTATCGAATACAATAGAAGATTAATCTCCGAATACAATTCATCATATTAGTCTCTGAATTCAAAATACCGAACAAAGTTAGAACATTACAAGTTTCGAGACCGCGAGTAGCGAGTTTGTCTTCACATTACAAGTCGATATGGATCATCTAAACTACCATCACATAGAAGAGAGCTACGGTCATCACGATGAGCATCATCGCGATGAAACTGGTCTTCATCCTGTTCCTCCAACGCTCCTCCTTTCTCCCGCTTAGATAGCGCGTATCTAGCTTCCGCCTCCGCCCTAGTGGTGTACCCTTTGTAATCAAGTTACGCTGAAGCGTGAACCTGTCTCCAACACTCCTCCCAGTTGTTGTAGACTCCGGGAACCTTACCCTTGTACACGACATACGACGGCATCTCTATGCACTAGACAAACAAAACGTTAGTAGCAATTCACAGACAATACATAAGCAATATATAAGTATGCAACAAAAGGATCTAAGAGAAAAGCAACACATTAATAGCACGATTCATGGTCCTACTAATAAATAGCATCGATTACATATAAGTTGAATGACTGTCCAAACCAAAGAGACATACAAGTTCATTAAAGTTTAATAACAACATGAGCTAATCGATATTTCAGAACTACATAGCATCACTACTTTCGACTCGACTCAGGGACCGGAGCATGGATGAAGCTGCCGTCTTTCGTGATGGTCATGAATGTGCGTTCATTGTCAGCCTGCATTTGTAGCGTTGTTTCTATTTCACTGTTGGACGGTTGATATTTGAGGTAGAACTGCCCCGAGGTACGAAGGACATCTTGATGGATGATTTCCGCAAACTCCGACTGGATGCGAAAGAATTCTTGTCTGAGGTCCGCGTCCTGGATTGCCGACAAGCGTGCAGCCCAATCTTTGAGACTATTTGGTAGCAGAAGGTGATTATGGTCCCGTACGATCGCCCACATGTGATGGAGGGCGTAGTAGGCATCATTCTGACCGCCAGGCGGCTGCTTGACACAAGGGAACATAGTTACGTGGGTGAACACGTGCTTGCTGTACCTAAAAATTGGCCTCCTGAAGGTGCCTCCAGATTTGGCGTAGCCGGGGAGAACATCATCAAGAACTTTCTTGATATTTGTGTAGTCTTTCTTCGACTGACGGTCCGAGTCGAAATACGTTGCCATGGAATAGTTCGGGCTTAAGAGGATGAGTGTGCAATGTGTGTCACTTCACAAAACACGGAATGTTAGAAAAAAAAGAACGATCAAAATCTAAGAAATCATATGTTACGGGGCGGAGAGGGGATGACTTGCACGGGAAAGTAAGGCACGAGGAAGTTATCCTTATCCGGGTTCGCTGTAATGACGCCTTCGAGGTATGAACTCGCTGACTTGTCGGGTCCCCAGCGCTGCCCAAGATCTTGGCACGCATGTAGAAGGGGTCGACTATCACGATGTCCGGGATCTTGTCTCTAATGATCCGCATCTCCATACTCAGCGAAAATAGCCGAACAAAGGTGTAGTGTGATACGTCTCCAACGTATCTATAATTTTTGATTGTTCCATGCTATTATATTACCCCTTTTGGATGTTTATGGGCTTTATTTTACACATTTATATCATTTTTTGGACTAAACTACTAACCGAAGGCCCACCCATATTGCTGTTTTTTGCCTATTTCAAAGATTTCGAAGAAAAGGAATATCAAACGGAGTCCAAACGGAATGAAACCTTCGGGAGCGTGATTTTTGGAACAAACGTGATCCAGAGGACTTGGAGTGCAAGTCAAGAAGCTTCCGAGGAAGCCACGAGATAGGAGGGCGCCCCCCTATAGGGCGCGCCCCCTGTCTCGTGGGCCCCTCGGGCGGCCACCGACGTACTTCTTCTTCCTATATATACCTACGTACCCCAAAAACATCCAGGGGCACCACAAACACAATTTCCACCATTGTAACCTTCTGTATCCGCGAGATCCCATCTTGGAGCCTTCACGGCACTCACGAGGGGGGAATCAACCACGGAGGGCCTCTACATCAACATCCTTGCCCCTCCGATGAGTTGTGAGTAGTTTACCACAAACCCACGGGTCCATACTTATTAGCTAGATGGCTTCTTCTCTCTTTTGGATCTCAATACAATGTTCTCCCCTCTCTTGTGGAGATCTATTCGATGTAAACTCTTTTTGAGTTGTTATTGTCGAGATCCGATGAATTGTGGGTTTATGATCAAGTTTATCTATGAATAATATTTGAATCTTCTCTGAATTCTTTTATGTATGATTAAGTTATCTTTGCAAGTCTCTTCGAATTATCAGTTTGTTTTGGCCTACTAGATTGGTCTTTCTTGCCATGGGAGAAGTGCTTAGCTTTGGGTTCAATCTTGCGGTGTCCTTACCAAAGGATGTAAAGGGTTGCAAGGCACGTATTGTATTGTTGCCATCGAGGATAACAAGATGGGCTTTATATCATAATGCATGAGTTTATCCCTCTACATCATGTCATCTTGCTTAATGGGTTACTCTATTCTTATGAACTTAATACTCTAGATGCAAAAGTGTGAGTCGGTCGATGTGTGGAGTAATAGTAGTAGATGCAGGTGAGTCGGTCTACTTGTTATGGACGTGATGCCTATATACATGATCATGCCTAGATAATCTCATAACTATGCGCTTTTCTATCAATTGCTCGACAAAGAATTTGTTCACCCACCGTAATACTTATGCTATCTCGAGAGAAGCCTCTAGTGAAACCTATGGCCCCCGGGTCTATCTCTTATCATATTTGCTTTCAATCTACTTTTACTTGAAGCTTTACTTTTTGCATCTATATTATAAAATACCAAAAATATATTTATCTTATCATACTATCTTTATTAGATCTCACTTTCATGAAGTGGCCGTGAAGGGATTGACAACCCCTTTATTGCGTTGGTTGAAGTTCTCGCTTGTTTGTGTAGGTGCGTGCGACTTTTGAGGAGCCTCCTACTGGATTGATACCTTGGTTCTCAAAACTGAGGGAAATACTTACGTTACACTTGCTGCATCACCCTCTCCTCTTCGAGGAAAACCAACGCAAGCTCAAGACGTAGCAAGAAGGATTTCTGGCGCCGTTGCCAGGGAGGTCTTCGCTCAAGTCAAAACATACCAAGTACCCATCACAAACCCATCTCCCTCGCATTTACATTATTTTTCATTTGCCTCTCGTTTTCCTCTCCCCCACTTGACCCTTGCCGTTTTTTTCGCCCTCTCTTTCCCAATCTCCTCCTCTCTTTTTTTTTCCTCTCCTTTTTTCTGTTTGCTTGTGTGTTGGATTACTTGTTGCCATGGCGCAAGATAATACCAAATTGTGTGATTTCTCGAATACCAATAATAATGATTTCCTTAGTACTCCGATTGCTCCTCTTAATAATGATGAGTCTTGTGAAATCAATACCGCTTTGCTGAATCTTGTTATGAAAGATCAATTTGCCGGCCTAACTAGTGAAGATGCCGCTACTCATCTAAACAATTTTTTGATTTGTGTGATATGCAAAAGAAGAAAGATACGGATAACAATATTGTTAAATTGAAGTTATTTCTATTTTCACTTAGAGATCGTGCTAAAGTTTGGTTTTCGTCTTTGCCTAAAAATAGTATTGATTCTTGGAACAAGTGCAAAGATGCTTTTATCTCTAAGTATTTTCCTCCCGCTTAAGATCATCACTCTTAGGAACGATATTATGAATTTTAAACAACTTGATCATGAGCATGTTGCCCAATCTTGGGAAAGAATGAAATTGATGTTTCGCAATTGCCCTACTCATGGTTTGAATTTATGGATGATCATACAAAAATTTATGCCGGTTTGAACTTTGCTTCTAGAAATCTCTTAGATTCGGGCCATGGAGGCACCTTTATGGAACACATTAGGAGATGCTACAAAACTTCTTGATAATATTATGGCTAATTATTCTCAATGGCACAATCGAAAAGATCTTCTAGTAAAAAAGTGCATGCTATAGAAGAAATCAATGTTTTGAGTGGAAAGATGGATGAACTTATGAAGATGTTTGCTACTAAAAATACTCCTCTTGATCCCAATGATATGCCTTTGCCTTCCTTGATTGAGAATAATAACGAATCTATGGATGTGAATTTTGTTGGTAGGAATAGTTTTGGAAATAATGCTTATAGAGGAAATTTTAATGCTAGACCGTTCCCTAGTAATCCCTCTAATAATTACGGAAATTCCTATAATAATTCTTATGGTAATTTTAATAAGATGCCCTCTGATTTTGAGAATAGTGTGAAAGAATTTATGATTTCTCAAAAGAATTTTAATGCGTTGCTTGAAGAAAAATTGCTCAAAGTTGATGATTTGGCTAGGAACGTTGATAGACTTTAAACTTGACATTGATTCTCTTAAAATTAGATCTTCCCCTCCTAAGCATGATATCAATGAGTCTCTCAAAGTAATGAGAATTTACATTGACGAGTGCAAGGAAAGAACCGCTAGATTGTGTGCTAAAAAAGAAAGCTTTATAAAGGCGTGTTCTTCTAGTTTACATGGAAATAATGATGAGGATCTTAAAGTTATTGATGCGTCTCCAATTATATCTATGTTTTGCAATATGAATTTTGATGATTATGGGACTGATGATGAATCAACTTTGCCTAGAAGGCGTCCCAAGAATTCGGAGTCTTTAGATCTTAATGTTAAATTTGGTAAAAGTGAGATTGGAGAATCTTCAACTTCCAATAATGTTGAACCTACTATCTCGGATTTCAAGGAATTTGATTATGATAATTGCTCTATAAAAGGTTGTATTTCCTTGTTCCAATCCGTTGTTAATTCTCCTCATGCTTATAGTAAAAAAAAAGCTTTTACCAAACATATCGTTGATGCCTTGATGCAATCTTATGATGAAAAACTTAATTTGGAAGTTTCTATACCTAAAAAACTTAATGATGAGTGGGAACCTACTATAAAGATTAGAATTAAATATTATGAGTGTTTTGCTTTGTGTGATTTGGGTGCTAGTGTTTCCACAATTCCGAAAACTTTATGTGATATTCTAGGTTTCCATGATATTGATGATTGTTCTTTAAATTTGCACCTTGCGGATTCCACCATTAAAAAGCCTATGGAAAGGATCAATGATGTTCTTATTGTTGCAAATAGAAATTTGGTGCCCGTAGATTTTATCGTTCTTGATATAGATTATAATCTTTCTTGCCCTATTATTCTTGGTAGACCTTTTCTCAGAACGATTGGTGCGATTATTGATATGAAGGAAGGGAATATTAGATTCCAATTTTCATTAAAGAAAGGTATGGAGCACTTTCCAAGAAAGGAAGTCAAATTACCTTATGAATCTATCATGCGTGCTACTTATGATTTTAGTGCCAAAGATGGCACTCGTTAGATCTATCTTCGCTTTTATGCCTAGCTAGGGGCGTTAAACGATAGCGCTAGTTGGGAGGCAACCCAATTTTATTTTTAGTTTTTGTTTTTGTTTCTGTTTAGGAATAAATAATCCATCTACCTTCTGTTTAGATGTGGTTTTATCTTTTAATTAGTGTTTGTGCCAAGTGAAACCTATAGGATCTTCTTGGATGATAGTTATTTGATCTTGCTGTAATTTCCAGAAACTTTCGGTTCACGAAAACAATTGTTAAAAATCACCAGAACGTGATAAAATAGTGATTCCAATTGCTGCTGATCAATAAACAAACTGCCTAGGTCTTCCTATTTTTGATGAAGTTTTTGAGTTCCAGAAGTTTACGTTAGTTACAGATTACTACAGACTGTTCTGCTTTTGACAGATTCTGTTTTTCGTGTGTTGTTTGCTTATTTTGATGAATCTATGGCCAATAAAATAGTTTATAATCCATAGAGAAGTTGGAATACAGTAGGTTTAACACCAAATTAAATAAAGAATGAGTTCATTGCAGTAGCTTATGTGGTGGTTTTGTTTTCTTTCACTAACGTAGCTTATAAGATTTCCTGTTGAGTTTTGTGTTGTGAAGTTTTCAAGTTTTGGGTAAAGCTTTTATGGACTATGGAATAAAGGGTGGCAAGAGCCTAAGCTTGGGGATGCCCAAGGCACCCCAAGATATTCAATAATAGCCAAAATCCTAAGCTTGGGGATGCCCCGGGAAGGCATCCCTCTTTCGCCTTCGTTCATTGGTAACTTTACTTGGAGCTATATTTTTATTCGCCACATGATAAGTGTTTTGCTTGGAGCATCATGTAGTATATTAGTCTTTGCTTTTTAGTTTACCACAATCATCCTTGCTGTACACACCTTTTGGGAGAATCCTATTTGATTAGAATTTGCTAGAATACTCTATGTGCTTCACTTATATCTTTTGAGCTTGATAGTTTTTGCTCTAGTGCTTCACTTATATCTTTTAGAGCACGGTGGTGTCTTAATTTTGAAGAAATTTCTAGTCTCTCATGCTTCACTTATATTATTTTAAAAGTCTTTTAGAACAGCATGGTATTTGCTATGGTTATAAAATTGGTCCTAGAATGGTAGGCATCCAAGTTGGGTATAATAAAAACTATCATAGAAAGTGAATTGGATGCTATGATCAATTTGATGCTTGATAATTGTTTTGAGATATGGAGGTAGTGATATTAAAGTCATGCTAGTTGGGTGATTATGAATTTAAAGAATGCTTGTGTTGAAGTTAGCAAGTCCCGTAGCATGCACGTATGGTTAAAGTTGTGTAACAAATTTGAAACATGAAGTGTACCGCTTGTGCATCCTTATGAGTGGCGGTCGGGACGAGCGATGGTATTTTCCTACCAATCTATCCCCTAGGAGCATGCGCGTAGTACTTGATTTTTGATGACTTCTAAATTTTTGCAATACTTATATGAGTTCTTTTGACTAATGTTGAGTCCATGGATTATACACACTCTTATCTTTCCGCCATTGCTAGCCTCTTCGGTACCGTGCATTGCCCTTTCTCACCTTGAGAGTTGGTGCAAACTTCGCCGGTGCATCCAAACCCCATGATATGATACTCTCTATCACACATAAACCTCCCTATATCTTCCTCAAAACAGCCACCATCCTACCTATTATGGCATTTCCATAGCCATTCCGAGATATTTTGCCATGCAACCTTCCACCGTTCCGTTCATCATCATCATGACATACTTTACTTCTGTCATATTGCCATTGCATGATCATGTAGTTGACATCGTATTTGTGGCAAAGCCACCATGCATTATTTTTCATACATGTCACTCTTGATTCATTGCACCATCCCGGTACACCGCGGAGGCATTCATATAGAGTTATATCTTGTTTTAGTTTCGAGTTGTAATTCTTGAGTTGTAAATCCATAAAAGTGTGATGATCTTCATTATTAGAGCATTGTCCTAGTGAGGAAAGGATGATGAAGGCTATGATTCCCCCACAAGTCGGGATGAGACTTCGGACTTTAAAAAGAAAAAAAAGAAAAAACAGGAAAAAAAAGAGAAAGAAAAAAAAGAAAGAAAGAAAAAAAGAAGAAAGAAGAAAATAAAAATGAGAGAAAAAGAGAGAAGGGACAATGCTACTATCTCTTTTTTCCACACTTGTGCTTCAAAGTAGCACCATGATCTTCATGATAGAGAGTCTCCTATGTTGTCACTTTCATATACTAAGTGGGAATTTTTCATTATAGAACTTGGCTTGTATATTCCTACGATGGGCTTCCTCAAATGCCCTAGGTCTTCGGGAGCAAGCAAGTTGGATGCACACCCACTAGTTTTCTTTTGTTGAGCATTTATTTATAGCTCTAGTGCATCCGTTGCATGGCAATCCCTACTCCTCATGTTGACATCAATTGATGGGCATCTCCATAGCCCGTTGATTATCCTCGTCAATGTGAGACTTTCTCCTTTTGTCTTCTCCACACAATCCCCATCATCATATTCTATTCCACCCATAGTGCTATATCCATGGCTCATGCTCATGTATTGCGTGAAGGTTGAAAAAGTTTGAGATTATTTAAGTATGAAACAATTGCTTGGCTTGTCATCGGGTATAGAAGTTGGGAACATCTTTGTGTGACGAAAATGAAGCATAGCCTAACTATATGATTATGTAGGGATGAACTTTCTTTTGCCATGTTATTTTGAGAAGACATGATTACTTTGATTAGTATGCTTGAAGTATTACTATTTCTTTTATCAATATGAACTTTTATTTTGTATTCATTTGGATCTGAACATTAATGCCACAATAAAGAAAATTACATTATGAATTATGCTAGGTAGCATTCCACATCAAAAATTCTCTTTTTGTCATTTACCTACTCGAGGACGAGCAGGAATTAAGCTTGGGGATGCTTGATACGTGTCCAACGTATCTGTAATTTTTGATTGTTCCGTGCTATTATATTACCCCTTTTGGATGTTTATGGGCTTTATTTTACACATTTATATCATTTTTGGGACTAACCTACTAACCGAAGGCCCATCCCATATTGATGTTTTTTTTGCCTATTTCAGTATTTCGAAGAAAAGGAATATCAAACGGAGTCCAAACGGAATGAAACCTTCGGGAGCGTGATTTTTGGAACGAACGTGATCCAGAGGACTTGGAGTGCAAGTCAAGAAGCTTCCGAGGAAGCCACGAGATAGGAGGGCGCCCCCCCTATAGGGCGCGCCCCCTGTCTCGTGGGCCCCTCGGGCGGCCACCGACGTACTTCTTCTTCCTATATATACCTACGTACCCCGAAAACATCCAGGGGCACCACGAAACACAATTTCCACCGCCGTAACCTTCTGTATCCGCGAGATCCCATCTTGGAGCCTTCGCCGGCACTCTGCCGGAGGGGGAATCAACCATGGAGGGCCTCTACATCAACATCCTTGCCCCTCCGATGAGTTGTGAGTAGTTTACCACAGACCTACGGGTCCATAATTATTAGCTAGATGGCTTCTTCTCTCTTTTTGGATCTCAATACAATGTTCTCCCCCTCGGTTGTGGAGATCTATTCGATGTAAACTCTTTTGTGGTGTGTTTGTCGAGATCCGATGAATTGTGGGTTTATGATCAAGTTTATCTATGAATAATATTTGAATCTTCTCTGAATTCTTTTATGTATGATTAAGTTATCTTTGCAAGTCTCTTGAATTATCAGTTTGTTTTGGCCTCACTAGATTGGTCTTTCTTGCCATGGGAGAAGTGCTTAGCTTTGGGTTCAATCTTGCGGTGTCCTTACCAAAGGATGTAAAGGGTTGCAAGGCACGTATTGTATTGTTGCCATCGAGGATAACAAGATGGGGTTTATATCATATTGCATGAGTTTATCCCTCTACATCATGTCATCTTGCTTAATCGTTACTACTGTTCTTATGAACTTAATACTCTAGATGCAAAGGTGAGTCGGTCGATGTGTGGAGTAATAGTAGTAGATGCAGGCAGTGAGTCGGTCTACTTGTTATGGACGTGATGCCTATATACATGATTATGCCTAGATAATCTCATAACTATGCGCTTTTCTATCAATTGCTCGACAAGAATTTGTTCACCCACCGTAATACTTATGCTATCTCGAGAGAAGCCTCTAGTGAAACCTATGGTCCCGGGTCTATCTCTTTATCATATTTGCTTTCAATCTACTTTTACTTGCATCTTTACTTTTTGCATCTATATTATAAAATACCAAAAATATATTTATCTTATCATACTATCTTTATTAGATCTCACTTTGGCAAGTGGCATGTGAAGGATTGACAACCCCTTTATTGCGTTGGTTGCGAGTTCTCGGTTTGTTTGTGTAGGTGCGTGGGACTTTTGAGGAGCCTCCTACTAGATTGATACCTTGGTTCTCAAGCGAGGGAAATACTTACGCTACACTTGCTGCATCACCCTCTCCTCTTCGAGGAAAACCAACGCAAGCTCAAGACGTAGCATAGTGCAGCGGATGAAGGTTGAACATAGCGAAGATGTCGTCAAACCGCAGGACGATCATACCCCTGATGGCGCTATCGACAAAGCCCTTGCCCTCTGGCACCTTGGCCACGAAAACCGGGTATGCCACATCATTCTCGGAGACGCCGCTTCCCCAAAGAAAGAACACTGTCATGCAGACTCCGCATAGCACCGGTTGCAGCATTGAGCAGATTAGTCGGTAGCATCGGCTACCCGCGACATGCACCCTCCTCGATATATCCTTAGGTGAAGGTGGCCCATCCTGAGCACGGATCGTACTCGGTGCCGGCTGGCTCGCACCCTTGTTATTCTTTCTTTTCCGTCCCTTCTGCTTCTTCTACTGTAATGGGATCGAGTTCTGCTCAGAGACCACCTTCTTGAGTGTGTTGGGGTTGATAATATTTCACACCTCGGCTATGTGAGGCTCGCTGAAGGCAGCAGCTGGAGGCGTCTCCTGAGAACTGAACGCCAGACGACGCCTGTTGCAATTGGGTTTCTCCGCGGTACCAGCTAGATCGCGATCGTCTTTTCCAGGGTTGGATTCTTGAGAAGGAGGCCCCAAGAATACGTCATCGTACCCATGTTCGTTGAAGTACTTATCGATGTTGGTAAATGTACCGTCGTCGTCGTCCGGATCCTGTGCCATATGCATGTCCGGATCAGCTGACGCCGGTAGCGTTGCGGCGGTCTTGCCATGGCTTGGCGCTGGCACGACTGGCGGTGTTGTCTGTGGGGTGGTGTCCCCCGCCCCCAAACGAATCTGGCTCTTCGGCCAAAGCATGGGCCAGCTTGTGCAGGCGCTGAGGGTCATCACATCATCTTCGTCGGCCCTGTGGGTCGGCGCGAGGTAACAAGTTGTGGAAGCCCCGCAGCACCCGAACCAGTTGAACCCTATACACGGTGGGTGGCATCGGATTACCGTGGAGCACGCGGCTACCCGGTTGAATGATTCTGGCCTTGGCGACATCAATCAACTTGCCGTCCATGAAGTGCAGGAGAGTGCATGGAATGTTGGCGGCGCCCTGCGAAAACATGTAGGGCATCAGGGATGCCCAGTCAAAGGCAAGGAGATGAAGTCATCGGCCGAGAGGCTTAATTAGTTACCGTGATGGCGTCGAGCTCGGCTAATGTCGAGGCACCGCCAACGGTGGGCGGTAAGGACGGCGGGCGCTTGTCGCCGAGGTGCCGGCCGGCGTATTCTTCACACACCGGGTGCATTAAGCTCCAATGTCGGCGCCGGCCGCGGAGACACCAATGCCGCCTCTGCCGGAGACACCAATGCCGCCCGGCGCGTTATGATTCGCCCGTGAAGCTGGGAATTGGGGGCGGCCCCTGTTGGCCGCCCGCCATCCACGCCTGCAGCCCCTCAATCAAGGTAGGCACAATGGTGGTGATCGTCGCTCCCAGTTGGTCTCGCACTTGCTCTTCGACTATCCCCGGAATCTGCGCCACTTGTGCCTTGAGTTCTTGAACCTCGCGCTCCTGGCTTTTTGAGCTGGTCTTTCTCTCCTTTCGCCCAGCGGTATAGTATTCCGACCATTTTGTGGACAAGCCTTTGCCACCACATGCACCAAATTTGATTTACCGGGCCATCGAAGCTTATCCTTTTTTTTTCATTACGTTCAACGCCCTATTTAAAGTGGTGTCCCAAGGGGAGCTCTTAGACGACCCAGCGCCATCGCTTTCAAAGTGTCTGCGGAAGGAACATGAACCATTTAGAAATTTGGCTTCATTAATTAGAATGCAACCATATGGAGCTAATTACGCGGGGGTGTATTCCTTACCAGAACAAGCTTAAGCGCCTTGGTCTTCGGATCCGTGGTAAGCTCCTTTGTTACCGGGTCAATCTTGTATCGGGCCCTGACATAGTTCCTTGTCTGCTTGTCACGGTATTTATCGAAGAGGGGCGGTAGGCCTTGCTCGGCACGCTCCGCGTCCTCCTTGTCCCATATAGGTTCCGCCACTCTGTAACCACTGGGACCGAGTTTTTTGACCCATAAGTTCAAGTCCCGCATATCTTTCCCCACCGACTTGATTCCGTTGCGTTGTTGCTCGCACTTGATCTTGAACTCCGGTAGTCAGCTTATTTGATCGAAGGATTTGTCTCCTTGATCTTCTCATAACTATCACCTTTTCAATCCTTCTCTTCACCGCGGCTCTCCAAGTAGCTGGGCCATGCTCATCTTCGTGAGGGCGGCCTTTGTTCACTTTATTCCCCGAGAGGCGTGTGTTTGCGAAGTCACCGGGAACTTGTATCGTTAAATGCGGCTTCGTGAAGAGGAGGTTGTGCAAATTCCCTCGGTCATGATGCCTTAGGTTCTCGGTGTTGATCGAGACAAGGTTGCTCGAAGAATGCACCGAGCTGTCGCGTACCCCTTGACTAATTCTTTGGGCGCCGTTGGATGCCCACCGAGGACACTTCAATAAATTCCTCCTCGTGATTGCCGAGCACGTTGGGCCGGGTCCTTCCGTTGCCTCTTCGGTTGGCTGCCATACGTGCTGGCGCTGCCATCATCGATGGTGGCATCCTCGGCGGCTTTCATCGGTGGTGTCATCCCCGACGCCACTAGGGGTTGTGTAGTCAGGATCGGTGTCTTCCGCGGCGTCCTCATAGCGGTGAGGTTCTTCCTCCATCTCCTGGGACAGCTCCCAGAATGCCTTGCCCGAACCGCCGGCCTCATTGTTGTGGGCCATGTTTCTCTCTAAATAGGAAAAAAGTTTGGTCAAAAATTTGGTTGTTGTCAAGGAACAAGATCTCTAAGTTGACCAAATAACCTAATTCTCGAGGAATGTCGCCAAAAAGTTGGTTATTGTCAAGGAACAATTGAGAGATGTTTGTGATATTGCCTAGGTGTTTTGGGATGGAACCTGTTAGTGCGTTGTTGCTAAGGTCCAAGTCCTTCCTAACCCCTTCTTCTTGTCTCCTCTCACTATCTCTCTCACACACATGGCAAGCAAGGGTGTCTCGAGTGTGTGAAAAAATACTAAACTAATCCAAGGGCTGAAAATTGATCATCTGTTTCAGATTGCAGTTTTCTTTCTTGGGGCTTCGGTGTGCGGTACAAAACTAAATTTTGGAAATCTACAGAATGAACAAGATAAGGGCTGCAAATGCCCACAAGGCTTCAAGGGTGACGGCATAATGGCTCAGTGTTATTTAAGGGTTGTGTCGGCGTTCTGGGAACGGGGGTCCCCAGACTTGCCTGCCTGCGGCCCGCGGTGTGGCTCAAGTGGGGGCCCATCGCGGCCCAGCTTCATCAGCTCAAGCTCAAGACCCTCGCGGGGGGCCAAGCCTCGCAGGGCGGACGACAGGAACCTTCCTCCGGAGCAGCCTCGTCAGGAAGGCTCACGAGGAGGCGGAGAGATCAAGGCAGGGTACCTCACGAGGGTGCCCCGTGACGCAAGCCATGACGATCGAGACCCGGTGAGGCGCCCGGTGGCGCCAGGCCAGCTGAGTGTCCTCATTTCCCCTTTGGTGCAAAGGAGGCAAGCACGAGCCAAGGCATCAGGCAAAGGTTACCGCTTCGTGCAACAAGACCAAGACCAGCAGAGCGGCGGGAAGGAGGTCATCATGGAGCCAGGGGCGGCGTCATCGTCGGAGACTTTGGCAGCGAAGACCAACTTTAGTCGGGGATAAGTGTACTAGATGTTCCCCTTCAAAATGGCCAATTGTTGGCGCCCTTCCCGCTCATTATTTGGGAAGAGGCCGGGGCCTCTCTATAAATAGGACTAGCCACCACAAGAGGCTGGGAGACCAACGAATCAACCAGAGAGAGAGAGAGAGAGAGAGAGAGAGAGAGAGAGAGAGAGAAGCGACCGGACTCACCCAAGCAGTCCGTCGCACCAGCTCAAGAACAGCCCCTCGCGAGGCTGTTCTTCCTTTGTACTGTTCTTCATCAGCCCCAGAGGCAATCCACCACACCACACACTGGAGTAGGGTATTACACCACCACGGTGGCCCGAACCAGTATAAACCTTGCGTCTCTTGTGTTGTTCGTCGTTCTTAGTTTAGATCCCTCGCAAACCATTCACGCGTGTGCTAGTAGGGGAAAGATCTCCGTGCGCACCCCAGTGTTCGAACCTCAAGGGTCTGCCGGAACCCGAAATCCGACATTTGGCGCACCAGGTAGGGGTGCGCCGGAATCTCTCTTCCGCTGGTCGCGTGTGATCTTCTGTCGTGCCCATGGCTGACGCCGCCGAGCCGGCTGAAGCGCTGGCTCTCACGCCACTCGAAGTCGCCCAGACGGTTTCGGCTCAGACACCCCTGCTGCGTTCCCCTCGCAGTCCGCCAACGCTGCCACCGGCCCGGCGAGAACGAGCAGCAGGCCTCATCCTTGCATCCAGCGGTGAGGCGAGAAGGCTGCACCGCTACTCCCTCGCTCACCCCTACTGGTTCTTCGTCCCGCGCACACCACGCTCCCATGGAGGCTCGAGCCGCGCTCATCGCGGCGAACGAGCTACTGCGCTACCGCCCTGTCGACGACGCCCACGAGAGTGGCTCGACCGCTGCCGCCGAGCTCGTCACGGCGCGCAGGCTCCCCAGCCGCCCCTCCTCGCTGCCTCGCCCTTCACCCCACGCGGGAGGCAGGGAGCCGGAGGTGCCCCCGCCACCTCCTTCCCAAGAAGGCGCCCTGGCTCCAAGGCGCGTGGCCCCGGGCCGAGACCCTCCGCGTCCGGCGCCCGCGCAGCAAGAAAGGAGCTGCCAGGAGATCCCTCGTCCCCAAGAAGGTGCTCGCGTGCTCCCAGCACCAGAGCGCCGCGACCACGCTCCAGCACCACCGCGTCAAGACCCGCTGCTCGAGCAGCGGTGCGCGAGAATCCACAAGAGCAAGCTCCGCGTGATCAAGAGAGCCCTGGTGGCCACCGCAGTTGCAGCGCTTTCGGCCGCCGAAGCCACGTGGCGTCGCATGGCCCGGCAAGTTCAAGCCGGACCTGCCCCCTCGCTATGACGGCACGGCCGACCCGCGAGAGTTCCTTCAGCTCTACGAGCTGGGCATCAAGCCGCCAACGAGACGAAAAGGTCATGGCAAATTGGTTCCCCATGGCGCTCAAGGATGGAGCCAGAACTCGGCTCATGAACACGGCTCCGGCACGATCTCCTCTGGGGCGAGATGCGCACCCGCTTCATCGCCAACTTCCAAGGCATTTCGCGACGGCTGCCGTGGAGCGACATGCGCCACATCTAGCAACAGCCGGAGAGACCCTGAGAAGTACATCCAGCCTTCAACAACGCCCGCCTCGTAATCCCCAAGGTGGTGAGAAGCCATCATCTCAGCCTTCTCCGATGGCGTGCGTGACGTCAAGATGAAGGAGGAGCTAGCAATGCATGAAGACCTGTGCACATCCCTGGAGCTGTTCAACTTAGCAACCAAATGCGCCAGGGCTGAGAAAGGGCGCCTCTCCCTCCTCAAGCCTCCGGCTACCGATCCAAAAGAGAAGAAGCCCAAGGCCAAGGACGTGAAGCGCAAGGGGGCTGTCGTGCTGGCAGCAGAACCAGACACCAAGCGAGGCAGGGATCAGCCCGAGTCATCCAAAGGCAGCCGGTACTGCGTGTACCATGACCTCCACACCCACAATACCAACGAATGCCAGGAGCTCAGGGCCGTGCGAGAAGGGCGTATCGGCTGATGCCCCGAGCGCAATGATCGGGGCTATGGCCGAGGAGGAGGAAGAGGCGCAGGACGCTGGGAAGACCGTGGCCCTCGCCAAGGATGGCGTGACAGACCTCGCGAGGACCGTTGGCAGGACCAGCCTCGCGAGGGAGGTTGGAGGGACCAGCTCGTGAGGACCGCCCTCAAGGCAACGCAGGGCTCCCACCTCTGCCGCAGCCGCCAAGGAGGTACAAAGACAATCATCAGGACGAGGGGCTGGGGTTTCAGAGCCGCTGCGATCGCCACATCCTGGGTGGCGCTCAGGCCCCAGCCTCTCAGCGCATCTTCAAGCAGTTTGCTTGCGAGGTGAATGCGGTCCTCCCCAGGCCAGAGGCCACGCGTCCTCTCAGGTGGTCGTCGTTCGTTATCACGTTCAGATCAGTGGATCAGCTCAAGTCTTGGCAACAGCGGAGTCCTCCCCATGCTTTGCTCACGGTCATCAAGAACGTGCAAGTCACGGGACCCTCATCGACGGTGGAGCTGGACTCAACGTCTTATCTGTCGAGACATTCAACGATCTCCAAGTGCCATACGATCAGCTTCACCCGACCAAGCCTTTCTCAGGAGTCACCGATGGCTCCACCGTCCCGATAGGGCAAGTTCGCCTTCCCGTCACCTTTGGACGGCGCGACAACTACCGCACTGGGCTCATCGACTTCGACGTTGCCCACATTCGCCTGCCATACAATGCCATCCTCGGGTACCCAGCTTTGGCCAAGTTCATGGAAGTGACTCACCATGGCTACAATGTCCTCAAGATGCCAGGAAGCGAAGGAGTTATCACAGCCTTGTGAGGAAAGGGATGCAGTGTGCTCTCTTGAGCGTGCCTTCCAAGCCGCAGCGATTGAAGACCCAGATCACAGGAGCGGGAGACTTCCCGAGGCGATCCCTAAGAAGAAGAAGGCTTCGCCTGGTCCAAGCCCTCATGGGGCAAGCATCTCCGGAGGCGTGGCGACAGGACCCGCGGCCATTCAAGGGGCGCCACCCTCTGTCGCATAGGAAGGCACGCCCGGCGCCCTCCTAAGGCAAGGCTCGGGGGCTCTTTCATGGCGAGCCACCGACCTAGCCGGGGTCACGAGGGAGGCGCTCGGGCACCACTTGGAGGCGTGCTTCAAGGCACGTTTCCCCCAGGAAGGTACGAGGCAAGGCAGGCCAAACCCTCAGGAGTTCATCGCGAGGAACACCTGTGAGCTCTGAGAGTCAAGAGTCATGCTGCTGGGTGGCCGCTGCCCGCCGTGGCCCCACATCCAGCGAGGATCTTTGGGCTGCGAATCTGCATCGACATACGAGGGCTTAATCGGGCGCATCTCAGAGCGCCTCTGGCCCTCATGGCGTGGGGCGTTGTGAGGTCCACCTCAGCTACGTTCGCATGCCTTCGGCACATAAGCAGCAGTCGCCGCCCATCGGCGCCCGCTGAGGTGTGCCACAGAAGCTTCGGGAGGTCAAACAGCACGCGGTCCTGGCAGAGATGGAGATGGCTCACGAGGAACCCCCCGTGCCCCCGGAGCCTCCCGAGGCTCTAGGTCCAGAGGGCTCGTGAGGGTCGGCTTCTTCATCACGCGTCATCCACTACCACAACATCGCGCCATCTCCGACCATATCAGGTGACACCTTTCCAAGTTCCGTTTTCAGCTAGGCGCCCTCGGGCTGCATCATTCCCAGGCCGCGTGGGTCCGTCCCTGCGGCATGTATCCGTTTTGCTTATGTTCTTTACTTACCTTGTTGGGGGCGCCCCTCGGGCTGCATTATCCCCAAGCTGCTCGGGCCAGACCCAGTGGCGTGTGTTTTCTCCACACCTATCTAGATGGATTTGCTCCTCTGAACTTAACCTGATTCACGTAATTATTGCCTACTACCTGTCGCGGGCCTCTCCGCCCTAATGCAAAGCACTTGCACGTTAAAAGGGGGGTACCTGAGCATCGCGACTCATGGACTCTTACTGGCTCTCGGCCCTCACCCCGGCCTTGACCCACGGCATCGCGACTGTCATACCAGCGCGGCTGAGCTCGCTCGATGGCGGGACACGAGGGCGTAGAGCATTTGCGTTCTAACCCTGCAGGAACACAACATTGATAAAGGCCCAGGCAGGCGCAACCCGCCTCGAGGTAGGGCCTCGTGGAGTCCCGCTACCGCTCACGGGTGCCCAGATACACCTCTCCTAGCCCTGCGGCCCGCGTGTCGAGGCGTGGGCTGTACACGCCCGGGGGCTCGCCCGGGAGGAGCCCCCTCCCACGCATCGCTGGAAGCACCATGCTCTCTGTTGGCTGGCGACCTTGCCGAGGAGCGGCTATGCCCGTACACATACGGAAGCGCTTATGCTCCAGCGTTGGTGATAAACAACCGAGGCGGCTCACAACCGTATCAACCTCAGAGAGCCAGAGCTCGGTGTCGGCGCCATCGCAACACCTCCTCGGGAGTGCCGCGAGGCTGGACATGGGCTGCACCGGCCACGCCCAAACGTGACGCGCCACCTAGCAGGTCCCTCGGACCTGGTCGTCGCCTTCCCCGGCGGAGCCAAGGTATGAAAATTCGTTTGAATGTCAAGGGGGAATCCACGAGCATCGCGACTCAGAGCCTAATCGGTCACGTAGCCCTCACCCCTTAGTCCCGTCCTGGTCTCCGGTCGGGACTAATGGCGGCTGAGGTATCTTGTGAGGCGAGCCTAACGGCGAGAATGACCAATCCACTCCTATGCCTCCCGTCCCTACTTGCTGTTCGCGCGTCAAGGGGGACTCCTGAGCATCGCGACTCAGGAGCCTAACTTGCCACATAGCCCCTCACTCCTTGGTCCCGTCCTGGTTTCCGGTCGGGGCTAACGGCGGCTGAGGTATCTTGTGGGTCGGGCCTGCGGCGTAGAACACACGCAAGTAGGAGGGAAGAATGCGAATTCAAAGCAAATATTACAAGCCATAAGTCGTTTCGCAAATGCCAAACACAAGTTTAAACGCCTCCACGAGGCATGGTGCATGTTGCAGGAATTAAAGCAGAGCAGAAGCTGCGAAGGGATCACTTTCCTGTGGCGCCTCCATCTCCCGAGGCCGTGAAGCTGGCGGCACCACGCCCAGGCAAGGTGCTGAAGGCGCGGAACTTCCCTAGCAGGGCCTCGGCTCGGCCTTTCACGGCCTCGGCCAGCGGCGGCTGCAAGGTCGCCCTCACGAGCTCCAAAGAGGCCGTCAAGGTGGACGTTGGGGTCGTGAAGGTAGATGTGGCTGAGGACGCGCGCCAGTGCTGCAGAAGACAGGGCATGCGCCTCGGCCTCGGCCGTGGGGCCGAGGCCGTCCGCGACATCTTCAAGTGCACGGACCAAGAAAGGAAGCAGCTTGGCGGGGCCGTCCTCTGCACCAGCCAACGGCTTCTCCAGGCCACCCTCGTAGAGCGTCTTCAACGCCGCGCGAGCCTTCTCCTCCAACCTGGCGAAGGCCACCCGATCCTCAGCTAGGATCTTTGCCTTCCTGTCTAGCTCGATCCTCTCCGCTTTCAGCGACCGTTCCAGCGTCTCCAACCGGCCACGGCAGTCATCAAGCTCGGCGTCCCGGTTCCTGACGGCAGCCTCCCGAGCCTCCATCTCCTTCTCCTTCTCCTGGCGGCCGCGGACCTCCTTGGCGAGCTCGTCGCGCAGGCCTTGCAGCTCGACCTCTAGCACCTTGCAGCGGTCCCGGGCGTCATGGCGTCGCCCTGGGCAGCATCGCGAGCGGCCCTGGCCTGGCAGGCGGCTTGTTTCTCCCCATCGGAGGCCGACGCGGCTTGGCTCAGCGCCGCTCGGACGGAGGCGGCAGAGCGGGCCCATCCAGAAGCTAGCTCCAGGCGCCCGGCCACCAGACGGGAGTCAGCATTCCGGAGATCCTCTTGCAGCCGGCTCAGTTCGGGGCGGCTGAGTCGAGATGGCCGAGGGATCGAGAAGGGCTGGAGCCGTGGAGCAGGTGTAGAAGACGGCAGCGTGATCACGGCTTGGGAAGGAGGAACCCCGAGCCTTGGGCACCTCGGCAACAACGTCAAGCGCAGCAGCTCAGTCGGCGGGGCCCACGGGGCTGACTCACCGCCAGAGTGCCCTGCTTTGGGCTCGCGAGGATGACCGGCAAGGCGGGGGAGGCAAGCCGCTGCCTCCTTTCCCCTTGAGACGGAGCCGCAACCCGGCGGTGAGAAGCCGCCTCAAGCCCGAACTTCTGAAGCCCCTTGACCTTTTGCAGCAGTGCCGACCTGGTCAAGAGTTTACAAACGTCAAGCCTAGGCGGCAGAAGCAAAGCAAAACACGGGTAGAACTCTCACTCGTCGCCGTCCATGGGCTCAAGCAGCCTCCGGCCGAACTTGAAGCCTGAAAGCGTGCAGGTAGGGTCAGCCTTGGGAGACCCGGAAGCAGTAGGCGTGTCGGGAAGGTCGGAGCTGGCCTCAGACCGCCCCGGAGCCAGAACGGACCCTGGGAGAACCAACCCCGACCTGCCCTTCCTGGAACTGGGAGAATCCTCCCTCCTCGCCCGCACCCGGCCTCGTCGTCGTCCGGCATGGAAGCGAAGGCGCAGGACCTGCGCCGAGGAAGGAATCCCGACTCCTCACCGATCGCCTCGAAGTGGACTCTTCTTTCTCCACCTCCTCTTCTTCCTCCTCACTCCCGCTGGAGTTGCTGGAGGAAACGTTCACCGTCGCCAACATCGTCAGATCCTCGGGAGCCCCGGCGGGCACCAGCCCCTCACCTTTAAAGGTGGGCATGGTGCCCACCACTTGCTCCCAGTCGTCGCGAAGGAACAGGGGGACGGGAGCGCCCTCCGGCTTCGCCACGTCTCCCCCGACCAAGGAATGGAGAGCCCGGCGGATCTTCGTCGAGAGGGCCTCGGAGCTCGAGGCAAAGGGGTCACCTGCCTCCCAAGCCTCCACAGGGAGGCGAATGCTCCCGGAGCCCAGGCCACCGGTGTTCGAAACTCCCTCGGGAGGCGTGGCCCCGGTCGGCCGCGCACCCAAGTTGCCTGGCCTCAGGTCCGCGTCAATCCTCTTCAGCACCATCTTCGCACGAGGGTCGACGAGCTCCGCGCGAGACCACGCATCAACGGCCATGGGCTGCCCCGACGGCAGCGCCAGCCGGGGGTGGATGCGCCCGACATCCACCAGGACCCATTTGCTCCTGAAGCCTTCGATCCTCTTCCCGAGCTTGGAGATGGAGTTGGAGCTGGAGTACGCGATGAAGCTCGCGCATGCGATGTCGAGCCACGGGAGACCGGAGGTAAAAGTAATGGCGCAGCAAAGCCACCGAGGGCTTTATCCCAACGTGAGCCTCACAAAGAGTAGGCGAAAAATCGCCAGGAGAAGAAACGAGTTGGCGTGGAGATGCAGAGCTTGCAAGTTGTATTGGCGGAGAACAGCAAGAAGAACTTCGGAAAAAGGAGGGACCAGACCCGGCGATGGCACTCACGAAGAACGGGTAGAAGGTGCTCCCGGCCTTCAGGCTGATCGGAGCCGACCTTGAGCACAATCGCACCCTTGTTCCTCGCGCCACCGCCCTCCAAACAAGACAAGGATTTAGATTCTTCTCCGACACGATCGGAGGATCCAGAGCCGGAGGTACCAGGCCTCGACGGGTCTTGCGAGGCGCCATGGCTCGCGGGATGGAAAGGATTGAGATAGATCTAGAGGATTTCGAAAGCAAGGAGGAGAAGGGCGAGAAAGGGGATCTGGAGCAAGGCGAGCAGGAACGAGCACCAAGCCTGGCCCGGGCCTTCTTTTGTCAGAAGGACGGCTGCCGAGGGACCGTGGGGAAGTGGAGACGCCCACGACCAATCAATCGCCACGCGGCGCCCAAGGCCATGAGCTGTTGGGGCTCAAGGGCGCTGCAGACTTGCCCCTTCGCTTCGCTAAGCCAAGTCCGGGCGCCTTTGGGCCCAGGGGCTCTTGTCGGTGTTGCAGGAGCAGGGGTCCCCAGACTTGCACACTGCGGCCAGCGGTGTGGCTCAAGTGGGGGCCCATCGCAGCCCAGCTTCATCGGCTCAAGCTCAAGACCCTCGCGGGGGCCAAGCCTCATGAGGCGGACGACAGAACCTTCCTCGGAGCAGCCTCGTCGGGAAGGCTCACGAGGAGGCGGAGAGATCAAGGCGGTACCTCACGAGGGTGCCCGTGGCGCAAGCCATGACGATCCCGAGACCAGGCGGGCGCCCAGTGGGCGCCGACCATGATGTCCTCATTTCCCTTTGGTGCAAAGGAGGCAAGCACAGGCCAAGGCATCGAGCAAAGGTTACCGCTTGATTGCAACAAGACCAAGACCAATGAGGCGGCGGAAGGAGGTCATCATGGAGCCTGTGACGGCGTCATCGTCGGAGACTTTGGCACCAAGACCAACTTTGGTCAGGATAAGTGTACTAGATGTTCCCCTTCAAAATGGCCAATTGTTGGCGCCCTTCCCGCTCATTATTTGGGAAGAGGCCCAGGGCCTCTCTCTATAAATAGGACTAGCCACCACAAGAGGCTGGGAGACCAACGAATCAACCAGAGAGAGAGAGAGAGAGAGAGAGAGAGAGAGAGAGGGACTCACCCAAGCAAATTGTCGCACCAGCTCTCAAGAACAGCCTCGCGAGGCTGTTCTTCCTTTGTATCTTATTCTTCATCGCCCCAGAGGCAATCCACCACACCACACCTTTGGGTAGGGTATTACACCACCACGGTGGCCCGAACCAAGTATAAACCTTATGCCTCTTGTGTTGTTCGTTGTTCTTAGTTTAGATCCCTCGCACACCATTCACGTGTGAGCTGGTAGGGGAAAGATCTCCGCGCGCACCCCAGTGTTCGAACCTCAAGGGTCTGCCGGAACCCGAAATCCGACAGGTTGGTTTGTGAGGAATTATCATGGTCTCATCATTTAGGGTTTGTCGACACCGAGGCATCCTAAAAGCTAAGCTTTTATCATTTAGGGTTTGTCGACACCGAGGCACCCTAAAAGCCCAAGCTTTCACCATTTAGGTTTTTATCAACAACGAGGCACCCTAAAAGCCAAGGTTTTATCATTTAGGGTTTGTCGACGCTGAGGCACCCTAAATGCTAAGTTAAGTTTTCATCATTTAGGGTTTATCGATGCCGAGGCACCATAAAGCTAAGGTTTTATCATTTAGGGTTTCTCGACGCCAAGGCACCCTAAAAGCCAAGGTTATATCATTTAGGGTTTGTCGACGCCGAGGCACCCCAAAAGCCTAAGTTTTCATCATTTAGGGTTTATCGATGCTGAGGCACCCTAAAAGCCAAGGTTATATCATTTAGGGTTTGTCATCATCATATCATCATAACATAGTGCATCACAGCCATAATCAGGTACATTACATAGTCCTTAGCTTGAGCTTCTGAACTAGTACTGGCAAACCTAGAATAAGGGGTCAAATGTTGAACTGTTTGAGCTTCTCAAGTAATTTCTTATACACAATATCTCTCTTGCTTGGCACTTGAGTTATTGATGAGATCAGGGTAGTATCTACTAGAGTTATTAAAAATCAGCATGTTAGCACTCACTATTTTTTTTTCTGCAACAGGTGAGTTAAGTAACCTTTCTGAAAATTCACAACAACGACAAAATCCTATAGAAAGTAATTTCATTGCTATTTCCTGTCATGTTATCATTAACCAAAGAAGAATTTACACTAATAGTACACACTCCATATAGGTATAGATTATACCATTAGTAATAACTATGCATTGCTCATGTTGTAAAAGGCACGTAAAGAGAGCAACAGACATTAGTAATAACTATGAGTACTACTTAATTAAGTGATGCTAAATAACTATGAGTACTCCATATAGGTATAGATTATACCAAAAAAAGTCATGCTAAATACACATACATGTAGTTTATCGAGTGATGGACAAAAAACAGTTGATCCTACTTAATTAAGTACTAAGATACCTGCCCATGCATTAGTCATGAAGTACCCCATATGTCCTATTTTAGCAAAGTCATGCTAAAATTCACGGAAAATTTCAGCATGACCTTTGTTGAAAATAGGACATATGGAGTACCCGAATTTGCCGGAGCGGAAGTTAATCGACATTCCAAGCAAACACAAGGGCCTCTCGGGTACCTGCAAAATCATTATCCCACCCGCTTGCTGCAACCCCACAACACCCCACAATATCATCACGACACGATGGTATTAGACAAAACCCCCCAATATCATCACGACACGATGGTCAGAGACAAAACCCAGCAATATATTTTCTAGCCATGAAACTCCACCCTGATTCTCCTTTCTTCCTCTTTTTTCACTTAAACCTGCAAACATGTAGGGAAAGCAATTAATACAAGGCACAAAAATGGCATGCTATGTAGCCTTAATGCTACAAAACATATGAAATACATGCCAGCAATATATATGATATAAACTCCAATAATTTTTGAATAAAAACAGTAGCTAAAAAAAAGCAGCAAGCAAGCAATTCATTTGACTAACTATTTGGTAAAGGATATGCAAGCTCAGAACCATCATTCCTAGATGTGAGTTTGAGTAGTACACCTAGCCTAGCTAGCATTATGTTGTTTTCTTTCTTTGTGTCTGCTAAAAGCTAAATACATACATACACATGGTACAAGTCTGAATATCTATCTAATTCTGCAAGCACCGTTAGTAACTGTCATGAAACAACAGGGGCAAGAACATTATCCTCTAGTCTGACTTGTTAAGTACAAGTGAGTGCATCCAACCATATATTATTATCTCAAGTTTTGACTAGTAGTAGTACACTAACATCCTTCTTTACGGGCAAGACAAGAATAATTAGGAGCAATAATAATAATAAACCAAGCAAGCATATTATGTCAAGATGAGGGAGGCATACAATCAACTGGACTGGGAAAAAAGAAAAAACATGGTATGGATAACACCTTTTTCAAGGATTTCCACCTTTTTCAAAAAAAATCTAAGAATTTTCACTTGGAGATGTACCAGCACAAACTAAGCATGAGGGAGCATCACTTTTTTATAACACAAAAATACTACTACTACATGTATGGATAACACAGGTGACGATTTGCAGCAATGAGAATGTGAATATGCTCCCGGATATTCTGCAACCTGGTGAACGCATCTTACTCCTGCTAATCTGCATCCCCTAGCCAATGTTGCTCCGCTGCCGGGCACCTGCAGTCTGCACATGTGCCCCTAGACAAGCATACCACACAAGAAGACAGTCTGTTTCGTAAATGACTGATGATACATTTGCTAGCACTAGTGGCAACAAAACACAAGTTCAGCTGATGGAAACTGGGACTAGAAGCATGAGCTTCTTCTATTTGTTTGTTAGCTACAACCAAGCACAGGGTTACCAAACCTAGGTCATCACATCTAACAATGATATGTGCTCTTGTGTGCAGCAGATTCGACCGAACCTAACAAGATGGACACTTGCTAATTTGACCAAAATTAGCAATTTTTGAACCTAATTTGACCTAAATTGAGAGGGATTTGACCTAAACCTAGCAAAGAGAGAAGAAGAGGGCATGGCCGGGAGGGAGGAGAGGAGGAAGAGAGGAGAAGAGAGGCAGAGGGAGGAGGGCAATGAAGATTACCCGACCACGATGAGGTGGCGACGGAGGCGGAGACGACGGAGGGCGGAGACGGCGAGCTTGGGGGAGGCGGGGATAGACGGCGGGGAGGTCGCGAGGTGCTCCTGGTGGACGCGGGCCTCCTCCTCCTAGTGCTCCGGTGGTGACTCCAGCGGCGGAGCGGGCACGGGGTCGTCGTGGCGGTGGTGGAGGCGGGGGCAAGGGAGGGAGGAGGGGGACCGATCTGGCGAGAGAGGGGAGGAGGGGATCGATCTGGCGAGGAGGGGATCGATCTTGCGAGGAGGGTTAGCGAGGGGAGAAGGTTAGCAATGGCGCACCATCTAGGGTGCGCCATAAACTCTGATGATAGCAATGGCGCACCTTCACAGTGCGCCATTACTAACTTTTTTTTTTGATTTTTAGTTGCATCTAATATTTTTTTAGAAACTGACGATCAAATTTGAAAACATTTATGAATGTGAAAAAATATCAACAAATTTGTTATTTGAAAATATTTATGAATATGAAAAAATATCATCAAATTTGTTATTTGAAAATATCATCAAATTTGTTATTTGAAAATATCTGAAAAAATATCATAAAAATTTGTATACCAATGGCGCACCTCCTAGGGGTGCGCCATAAGTACCTTGATAGCAATGGCGCACCTTCCCCTGGTGCGCCATGACTAACTTTTGTTTTTGGATTTTTAGTTGCATCAAATATTTTTTTTGAAAATGACGATCAAATTTGAAAACATTTATGAATGTGAAAAATGTCAACAAATTTATTATTTGAAAATATTTATGAATATGAAAAAATATCATCAAATTTGTTATTTGAAAATATTTGAAAAATATCATAAAATTTGTATACCAATGGCGCACCTCCTAGGGGTGCGCCATAAGTACTCTATGATAGCAATGGCGCACCTTCACAATGGCGCCATTACTAACTTTCTTTTGGATTTTAGTTGCATCTAATATATTTTTAGAAAATGACGATCAAATTTGAAAACATTTATGAATGTGAAAAAAATATCATCAAATTTCTTATTTGAAAATATTTAGGAATATGAAAAAATATCATCAAATTTGTTATTTGAAAATATCATCAATTTTTTGGATTTTAGTTGCATTCATTTGTGAATTGGTAAAACATTTATGAATATGAAAAATATCATTAAATTTGAAAAAATATTCATGAATACAAAAAGTGCCCATGAAATTTTAAAATATTCATGAGTTCAAAAATATTAACAAATTCAATATTTTTTGTGAGTTAGAAATTCAATACGGAATAAACATAAATAAATATTCATGAGGACTAGAAACGGAAGAAATATCATTTCAATATGTCAAAATACAATCGAGAAATGAAGACTACAATTTAAATACAATCGATCTTAGCTAGCTATCTTTTCACAATCTTCTTGCCCTTCTTTTTTCGCAAAGCGGAGTTCTTACATTGAGCAGACGTCCTTTAGGTAGGGTGGTCCTGCTTCTTCTTGTGGTGTATGGCACTTCATCGTCATCGTCATGTTCCATCTTCGGGTCGCCTTACTTGTCGAAGTCTTGCTCATTGGCGACTCCATTCATTCTGATGATCTTCCTTTTGCCTCTCCTCATGTCAACACGACTGGGCTTTGACGGGTCGGTAATGAAGAAGCATTGGTCCACTTGGGAAGCCAGTACCCATGGCTCATTTTTCGCGGTGACGTTTGCGCCCGCGGTCTTGGATTTCGCTTCGGGTATAACCATGGTGGTGAAATACCGGTCTTCTTTTAGGACGCTCTGGGCCCATCTAACATGGAACATCAGGTCCTTCTCTCCAGCGTAGCTCAGCTCCCAGATCTCCTCGATCCTTCCGTAGTATCTATCCTTGTCGTTACCGGTGTAGCATTCCATCGTTACCCCGGAGTTCTGATAACCATCGCTCTTCATGTCCTTGTCCTCGGCGTAGAATGTGTTGGAAATATGCCCTAGAGGCAATAATAAAATGATTATTATTATATTTCCTTGTTCATGATAATTGTCTATTGTTCATGCTATAATTGTGTTGTCCGGAAATCGTAATACATGTGTGAATACATAGACCACAACATGTCCCTAGTGAGCCTCTAGTTGACTAGCTCGTTGATCAATGGATGGTTACGGTTTCCTAACCATGGACATTGGATGTCATTGATAACGGGATCACATCATTGGGAGAATGATGTGATGGACAGGATCCAATCCTAAGCATAGCACAAGATCGTGTAGTTCGTTTGCTAGAGCTTTTCTAATGCCAAGTATCATTTACTTAGACCATGAGATCGTGCAACTCCGGATACCGTGGGAGTGCTTTGGGTGTACCAAAGCGTCACAACGAATCGGGTGGCTATAAAGGTACACTACAGGTATCTCCGAAAGTGTACATTGGGTTGGCACGGATCGAGACTGGATTTGTCACTCCGTATGACGGAGAGGTATCTCTGGTCCCACTCGGTAATGCATCATCATAATGAGCTCAATGTAACCAAGTGGTTGGTCACGGGATCATGCATTATGGAACGAGTAAAGTGACTTGCCAGTAACGAGATTGAACAAGGTATTGGGATACCGACGATCGAAACTCGGGCAAGTAACGTACCGATTGACAAAGGGAATTGAATACGGGATTACTTGAATCCTCGACATCATGGTTCATCCGATGGGATCATCGTGGAACATGTGGGAGCCAACATGGGTATCTAGATCCGCTGTTGGTTATTGGCGAGAGAAACTGTCGGCGGTCGTATGTCTGCGTGATTCCCGAACCCGTAGGGTCTACACACTTAGGGTTCGATGATGCTAGGGTTATAAGGAAGATATGTATGTGATTACCGAATGTTGTTAGGAGTCCCGGATGAGATTTCGGACGTCACGGGGAGTTCCAGAATGGTCTGGAGGTGAAGATTTATATATGGGAAGTTGTCATACGGTCACCGGAAAAGTTCGGGGGCATACCGGTATTGTACCGGGGCCACCGGAGGGGTTCCGGGGGTCCACTAGGAGGGGCCACCTCTCTCAGAGGGCCTTATGGGCCGTAGAGGGAAGGGAACCAGCCCCTAGGAGGGCTGGGCACATCCCCCCCTTGGGCCCATGCGCCTAGGGTTGGGGGGGAACCCTAAGGGGGGCGCCTCCCTTGCTTGGGGGGCAAGCCCCCACCCCCATTGCCGCCCCCCCCCACAAGATACCCTCAAGAGGGGCCGGCCCCCATACCCCATCAACCAATAAATAGAGGGGCGAGGGGAGGGCTGCAGCACCACATCCAAGGCGCAACCCCTCCCCTCCCCAACACCTCTCGTCCTCCGTTAAGAGCTTGGCAAAGCCCTGCCGGAGTACTGCCACTCCATCACCACCACGCCGTCGTGCTGCTGTTGGATCTCTCTTCCTCAACCTCTCCCTCCTCCTTGCTGGATCAAGGCGCAGGAGACGTCTCCGCTCCGTACGTGTGTTGAATGCGGAGGTGCCGTCCGTTCGGCGCTAGGATCATCGGTGATTTGGATCACGACGAGTACGACTCCATCAACCCCGTTCTCTTGAACGCTTCTGCTCGCGATCTACAAGGGTATGTAGATGCACTCCTCTCTCTCTCTCGTTGCTAGATGACTCCATAGATTGATCTTGGTGGCGCGTAGAAAATTTTAAATTTCTGCTACGATCCCCTACAGTGGCATGATGAGCTAGGTCTATGCGTAGTTTCTATGCACGAGTAGAACACAAGTTGTTGTGGGCGTCGATTTTGTCAATTTACTTGCCGTTACTAGTCTTATCTTGATTCGGTGACATCGTGGGATGAAGCGGCCGGACCGACCTTACACGTACACTTACGTGAGACAGGTTCCACCGACTGACATGCACTAGTTGTATAAGGTGGCTGGCGGGTGTCTGTCTCTCCCACTTTAGTCGGATCGGATTCGATGAAAAGGGTCCTTATGAAGGGTAAATAGAAATTGGCATATCACGTTGTGGTTTTGGCGTAGGTAAGAAACGTTCTTGCTAGAAACCTATAGCAGCCACGTAAATTTTTTTGCAACAACAATTAGAGGACGTCTAACTTGTTTTTGCAGCATATGTCGTGTGATGTGATATGGCCAAAAGGATGTGATGAATGATATATATATGTGATGTATGAGATTGATCATGTTCTTGTAATAGGAATCACGACTTGCATGTCGATGAGTATGACAACCGGCAGGAGCCATAGGAGTTGTCTTAATTTATTGTATGACTTGCGTGTCAATGAATAACGCCATGTAATTAATTTACTTTATTGCTAAACCGTTAGCCATAGTAGTAGAAGTAATAGTTGGCGAGACAACTTCATGAAGACACGATGATGGAGATCATGATGATGGAGATCATGGTGTCATGCCGGTGACGATGATGATCATGGCGCCCCGAAGATGGAGATCAAAAGGAGCAAAATGATATTGGCCATATGATGTCACTATTTGATTGCATGTGATGTTTATCATGTTTTTGCATCTTATTTGCTTAGAATGATGGTAGCATAAATAAGATGATCCCTCATAATAATTTCAAGAAAGTGTTCCCCCTAATGGCATACTGCTATGAAAGTCGTTGTCTTGAAGCACCACGTGATGATCGGGTGTGATAGATTCTAATGTTCACATACAATGGGTGTAAGCCATATTTACACATGCAAAACACTTAGGTTGACTTGACGAGCCTAGCATGTCTGGACATGGCCTCGAAACACAAGAGACCGAAAGGTCGAACATGAGTCGTATAGAAGATACGATCAACATGAAGATGTTCACCGATGATGACTAGATGCATCTCACGTGATAATCGGACACGGCCTAGTTGACTCGGATCATGTATCACTTAGATGACTAGAGGGATGTGCATGCGAGTGGGAGTTCATTAAATAATTTGATTAGATGAACTTAATTATCATGAACTTAGTATAAAACTTTTGCAAATATGTCTTGTAGATCAAATGGCCAATGCTCATGTCAACCTCAACTTCAACGCGTTCCTAGAGAAAACCAAGCTGAAAGACGATGGTAGCAACTATACGGACTGGGTCCGGAACTTGAGGATCATCCTCATAGCTGCCAAGAAAGCATGTGTCCTAGAAGCACCGCTAGGTGATGCACCCGCCCCAGCGAACCAAGACGTTATGAACGCTTGGCAATCGCGTGTTGATGATTACTCCCTCATTCAGTGCGGCTTGCTTTACAGCTTAGAACTGGGTCTCCAAAAACGTTTCGAGCAGCACGGAGCATATGAGATGTTCCAAGAGCTGAGAATGGTTTTCCAAGCACATGCCCGGGTCGAGAGATATGAAGTTTCCGACAAGTTCTACAGTTGTAAGATGGAGGAAAATAGTTCCGTCGTGACACATACTCAAAATGTGCAGGTTGCACAACCGCTTATCTCGGTGGAGTTAATCTCCGGATGACGCTGATCGTTAATGGAGAATCCTTGATCGCTTCCACCAAGCTACAAGAGCTTTGTGATGAACTTCAATATGCAGGATGGATGGAGAAACCATTCTTGAAGTATATTCAATGCTGAAATCAGCGGAGGTGGAAATCAAAAGGAACATCAAGTGTTGATGGTGAATAAAACCACTAAGTTCAAGAAGGGCAAGGGTAAAAAGGGTTTCAAGAAAGGCGGAAAGGGAGGTGCAGCGCCCGCAAGCAAGCTCTTTGGGAAGAAACCAAAGAATGGACCCAAGCACGAGACCTGAGTGTTATTATTGCAAGGAAGTGGTCCTTTGGAAGCGGAACTGCCCCAAGTACTTAGAGGACAAGAAGGCCGACAACACCAAAGGTATATGTGATATACATGTAATTGATGTGTACCTTACCAGTACTCGTAGGAGCTCCTGGGTATTTAATACCGGTGCGGTTGCTCATATTTGTAACTCAAAACAGGAGCTGCGGAATAAGCGGAGGCTGGCGAAGGGCGAGGTGACGATGCTTGGCGTCGGGAATGGTTCCAAGGTCGATGTGATCGCCCGTCGACACGCTACCTCTACATTTACCTACGGGATTAGTTTTAAACCTCAATAATTGTTATTTAGTGCCATCTTTGATCATGAACATTGTAACTGGATCTCGTTTAATTTGAGATGGCTACTCATTTAAATCTGAGAATAATGGTTGTTCTATTTATATGAGAGATATGTTTTATGGTCATGCCCCGCTGGTCAATGGTTTATTCTTAATGAATCTCGAACGTGATGTTACACATGTTCATAGTGTGAATACCAAAAGATGTAAGGTTGATAATGATAGTCCCACATACTTGTGGCACTGCCGCCTTGGTTACATTGGTGTCAAACGCATGAAGAAGCTCCATGCAGATGGACTTTTGGAGTCTCTTGATTACGAATCATTTGACATGTGCGAACCATGCCTCATGGGTAAAATGACCAAGACCCCGTTCTCCGGAACAATGGAGCGAGCAACCAACTTATTGGAAATCATACATACTAATGTGTGCGGTCCGATGAGTGTTGAGGCACGCGGTGGCTATCGTTATGTTCTCACCCTCACTGATGACTTGAGTAGATATGGGTATGTCTACCTAATGAAACACAAGTCCGAGACCTTTGAAAAGTTCAAGGAATTTCAGAGTGAGGTTGAAAATCAACGTGATGAGAAAAATAAAGTTCTTCTGATCGGATCGTGGAGGGAATATTTAAGTCACGAATTTGGCACGCACTTAAGGAAATGTGGAATTGTTTCACAACTCATGCCGCTGGAACACCTCGGTAATGGTGTGTCGAACGTCGTAATCGCACTCTATTGGATATGGTGCGATCTATGATGTCTCTTACCGATCTACCACTCTCATTTTGGGGCTATGCTTTAGAGACGCGCATTCACTTTAAATAGGGCTCCGTCGAAATCCGTTGAAACAACCTTTGTATGAATTATGGTTTGGGAAGAAACCTAAGCTGCCATTTCTAAAAGTTTGGGGATGCGATGCTTATGTCAAGAAACTTCAACTTTGAAAAGCTTCGAATCCAAGTCGGAAAAATCGTCTTCATAGGATACCCTAAGGAAACCATTGGGTATACCTTCTACCTCAGATCCGAAGGCAAGATCTTTGTTGCCAAGAATGGATCCTTTACGGAGAAAGAGTTTCTCTCGAAAGAAGTAAGTGGGAGGAAAGTAGAACTTGATGAAATACGCCTCTTGAAGCGGAAAGTAGCGCAGACTCGGGAAGATGTACCTGTGGTGCCCGCACCGCTAGAGAGGAGGTTAATGATGATGATCAAGGTACTTCGGATCAAGTTGCTCTTGAACTCAGAGGGTCCACGAGGGCACGTTCCACACCAGAATGGTATGGCAACCCCGTCCTGGAAATCATGTTGTTAGACAACGGTGAACCTTTGAACTATGAAGAAGCGATGGCGGGCCCAGATTCCAACAAATGGCTTGAAGCCATGCAATCCGAGATAGGATCCATGTATGAAAACAAAGTATGGACTTTGTGAGACTTGCCCGATGATCGTGAGCAATAGAAAATAAATGGATCTTTAAGAAGAAGACGGACGCAGATGGTAATGTTACCATCTACAAAGCTCGACTTGTCGCTAAGGGTTATCGACAAGTTCAAGGGGTTGACTATGATGAGACCTTCTCACCCGTGTGAAGCTTAAGTCCGTCCGAATCATGTTAGCAATTGCCGCATTCTACGATTATGAGATATGGCAAATGGGCGTCAAAGCGGCATTCCTTAACGGCTTTTTTAAGGAAGAATTGTATATGATGCAGCGGAAGGTTTTGTCGATCCTAAGAATGCTAACAAGGTATGCAAGCTCAGCGCTCCATCTATGGGCTGGTGCAAGCATCTCGGAGTTGGAACATTCGCTTTGATGAAATGATCAAAGCGTTTGGGTTTATGCAGACTTATGGAGAAGCCTGCGTTTACAAGAAAGTTAGTGGGAGCTCTGTAGCATTTCTCATATTATATGTGGATGACATACTGTTGATGGGAAATGATATAGAACTCTTGGAGAGCATAAATGCCTACTTGAATAAGTGTTTTTCAATGAAGGACCTTGGAGAAGCTGCTTACATATTAGGCATCAAGATCTATAGAGATAGATCGAGACGCCTCATAGGTCTTTCACAAAGCACATACCTTGATAAGATATTGAAGAAGTTCAATATGGATCATTCCAAGAAGGGGTTCTTGCCTATGTTGCAAGGTGTGAAATTGAGCTCGGCTCAATGTCCGACCACGGCAGAAGATAGAGAAAATATGAGTGTCGTCCCTATGCCTCGGCCATAGGGTCTATCATGTATGCCATCTTTGTGTACGGACCTGATGTAAACCTTGCCGTAAGTTTGGTAGGAAGGTACCAAAGTAATCCCGGCATGGAACACCGGACAGCGGTCAAGAATATCCTGAAGTACACGAAAAGGACTAAGGATATGTTTCGTTTATGGAGGTGACGAAGAGCACAAATCGTAAAGGGTTACGTCAATGCTAGCTTCGACACAGATCTGGATGACTCTAAGTCACAAACCCGGATACGTGTATATTTTTGAATGGTGGGGCGATGGCTGGTGCGATTTGCAAGCAAAAGCGTCGTGGCGGGATCTACATGTGAAGCGGAATACATGGCAGCCTCGGAGGCAACACATGAAGCAATCTGGATGAAGGAGTTCATTACCGACCTAGGAGTTATTCCCAATGCGTCGGGGCCGATGACTCTCTTCTGTCACAACACTAGAGCCATTGCCCTTGCCAAGGAGGCCAGGTTTCACAAGAAGACCAGGCACATCAAGCATCGCTCGTGAAAATGTTCAAGATGGAGACATAGATATTTGCAGTGCATACGGATCTGAATGTCACAGATCCGTTGACTAAACCTCTTCCGCGAGCAAAACATGATCAACACCAGAACTCTATGGGTGTTCGATTCATCACAATGTAACTAGATTATTGACTCTAGTGCAAGTGGGAGACTGTTGGAAATATGCCCTAGAGGCAATAATAAAATGATTATTATTATATTTCCTTGTTCATGATAATTGTCTATTGTTCATGCTATAATTGTGTTGTCCGGAAATCGTAATACATGTGTGAATACATAGACCACAACATGTCCCTAGTGAGCCTCTAGTTGACTAGCTCGTTGATCAATGGATGGTTACGGTTTCACGACCATGGACATTGGATGTCATTGATAACGGGATCACATCATTGGGAGAATGATGTGATGGACAAGACCCAATCCTAAGCATAGCACAAGATCGTGTAGTTCATTTGCTAGAGCTTTTCTAATGTCAAGTATCATTTCCTTAGACCATGAGATCGTGCAACTCCCGGATACCGTAGAAGTGCTTTGGATGTACCAAACGTCACAACGTAACTGGGTGGCTATAAAGGTACACTACAGGTATCTCCGAAAGTGTCTGTTGGGTTGGCAGGGATCGAGACTGGGATTAGTCACTCCGTATGACGGAGAGGTATCTATGGGCCCACTCGGTAATGCATCATCATAATGAGCTCAATGTAACCAAGTGGTTGGTCACGGGATCATGCATTATGGAACGAGTAAAGTGACTTGCTGGTAACGAGATTGAACGAGGTATTGGGATACCGACGATCGAATCTCGGGAAAGTAACGTACCGATTGACAAAGGGAATTGTATACGGGATTACTTGAATCCTCGACATCGTGATTCATCCGATGAGATCATCGTGGAACATGTGGGAGCCAACATGGGTATCCAGATCCCGCTGTTGGTTATTGGCCGGAGAGTTGTCTCGGTCATGTCTGCGTGATTCCGAACCCGTAGGGTCTACACACTTAAGGTTCAATGACGCTAGGGTTATAAGGAAGATATGTATGAGATTACCAAATGGAGTCCCAGATGAGATCCCGGACATCACGAGGAGTTCTGGAATGGTCCGGAGGTGAAGATTTATATATGGGAAGTTGTCATACGGTCACCGGAAAAGTTCGGGGGCATACCGGTGTATTATACCGGGGCCACCGGAGGGGTTACGAGGGTCCAGGGAGGGGCCACCTCTCGGAGAGCCTTATGGGCCGTGAGGGAAGGGAACCAGCCCCTAGGAGGGATGGGCGCATCCCCCCATTGGGCCCATGCGCCTAGGGTTGGGGGGGGGACCCTAAGGGGGGGCGCCTCCCTTGCTTGGGGGGCAAGCCCCCTCCCCCTTGGCCGCCGCCCCCCTCTAGATCCCATCTAGAGGGGCCGCCCCTACCTTCTCCTATAAATAGAGGCGGGGGAGGGCTGCAAAGACCACATCCAAGGCGCAGCCCTCCCTCCCAACACCTCTCCTCCTCCGTTAAGAGCTTGGCGAAGCCCTGCCGGAGTACTGCCACTCCATCACCTACACGCCGTCGTGCTACTGTTGGAGCTCTCTTCCTCAACCTCTCCCTCCTCCTTGCTGGATCAAGGCGCGGGAGACGTCTCCGCTCCGTACGTGTGTTGAACGCGGAGGTGCCGTCCGTTCGACGCTAGGATCATCGGTGATTTGGATCACGACGAGTATAACTCCATCAACCCCGTTCTCTTGAATGCTTCCGCTCGCGATCTACAAGGGTATGTAGATGCACTCCTCTCTCTCGTTGCTAGATGACTCCATAGATTGATCTTGGTGACGCGTAGAAAATTTTAAATTTCTGCTACGATCCCCTACAGAATGTGTAGCCGTTGATATCGTACGCCTCATAGGTCATCAGGTTGTGCTCGACGCCCTGTGATAAGGCGAATATGAGTTTTTCTTCCGCGGAAGAATCCTCATGTAAAGGGTAATGCGTAAGCTTCTCCTTGAACCAACGCGTGAAACATGAGTTGTGCTCTTTGATTATATCTCCGTCCGTCCTCTGTTGGCCTCTGTCATTGTACGTCTTCTCGATAAAGGTTTTGTGCTCTACCACCCAAGGATCGACCACGTCTATGTGTTGTAGCGCGACTAGGTTTGCTCTTTCAAAGTCGGCGAGTCGACCCTCGAAGTCGACATGCATTTCGCGGCGACCATCGCGGTGACCCCATCTAGCGAGCCTGCCGTGGTGCTCGCTGACGGTAGACCAGCGGGGTTCTCGATGCCTAGATAATTCGTGCGATGAGAAGATGCACTCTTGATTCGAAAGCCCCGGCTATGCTTCCCTTTGGGCGTGACATGTTGCGAACGTATCCTTTGATGACACCATTCATCCTTTCGAGCGGCATCATCTTTGTGCGGGAACCTCGACCCGAGTTGGATGATATCCTCCGGGATATGGACCAGCAGATGCACCATAACATCGAAGAATGCGGGCGGAAGTACATCTCAAGCTCGCATAGTATCACCACGATCTCTTCCGTAGCCTTCGAGTTGCCTCACGCCAACCGACTTCCGAGAGATGGCGTCGAAAAAATTGCATAGGCCAAATAGCATTTCACGGACGTGTCGCCCATGATCCCACGGATTGCAATTGGAAATGTCTGCGTCATCGGTAGCGTGTGATCGTGAGACTTCATCCGCTGAACTTACGCTTTCTTTGAGTCTAGGTATCACGCTTATCTTCCCCGCGTAACCGTAAGGAAGTTTTACTCCTACGAGGCAGGTGAAAAACTGCTCGATCTCCTCCTAACTTAGAGTGAAGCATGCGGGAGGGTAGTCATTTCTGATCTTCTTGGCCTTTTTGCCTTTGCGACGACTTTCCGTGTCCTGCTTCGCCTCATCATCATCATTATTAGCGTGAAGCTCCTCCCTGATACCCATTAATTTCAAGTCTGCCCTTACTTTTGGCCCATCTTTGGTCCTCTCTGGCATGTTGAGCAGGGTACCAAGCAGACTCTCGCACACGCTCTTCGTGATATGCATGACATCAAGGCTGTGAGGCACACGGAGGATCTTCCAGTACGGCAAGTCCCGTAAAACAGACCTCGTTTTCCATACCTTCAGCGGCTCTGGCGCCTTTTCGCTTCTTTCCGGCTCTGGCGCCTTTTGCTTCTTTCCGGCGGTGGGCAATCTTTCCAATTTTCAATAGCTCGTCTATTTCCTCGCCCGCTCCTCGTGACGCAGCGTCTTGGGTTCGGTTTCACCATCGAACAGATCCTTGCGTTTTCTCCATGAGTCATCGTTGCGAAGGCACCTTGATGTCCCATGAACCACGGTTTTCAAGACCCGGGATCTCTATCTAGCTGGCGATCGTTGTGTCATCCATGCACCCGCCGCATCCAGAAAATTCGTGGACCACCTGCCCGCGACATATCCGTGAATCGAGATAGTCGTGCACCGTAAATGAGCAGTGCGGCTCTCATAGGGAAATATTCTTTCTGCGGCGTCCCACGTATTGGCTGGGCGTTTTCCACAGCATGTCTAGCTCCTCTTTACGCAGCCCGGATCTGATTGATGTCGTTCCACGGTTGTTTTGGCCCTTCAATTAGCATACTCATGTGAATGTACTTCCTCTTCATGCACAACTGTGGGGGAAGGTTGTACATCCACACAAACACAGTCCAGATGCTATGTGTGCTTCTCTGGCTGCCAAACGGATTGACTCCATCGGTGCTCGCGCCCAGCATGATGTTCCTTGGATCGTCCCCAAATTCTGGGTGTTTGAAGTTCAACGCTTGCCACTGGCTCGCATCCTTAGGGTGAGTCAGCATCTTGTCTTTTTTATTTATCTCCGGATCATTTCCATCATCTTCTCGCTTCTTCTCCTCCCTATCGCGTGCCAACGGAGGAGCTTTGCTACCTTAGGGTCCGCGGAATACCGCTGCAGACAAGGAGTGATCGGAAAGTACCAGACCACTTTTCGAGGAGCTTTCTTCCTCTTCTTGTATCGAGTGACACCGCACACCGAACATATGGTAGACTCCGCGTGCTCGTCCCGATAAATGATGCAATTGTTCATGCACACATGGTATTTCACGTGCGGTAAATCCAGAGGACACACGATTTTCTTCGCCTCCTCGAAACTGGTCGGGCACTTGTTCCCCTTTGGGAAGACGTTCGTGCCGTAATTACATGTTCTCGCCGAAGCATCGTTGGTCATTTTGTGTTTTACCTTCATCTCCAGAGCCATGAGCGTTACTTTCAGCGGGTATCCTCGGCCTGCATCCTTCATACAATGGAGTAACCGCGTCTATCTCCAGTGGATCCAGCTTGGCTTTCTCTCGGGCGGCAGCTCTTGCGTTATCTGTCTGCTTGAGAAGTAGCTCTTGAATATGAGGGTCCTGCACCCAGCCCATCGATGGTCCATCGTCGTACGCTTCCGGCATCTTCATCTTCATGATCATGCCCTTCGTCTTGACCTTCCTCATCATCATGTCCGCATCTTTTACATGATGACCGTGGTAATCGCATCTACTTCGTGATCATGTCCTGGAGATTCTTCGTCTTCTCGCCCGCCCTCGCCGCGGTTCTCTTGTTGCCCTTCCTCATTTCTTGCCCGGGCCCCATGGACGACTTCATAGTCATCTTCATCACCTTGCCACCGATAGCCATCCATGAAACCACGCAAGAGTAGGTGGTCCTGCACCTGTACGGAATCCGGGTCCATAAGGCTCTTCAACTTGCATCTTCGACACGGACATCTTATCTCCGTCTCGTTCTTTTGAAGCATCTCGGCCTTCACGGAGCTCAAAAACCTATTCACGATGCCTTCGGTCATCGTGCGGACCATGGTCGCTGCGAGGGTAGAGCAAAAGCGATATTTTAGAACCAAAAATTGGCATGACTTTGCCTAAAAATAGGACCAAAAAGAATGCATAGTGTCAAATTCTCGCTTGAAAGCGGAAATGAATCAACATTCCGCAAAATATTGGCAACTATCGCATTTCAAATACCGTACCGATTGCAAACACAAACATATGCAACACCACAAACATATGCAACACCACAAACATACGTAGATCTAGGCCATAAAAAGTGCATGTGCACGTTGTTGGAAGGAGAAAAAAGTAGATCTACAACATAAAGAAAGCTTTCCCCTTACTTACCTATCAAAAAAAGGAAATTTAACCACTTAATTTGGGTGAATCTATGGTGCAAATGAGATGAGGAGGAGGAGGCAACCGAGACAAGCTTGAAGAAGGAGGTGGAGAGAATGAAGTGGGGAAAGTGAGTGTGGTAGGTGCTGTCCAAAATATCTAGCTGCTCTCAGGTTACCAATGGCGCACCACCTGACAATGCGCCATTAGTAACCCTGGTTACTAATGGCGCACCTGTTACGTGGTGCGCCATTACTAGTTTTGCAAAAAAAATAAAAAAAAATGTTAGTAGTGTCGCACTATACCCTGGTGCGCCATTACTAGTTTTGAAAAAAAAAGTAAAAAAATTTGTTAGTAGTGGTGCACAGAGTGTGTGATGCGCCATTACTAGTTAAAACTAGTAGTGGCGCACTATGCCCTGGTGCGCCATTACTAGTTTTCGAAAAATAAAAAAAATTGTTAGTAGTGGCGCACCGTGGGTGTGGTGCGTTATTAGTGATATGGACACTAATGGCGTACCTACACATGGTGCGCCACTGCTGTATAGCAGTGGCGCACCACATATGAGGTACGTCATTAATGTCCATATTAGCTATAGCCCTTTTCCTAGTAGTGCCTAGCACTGTGTGTACTTCACTTATATAGACATCACATTGTGGGCTCAACACTTGAGGCCTAGTGGGACTCTAGATGCCCAAAGTCTACTCGGCTAGGGACCAGTGAAGTCGGACCCGACCTCATAGGTTCCTTTTTCCTTTAGCGCATGACTCCTTACGTTCTCGTCCACTTGATTGCGAGTCGGATCACATTTGGCTTGACCAGTCGGTATCAGTTTCTAGCAAAGCGTCCCGACTCCAAGTGTCCAATGAAGTCGCTTCGGCGAGCCTGTACAACGTATCAGCTTCTGTTCTTTTTGCCTCACGGTGATGTTGTAGGTCTCAAGGCGAGCCAGTCATCCTTGTGCTAGCCTGGCCTCTTTCTCATTTCAGTGATGCCGATCTCAAAACCGGATTATCTCATAATCCTCGTCACATGACCATGCTTATCCAGGTCGGATCACACGAGGAGCCTAAAGTATATCGCTCCAGATTGGACGCGCAAATTACATCTTGCTCAACCATGTCTCGTGGCATGGATCTAGACAAGCCCGAAACCAACCTTTATAACTACCTAGTTACAGAGCAGCGTTTCGTCAGCCCAAAGCAGGTCGTTCACCATTCTGTGTCTATGCGTCAACCTTAGGTCTAGGACACACAACACATGTCTTACTAGAGACTAATAGATGACCAGATCTCGTTGTGTTACATGTTGGGTCTGTCTGACTTAGACCTTATCTGGATCCGGATCCAACTCTACTCCTGATCTTTTCAAGTCCGTATTATCCGGCTAGCATCTAATCTTGCATGGCCAGTGAGTCCGAGTCATCCACCATGTCATATGCTAATCTAGTCGGTTGTGATTCCAGACAACCATTTTGACTAGGGACCAGTTAGAACAATTATCATACATTTGTATAGTCTTACAAACAAATCACATACTTATTGATACTCATTGATAATGTCCAAGGACTATCTTAATCCATCAATACATTTGAAAATATCATCATACATGATTACATCTATGGCATATGTCCAACAACACAATGCCACAAGCCAATCCGTACTGCTACATAGTTGGTCAAGAGTATTAGTTGAGAAATTCACCTAGTATCAAGAGAGCCTCGACGCTGAAATAAACGGCGTTTAACCAAGTCACATGTAAATTTAAAAGCATTCCTTTCATATTTTTACCACGCCATGATCTTACAAATAGATCTTTCTTGATTACCTCTACCATAACTGTTTCAAGCCTCAATCATCCACATGTGTTGTACTCCTTCCGTTTCTAAATATAAGCCCTTTTAGAGATTTCAATACAGACTACATACAAAGCAAAATGAGTAAATCTACATTTTAAAATATATCTATATACATCTCCGCGCCTCTAAAATATATCCATATACAGCTCAAATCCGCGCCTCCGCGAGCCACGCGTGCGCTCGTCGCCGTGCGCCTCCGCAAGCTCATGCGCGCCCGCGCACCTCCGCTAGCTTGCCGCGCCGCCCCAACACCCCCTGCAGACACGAGCGGCCTGCACCGCCCGAGCTGCACCAGAGGGCGAAACCGAGAGGCCCACCGCCGCGCATGGGTTGGAGTTCGGGGGCGGCTAGGGTTAGCAGTCGAGTCGCCCGCCGGAGGGCGACACGGGGCTCTCGTTGTCCTACGTGGCTGCAAATAATTGCCAGATAAATTGATGTGATGATCCTATGACTATGTTGCTATTATTACTTGTGAAAAATGATGGAAAACATGGAAGTGCTGGCAATTGTTTTCAGAACTTTGTTAGTTGTTGTGCTTTTAGTCTTACTTCGGTTCTGTTTGGTTAAAAGCGAGAACCGGACAAAAAGATCTGGCTAAAACCGGATCTTGATTTATCAAAACCGACAGTACAACAATTTTCGAAGACAATTTTTTTTGCATACGGAGAAACCGAACATGATCGGTTCGGTCAAACAGAATGTCCAGGAGGCCTTGTAGATTATACTCGCTGCCAAGCTAAACTTATCGATCAAGAGTAGTATCCGTCCGCGAGAGACAAGATACCAGTCACCTCTCCAAGTGATCTCCATCTTCTCCATGAAGAAGCTCAAATTCACGCAAACTTTTCAAGAAAGGAATAAAGGCAAGCCCAAGTATTGCACGAGGCTTGCGACCATGGAGAAGCCCGCCGGCTTTTCCCTCTCGCTTCGTGCAAAACAATAACATATATATTCATCTCACTCTCATCCATTCCTCCTCACGCTGGCGAACTGTTTCGATCGACGCACACAATATGTCCGTGGATCCTGTCATGACCAGCAGCAGGAGGAGGAGAGGAGGCTACGGCTGCAAGGAGAGCTGCCATGGCCACTGCCTGCCTCCTCACTCTGCCAAATGCATCTGCCTCTACCTGCTGCTCTCGCTGATCCTCCTCGTCCTCGTCGCGGCCGTGCTGCTCGTCGTCTTCGTCGCGAGGCTCAAGAAGCCGACCTTCTACCTGCAGTCCGTGCAGATGGACAGGTCGTTCAGCCTCCGGCCGTCGTCGTCGTCCAACCGCAGCGGCGACAACGCGACGTCGTCGTCGTCGTGTTCGGTGGCGTCGCTGCTGTTCGCGGCGCAGAACCCCAACGGGATCGGGATAAGGTACAGTGCGGCGGACCTCGGCGTGGCCTACGCGAACGAGTCGGTCGGCGCCATGGACGTGCCGGTGTTCTACCAGCCGCCGCGGAGCAGCAACGTGACGGTGCTCATGCACGCGGTGTTCGAGGAGTCCAACGTCAGCCGGCTCGTCGTCAGCGAGCTGTCGGCGCAGAGGAAGCTCGTCGAGATCAGGATCGCCGGGAGCATCGACGCCACCACCCACATCATGAACTTCCCTCTGCCAAAGCTTCACGTATGTTCAGACTCCATACATCCTTCCATCTTCAGAAGTTCATTTGTTTTAATGAAGTATATGCTCACTCGTCAGAAGTTCAAATTTTCTGAAATTCAATTTCTCTGAATTTCGTGGTGTTTTTCGATTGCAGTTTACGCTCGATTGCAGGATAGCAACCAACTACACCGACATAGTGCTCCGGGAAGGGGTCGAGTCTGCAACTATACGCAAGGTATTTGCTGACTGATAGTTTCTAACTAACATGTGCAAGCTTGTGTCTGAAGTCAGGACTCAGAACAGTGATCTTCTTGCAGGCAATCCAAGTATCTGCACTGCCCCACATCTCACAGAAGTGCTCTATAAAGCTTGACATGAGGTCGAGAGGGAAGAGGACAAGGCTTGCAGATTTAGGATGCTGATTTCGTAGAATTTAACCTTTTGTTTTCGTTTGCGTAGTAGTAGTAGAATTTAACGGATTCATGTACATGGCTGTTTTACACTTAGAAAACTATTCTTTGCGTAGCATGCTCCCATGCCAGGCAATGTAAATGTAAATGTATTCAACGGTTGGCAAATGATGCATCTGTTTTTCTTGATTGTGTTTCTCGGTAAAGGTTGAACGAATGTGTGAGCAATTGGCTTGAGCTAGTCATCAATCTATAAAAGCAACTCCAGCAGAGTGGCCATATTGGCCCGACCGGTGTAAATAACCATCATTGTGGCGATCGCCATAGTTTACGGAGCGTGCTCTAAACCGAGCCAGTGAGCGCACTACATCCGGAAAATGCTTTGGCGACATTTCGCCTCCCGCATCACGCCTCCCCTCCCTCGTCATAGCGCCATCTTTGATCGCTTCCAGCTGTCCCCAGTCCCGGCCAACGACGGCATGGACGACCACCTGACCCCGCGTCCGAATCCATCGGATTGGAGTCAAATCCGGCTTCTGACGGCTTGGACAACCAACCTCTACCTTGTCGGTGAAAAGTCCGACACATAGGTGCATATGCCGCGTAGAGGTGCACCCCAGACCCACTGGTGCCGCATCGGTCCTTAGTGACGGGGCTGAAGAAGAAGATGGGGAAGGGGGTACCGCGGCCTTTGCCCCTCCTCGCTTCCTCCCGATGGCGGGCGAAAGTAGGGCGGCTTCCCAGTCATACGCTAGATCAACAATGTTGAGGAGGTAAAGAAATCCATCCTATTCCTTGTATTCGGCTTTTGCTCAATTTAACGTGAGATAACGTTGATAATTATTTGCAATTTTGAAATGTTTCCGATTTAGCGATGATTTTCTGAATTTTAGGGGATCAGCCCTTAGCGGTGACACATTTCTCAATAGTGCGATTGGCGATTCTGAGAAAAACGATGTCGATCTCGAGGGCGCATCAATGTCACGTTTTTTTTTTATCATGAGTCCGTCCAAAGATACGAAATTTGATCAATTCGAGGCCTACGGCTCGTCGAAGAAGAAAGTAGTTTAGGGATCCAACATTAAGCCTGCTGAGGATATCGGGCTTGTCTCCGCTTGGGAAGATATTTCGCCAATAAATATCAATCGGCCACAAAATAATGGATGTTCATCGAGAAGCGTTTCAAACATCATCTTGGGCGGACTGCCGGACCCCAACAGGTCGTAGCCCGCTCCACGGGGAAGGAGCGGATGATTGAGTGGATTTTATGCATACATCTGGAGTATATTTTAGTGCCAAAATCCCTCATATCATAACAATCTAGCACTTATCCATGTCCACAATGCATAGTTTTCGGTCTTTACTCATTTTACCAAGTTTGTTGCACAACTTTATTTTTATTTATTTTTTATTAGTTTTCATTTGTTTTGTGGTGTTTGTAGATGTATTGGCATTTTCATGGACTTGAGACATCAAAAGCACCAAGTTGGGGGATAAAACGGAGAAGTTACATGCACCAAATTTAGGCCATATGTAGTGTTTGATGTTTTGACATTTATCAAAGTATACAAATTGAAGATCCAATGTCATAGGTGGATTGAGATTTTTGAGAGGAATCCAATGATGCCAAGAACATCAAAATCGGAGTTCATACGAAGAAATGACGACCAAATACGAAAGTGCTTCTGAAGTCCAAAGCGTTCGACGACCATTGGTACAAGCGCCCAATAAATCTATCATAACTCTGCCGATTTTGTCTCAGATTGTTCCTACATGATCCATGACGACCAAGTGATGTTTTGGGAGAGAATTTGGCTCTCATAGAGCCGTTGGATGAAGCTGGAGGAGTCATATCTATGGAGACCCGAGGAGGTCTCCTATATAAATACCTTCAACCCTAGCCGCCAGGAATAAATCATCATCATTCCACTACAACTCCACGTAGCTACTGGGAGGCTCTCCCTCCATCGCCACCACCACTAAGGCCACACAAGAGGAGGAGAAGGAGGCGCCACTACCACCACCAGGCACTGGCCATAGGTCGTGCGCGCCGGTACCCATCTCCATCCTCGCACTTGTAATTTGTATAATTGAACATGTTAATGACATCAATGAAGAAGCATTTCTATTTGTTATCTATATTCATCTATGTTTGAGCCATTGATTCGGTTCTAGGTTGAGATATGATCTAATACGCAATATCAGTCTTTGTGGCATCATCTAGTATTTACTTTCTTCATGTTGCACATAGTGCTAATGTTAAAAGACATACTTCCATGTCATCTTGTGAGCACATGCATGTACACGAAAAGGATTGTTGTCCCTTCCGTAGCCCATTGTGTATTACAAACGGCCGCGTGTGTGACCTCAGTGGTGGATCTAGGATTTAAAAATAGCCGGGGTGGACTTTTTAAAAGAAAAAAAATCGAAGCCACGATATAAGACCACCAATAAAATTAAATTGTCAACTGTGCATTCAGGCAACATGATCAACACAATTAATTATTCAAAATAGTTTCATTCTCAAGAACTAGAGAAAGAAACATAACACAATTTTTTTTATAAAGTCTAACTTGGACTCCCGCTTGTTGAATCTTCCATTATTTATCCAAAAAAGTCTAATTTTCAAGTCCATTGCAATAAGTTAAAGATGTAAAAAAGCAGATTAATTTAAATATTAGCACAACATGACACTTGTTCAAACAAAAGATAAGACATGTTTTTGCCACTAAGTTGCCAATTTTGGATGCTCGATTGTAGTTTTGAGCCGACGGCCCCAGAAACAAGGGACTCCATTCTCTTTCTCCATCCAGTACTTGGACGGACTTGGGCAACGCCACGGGAAGGCAGAATTGGAGCGCCATGTCTTGCAATTGAAAACATCAAGCCCAGGTTGCGGATAAAAAGTAATGGGCTAATCTCATCTTTTATTGGGCCTTACTTGATTGGCCCATCTCCTAGTGAATCGTGGCCTATCGTGTATATGTCCTAGCGAACCGTTCCTTTCCTCTTCTCTCGCTCATTGCTCAACCTTATCTCAGAGCGAATCTGCTCGCCTCCCATGGTGGCCACGCCAAAGAAGTAGGTGGGATACCCTAGGTCCTCAAAATTTACCCGGGGCGGCCGCCCATACACGACCCCACGCTGGCGCCGCCCCTGTGTGACCTTGTTGTCCTAAAAGAATTGACGTCCTTTCCATAGCCCTAGCTCGCTCCCACGCCCCTCCCCCTTATTTTTTTTACGGGCCAGCCCAGTATGCGGTGCTTGTTTGGGCCGTCAAACAGGCAAAACCCAATGAGAGCTATTTCTCGCTTTAACGCCCGGTTTATTTCCGTTTTTGCGGTGACACGGTCCGGTTTATTTCTATTTTCTCCTACAAGAAGCGAGTCAAGCTGTTTTTTCTCCCTTTTTGGTTTTTTTTTTGTTTTTCGTTTTTCAAATACTTGTTAAAAAATTTAAATACTTGTGCAACATGTTTCAAATACTTGTTCAACATTTTTCACATACTTGTTCAACATTTTTATATACATGATCAATTTTTTTCAGATACTTCTTCAACACTTTTATATACATGATGAACATTTTTTCACATACTTGTTCAATATTTTTATATACATGATCAACATTTTTTCAAATACTTGTTTAACATTTTAAAAAATATTTTTTAAAGAGTGTTTTTGTAATATACTACTCCGTCCCGAAATGTAAGACTTTTTTGATACTATGATAGTGTCAAAAAACGATTTACATTTTGGACGGAAGGAACATATATTTAGATTATTTTGAAGTTTAAGGAAAAGTACAAAAATAAAAGCGAAAAAAGAAAACAAAAAACTTAAAAAAAACACGGAAAATTGGCCGAAGCCTTCCACGCTCGTTGGCCGGGCCAGCTCGCTCGCCCCTTCAGCAAGTCTGAAGTCAGACTCGCTAAAGGCGAGATATAGAGCCGGCAAAAACCCGAAATCACTAATTAAAGTCTTCGTTCTGAAAAGAACACTCCACATTCCTCAAGACATGCAGCGCCACTGTCATAACGCAGGAGTTTTCCCTTTTTTCGTAGATCAGTTTATTTAAAATATTTTATCTCTTAAACCGTGCGTCTAAATCTCAAACCGTTTTCATCATTGGATTTCTCGCGTTGAGATCTTCAAAATTAGATCCCATGTTAATAAGTTTTGACGGACTTTTCTTTCATGAAAAAAACCAAAAGAAAAAAAATGGACGAAAAAACCAAACCGGGTGCACAGTTTTTTTCTCTTTCTGAAAGAGGCGCACCTGTGACTCTCGCGAAATCACAACCGTGCCTCTCGTGGAAGCAAAATCGTGACTCTCGTGAAAGGAAAAAACTGTTTTTTTCCTTTCTGAAAGAGGCACGCCCCTAACTCTCGCAAAAGCACAACCGTGCCTCGGGCGAAAGCAAAACCGTGACTCTCGCGAAAGAAAAAACAGAAAACACGTATTTTTTTCCTTTCCGAGAGGCACGGCCGTGACTCTCGCGAAAGCACAACCGTGCCTCTCGCAGAAGCAAAACCGTGACTCTCGCGAAAGAAAAAAAAGCAGAAAACGCGTTTTATTTTTCCCTTTCCGAGAGGCACGGCCGTGACTTTCGCGAAAGCACAACCGTGCCTCTCGCGTAAGAAAAACCGTGACTTTTCGCGAAAAAAATAGAAAACACGTTTTTTTTTGTTTCTGAAAGGCACGGCCGTGACTTTCGCTAAAGCACAACCGTGCCTCTCGAGAAAGAAAAACCGTGACTTTTCGCAAAAGGAAAAAAAGAGAACACGTTTTTTCGTGTAATTTTTTTTTCTAATTTTTTTGTCAAAAAGCTAAGGAAGACCGGGAAAAAACCAAAACGTCGAAAAATCCCAAAAAAAAATTGTTTAAAAAGACGAAAACGCGTATGAAGAAAAAACAAAATCTGAAGAAAGCGTCCAGAGCACGACACGTGGCGAATGGCTGACAGCACGTCAAGTGGCGCTGATTGTTGCGAGGCTCCCGAAGGAGCGCTCATTAACCAGTTGCTCCCGGCAAAACCCGCATAATCTATCAGCCGGAATTTCCCGGGCCGGGGCCTGGATCTGCTAAAATTTGCCGTCCGAAAAGGATTGCCGTCCTCTTCGTAGCCCTATAGCCCACTCCCCGGCGCCACGCCCCGTCCCCAATCCCCGACGCGAGCGCATCACCCCGGTCTTGCTTAAAGCGAGACATAGGGGCGTCCTCCTCTTCGTAGCCCTATAGCCACGCCCCGTCCCCAATCCCCCCTCCTATCGGCGGCGGAGAGCACTACCTGGCGAGGGGCGCAGCTCCCTGTTCCACCCTATCGCCGCGCCTCTGCCCTCCACTCAAGCACGAACGGCCTCGCTGATCTGCGCCGGCGGCCATCCCTGGTTTCCCTTCCACGTCTCTGGTGAGTCTTTTGCGGAAACTGGTTCACTGCCTCATGCCCCCATCCCCTCTTCGTCTTCTTGCATGCATGGCCCGATGCGGGCCGGTCACACTTCCAGTGGATAGTACCTTGCTTTACTGAGTTTCTCCTAGCATGACCTGAGATTTCTTGACGAGAAACTTAAACGTCGATATTCTACTGATTCACAGTTTCACACCATAACACTCTCTCCGTTCCAAAATAGATGACCCAACTTTATACTAACTTTAGTACAAAGTTGGGTCATTTATTTTGGAACGCAGGGAGTACATCCTATATTTGCATGGAATTTTTGTCCTGAAAGGATACCGTATAGGTCAACTTTCACTTGAGCTTTTAGTTATAACTATGTATAGGTCAACTTTCACTTGAGCTTTTATTATAACTATGTCAATAATTAGCGCATGCTTTCATTATAGGTCCAGGAGATGCCTAGCAAGAATCAAGAATGTACACGCACGGGAGGAGGAGCAAGCACAAGTAAGAAGAGAAAGGCTTCTTTACAGTCCAACTCCAACCGAGAAGGTGAACCAAGTGCAACCATTCCTGGTCTCTGTTAAATTGTGAATTATAATGGAACAAGCTAAATTACATTATTAATGCTATTAATTGTTCATTACCTGCAGATTCTCCGCCTCCGAGGGATGGTTAGTTTTTTTGAGGACACCTAGGGATTGGAAGCGTTCAATCCTAGTACTGGACCAGACATCCCTGGAATTATTTCTATCGTTAAACGAAAACATCATGTTTAAACATATGCAACATAAAAAAAGTACTAATGATATGAAACATTGCTTCCTAGGTTCGTTCAATGTTAAAAGTCTTGTTCGACAGAAACATGTTACTAATGTGATTTTTTTTTTGTTTGGTTGAAACTTGTCCGACCAAAAGCTATTCCTTTTGTTTTGGCATGTCCAGTTTTATCTTGCATATTGGCTTCGAATGCTAATTGACACACATTTTCACCTATTGCACCAGATCTTTCACGCATATTACGCAAGAGCCTACTTCCCCGTGGTTATCCTATGCCATCTAAGATTGCTGGCAAGTTATTATTTTCCATTTTTCTGATTCTCCCCAACCGCTATTTTCACGTGTTTCAAGATATTTATTCTAGCCCTCATGGTATGCTATGTTTCTTCGATTAGGGGGCATGCGCTTGGTGAATACATTTGAGCTCAGCTTTGGAAATTTAGATGGCTATCAAGAGCAAACCAGCATTAAGTTGCTTGCTTTGAGCCTATGCCAGTCCATTGTTTCACTTGCTGCTTTTAAGGGTAACAATGCAATCGTTTTGTTATAGGGATTCCAAGTTTTTTAGGTTAATCAGTAACTACAATTTTTGATCCTGTGTAGGTAAAACTAGGCAGTTTACATGCACAGGCACAATCATACATCACACAACATCCAGCATGAGCATTCTAACCTCTGCTAGCTTGATTAGATCCCCTGAAGATGAAAGTAAGATACTTGATAAACTGGAGGTTAGTGCTACTAGTCAATTTTCCATCATATTGCTTTGTTATGATTATTTGCCCATGAGATGAAGATGATACAGTTTGTACTTGCATGCAGATTAAGGTGCGCCTGCCCAATGGCAAGCTTGTTGTAGGAAAACTGTGGAAATATGATTTTTATTATAATATTGCTGTTGTGAACACCAAGGCTTTTCCAGAACTTCGTGCAGCATGCTTTCATAATGAGGTGCCAGCTAATGTCAAATTCTCCCAAAGTAAACTGGTAGCTATTGGACGAGTTTTTGAATCTGGAGAACTAATGGCTACAGGTGGGACACTGCTGTACAAAACTTGCAAATTCGATTGCCAGCAACTCATGGCATCTACTTGTAAGACCACAAAGGTATTTCCCCTAATCTTTTATCGCTCCGTAGAAGGATTAATAAAAAGAAACTGGTAATATGACTAGAGCAGGACTTTTTTGTTCGCATTAGTAAGATATTCATACATAATATCTTCAAAATTGTTCATATTGAACAATATTATATAGCGTACCTAAATATGAAATATATTATTTTAAACAAAGCATGTTCACAGCCGGTATATTCTGTGCTAGGCTGGAATTGGGGGCCCCATTATTGCTGCTGATGGAAAATGCATAGGCATGAGCTTTTATTATAAGGATGGAGCTCCTTTCTTACCAATTACTATCCTCCAGAAATGCTTAAAGCACTTCAATGAATTTGGGTATGTTTTAAAGTTCTTACTTGTATTTACGTGGAATATATTTAGTTCAGTCGCATGTTGCCAAGATACTAAACAATTTTTTACCACTCTCTTATCATTTCTTTATTGTGAAGATATTAGGTCAGGACTTGAGATTGAAATTAGGATATCGTAGGTCGTAGCTAACATTTAATGGTTCTTAAATTGATAAGTTTATTGGATGGATACTTGGGAGATGCTAAAATTATGCTGCCACTACCCAGCTGATCAGTGACAGCCACGATGGCAGCACGGTTGGCTCGTTCGAGTATTAACCACTCGTAGGAGGGTCACATCCTATTCATCCGAGCCACCAGAAGCCAGCTATTTGTCGTAGCCACTAGCTGCGAGTAAGCAGTTCCAGTCCCCTTAATATATGCTGTTCACTGTTCCCCGGGTGTCACCAAACTTGCTTTCGCTATCCTGGGTTCTGTGTAGCTGATGTTACTTGTCTCACGTATTTAGTTCTATGTAGTTTTATGTCATCTATATTTCTAGCTGATCTATTGTTAGTAAATATATTGAATGATCAATGATGTGATATGTGTAGGAGAGTTCTGCAGCCATGGCATGGTCTGAGGATTGGATCACTTCAAGCTGAAAAACTGTGTGTCCGTGAAGAAGTACATGACAGCTTCCCCCATGCACATGGCATTTACGTACAGAAGGTGACTATCCACCTCATGTTTAGTATTTTCTTTACCGAAAAAGGCTTTCGCCCCGCTTTATATATAAAGCAAATGCCCAAGCCAACATCCAACAAGGTTCAAGAACACACACGCACACACACGAAAGTTCCAGATAAATAAGTAACGATAGGGTTAATCTTTGAGGGCACAGCTCAACAAGCCCTAAAAGAGAAACAAAAGGCACACACGCCGGGAGAGACATGGAGTCTAGTCTGGCTCGGGAGGTGGCGGGGAGCGGGCGCCAGGCGGAAGGCCATCGAGCGAAGATCGGCGAGGAGGTCTTGATGGCGTCCGGTCTGTGGCGGCTAAGCGGCCGCCAGAGCTGCAAGTAACCACACAATTTAAAGATGGAGTCGATGTACGCGAAGAGGCACCTTACGGATGACTAGCTTATTGCGGACAGTCCATAGCGTCCAGTAAGGATCCCCACGCAAAGCCATCTAATATGCACGTAGCGAGGGGAGATGCCTGAATTTTCGCGGCAGGTCAGGGACGTTGGTGTTGCGCCATCGGGCCCCCAACCGCTTTCGCGAAACAGGACCAAAGGAACTGTGCCGTGTAGCACGCAGAAGAAGATGTGGTTGGTATCCTCATCTTGTGCCGCACATGGGGCACATCCATCCCAGGTCCGTGGCGTTTAAGGACCTCCACGCCGGACGGGAGGCGGCCGCGGATCCATTGCCACAGGAAAATCCTGATCTTCAGGGGCAGGCGGATGTCCCAAATCAAACTGAAGGGCTCGGGGGCCGTCGATGGAGCAATAACTTGGCGTATAGGGATCTTGTGGAGAAGCGGCCGGAGGGTTCCAGTCGCCAGGAGATGGCGTCCGGAGAGTCGGTAACGTCTATCGGTAGGAGGGCGATGTCCTGAAGTAGGGTATCCCAAGCCGCAATCTCAAGGGGGCCGAAGGGGCGGCGGAAAGCGAGGCGCCCTAAGTCAATAAGGGCCGTCTCGACAGAGACCCGAGGGTTAACAACAATGTCGAAGAGGACTGGAAATCGGGCAGCTAGGGGTGTCTCAGCCATCTATCAAGCGAGCAGGTCGAGGACCCAAGTACCCACCGAGATGGAAGTGCCAATCGCAAAACAGGCAGGCAGCTAGACGACGGCTTGCCAAAAGCGAGAGCCGCCAGAGCCCGACAAAATGCGAGAGGCTGTCCGCAGTACTTGTTACGGATTATCGTGAGCTGAGACCCCATCTCCATTGGCAATGCGCCAGAGCCAACGTGTCGGAGGGCAATGTTCATGCGCCGAGGACAAAATCCCAAGACCGCCTGGTCCTTGGGTTTGCATATATCTGGCCGGTGACCATGTGGTATACGCTTATCCCTTCGCCGCCCAAGAGAATCTGGATTGGTATTTGGCAATCTCACAGTGCGAGGGTTTCATGGAGGCTATAGAAGCTCATTAGAAACCAAAGGAGGCTAGCAAGCGAAGAGTTGATAAGGATCACTGGCCGCCTTAGACAACCAGCGCCCTTTCCAAGGCTTAACGCGGTGTTGCATAATGGGTCACCATGGGCGAAGATCAGCCACGGTGAGGCGCGAATCGCTAATGGGGATCCCCAGATAGGTCGTGGGAAAGAACCCAGCCGACAGTTTAGTCGGTTAGCGATGGCTGTGCTTCCTCAAGAGAACCCAAGGACCATCACTTCACTCTTATCGAAGTTAATGGTTAGGCCCGACATTTGTTGGAAGCTACGGAGGAGGAACTTCAGGTTAGTAATATCTAGTGCGGATCCCTCAACCATTATAATGGTATCATCCGTATATTGTAGGAGGAGACCCCTCCCCCTCCTACTAGGTGGGGAACTAAGCCGTGAATATGGCCAGCAGCCTTAGCCCTATCCAAGATGGATGCCAGGGCATCGACCACCATGTTGAACAAGAACGGTGAGAAGGGGTCACCCTGATGTACCCCACAGAGGGTGGGAAAGTAGGGTCCAATGTCCCGTTGATGTTTACATGGTCCGGCCACAGGAGACAAGCTGCATGACGCGGGTCACCCAACGATCGTCGAAGCCCTTGCGAAGCAGAACATCACGCAGGAATGGCCAGTGGACCGTGTCATAGGCCTTATGAAAGTCTAGCTTCAGAAAGACCGCGCGATGGCGTTTTACTCGGACCTCGTGTAGGACCTCGTGGAAAACTAACACGCCATCGAGAATGAATCGGCCTTGTATGAAGGCGGATTGATTCGGATGGGTGATCGTGTCGACTAGAAGGGTCACCCTATTGGCGTACCCTTTGGCCAAGATCCAAAGATCACGTTAATCCTTGTGATTGGGCGGAATCGGCGAATATCCGAGGCGCCCGGGACCTTGGGGATGAGGGTCACGATCCCATAATTGAGACGTCCAAGGTCCATTGAGCCCGTATAGAATTCTTGACGAGCCATGACCTCACGGCAGCGGTATCGGAAACGTTTTAAAGAACGTCACGGGCAAACCATCCGGACCGGGGCCGAGGAGGGTTCATCCCTTAATGGCTGCGAGGACCTCGACCTCATCGAAGGGGCCACTAATGCCGCGTTGGCCTCACCGAGACCAGTGCGCACCCGACCAAATGTCGGGGCCAGACTAGTCCCACCCCGGCGGGTGGGGGTAAATAGGGCTTTATAGAAGCCGTCTACATGGGTATGCGGATGGCGAGGGGAGAACGATAGGATTGTCGCCATCCCATAGGCGATGGATGGAGTTACGACGGCGCCGACCGTTCGCCACCGCTGAAAGTAGGCGGTGTTGGCATCTCCCGGCGACCCACCTCTGGGTGCCCCGAAGACGCCAGTAGGCTTCCTCGTCGGTGTAAATGGTGGATAGCTGGTCCTCCAGGTCGTAACGCAGCATCCACTCATCCGGGGAGATCCCGGTCGAGTCGGCGCGGGCGTCCAGGGCTTGGATAGCCAACAGGAGGGCCTTTTTGCGCTCTCTAAGATCCCGGCCAAGGTTTGCCCCCCAGCCCTTCATGAATTGGCGGGCAAGCTTGGCAGAAATGCCACGCAGTCGATGGCGGACATGGATCGATGGGGGCAGAGCGGGCAAAAATCCAGTGGCGACAACAGCCTCTGGAAGCTTGATGCGATTGAGCCAGAAGGGTTCGAACCGGAATCGCGGCGTGGTGGGGGGCCGCTCGTCCACGGTGGAGAGGAGGAGGGGGACATGGTCGGACTCGATCCGGGTGACAGCCCGGAGCGAAGCCAGGGGACAGCGTAATTCCCATTCCGGGGAAACTAGGACACGGTCCAGCACGGATTGTGTAGGGACAATCTGTCGGTTCGTCCAGGTGAACCTGGCACCCGTCCGATCAAGTTCGCGGAGCCCCAGCTCCGAGATCCAATCGTTGAATAGTTGCATCCGAGGAAGGTTGATCCGGTCATTATTCTTCTCATCCGGGGATCGGATGAGATTAAAAGTCTCCGCCCACTAGAACTGGGAGGAGGGAGTTAGAGATCTTCAGCGCGGCGCTCTGTTAGGAAGGCGGGGAGGCGGCGGTGGTCCGCCGGACCATAGACAATAATGACCTCCCATTTGAAATTTAGGGGCGGCGCTCGTGATCTCCATACTAACGAAGAATTCGCCCGGTCCATGCCACCCACCTCAAAGGTGGTATCCTTTACCCCTAAGAGGATGCTGCCAGAGTGGCACGAGGTCCCGCTAGAAGGGAGCGGTGCTTAAGCGAAGAGGTGGGAGCTAAGGCGCTCAAGCTCCTGAAGGCGAACTCGGTCGCAAGAGTTTCTGGATGGCGATGATGTCAATGCGTTAAATCACGAATGTACTCTATGAGTTGGCGGCGACGACCATCATGGCCGGCCGCGGATGTTCCGCATCAGGGCCGCATCTAAGCCCCCCATCGGGGCTGCTTGACCCAGAACACGGAAGCGCTTTGCGCACGGGAGGGCTGCGGTCTTGTGAACGGGTGCGTCCACGGACTAATCCGTCGGCCACTGGAGGGGCCAGGCCCGCGAGGGGGATGGGCGTCCCTTCGGGGGGCCGAAGCAGGCGGGCCCGGATCTCGGCAAGCTTGCCGTCCAGGATCTCCCGGGCCCGGATGGCCGCGATACATCTGTTCTAAGGGGACCAACCTCCCCGAAAACTATGGTCAGTCATTGGCCACCTTAGCGAGGTGGCCAAGTGGAGCGGCCTCAAGAGCGGAAAATGAACAACCGGAGGAACTGGGAAGGTCGGAGTCCGCACCTGACTCGAGGTTCCGGACCGCCGCGCGGAGCTCCGCGCGATCGGCGATGGACGGCGCCGGAGAGTCGGCCGGCCGTGCCGCCTCGAGGCGGGCGCGGCGGCGGAGGACGTCACCGCGCCGAGGTGGAACAGGTCCGCTGGCGACGCCACCGTCGGAGGGGTGCGCGGAGGCCGGGAGGAGACGCCCACAGCCACCGAGGCGGACGGGAGGTCGGCGAGGGAGGAGGCCACGGAGGCCACCGGCGGAGTGGCGGGTCAGCGAGCTCCCGGTTGGCACCGGCCGCGACCCCCGCGGGAGGAGGGGCGAGGTAGGTGCAACGGGGACCTCGCATCCGCCTCCACCAGAGGGGGCCGGGGAGGTCGGACCGGTGGGGGACGGAGGGTCCGGCCCGGGCGCAGGAGCGACGAGCGGAGACGGTGTAGGGGAGCGAGGCGACGATGGAGGCGACGAGAAGCCCCACACCGAGATGTCATTGGCCGACTCCGACGGAGACAGAGAGGGCCTGACCGTTGGGGTGGCTGGCGGAGGGCCACCGCGAGGTCCGCGGCCGACACTGAGTGTGCCCGCCCGGAGCCACCACGACCCGCTGGTGGGTTGGATAGCTCATGGGAGGGGAGCGGGAGTGCTCAGGCCGTCCTCATCCTCTCTGGGTCCGCCGAGGCGGGAGTGGCGTGAGCGTGGCGGTGGGAGTCGTCGGCATCAGCTGGGCCACCCCCCCAGTGGCTATCATCCGAGAAGCGGGGGCGGCCGACGTGGTTCGGGGGCTCGGGGCAGATCTTGAGGTCGAAGCCGTCGTCGTTGAAGAAGACACGGATCGTGACGTGGAGCTTGGAGGAGTCTGGCATTTCACCTTGACCGGACCTCCTCCTCCTTGCGTAAGGAGAGCTCGTGCGACCACCACCACCTTGCCAAGGATCTTCGACATGCTGCGGATGACTCGCTCGAGACGGGCCACATCTGGCAGGCGGAGATGAGGAGCCACGCAGTGTCCGTGACAGCGACGGCCTTGGGATCCCAACGCTGCTCGTAAATGTTCACCACAATGTCGTCGAGGGCCAGTGGTGATGTTGTTCTTTGCTGGTACGTAATCCCATACTCATGGCATCGGGAAGATCACCGAGAAGGTATTTGGAGGCGGTGGGGTCACCTGCCGGTCCCCACGTGCATCTGCACAAGTGGTTGAGCTCAGCCTCAAGCAGCTCGGTGGTGGCGGCAGCCTGCGCCCACGACCGTCCACGATCGCCATCGTGAGGGAGGGAGGGATCTACGGCACCTCGATGTGGAAGAAGGCCATGTCCTCGATGCCGTGGCCATACATCATGATCTCCTCCGTCACCGTGCGATCCGGACAGAGAATCGCCTGGATGCCCGGAATCCTTGCACGTAGCACATCGGGGATTGGGGCAAGCCACGAAAGTGGCCGGTCAGGCCACAGTTGAAGCACGGCGGGCCGTCGGGAGGGCCATTGGAGCCCGGAAGGGGAGCTGCAGCGGCGGTGGATGCGGCAGCCTGAGGGCGCGGGGGGCCCTTCTTCTTCTTCTTCTTGGGCCCAGGCGCCCCCGGTTGCCATTACCGCCGTTAGGCAATGAGCAGCACAGGTGTGGGGCGGCTGGTAGCGCCGTGTGGTCTGCGAGTTGTTGGAGTTGGTGGCCAGGCGGGAACGGGCGGGAGCGGACCGTCCGGCGATGGGTCGGCGACGGGACCGCCGACGCGAGGCCGCCGCGTCTCCCGGCCGGCGACCGCCACGATCTCGGGACTCCGCCCTAGGGAGGAGCGGCGGTCGCCCGTGGACCGGCCCAGCGGTGCGAGGAAGCGGGAGGGCGGCGAGACTTCGCTGTCGGGAGCGCCGAGCCGCCGGGAGGCGAGCTGCTGCCTCAGATCGTCTTCACGACGTTGGCCATCGGGGGAGGGACGGGGAGGGTCGCGGCGGTCGTCCGCCCGACGCTTGGGGCGCCCCGCTTCACCCCCCCACTCCCGAGTCATGGGTGGTGAGGGGAAGCGGCGGGAGGAGGACGGCGGCGCCAGGAGGGGTCGGGACGGGACGGCAGAGACCGGGCGAGGCGGTGAGGCTGGGGAGGGGGGAGGAGTGGGGCGTGGGAACCCTACGGCGGCCAAATGGAACGCCTAAATGGGCCCTCGGTCGCTGTGGGCGAGCTGGGCCAGGCGGGACAGATCCGGCTCGCCTTAGCTGCCCAGCCCAGCCGCCGGGGCAGTTTACCATGGGCGAACCGCACCCACCATCCCGAGGGGGCCTGCAACCAGGCCGTGGGCCGTCCCAGATCACTGACCTGCAGACTGACCGTCCGGGGTGACCAAGCGGGCGCTTAGGTTTCCCAGCACACCCTGCACGATGGCCCGTGGGAGAACGGGCGGTGGGGAAGGCGGAGGGCGGCCAAGAGGTTGGGGCCCAGCGGACCTCACGGGAGGGAAGAAGGGCGGAAGGGGTCCGACGGGAGAGGACCCGGCTGAGCTCGGCCGGGAACGTCGGAGCCGGACCCGGCCGTGGCGAGGAGGAGGGCGGAGCAGGGAGGCACGGCCATGGTCGGGGTTTCAGAGGCGAGAGCCGGGCCTCGTCAGCGTGGCAACACCCGCCGGCCATGACGCCACGGGGGGGCAACCCCGACCCAAAGGCTGTGCCTTGCATCCCGCGTGCCGGGGAGGCGGCAGGAGGAAGACGACGGCGCCGTCCCGACCCACGGGCGACCGAACTCCCACCCCTGGGAGTAGGGCCGCCTGCGAGGTCAGGTGGCGGCCGCGGCGGGGCCTTGGGGGATGCGGTTGAGTGGTTCACCTGGGAGATGTGAGAGTCAAGATGATGACAACCTCAAGAGTTCAAGATGCTCAAGACGGACTTCAAATTCACTACTGGGTGGAGGACGGATGGACAAGCACCCTGGAGCACCCAGTGGTTGACCCATGGATGCATGGAGAAGCGCCATGACATCTTGCGGAAAGCTTCACCCAGCCACGAAGAGACGGAGGGATATACCTTGACCGGAAGCTTACCTGTGCAGCCGCAAGTCACTATGGGCTCTGACTTGGTTGACCCTAGGCGTGACTCTGGGCGGACGGTGCCACCAGATGTAAAAGAACGGTAGGATATGGATGGGCACCGGCAGTGGCCCAGAGGAACTCTACGAAAGACCATGTTTCGTTTGTCCCGTCTTCAAACAGCATGCAGTGCGAGGACTTAAAGGAGGTAACGATTCTTGCGGGTAAAGTGCACAAGACTCTGCAGAGTGGAAATCTAACTGATTAGTCGTGTCCCTGGTTACGGACATCTGAGCTTCTGGAATTAGATTTATCCGGAACTCTCAACACCAATCATAATTAATTAATTGTTGGGGTAATAATGATTTTGGCTATGAGATATTGGTTGGCGGAACCATCTCAATAACAACAAATACTTTTGTAGTAATTACAAGCAAGTACTTTTGTTGTAGGAAAAAATTTGCTTTTCGCAAAACTTAAACTTAGAGCCCCATAGCCAAAATTGCATATAGTGATAGCATTACATTATTGTTCTCTCTCTGTGACTTGCCGGCATATTCAAAATGTTGACCTACACGGCTGCAACGTCTTGTGTTGTAGAGGATTATTCCGACCAGGAGTGAGGCTATGATCCACGCTCGGTGATTGCCCATTGGAGTCGGATGGACTCGCTTTTCATCTACGCTTCCGCATTAGTTTATCTCATGAGTTGTCCTTCGGCTGAATTTATTTTGATGTAATAAATACTCGAGAGATTCGATATAACAAATCATGTGTGATTGCACTTTGATATTTTCATCAATGTACTGTGTGTGCCAGCATGATCTTGGGATGGTACAGATACATAGAGACTTGGTCATTTTCGGGTTGGGTCGCGACAGGTATCTAGCCTAGATTCTATGCTTTGCTGTACGTTATGGTATATTATACTCCCTCCTTCCCATTATGTAATACGGTCTTATATTATGGGACGGAGGGAGTATCAATTTTCTTGAGTGAGAGTGAGAAAAGGGACATTAGCAACTATTTTGACAAAACTAATCTTTTGAGATTGGATGTGAACATAAATTTGGATACTTTGTGATGATCACTTACTGCCGTGATTTGCTTGATTGTTTTTTTGACAGATCCTTGTTTGCTTCATAGGTTGTGGTTGAATCCCCGGCAGCAGATTCTGGAATCAAAGCTGGCGATGTAATTTCCAAGCTTGATGACTTTGCGCTGTCCAATGCACAGGAGGTTTTGTTCTTCTTTTGTGCTATTTCTATTTTTTTCTTTGTTTCTAAATTGTGCTGTGAAATCAGACTTCCATTTATTTGGTTTGGTTTCCTGTGAGTCTGACACTATAGGTTAGTTTGGTTGGTGCCCTGGACACGATGTCTAGAAAGTGATGCCTGCAATGAGCCTGAAAAACGAATGTTTTTTTGCCTGCACTGCCTGAGATGGAAAGTGTTTGGTTGGTGATCTGTCCTGGTAGAGTCTCTCAATATGGGTTACTTTGGTTGGTTCCCTGGCTGCGAGCAAGCTTCAACTTAAAAGTCACCTGATTTGGCACAAACCAATGTAGTAGGAACAACAGCTCGGGAAGCACCATTGGCATCCATGGAAGGTTGAATTTTTTTTTTTGAAAATAATAGGTAGAGATCGCTCTACCTTATATAGGAAGGTTGAATATCAGCATTGGTAGTAGGAGGAGCATGGGCTCTGGGAGAAGATGACATCAATCCAGCCAGGACCTTCCATATCGTCTGAGACTCACCCTCAACTAAAAAAAACGAGACCATCTAGGACTAGCGGCCCTTGGAGGCATATTTTTATAGAATAAACTCTAAGCACCACAGGCCACTCCGTGACTCAAGCCGGGGTGGCCCAGATAGCTCCATGCTATCCTAGCCAACAGGGTGACACCCTGTTCTCTCACCCCCAGAACCCCATTCTTACAAGAAAGTTAGAATTAGTTATATAAAAAAATGATCAGGCAGACATTTATTATTTCCATAGCTGCCACATATAGTTTACTAGGCTGTGCTTTTGAGCAATCACCTTCTGCATTTTCCATTCTATGGGAATAATACTTGGTAAGAACACATCAATTCTCCAATGTGAACTCTGCAGTAATTTGGGGAACAATCGAATCATAAATTGTTTTCATCAGGCAAGCTAGTTTCTAATTGCGACCGGAGACCAGAACTTGACAAATTAACACCTGCAGTTTGTTGCATGCTCAGTGCACATTGCATATACTAATCATGTTGGTAGAGTTATTTAATTTTTGTTGAGCACTTGGATTTTCTACTTATTTCAATGCTTATACTAATCATGTTTTATTGCCAAAAGTGCTCAAGAAATAATTAAACAATATGATTTGATTTTGAATTATACATGGTATATCTACAAAACTTGTCGAGATTCCTTCAGCGTTCTTAAGTTTAAGCATGATGACCAGTGTAGTGTCAAAAACACTTGTACTACGGGACGGAGGGAGTAGTACACAACATACATGTTCTTGCAATATCTGCTACTCATATGGGTTTTATTTATTCCTACCAGTTCCATGAGCTGATTTTGGACAAGGCAGAGAGTGCTTTACGACATGGTGAAGGAATGCATTTCACGGTTAGTTGCAGAAGTTGTATTCTGCATTTGTTGTGCGTGAACATTTATGCTTTACTTATTATCCATATTGTGCCATTGCATTGAAAATAGGTATCTGTCCTAAGGCCAAGCAGTGGTTTTCAGTTCTGTGCAACTATCAGTGCTGAAGTTATCGACACAAGCGAACAAAACATGAGCAATCAAAACAAGAGCAAGGAAAACAGGTTCTTTTTGCGACACAAACTTGTTGTTTTTATGTCAATATTTTGTGTGAAGTCAATTCTTTCAGTGTTAGATGGCCGGTACCCAAGACGAAGTGGCTATATCCAGATGACGTACGTGATGCTGATATGATGCCCCTTGTTCGCAAGTGTCGTCGACCTGGCTATATATATGGTGAGGATCTTACTTCTTATTTTCTCTCCTCTTTGATGATGATGATGTTTCAAGCAGTATCCACTACTGTCTTAGTTTCATCTTCTGCTGAGTTTCTTTTTTGATCTGTTAAATCTGGCATTGTTGTGATCTGTTAAATTTTGTGTTGTTGCTGATCTCTATGTAATTTCATGTAGATCCCTGTGACATTTAGATGTCTGCATTTTTAAAAGTTGTACTCCATGTTAGTGTAAAAGTTCCTGTTACCACTTTTTAGATGCATTCTTGTCTTAGATTTGTCTAGATACGGATGTATCAGTATTAGATACATCCGTATCTAGACAATTCCAAGACAAGAATTTTGGGACGGAGGGAGTATTATTACTTGGTAAATTTGTCTCATGGACGTGACATCGCCTTTGTTTCAGAAGCTCCCTTGACCACTGACGTATCTAGATACACAAGGCTCTGATGAATAATCAAGTTGAGCAATCTTGTAGGGCTAGTAAAGAGGAGTTTGGCATTCTTAGGGAACCAGATGTGAACGTTTTGGTTTTCTGATCCATATTTGGCATATAAACGGCATGTTACCTACCTGTATGTTTGATTGTTTTAATGCGTGTATGGAAATTACTAAGATGGGGTCGTGAGATGTAACGACAAAGTGCTTGTTTTTGGCATGTTGTGGTATATGTAATGCATACATGTGTGAAGCGGCGAAATGGCCCCGGCGAGCTCATGCTCCTTTTCTGTAACCTCAAAATAACCTCTTTATTCATGTCCCACTTTGTAAAGAAATGTAAGATCTTTTAGATCACTAAAGTGGTGATCTAAAAGATCTTATATTTCTTTAAAGAGGGAGTACATATTAATGTTACAACGTTCACAATTGTTGGGGGTGGGGGGGGGGGGGGGGATCATCAAGCTACACCCGACAGACTTGGAACTTAGCCAACTGGCCTAGTTCATGAGCTACAAAATTTGTTTCCCTAATGGCATGCTCATACTTAACCCTAACAAATTCTTGCTCAAACAATCATGGAAGATCACTGCAGTAGGTGGCCTCTCATTCTTAATAATTTATACTATTAATTTCATATTTTAAGAGTTCATAGCAACTTTATCACAACCCATGGATTTTGCTAAGAGCAAGCCATGCTTGAGAGCCAAAGCTTCAGCTGAAACAACATTTTGAACCATATCCAATTGTACATTACTTGCGGCGATAAACTTCTCTTTTTTTATCTCTAATAATGATAGCACTAGTAGTTCCTTCAAATAATCTGGATCGAGCGAAGCATCAAATCGATAGCACTATTAATGTTAGAAAATGCAAGAACCGGCAAAAACCTTTCGCGAACCCTATCAAAATACCCTTGTATAAGTGTCAAAATATTGAAACATCAACTCCCCCAAGCTTAGGTATTGCTCGTCCTCGAGCAATCAAGAAATATGAAGAACTAGAGGGAGATTGACAAATGAGTAAAAGGGTTTACCGGCTCGTGAAGGTGTAATATATCCGTTCTCACAAATCTTGCAATCTTAGTTAAGAAAATACTTGCATTTGAATGGTTGCACTTAAAATCGTTGCTTAGCCGCAAATAGTTTCATAGCACTAGTTCTAATTCACAAAGTAAAGTTCGATAGATAACTAGGCGCAAAGCAAACAAAAAGATATTCTTTCTTGACAAAGGAATTTTGCATTTTGAATCCTTTCAAAACATAAACATAAACGAAGAGTTTTGGTAGAAAAAAAGCATTACTCAAGTATCTTCTTAACACCCACTAGTACCCCCTAATCATGCTTCTCAAGTACCACTTTCAATCATTGTCTGTTGGAACTTTTTTTTTGGTGACAGGATTATGCCAAATAAATTATACTCCCTTCATTTCATAATGTAGTGTGTCCACGCTTTTCGAGGTTCAACTTTGACCATAAATTAGACAAATAGGTAAAAAATTATACCTTTGTAAACTTCTTTCGAATACGAATTCAAAGGTATATGTCATGCTGCTGTCGCAGTCTCTCATGTGGGTTAAATCTATGGTCAAAGTTAAATCTTGAAAAGCGTGGACGCGCTACATTAGGGAATGGAAGGAGTAATGCAAATCGGGGGTTCACTGTGGCTTAAGTTGAATACTATGGATCAAGGATCGTCTCTTTCGAGCGCATATTGCTTATTATCACACACACCCTCAAGAGAAAGCCGAATAATATTCATCATAAGTGTTGCCACTACAGACATTAACCAACTCATAGCTGAAAGCCGAGCCAAAACTGGATCATTCATAGGCCAATGGAGTCCTCGGCATAAACTCACGGGCTAAAATCACATATTTGACCTTAGGGCGAAATCAAATCACAAACTGACCTGCTCACGAAAAAATTTCACTCTGCTGACCCTTTCGAGTGGCGCCTGACAGCTAGGCGCCGCACCCTACTGTGCAGCGCCCTTCCATTAGGCGTCGCACCTCCTGCCAGCGTGGCAGCCCACAGTCGATTCGGCCCCCACAGCATGGTAGTGCAGCGCCTAAAGCTAGGGCGCCACACTTGTAATATGCAGCGCCCGTATCTTAGGCGCTGCACTGTCTGTGTGCCACTTAGGCTGGCCCCACCCTCTCTCCCCTCCCACCCCCACCCCACACACCCCCACCCCATCCAAACCCTTAGCCTTGCGCCCTCCTCTCTTCCCTCCCCTCTCAAATCCTTATCAAATCTTGCAAATCCAGGAGTATTTGACCGTGGATTTCAAGCCAACCTCCCTTAAGGTAATCTCCTCCGATCCCCTCGTTTTCATCCATAGGAATTGTCACATTTGCTCAAATCTAGCTAGTTTGGGGAAACCCTAGTTTTTGCTTGGATTTGGAAATTTGTGTTGAATCAAGTTATGTTTCTTTGCTAATTTGGCCTGGTTAGGATTTCATAGTATGCTAGGGTTAGGGTTATGTGTGTTTGATGTTGGTGTTAGGGTTATGCTATGGTTAGGGTTGTGGTTATTGTTAAGTGGGGGTTAGGGTTAACCAATAATTCTCGGTTTTGTAGGCATGGCTTCATCCGGTTCCATGACGAGGCCACCGTGGTGCTAACCAAGAAGACATGCTTAGAACAAGTGGGAGGACGCATCTTTGGACAAGGTGAAGGAGAAATATGTCAACATCCCGCCATGTTGGTGTGGAGATGTTTGCAAGGTGAAGGTGTCCACTTAATCGAAAGAAAGCATGGACGGAAGGGCGGAGATATTTTGTATGCCCGAACTATGCTTATGATCGTGCACTTCCAACTAACGCCTATGACCAACCACCGGTAAGCTTCGAGAAGTAAATGTTACTCTCAAATGTGTGTCAACACTAACAACAAATTTTTATGCAAGTCGCCGCCTCCTCTATGCAAGTACTTCACGTGGATAGATCTTGAAGTGCCAGAAGATGTCAAAAAGGACCAGTACCAAGATTGTCTTAGGCGGCAACGGCGGTTCGAAGAATCGTTTGAAAGAGGCTTGGAGGAAGAGCGTCGTCAGAAGGAGAGGATGGAGCGGAAGAAACGAGAGGAGGAGAGGGCACGCCAAGCGAAACTTGCTCGTGGGGAGGAGAGGGCAAGAAAGCTTGCAAAGGCTCGCGAGGTGCAAGAGGAGGACTCGGCACGTGACAAGAAGTGGAAATGGCCTCGCTCTACTCAATAGGGACTTCGCTTCGGTGCACTCGTCGTCAACTATCTTCTAATGAATGTGTCGTGAACTTGTGAGGGCATGTGAGATGTTGGTGAACTATCTTCTAGGGCAAGCTGCCATTTGTCATTTGTAATGAATGTGTCGTGAACCATGCCGTAGTAATGTTTGAATTGTCTTAAGTTATGAACTCGGGCATAAAATTTGTGTTTGTTCAAATTGCTGTGATGCTGCAGTCATTGTAAGTATTATGGATGGTCGATCTTGCAAGCCTTACGTAGCTCTCTGGATAGCCATGGCAGTTGAGCAGCGCCTATGGGAAGGCGTTACCTTTGTCTGATGAAGCACCTAAGCGTTGGGTGCCACAGTGCAGATGCTGGCAGCCTACTTAATCAACCAAGAAGTCTGCTAAAAAGCTAAACTGCAGAAACAGATGCCATTTTGGCCTCATGCATCAGCACTCACATAACTTGAACATCACTAGAAGCATCAGAAGCGCATATACTAAACAAAGAGAACTAATGAACATCACATCATTTAAGACAATTCAACATTACTTCAAGTTCGTAAACACAAATACCACACTAGTAAGAGTTCACCAACATATAACATAACCTCACAAGTTCATCAACCTAATGAAACGGCTACAAGAGAGCACTTTCATAGTAACATGAACAAGCACTAATGCCTTTCGCGCGTGTTCCTGGTGCCACGCCTGCAGGCAATCGATCTTGTTCTTCCTGGAAGGACGAGCCTCCTCTTCCTGCACTTCCTGCTCCGCCTCCGCCTCCGCCTCATCATCCAAGCTAGCCATCCGCGAGGTCCCTACGACCACCTTTGGGTTACCTCTGTTGTCATACTCATTGGGCGTGTACCGGCGTCTAGGCTGCCTAGGCTTGAACACATATGCGGACCGAGCTTGAGCGTCCGCCAAAGTCATGTCATCATCAAGCTCATGACCCTATCACACAATCAAACAATATGGTGAAGGCCGGTGTCGTAATCAAGTGAGAATCACATCTAAAGGATTAGTCATACCTCTTGGGTGACCGCACCCTCATCATCCAGATAAGCATATGAGGAACTCACATCGTCCCCGATGGTGAGATGAGGGGTCCGATGGTGTACTGCACCTAGAGGCAGATGGTTCATCATATTCGTGGATCACGGCAACCGAGAAGATTCGATAATCGCCTTTAACTTCTTGGCCCGACAACGTAACATGAACAAGTGTGTAAGATATCAAACTCCGCAACATAGACCGGCTCTCATAGTGAATGCGATATGTACCTTGGAGGAATGCTCGTAGTGAACCATCATCATTGCCGCTTCCAACCGTGTCTTCTCCAGAATAGACCGGCTCTCATCACCGCTTTCTTGATCTCGGCCATGGATGAGAAAGAATGAATATGTTAGCCATTCAAACATGTGTAATACAGTCAACGGGAATGTAAAGAAGGGAACACTTTACCACATAGTTAATCACCGGAACAGCAGGGACTCCTTGCCCTTCCCTGACATCTCTGTTGTACTTCCTCTTTGCTAGATCCTCAAAGTTTACGGGTTCTTCAAGAATATCCTCATTATATGCCGGCGGGCCTATCTCAACTCGAGTAGTTTCAATAAACCATCGCACGTAGTTATCAAAAGCAAGTGGGTTATGCTCACGGCGGGCGCTGCAGTCATACGAGCTTGCTCCACACAAAGCTGGAAGCGGGTAACATACGGAGCATGATGCTTGTCCCCTCCTTTATCTTCCGCTGCCTTCTCCCCGTCCAACCTGCGTGGTACAAAACCAAACATTAGCACAATCAAAAGGAGTGCCGATGCTTAGTCAATACGCAGACATGCTCTCTTACCTATGAAGTGCTTTGTCCGTGTCCACCCAATCCGGCGGGTGAGGCTGGAACAGACCAAACTGACGATACACGCGATGTGGCAAATGAAACTCAACCACCCAGTTGCATATCAGTGGGCATCACATAAGCCAGAGATCCTTATCCCGCAAGCACATCGGGTTGAGGCGGAACTTCACGGTGTACCCCAACCTCTCACCCGTGCCATATGGCTGCCATACCACCTATGAAATAGGGCAACAATGCAAATTTGATGACTATTTTTCAAGAAAGCATGAGAAAGGACTGAAGTAATGACCTCCTTACCTGCTCAGGTGTAATCGTGTCCAACTCGGCAATGTACTTTTGGTACATGAGATTGACATCGTTCGTCATCTCGGAAACCACATCCCGCTTGTAAGCCCAAGTGGGGCGCCGTAATTCGTCATGTTCATCTTCATACCAAGGATTAAACCTGACGCTCTTGAGGCTCAACAGCGAGACGCCCCAACTCCATACGTAAAGTAGAAGCAGATTACCACCAATGCCTCGCACTATCTCGTGATCCCGCAACACGCATCGTCTAACCGCATATGAAAGAAAAACAATGTTAACTTGACAGCAAGCTTGCATTGCTAATGAAGAAATAAGTTGATCACTGGACCAACTACACTGCCGGGTACAAGTAGGCAAGAGTCGCCGAACCCCAGCTCCATTTGCTATTGAAGACGGTCCAACGCCTTCGCCACATCCATGGAGCGTTCTTGCCAAAGGGAGTCGAAACAAAGTCCTCGACACAACGTACCACATATACACACGAGCATGTGTCCGGATCACATCATCGGTGGCATCTTGAGGGCACGTCGCAAAGTTATTTTGAATCCACGTGAAAGCAGCTCCGCCGCTTTCATGTCCCTCTTCTTCTTCTCTTCTCCTCCTCTACATCAGCCTCACTTTCCGGTAGGAGCCATACCGATAAGAGCAATCATTCGCCGCGCCACCCATCGAATCGGTGCTCATACAGAGAGGCCTCCGTCGATAGCAACACCGTGATCAACGAGACATCCTCGAGCATCACGGTCATCTCCTGCATCGAAGATGGAAGCGTAGGCGTCTCGCCTCCACCGATCAACAAGAGTGGACACCAGTGGAGCATTCAGATTCGGCGTGGACCGCCGACTAGCAGAATCCACGGAGTAGTCCTGCCGCTTGATGTACGGTGTGTACCGCTCATCGTAAGGCATGGCAGGACCAGAGACCCCGTGATACCGAATCTTCAGAGGTTCAAGCTCGCAAAAACCAAGTAATGACAAATCTTAAGGCATGTAAATTTCAACTAAAGGCAAATTTGCAAAATATTTAGATTACTCATTATTACCTTCTCCTTCTCAAGCATCATGTAGGCCCGGTGTTGCACGTCAGAGACATCGCCCGTAAGCCAAACCATCCTTACAAATTTCAAACAATAAACATATATGAGTTCATCTTCATCTCAAATATCGGTATACACTAAACATATAACATGTGTTCAACTACAAGAATCTCAACATCTCCTTCTCCCACAATGAGTATGTCATATGTGTTCAAATAAACTCAACATCTAATATTTCAAATAAACTCAACATCTAATATATATCTAAACAAACATCTCATATATGTCTACAAAAATCAACATCTCATAGTTATGTATAAAAATAGGCATCTCATATATATCTAAAAAAACTAAACAATCTAGGGTTTCACTAACAAGAATCATATATTGTGAACTAATCAATAACACTACGGTACTACCAATATGACTACACATCCTAAATCGAGCAAATCAAGGGTTCCATCAAATCTTGGACAAATCTCTAAAATTGCAACAAATTTACGGAGCAAAAGAAAGGGAACGAAAGATTTTACCTAATAGGATGGATTGGAGATCGAATCCACGGATCAAATCTTCAGATTTGAGAGGGAGGTGGGGGGGGGGGGGATTAGATGGGGGCGCCGCTTGCTCTCTCGGCCCGGAGAGCGGAGAGGGAAGAACTGCCTGGTCGGGCTGGGGCGACAGCATGAAACATTGTGCCGCTTAAGGGCTAGGGCGCTGACGTTATGATGTGGCGCTTAGAGCTAAGGCGCTGCACAAGCTGCAGGTGGGGCCTGGCCTCAGTCGCCACCCGGGCAGGAGGTGCGACGCCTAATGGAAGGGTGCTGCACAGTAGGGTGCGACGCCTAGCTGTCGGCCGCCACTCGAAAGGGTCAGCAGAGTGATTTTTTTTTCGAAAGCAGGTCAGTTTGTGATTTGATTTGGGCCTCAGGTCAAATATGTGATTTCTGCCAAACTCACGAGGGATGATGAAGATTGCTTTCAAGCATTTCTTGAGGTACTGGAAGATTGAAGACCCAACCTGAAGGAGGATCTCATTGAGCATACCGGCGGACTTGTTTCACAGTACTTGTGTGGATCAATACCTCTATTTTTTTTTTGAACTTCTTATTAGGTATCCATTGGGTATCTAGGGATAGCAATGGGGGTGGGTTTGGATGGGTAGAGCTAAACCAGATCCATACCCATATCCACGAGCTCATCCATGAAACTATCCATTAATCCATGGGTAACAAACACCATCCATACACATACCTACTGAATATCTCTTTATCCATGTAACAGCAAAAACAACAACCATAATACTATGTACATGTTAATATAAAAAATTCCTACTACAGATTAACAATTTTGCATACATCACAACTATAAATGACACACATCAATATGCTCAATACTTAATGGTCGATATGAGATGAAAACATGTTATATGACAGAAGTGTCACTGCCATGTGTGTCCTCTTGTTTACTAGGTATCCATTGGGTATCCCTGGAGCAAGTTTTGAATCCATGCTCAGCCCAAGAGTTCAGGGGTATCCACCAGTGACAATCCACCTCCAAACCCTTGCTCAATGGGCTGGATATCCATGGATAATATTGACATCCCTACTTATTGTTAACACTTGAATACTCACTCTCCAGCTTAAAATAACACTACAATATTTACCGAAAAAGGGTTTCCCCCGCTTTGTATTCCAAAGCAACGAACACCATACACATAGCATTGCTGGGGCGAGCAGCACATCAAGCCCAAAAGAAAAGAAGAAATAAATGCCAACAACGGCAGCTCGATAAAGCATGGATGAACCGCCACCGCTGCGCCCTCCGGAGACAAACCACCACCGCCCGAGGCTCCGATCTGCCGCGTACCAAGCGGCACCTTCAAGAAGGAATGCGACGCCGATGACGCTGCCGCCCGGACGAGTCCTAGGGTTTCCCCCGGTACGCGAAGGGAAGTGGAGGATGGCTACCACCGACACCCTCCAAGAAGGAACGGTGGCACCCGTCGGTGTCACCGCATCGGAGCCGGCCGAACCGGCAAGGATTTCTCCCGCACACCAACCCTACCGCCCAACCGGAGCCGACCAGCCAAACCACCGCCCAACACCATGCGCCATCGCGGTTGCGCCGCCACCCAAGCTGTCTCACTACGAGCACCAACACGAGGCCAAGAGGACCGGAGAGAAGAGCCAAGCGACAGGAGCGGCAACACCAATCCGAGCGGGAGGGAACCACCTCCTCCGCCGTCGTGCTAGAGGCGCGCGCCTCCGGCATAGTCGCGGTTGCCGTCCGGACACGGCAGCGGGGCAAACCAGGCCACCCCTGGCCCGGCCAAGCCCGCAACAGGCCCGCTAAGCCCCGCAGTTATGCCGCAGAAAGTGGCGTTGTTCCCCGCCTCCCGGAAGTCTCGCCACGGAGCCGCCCGCCAAGCCGCTGCCTGGTCTGTAGGGCTCAGACCGGCCGAGCGCCACCGCCGCCGCCAACGCCGCTAACGCTGGTTCGCCAAGGCTGCCAGGAACCCGCCGCCACCCGGTCCGCCGCTTAGGAGCACCCCGGTGCAGCTCCGCACACGGAGAGCCACCGGAGGAAGGTCCGCCGCCACCAAAGAACCCGGGCAGGCGGCATGCAGCGGCAGCGACGGCAGGAGGAAGAGGAGAGGTGGGGACTGGAGGAGGGAGGCGATGTGCGGCCGGTCACCCAGCGATGTCATGAGAGCCTCGAGGGTGGGTTCATATGGCTCACACTACAATATTTAAAAACATGCACAATTATTGACCGGTAACTACACACAATCTGTATGGCCAAAGTTCCAACTTAAAATGGCAAGTGTGATGACATAACCTGTCAACTGATTGCGACAACTTTTTTCACAAAAACATGTCAATATGGTATCTTGTTTTATAGCCTCCGCTGAGGCAAACATCTTCTTTCATAGCCCACGCTGAGGCAAACACATAGGTAAAGACGGATTGCTAATCAGACGGTTTGCGAGATAAATCATTTTTAAAATTCAGATTTAGCAATTAATGTGATGTGATGATATCTACATGATGTGTAAAATTCCTGCATGCATGTGCTCTTCCTATATAGGCAAAATCCCATTGGACAGCAGCCGCATACCACAGGAAGACATGCATGCACACGTTGCTACTTGCTGCTTAGAATTTCCAAAAAATATTTCCCCGGAAGAAATAAATAGTGGATTATACTACTCCTATATCTTAAGTAGAATAATATACTACTCCTATATCTTAAGTAGAATAATACTGGATTATACTATTCCTTCTGTCCACTCCTATATCTTAAAGTACTATCAAACCAAGCAGACGCTAACCCGACTGAACACTAATCCTAATTATATTAGTACTAGCATAATATACAAATCAGTTCTACCCATAAGGGGCAAAACAAAGTTGATTCCCTGTTAGCCACGCCGCTTTTCGGTGAAAAGGGTTCCATTCTCAACCCGTCGAATAAGATAACGTCTCCCAAGTGGCCACCTGCGAGCAAACGATATATCAACACACACAGATACTAACGAACTGCACTGTTTCTTAGTTCCTACACTACCAAATTAGAGTACCTGTTGAATCCACTAGAAGGATTAAACCTGCCGACGTTGATTGTTCTGGTTGTGGCTTCAGATCTGCGACCTCTCACTGTTTTCACATCAAACTGGATGGGATATACAAATAGGACACAATAAGCTACAATCAGAACGTCAGTGGGAATCATAGCAAACACTTTATGCACTAATATTTACACTAAACCTTGAGGCTTATAACTGTTTCCATCTGGTCTCCGTCTTTTGTCGGGTCTAATTTCTGTCTCTCCATCATGTGCTGAGTGCACGTATCCAGCAGTATGCCACCCAACTAACAAACAGAAAACATATATGTTGTTAAACAACATTGTGTAAAATAACAACAGTTCCTGGTGTTAACCAGATGGAACCTACTAATAATGCCACCAGTGATTCCATATCTGCTTTTCTAATCCTACGTATCTTCGTATTTGGATCCGGAGAAGGGTCCCAGCATTAGCCCAAATCCACGCACTTCACCAACAAGGCACCTACCCGTCTCCCCCTTTCTTTCAGATGCATGACACTCGTGGCTGATGTTCCCGCTGCAGGACTGACACCCCCGCATATGATCGACATCCTGCAGCATGTGCTCCCAGTCATGGAGGAAGGCAAACGGCCAAAGCACACCCCTTTAGACACCTTCCCTACAAATAGGAGCCCAAGGGTAGAGGGAAGGCCGATCACGCTTCTTTTGTAAACCCTAATTATCCAACAGCAATATGAGGTTTGTTTGTCCATTACTAGTTGGCCGCGTGTGTGTCTTGGGTCTTGCTCCCTGAGTCTCGCACATCCTAGCGACGAGTCCTAGATCAAAATTGAGTATCACAGGATACAGATCAAGCAGCGGGAACCTCCAGCAACTAGCACAAGTAGTGTTCCCATAACCCCAAATGGAGTAGCAACCTGGCACCAAAAGGAGCTGAAGATTGAGTAGTGTACCCCCTAACATGCATCTAGAGCAGCAGCATCTGATGGGTGATGGACAATGGAACTTGGAATGCACCAGCTGTGTTCGATAACATGAGGGGTGGTCAAGACGATACCAGGGAGGCAACAAAGGGGGAGGCTCAACTCAACCATACGCGATGACCTTGGCAACGTGATAGGGTGCTGCTAGGGAGAGGGCACAGAGATGGAAGGCGAGATCGGCTGGTGCTATCAAGCAACAAGGAAGATGACGAGCACCTGGGTGACAGATGTGGCCAGAGCAGGTGAATAGTCCAAGCCTCCAAGGGTGCGGCAACCAGTGACACGATGACACATGCCATGATGAGGATTGACCCATGCATGGGCATCAAGGCAAGTAATTTAGTAATACTGTCGTGGAAGAAGGGCCATCCACGGGTTGAGAAAGATGAAAGTTAATTCTTGATCTAGATCACATACCGACAATTCCCTCCTCTGGGATTACAACAGTAGGAAAAATGGAATCTTTTCCAATCCCAACCTATACTTTTCACATCCTGTGAACCAAGCAAGGAAGTGAAGTCGTTTTCCCATTCCCACATCCTATTTCCCATCAACCAACGCCTTCTTCAGCAATTTCTTCATGCCCATAATAATAAACTTAATGTTACAAGGATACAAACCTCTGCAGCACTGGAGAAAGGTACATCATTAACATGAGTGATGATGTCCCCGACCTTGATCTCAGAATGTTCAGCTGAAGGTACTTCGACCTGCAACACAACTCGTAAGATAAGAAAAATATGAAACTCCCAATTTCGTGGATCAATGCAAGAAGGAAGTGCGGCAGAGAAAATGCATACCTTCTCCACGATCACACCACGGACCTCAGGGAACACTTGATGTATCTTTTCAAGTGCAGCAAGCTGTTCATCTTCGTTAAGAGTTTTAACTCGCAGTCCATGCAACGGTCGTATGACCTTCCTGCGTCATGACATTGTTTATTTTAATAAACTATGATATAAAGTGCAGCAATAATAGACCACACTTCTTACTAACTTGCCTACAATCTATCAATGAAGGTGTAGCTTAATTAGAGTAATGAGAAGGTAATGTTAAAAAAAAGAGTAATGGGAAGGTGGGAAAATTAAGTACTAGCGAAGAAAGAAGAGCTTCCAACATACCACACATTAAAATGAGAATACTGACATTGTTGAATCAAAGAAAGTATATAACAAGAAGGGTGTTTAAACTGTGCATTCATCTTTTCAGATAATTAACTTGCCCAGACTGACCATTAGAGGGCAAAAGAATTCCTTTAACTCTAGAGCGGTAAAGGAGCTCATACAGCTAGCTATGTAGAAAAACATTTGTCATAAAGAAACAAAGTTCTATTGCTGCTTTATGCTCTGTTGGTAGCTCAATCTAACTATATAGTTAACACACAACTGTTGGTAATGTTTGAACCATCGACGGAATCCCCACAAAGAAAAATACTAAGAAAAACGAAACACTAAACTTCAAAGTAGAAATCTAAAAATAGCCTAGTCACTTCAATATCATGCATAACATATTTTGACAACCACTATTGTGATTCTAACTATGAGCTATAAAATGCAAGCCTACTTGATATTTCCTTTTAACAAAACATAAGTAACAAAAAGACATACTTGAAATCATTGAAGTGCTGCAAACACTTCAACACAATGAAACCTGGAAGGAAAGGGGTCTCTTTCTTGTCATAGAAGTTCATGCCGATGATATTTCCATCAAAATCCATCAGAGGACCCCCAACACCTCTCTGCAAGAAATATAATTATCACTGTAGCAAACGTAGATGACCAATTATGAAGAAATTTCCTAACATATAACATTCTGGCAGATTTATATCCGTGGCACAGCTGACAAACTTCAACATGGACACTTAAATAAATATTGTCATTCAAAACAGAGTTGGTGATATAAGAAACTGTAACCAAATAAATTTTTGATAAGTTCTTCAGTGCAAATGCTCATACATCTTGGATTAACAAACGTTCCTTGCAGGCAAGCAGCGGTAGCGGGTACGCTAACCATAGATAGTGGTAAACACAGACTGCAGGCTGTCCTTTCAAAGGTTTGTCTAAGAATCTCTGAACGAAGAATGTTGTTGGTGATTAATTCCGCCGATCCTGGTATACATACAATTTAGGTGTTGAGTCAGGCAATGAGGGCACACTGTCATAGACTTCGGAGATGATGGAGACAATGATGTACCCAGGTTCAGGCCCCCATGATGGGTAATAGCCCTACATTCTGACATGTGTACATTGATGTGAGGTTACGGATTATAAGAACTACTACAAGCTAGGCCTTGTGGTGTTGAGTTGCTTCTCTTGTGAGTTTAACCATCCCCGGTCCCTATGTTGGGGTCTCTGAGGTCTTCTATATATGTGGAATATCTTCCATGATGGAGACAACGATAAGTCTTGCAGTCAAGGCTTCGACTTCTTCTCTGAGTGGTACTCGTGGAGAGCACCTCCTGAAGGAAAATATCTCCTTGAATTATGGGGAATATCTCCTTGATTGGTTTAGACCACAGATACTTGCAGGGTACTTGCTTTGTCTACCCCGAGTCATTCCCTTATATGACAGGGTGCGGGCGCACACAATGCCCCAGGGTATTGTAGGGAGAAGCCGCTATCGTGTAGAATACAGTACATCTTATCATAGTTCTCCAAAACTCATTGACAAATGTGGCCAACTGATAATGACTCCCAGACTTGTTTTACGGAGGAAAATTGCATTGCCATTGAATTCGAACAGATAAAACCATGGATACTGGATTAGCTGGAATGGGCTTCGAACCCAGATATAGATCAACTGATAGATCTAGAACAGTGTTAGAACTTAGAAATCGGTACAGGTCGGTGGACGTTCGCTCACGATCCGTCAATCTCAAGTGAACCCCAAAAATGGAATCACTGCGGCAGCTATTACAGGCTAGACGCCGCTGCAGCTTTCCTGAGTTGACAGGGCTATCCGAGTGACGACATCGGCGGAGACATGGTTGCTGGCCTGTCGCAGCAGCTCCTGTGCAGCGTCGATAGATACCTGGATCAGGCTTCTCTCCTCCACCCACCAGAGCACGAGCACCATGGAAGGCAGATGTGTATTAAGGAGATGGCGAGCTAGCAGAAGAACTGAGGAAAGTTGTGTGCCTGCAGCGTCGGGGTAGAAGAAGGCTCAATTTGCGGTTGCTAGACTGTGCTGTGCTTATTTTATAATCGGATGTGGGAAAATAGTCATGGAATTAGAGATAAGTTGGCTAAACAAACACCAAAATAGGCAAAAGCTGGTTGGATAAGCTGGATTACCATAATCCACTGCAATGCCAAATGCAGCCAAAGATGTGTGCCTGTGTAGCACCGGGGATCACACTAGGAAGTCTGGACGTGAACCCTCTAGTGGGCCTGGTAGCTGTTCTTTTGTTAGGTATGAATCAGATGTATAATAAAATATGTGGCCCACCTAGTGTGCTCATCTCCTTAAAGAGAAAAATACACATACTAGAGTCAGCGAATCGGAATCATCGGATTCACAAACCCCTTCTCCAATTTGCAAATCGGAGATGTGTACCCCCATCGAATCTAATTCGCCGGACATAGCAAATCTGAATAGCGAATCAGGTAACTAGATACTGCTATAGGTATGATGCACCATTTTCTTTTGCAAGAAATTTCTGGAATTTCATACAAGAAATACTGGTACAAACTGTTCTCTCTAAAGGTGGAAAGGCACGGTAACTTGAAGCTGAACTATGGGACTATCACACTAATACCTAAGGAGGTGCGAGCTAACCAAATTCTAATGAGCAGTTTCACTGTAGTATCAAAACAATTAAGTAAGTTTCTTTAAATTACACCTTTTTTGCCAAACTATAATGAACCACTCTTAATGAGCAGTTTCACAAAACGACAACACACTTTCAGAGAACCACGATTTTTAGAATTGTGGCAGTCATCGGCGAACCAGCCCCTAGCCCAAGTTATGGGAAGAGTAGTGTTCAGTGTTCACGCATACAGCATACTGTAGCGGGTGGAGCTGTAGCACAATAGATCCTAATCTCATCCAATCAAATAAAGAGATAAGGATTGTATTTAGAAAGTTAACGATACAGAACTAAATAGTTAATAAATTATAGATAAGAGATGAGATTAGTTTCCTTTCAATTAGAGATATTTTGTTTAAGTTGGAGATTACTCCCTCCGTTCGGAATTACTCGTCGAAGAAATGGATGTATCTAGATGTATTTTAGTTGTAGATACATCCATTTTTGTGACAAGTAATTCCGAACGGAGGGAGTAGTTTCTTAGCTATCAAGTCAAGAAATTCCATATAAAAGGAACATGAAGTAATCAAGCCATAATTAATCAAAAGACTCAACAAAACCTCTGAGCCTCTCAGGGATTGAGCCCTGACAGCCCTAGATGAGGATGAGTGCTCTACCCCTGGTCTCCAGACCTTTACCCAGTTTAGCACATGACAGTGGCAGGTGTCTACCATCCATGAAAAACATAGTTCCAGAAAACTAGCACCCAATTTCTTTCCTTGTGTCACCGAGAGGTGGGCCACAACTGTCAGTTTTTAAAGAGTGGTTTTCTGAAACAATAAAATGGAATAGAGGTGGTTTGTTGAAATTACTTAAACTAGGTCCCCTTGATAGTTTGGCAAGAAATGGTGCAGTATACATAATTTACCCAGATAATTAATTGGTTATGATTAATAGGAAAACTTGGTTTATACTCAGTTTTTCTGAACAAGTTCATATGGGATGTTGCCATAATTAATGCATGGGATACTACAATGTCCTTCCAATGTCAGTGATGGAGATGCAACAAAAACCTAAGATCAAGGTTGCTACAGTTCTACGAATGGTGCTCAATAAGGAACCAAGCACAGCAAATCTGCAATATATGTTTTTTAGTAAACTATATAATTATTGCTTCAGGTATCAATTTGCATAATGACTTCAGTCGTTTGGGTTACCTTTGAAATCCTGCAAGATGAAACAAGAAGCTCCTCACAATCAAACTGGCTTCTTTTTGGAACCAGTTTCCCCAAAGCAGCGTTCAAGCTCCAAGGCTTACAAAGACGGCCTACAGCTACAACATCTTTTGGATGGCGCTCATAAAAATTGAAAATTCTAGTGTCCGCACTGAAACTTCTCGTTGGCAGCTGCAAAGTTGAAGGAACTTCAACCACACATACGTTGTAAGAAAAATCGGCATTTGAGACTGAGCCCTCGAGTACTTCTCCACTTGGTAAATGTACATCGATCTAGAAAAATTATCAGATAGGAAAATAAGTTGACTGTTTTAGATAATAATAATAGAATAATAAAAAAGCAAAAGAATGCAGCAACCTTAAGTTGATCAGCCTGCTTATCTTGGTGCGGCCATTTAACTAAACTTGCAGATGTTACCACATAACCAATACCCATCAGAAACTCGACAATAGTTCCGGAGCAAGAGAATAGATGCTTGTTTCCTGCAGGTAACAGGAATAGAACTTGTTGTGGCGGCATAGCAAAATTAATACTACTTAACATAAATAATAACATGCTGACATAAAGTTATTCACCTGAATATGACTGAAGTCCAACAATAGACTTAGCAAGTTGTAACGTGAGTTCCTCGACTCTCCAACTTGTATGCTTGAGCTCAGATACTCTCCCGAACTCATCCATCGAATCATACGGAATCCATTCAAAATCTTAAAAATCAAAATGCAACACCCTTCACTAAACGCGAAGCACTAGAGGATAAATGAAACTTGTTCCTTCTTCATATTTAGGTATAAATAAAATGGCAAGAGAAGCAAATAATTAACCTGGTAATGGTTTTTCGACCTTATCTGCAATAAGTTGGTATGGCAACCAAGTTATTATAAAGTGAAGAACAGCTTGTGTATATATTTAAAAGAAGGAAGACAAGAATAACTGTAGGAGGGAAGAGGGTGAATTGCCCACCAACAGGGACTGCCCTCCTCCACCGAGGGGTGTAGTAGTAGTACTCCTCTCTGCCCTTTACCGACGCCTCGAAATCGAGCCTGTGTTGACGCAGTTCCTCTCTTATCTTGAGGGCCCTCTCCACGGTTTCTTCGGCCTCCCTTTTCTTACGTTGCTTCTTTAAGCGCCTGTTCTGGATCCGTTCCTCCCTCATCCTCAGCTGTCGTTTCTTGCTTGCCTTTGTCTCGTCATCGACGCCGCGGAGATTATAGAAATCTCTCGCACATAGCTCATCGACGCCAGAGGTGGTTCCACTGGTTGATACCTCTTCCATCTGCCGGCTATGAGGGCTGCATCCACCAGAGATATGCGAAAAGTTGGTATTTTTTTTGGGCGGGGGAGGTGGGGATTAGGAGCCCATACCTGAAAAATCAATGCCGGGGTGGAGACGCGCTGAGGTAGAAGGGGGGCGGCGACGGCGGCGGACGGCGGCGGACGCTGGCAAGGAGACGCACCGGGTGGGTTGGGCAGGTCGGAGCAGCGTGCAAGAGAGAGGGGAAAGGTTTCGATGGTTGAGATTCTCTGGCGCGTGATCTGGACGGCAGAGATTCGACGAGACGGGCCGTGTTACCATGGGGTCAGAAGGAGCCAAATGATGTCTTCTGTTAATATGGCGGCCATTAAAAGGGGCCGCTTTCTCCTCCAAGCTCCGATCACGACCCGCTCTCCAGCTTGACCCGCGCCGCCGCGCCGCCGACAAGGCGGGGGAGAGGAGATGCCGCCGAAGAAGAGAAATCGGGAGGAAGGGGAGCACCAAGACCTAGACAAAGAAGCCAAAGGTACCTACGGAGGGGGCTTCGATGCCAGCGTGGTGTCCTTCCTGTTCGGGCATGCCACTGACTCGGAGCCGGCGCCGGAGCCCGCTTGCCCTCCATCCCCCTCCTCCTCCTCCTCCTCCTCCGACGACGAGAACAACTCGGACGACGACGACGATTTCAGCGCGGAGGGCTTGAGGGCGAGGGACGCGGCGCTCAGCGTGTCCAAGTCCGTCGTCTCCATCGCCGCCTCCACTGGTAGGTAATTTCTTGTTGCCTTTGCAGATTATTGCCTCCATGGAGTATTGTATTGCCTCTCACACAGCAATTTGTCTCTTGGCCTTTCCAACTGGGCAGATGGGGATGCTCCGAACACCTTCACCTGCACGGGCACGGTGGTCGCTCATGAGGCCTCTTCCACCTGGATCATAACCTCTGCAGCTCTCATCAGGAAGCCCGAAAGCGACACCGAGGTGTACGAACCGCACGCTGTGAAGGTCACCAGCACCATTGCATTACCTGCCTAGCTCCATCAGTTGCTCTGTTTCCTCATAATGTGCTGATTGATTGGTGAGGGTCGCAGATCGAGGTGCTCCTGAATAACAAGAAGGTTGTCAAGGGGCGGTTGCTCATGTACGACTTGCTGTATAATGTCGCCATTGTTTCCATTGCGCGAGCCAATCTCCCCGTGGTGATACTCGATGACCTCCCGGACACTTATTTCTTGACGCCTAGTCCGGTGGTTGCCGTTGCCAGGAAATTTGAGACTGGGAAGCTGCGGATGAAACGCGGGGAGATGCTCCGCGCAGTTTGCGAGTTAGATTGCGATGAACTCATGCTCAGCACTTGCCAAATTGAGCAGGTAAAAGTTTATTTAAAAGGATAACAAAACTCAATACTAGTCTTTGTGAGCTCTGCTTCTGCTTGTGTTGATAGAAAGTAAAGCTCCACAAGTGCTCATATTTCTACGGGTGTGTTTCTTATGGATCTCACTTAATGAATACTTGTTCATATTCAATTATTTATATCATTATTCCAGAATTTTTTCATTGGGGGGCTTCTGGTGGATTTAGAGAAAAGAATTCTTGGTATGAATTTCATAGATGAGCGAACCACCCCCTTCTTGCCAGTTCAGATTGTTGGGAGATGCCTTAGACACTTCAAAGCATATGGGTAAGCTATTGTGTTCAATTTATCAGTTTTTCTTGACTTTCTAGCATAATTCATATTATATGTGAGGTGTTTACTTGTTATGGCCAAACATTAATGCATGCAACCAAATTTTGTGGTGACTGCAGGGAAATCAAGCAACCTTGGCTTGGAATAAGGGGTCGTTCCCTTCACTTGATGGAATCAGCCAGACTGGAGGAAATATGCCATAACTTCCCTAAGCCACCTTCTGGAGTATTTGTGGACATGGTACTTATCATCCACCCTCCAACTCTCCAACCCATGGTCCCACACCCAGGCCACTTTTTTTAACTCTTTCCCTTTTAATCAACTGCAATTTCTTTTGTTGGGACACTTAATAAGATAACTAGCATGAGATGACACTATTCAGTAAATGATCTGAGGATTTCAGGTTGTTGTGTTCTGCTTGCTTTTTCGTCCTTGGTTTGCATTGACTTAATTTGTTAATCACATATTTCATAGATTCCTGAAGCAACATCTGCAAATTGTGGGGGCGTCGAGGTTGGTGATATCCTTAATCAACTTGATGGAGTTGTTTTGCACTCTGCAGCACAGGTATTGTTTTTTGGAGGGGAAATGTTTATGATACTACGGATGTTTACAATATTGATACTGCTATAAAATAATGCACTTCCGTTATTGCTGCTGCCAGTCCTACTCTCTTTTTCTTTATTCCTGATTTTAATTTTGTGGGTTGGGTTGTCATAACTTTTGGAGGGAGGTCTACAGAAATTGCGTAATAGATTTAGAGGGTTTTAGAAACTGTTTGCAAATAAATTCAATCAGGTTTGATACTTTTTTGTGATATTATAATTGCTTTGCACCTAGTTAAGAATTAGGAAGTTTATGATGGATCTTAAATTGTGTGTTCATAAGTACTACTCCAGTGACAAATACGTACCATTTTTGAGATATGTGTAGGCAAACCTTTTTTTTTTGACGCGTCAACGGCGGGCTTACGCCAGCCTGAACCATATATTACTTAAAAGAGATGTTTACACAGGAGGTTACCAGGGGGTTGCGAGAGGGGAGAGAGAGGGGTGGGGGGGGGGGGGTAGTCAAAGATTACATAGCGTTACAATCTCGCGGCAATGCTTGACAACATAGAGCCCCATTCTTGGAGGAGCGATTTGCGCCGGGCATTCTTGCATCGTTGAGACCAAAGCTTGAGATCATCCGCCGCAACCCTAGCAATGTGATGAATGTGCAGGGTCTCATGGCGAAAGACCTTGGCGTTTCGGCGCTTCCATGTGTTCCAGAAGATAGCGATGAGAACTGTAGAGCGAACTTTATCCCTTGGGGCCATCCACCAGATATCTGCAATGTTGTTTGGCGAGCCCCTGTAGAGGCTGTCGAGCTCATCCCATAGCGGCCATAGAGAGGGGCAGCGGAGGAGGAGGTGAGTGATACTCTCGCAAGTGCCACAGAGCGGGCAAGCATCCGAGGTAGCGATGGAGCGACGCAGCCTTCGTTCGTTAGTGTATACACGATCCTTGCGAGCCAGCCACATGAATAATCTACACTTGTTGGGCGCATAGTTCTGCCATATCGCATCTGCCATTGGGTCTGTCGGGTGTTCATTCCGCATCGCCGCGTGTAGGCGGACTTGTGGAGAGAGCTTTGCCCTCCCGCCGCAAACCCTTTTTATCGTCCACCTGCGGATCCAAGTTAATCGTAGCCATAATATTACGCAAGGTAGCCAGTTCGTTTCTCCGCAACAAGGGATAACCGAGGCGCAAGATCAAGGTTTAGCTACTGGCGAGTCCAAAGACCCACGCCGACCGAGGCCGATTGCCTATTGGAGTGTGAGTAAAGCGCAACATATTGGCAGGCGAGTAGTCTGGGTGTTTGGGAGCCAAAGGTCATTCGAGAATGAGGTGGTGGCCCCATTCCCAAGATTTACCCGAGGTGATGGACTGAAAGAAGTCTATATGTTTGATAATATCGCGCCACACCGGTGAAGCGTAGGGATCTGACTCCCAAATCTGAGTAGGGGACCAGCCATATTTGTTAACCAGGTAGGATGCTGCGGAGTAGAGTTAGAATCGTGTAGCTTTGGCCAGGTGTCGAAGAAGAAGGCAGAACATTCATGTGTTTGAGAGAGGAGAAACCTAGACCCCATTTTTGAACGGAGCGCACACTAGGTCCTGTGCCACTTTGGCGCTGCCCTCCAGTTGGTTTTATCTTGGCCCGACCAAAAGAAGGCCTGCAACGTTTGTCAATCTCTGAAGCGTCCCTATAGGCAGCGGGGAGGCGCTCATAGCATATATGGGTAGGGCACGAAGAGCCGCCTGAACTAGAATCGCCCTCCTGCTAAGGATAGCAGGAGGCCCCGCCATCCAGCCAGCCTACGGTCAATTTTATCGATCAAAAAGCAAAAGGCTGAGATGTTTAGTTTGGAGGTGGACAATGGCAAGCCAAGGTAGGATCAAGGGAAACTGGGCGCATCACAAGAACCGAGGATCGCCGCAAGAGTCTGTGAGGTTTCCGGCTCAACGTGGATAAAGCGTAACGATGCTTTTGTGGAAATTGATAGTGAGGCCGGTGGTCATGAGAATTGAGACAACAAGCGCTTGAGGTGGTGCAATCGCTTTCTGCGATCGCCGGTAGCACGATCAGCGTGTCATCTGCGTATTGCAGTACCGGGCATGGGAGGTTTTCGTCTAGGGGGTGAGAAAGCAGTCCAGATTGAGAAGCGTGAAGGATCATACGCTGAAGAACGTCGGCGATCACTAGGAAAAGTGCGGGAGAGGGAATCCCTTGCCTAAGCCCACATTTGCATGGGAACCACGGGCCGGGTCGTCCATTTAGCAAGATGGCGGAGTTTGCGGAATCGTTGAGAGAGCGAATCCAGCCATCCCAACAAGAAAAGGAAAGCCTTTGGCACGTGGGATGGCGGTTAGGGCGTCCCAGAGACCGAATCAAAGGCTTTATGAAAGTCCGGTTTGAGGACGATAGATGGTTTTTACTTTTGAAACACGTTTGGGCGATGTCGGTGCAAGGAGGAAGTTATCAGCAATCCCTCTCCCTCTAATAAAGCCGGATTGTCCAAAGTATATAATATCGGCATGTAATCTTGGGCCCTATTTGCCAAGCACTTCGAGGCTATTTTGACCGCTAGCTTTTGGAAGCGACACGGGCCGAAAAATTCTCGGGTTATGTGAGCCCCCAGCTTCTTTGAAAGAAGCACTATATAGGCCTTGTTGATGCGTCTTAAGTCGGCCTTACCGCTATGAAAGTCGTTTAGGAGATTGAGCAAGTCGTTTTTTACTAGATTCCAATTTGCTTTGTAGAAGGCGGGTCCAAAACCATCGGGACCGGGGCTTGCGTTGTCATTCATGCCCCATAGAGCAAGCTTAATTTCCTCGATCGTGAAAGGACGCACGATATCCCTAGCTTGAGAGGTGGATAGGGAGGAGCCAGCCAACAGAGACGGAAGATCGAAGGAAAAGGACGCCCGAACCACGGTGCCGACAAGGTTTTTGAAGAAATCTAGAAGGATGCGCTCCTTGTCCACTTGAGAGGTGTAGGAGACGCCGTCCACCTCAAGAGATTTGATTTGGTTCTTCCTCAGAAGCGCACGGAGGCACAAACGTGCAGGTAGGCCGAATTTTCGTCACCAAGAACGCAGTCTCTGATTTTAGCACGTTGCCGCCAGTAGGCAGCCAGATCGGCATTGTAGCGGTGTAAGGATAATTTGACTGCGGTCCGAAGATGAAGCTCAATGGGCGAAAGCATGCGGGATTCTTCCATCTTATCTAAGAGGTTGATCGTGGTGTGGCAGTTCTTTGCTTGAGTAGTGGGTAGACGAAAGTTAGCTGACCACTTCTTGGCCATATCTCGAGTTCGCTTGAGGCGCAGGGCAAGCATCCCAACCGAACCCCTCTCCAGGTGTCGGGACCCTACGCTGGCCCAATTTGAAGCCACCTTGATCCGGAAAGAGGGATTGGCTAGAAGGGCATTATTGAGCCGGAAGATCTGGGGTTTTGGGATTTGAGTGGCCGCCGACAGTTGGATTGGGACGTGGTCTGACATGGATCGAGTGGAGGAGGTGAGAGCGCTTATCGGGAAGTGCCGAGCCTGGAAGCCACGTTGACCAGAGCCCGGTCTAAACGTGACGAGGATGGGAGCGCCTTGTTGGTTGGACCAAGTATAGCGCCGGTCGAGGAGGGGGAGGTCTTGCAGTCTCATGGATTGGATAGCGTCAGAGAAAAGCATGGCCTCAATCGAGTTGAAGTTTGGGGAAGATTTATCTGAGCGGCGGAGGATGAGGTTGAAGTCGCCAATGATAGCCCAAGGGCCGGTAATTGTGGAAGAGAGACTTATGAGCAAGTCTAAGAAAGCACGTTTTTCAGACGGGTCGCAAGGGCCGTACACATTGGTTAAAGTAAATGAGAGGTCATCCACCTTGGATTCAAAGGAGCAAGTGATGAAGAGCTGATTTTTAGATACCGAGGAGCAAGTCTAGAGATTACCGTCCCAAGCAGTTAGAATACCTCCAGAGGTGCCTATGGATGGGATGAAATCAAAGTCTCTGAGATTTGGTGGGAGGAACGTCATAGCCTTAAAGCGGTCGATGTCAATAAGTTTGGTTTCTTAGCAGCAGGCGATCGAGCACATAGTGGCGACAATTCCTGCCTTAATGTCGGTGCATTTTTTGTGCCTACCTAGGCCCCGGACGTTCCAAGAGGAAATAATTAAGTTCTTAATCATTGACTAACAGCAAAACAACTGGGGAGGTGGGGGGCGAGGACCGCGATAAAGGAACAGGGTGGACAAACGAGTACAACCAGGTGAAAGACAACAGAGTGAGCGGCTCGGAAGAGCGGCAAGCAATGCCGAACTAGGGATAGACTAAAAGAAAAACAGTGGGGGTAGAAGACCCAAATTAGAAGCGGGGGGGGGGGGGCTGTCTAGGGTGCAAGCTGACTAAAAAACCACCCCTAAAATTGTTGGAGGAGGCGTGGTTGCAATGAGAGCTCGTCAATGGACAGAAAGACCGGCAGCGCAGGTCGTCGGGTGTTCACACATCATCACCGGAGGGCATCAGGTTGAGGTCGAGCTCTGGCACGCCGCATGCTCTACCCAGCTCGATGGCGTCCTTGCGGGTGAGCGGAGGGGCCCCTTCCGCAGCTATCTCGAGGAGCTCCACTTCTGGAAGAAGAAGATCCGGCACCTTGGCCGGCTTTTTCCCTTCCATCTTCATCTTCTTGCGCAGATTGGCCTTTTCTAGCATAGTCAGGCGGGTCGGTTCCTCCTGTCGGAGAGGCCAAGATCGCGGCGCAAGAAGCAGCGGCGGGTGTAGAAGATGGTAGGTGAGGCCGCGCGAGGAGGCAGATCAGCGATGTCGGTTGTGCGCGGAGGCAGCTCGTCGATGGTGATCTCAGCCTGGGAGACAGAAGAGTCGCAGATGAGGCCGCCCATCGCAGGCGGGGATGGCAGAGCAGAGGGCGGGATGGGCGGCAGGCCGGCGTCGAAGCGGGCCACGACCTCCATGACCTGGTCCTCCCCTTCCACGTAAGGAAGGGCGCGCCACGCAGGTCGCAGCAGAAGACGCCATTGCCGGCACGGCCTGCATGACGGCCGGACCGTGATGACGCCGGTCGACGATCCAATGGAGCAGGTAGCGAGGTTGGCGACGACGAGCTTTGGGGAGCGGCGGGGCGCATTGGGATGCGGTAGAAGCCGCGCCACCGCCTCGCCGAACCCGTGACGTCAGAGAAGCCGCGGTAGAGGTTGACCTCCACCGACTTGGGCCGAGCTGTGAGCGGGGTGGCGAGGACGAGCGGCTTGTGGTTAGCCATCATGGTGAGGCCTCCCGGGAGACGCACCACCTTGTCATCATGGCCTTCATCCGTCGGCGGCGGGGGACAGGTTGGGGTCCATGCCAGCCGGAAAGTCGCCTCCCGCCCCGTCACCACCGTTCCCATTGTTGTCGTCGTCGTCGGAGTCCGGGGCCCCGAAAGCGGGGTCCGGGGGGAGTTCTTGGGAGCGGACGACCATGACGGTCGCGATGGCGCCAAGGCCGGAGTAGCCGTGGACTGGGATGGAGTGAGGAGCATCGGCGAGAGAGCGGCTCTTTACCGAGACGAGAACCGCAGAGTAGTCGACCCCAGTTAGGCAAACAGGATCGACTTCGATGGGACAGGCGAAAGGGACAATGGAGTTGACTATGGGGGAGGGGGGGGGGGCGGCGGACAGGTTGGGGTCCATGCCAGCCGGAAAGTCGCCTCCCGCCCCTTCACCACCGTCCCCATTGTTGTCGTCGTCGTCGGAGTCCGGGGCCCCGAAAGCGGGGTCCGGGGGGAGTTCTTGGGAGCGAACGACCATGACGGTCGCGATGGCGCCAAGGCCGGAGTAGCCGTGGACTGGGATGGAGTGAGGAACATCGGTGAGAGAGCGGCTCTTTACCGAGATGAGAACCGCAGAGTAGTCGACCCCAGTTAGGCAAACAGGATCGACTTCGATGGGATAGGCGAAAGGGACAATGGAGTTGACTATGGTGGGGATGAACCAATATTCAATGGGAAAGTCCTCTATGTTTAGGGCGGAGACCGTGCCAAGGCGGAAGATGAACCTGTTTTCAGTGTCCTCGTGGCGAACGAGTTCAACGGTGTTGATGGGGCAGGTGAAAGGGCTAGACAGGAGGAGATCTCCTGCGTGCGACGCTTGAGCCGAAAACTACAAGTCCAGACCCGTGGGGCGATCGTGAAAGCGCAGCGAATTGGGGACGCCCTCGCCAGCATGGAGGGCCCGGCGAATGCATGCATGGCGAGAGGGGTGTGAAGGGTTTACAATGGCATAGGCAAGGTGTTGGAAGTGCTCCAGTGGGGTGAATGGCATGAAAACATTGGAGAAAGCCCGGCGATGGCGCGGTGGGGATTGGGGAAATAGGGTTTGGGTGGCGTCCGAGTCGGTGGATTCCTCCCCCGATTCGAAATCAACCTCATCCGGGTCCTCCTCCTCCTCCACGGCCTCACCCACGGCCGCCTCCGCCGCCTCGGTTTGCTCGGGGAAAGAGAAGACACGGTGGTTGGGGGAAGGGATGAGGGAGAGCTCAGGTTCCATGTCGGAGTCCGACCTAGCTAGTGGGATGAAGTCGGCCATGGGGCGCAGATGGACGGGAGGGGAGCTAGGGGAGCTAGGGAGGGAGGCGGGAGTGGTAGATGTAGAAGGAGAGCTGTGGGAGGTCGAGGTAGCTTGTGTGGGGATTTGAGGCTGGGGAGGGTGGTTTAATATAGCATGGCAGCTAGGGCTTGCATGGCCAAGCTGCCAGCAGCGGCGGCATCGCACCGGATCACGGCAGTCCCGCACCCTGTGATCGCGAGCCAAGCAACGGAAGCAGCGGCCCATGTGGCTAAAGTTTTTGGGAGGGGCAGAGAGGCTACGCCGGGGGGAGGGCTGGGGCTGCATGCTATAAGGGGAAGAAAGGAGGGCTTGGGCGTAGGAGGCCAGACGGCCAGGGCTAGAGCTGCATGGGCGAGATGGCGTGGGCGGCAGACCAGAGGGCGGTGAGGGGTCCGTATTGGGTTCCCCGTTGTCACTTCTCGTGAGCTGCATGCATGGGAGGGAGAGGTTGTCGCAAGCGGGCGTCGTCGACGCGGGGGATAGGGTTGACCCCAGGGGCGGGCCCACTGGGCGCGGCAGGAGGCCAGGGGCACAAGAGTCCAACACCGGGCGCCTCCTTTTCGCAGCCAGATGCAAACTGGCGGAACAGGACAACAATCCTGGAGAATCCAGAGTTGCATGCATGGTGCGTGAGGTCAGCCTCGCAGGAGCAGCGAGGAGACCAATCCGTGAGCCTGCCTGGGGTTGAGCGACGCCGACAGGGGACCCCGCCAGCTGCACCAGTTGAACCGGGCCAAGCGGCAAGGGCAGGATACCCGGGGCGGTGATATCGAGGATGGGAATCAGGCTCGCGAGCCCGTGGCGGCAGGCCAAGGCGACCGGGCGAGACAGTGCTGACGCGGGGTTGCGGGCGACCAAGTGGCGTTCATGGGGGGATGCTACAGGAGAGGGAAGCCTGACTGACTCAAATCTCGACGAACCAAAGGGAAGCAGGCTGTGGTCTGGAGAGGGAGAGAGAGGAGATCGACCCATATCGCGCTGGTTGTCCGTAGCGCTGGGAGCCACAGAGGCGGGCTTGTCAACAGGAGTAGCACGCGCGACAGAGAGAGCAGAGGCCACTGTAGACATAGCAGCAGGGGGTGGAGACGCCTCGTCCCGAGGAGGAGGCTGACGAGGTGGGACAAGCAATGGGGCGACAAAAAACCTAGGCTGCCTACCGTTCGCAGGGGGTGGATTTGCAAGGAAACGGACCACAATCTGCCTATAATTAATCCCTTCCAGCGAGAGAATGAACTTGGCAACGCGCGAATTAGCAACAGTAAACGAGAATAAGCGGGGGTTGACAAACATGATTAACGGGCGAGCCAGCGAAGACCCAATCCAACCATTGACCAAGGCGACGATGGCCGCCGGCGGCTGTGGCGGCGCCGGCAGGAGCACTTCGAGCCAGACCACAGTTGGAGAGGAGAGCGGTGACTCGTCAGACAGAGGAGAACATACCGGCGAGGAGAAGTATAGCATGCAGAATTGAAGCAGCGCATCCACGATGGGCGGCGCAGCATGCCGGGAGTCGAAGCCGCAAGGAAGCCCGATCGAAGAGGCCTCCCCTGCGCCAGGTCGAGGGGAGAGGCGTTGGAGATGTCCGTCGCCATGGAACCCGGCGGCTGGGAGGATACCGGAGCGCCAGCCCCCACGGGATGGGGAGCCGCGGTGGAGCTCAGTCCCGTGGACAGCCTCATCGGGGCGGACGCCGGCCTGGTGGCCGCCGTGGCCGGGGCGGCCAGCGGCGGTGGCGGAGCCGTCTGGTCGCCTATCCTATCGCCTATCCGGCGATGAGAGTGATTCCTTTGGCCTCAGTATTATCATGGAAGAAGGTTGCCAGAAACAGACCTACACCGTTCTATGCAAACCTTTGAAACTTTAGCTATTGGTCTATATTGAAATATTTAGTTTGGATAGATCAATGTCATGTCATATTAGTAAATTTTCCTTGAAATATTTCATAACATTAGGATGTTATTAGTATTAGGCTTCAAACTGCTTGCTGATGCTATGTAGAGTATGTCTTAGCAAGAAGGTATCAACATTGCAGTCTGCATACAAGTGTTATAGTATCATCCATCTGGAGAGAAATGCACGCAGTAGGCAATCTCCTTATAAAAACTTGAGGTCCTCTCTGCATTGAGCTGAAGAAACTGATGAACAGCAACAAGTAATTTTGATGGGAGAGCCAAATGCCAGCAACTCTTTGTCTATACTTTTCATGTTTTACATGTCCATATGTCTGTTGGGAGAATATTTTGACCTCTTTAGGTTACATGCAAAGTAAAAAATCATTCAGCATAGAAAATTATTGACTTTTGGCCGCTCAGTGAGTGATGTTGTATCCCTGCTCCTCTTTACCTAAATCCTTCTCTGCCTCCATCCCTCCCCCCTTTCCCTTTCACACCCACTATTCTACCTGACTTTCTGTCCATTCAGCCTTGTAGTCTACTTTTTGTATATGGCAAATCAATTCTCATCGATCCCTGAATTGGTTCCCCTTAACTTTGTGGAGCTTATGGTTTTAACCTTTCTCAGCTTACTTCGATGCTTCTCGACAAAATGGAGGTTGTGATGCATGAGCGTAGGCCAGTCATCCTCAAGGTCAGTTAAGGCACCCGCCTGCCTCTTTTCGCTGGTTAACCAAATTAACAACAAATGTACCTGCGCGTTGCTGAACAGGCACTCATCCAGAGACCCAAGGACGGGGCAACGGTTGCTGCAGGGTTAATAGTGGCTGAGCGTCCCCCCGGCGAATGTGATACGTTATTGAACAACAGGTATTCTGTCGATCTGAGAGTCGCGCTTGTATGCAGTTCGGGACTCAAACATGTCCTCGTTTGTGTCGATGATTTATGGTACTAACATTTTTTTTTACATGATATAATGCGTGGGTGATTTATGCTGAGATCGGTTATCTATTGTAGGTGGAGACTGCCCCCGCCAACAGTGTATTATTGGGGCCACCCGGATATGTGTGATTGGGTTGACGACGACTCTGACTGATTTTCAGCAGCTGGTGTAGGTTGTTTTATATCGTATATCGCGTGATCAGAGGCCGCTGATACTGGTGTTCCATCGCTGTGCAACAGCTCGTTGACTCTTGACTAATTTAGAGGTTGAAGAGTTTTGCTCCAAGTATACGAGAAAGAACTAATCAAGTTGAGAAGAGCTTACTGAATTATCTCTGTTTGAGTGTCAACAATTCCAGACGGAGGAAGTACATGGGTTGCTCATTGAATTCTATTTTAGTTTTCTTTTATGCAGTGCGCTAGAGGTCCCTAAACTAACCCCGGGCAGAATTTCAACTAGAAACGACGAATGGTTAGAAAATGTACATTCTCTCTAGCCTTGAAAACTGTCATTCAAGTTCTCCTAGTGTAGTAAACGTGCCATCTAGATCCAGACTCGCCCTGACTCCGTCTTGTCAGACACGCGGCGTTGTTAACCAACGCCACATGGAAACAGTCGGTGTCATCAAGTGTAATTGTTGGACCCACATTGGATTTACGGTCAAATGGGACCAAGGGCATGTCCACTGACCCTCGAAACATACACACTATTTGTCCATGCATATGTATATGGGAGCCGGTCCATGTTCTTTAAACGTCTGCTCTTGTTTTTTTAGTCCGTAACCGTCAAAATAATTATAAAAATAACATAATGCATCCATAAATAACTTGCAAATATCCATAGTACCAGGGGTGGCTTCTCAAAGAGGAGCCTGGCAGCAGCCTGCCACGAGGCCCAGGAGGCCCATCAAGGATTTGGCGACATGAAAGAGCCCGAAGGATAGGATAATCCATAATGCATCCATAAATAACATGGAATTATTGCTAGTACCGAAAGTGGCTTCTCGAAGAGGAATCTGGCAGCCATTGGGCCCAAGGGGCCCACCAAAGATTTGGCGACAGAAAGGAGCCCGAAGGATCAAATAAGCACAAGAGACCATCTTAGCCCCCAAGTCAACATGATGTCGGTCAAATTGGATCTACCTCATGTAAACCCTAGACTCCATCACGTATATAAGGTGGGGGCTAAGGGGCTCTCATCGATTATCCACATCCGTAGAACTAGACTTTCTGCTCCATTATGCATAGAGAATATTTCATCTATCAAATTGAACATGAAAAAACAAACATTATATACAGGAACATTTTCATTGAACCGCGGTTGTTACAGTAAGCACGAGGAAGCATACAAGGGTTGTCGAAAAATCATGCTACAACCATTTTTCTTTTGCACCTAAGCCTCTAGGATCAGTTTACACATGGTCTTGGAACAACGCTAGCACCAGAGCAGCACATCTGCAGCAATGTTGCAGGCGACAAGCCCGGTGGGTGGTGATCGCTTCCGAAAACCTTGGCATTGCGGCTTTTCTAGATCCTCAGAGGGTGGCGATCGCGGCAGTTGAGCGTAGACGTGGGTGAGGTGGCATCTCGACAACCGAAAGGACCGCTGCACAGAGCTTCAACTGAGGCGCAGCTTGGCGTGCCGCTGGGAAGGATTACATGCCAGATGGCACGGGCACGTGCGCAACCGAAGAACAAGTGTGAGGTGTCCTCGTCGTCACTGTAGAACGCGCACACACTACTAGGGAAAACCCTAGTAGTAGCGCGGGTATTTAGCCTATCAATAGCGACGCCGATCTTGGCATCGATAGCGCGCCATACCTAATATGTAGCAGATGGCGCGTCATCCAACGATATCGCTATATACATGGCTAGCAGATGGCGAGTAGGTTTATTGCAAAGCGCTGCTGTTAATATCTGCAACGCTTTTTATCGTGAAGCGCCATCTTGGTATGAGAGCGCCATCGCTAACTTTATTCCCTCGCCATCGCTAGTTTTATTAGTTTCTGTTTTTTTTCTGCATATTTGTTTTGTATATTTGATCATGCTTTATACAATAATCTTTAGCATATCATACACATACAAATGTAATCATAGCATATACATACAAATAGTCTCATCAAATCATGTCATCATCATAATCATCATCCAACACAAAGTGGTCTCTCGTCATCATCTCGAAAATAGCGATACAAGTCTCGATTACTTGCAACTACATCGTCATCCATCTAAATAATGATATACACGAGAAGAGCTATCACTATGAGTGAGAGCGAAACTATGCAGTACATGAGTTCGTATCCCTCTCTCGCATTAGCGTGAATCTAAACTAACCATGGTTGTCGCTCAAAACCGGTAACCGTACACTGGCTCGACACTCCGCCACTCGTCGTATACTCCTGGCGTAGCACTTCTTCGCCATCGATAATCTATGCACCTGCATCGTCACATGAGTCGATGATATGCAACATACATAGTTGAGCAACAGAAAGAGACAGACTTGGCAAAAATAGAAGCAGCATATCATAAGCATAAATAACAAAGTTCATCGTACCCAAAACGCCCTAACTAGAGTGATCTTCGCTAGTCGAGGAGGACAGTTTAATTACATCACAAATAAAGTTTCGTCGTGCATAACCCAAAGTTTCGTCATACAGAAAGTATGGACTAAACGGACACAATTGTCATATATTGACAATCACTCCAACATGTCGTGCCATCCATCCAAGTTAGGGAGATAGTCCCCGAGCTTAGTGAAAGGCTTCAGGTCGAGACGCTGAGCGGCTACGCGTGTTCGGACGTCTTCCCGCGACATTTGTCCTTCTTCGTAGAACATCCCTGTTTTTCCGACGACCTCCTTCATGATGATTTGGGCAAGTTCGCGCTGGATGTGATAGAACTCAGCTCGAAGTCGATGATCCTCGATATCTCCTAAGGTCTTTGCCCATTGCAGAATATGGGCATCGCCGGATCTAGGTGACATGCGAAGGTTCTGGTGATCTCGCTTTGTACTCCAAAGATGTGGTGTAGGACATAGAATCCATCATTAAGAGAATCACTTTCGGTTCGGATGCAGCAGAAGTCATCTTATGGTCAAGGCGGGCCTGCCGTCCCTTTTCTTCTTGTCCTTGACCTCTCCACCCCGTGCGCCGAAGTAAAACATAGCACTATCGAGAACAGACTTGATGTGGGTGTAATCCTTTTTGTTAATGTTCTTCGATGAGTCCAAGTAAAGAGCATGGGAGTATCGGGGGTAGAGGATGATGAGGACGGTGCGCCCGCCGTGCTCAAAATAAATACACCTCAAATTAATTAGCCTCCACCGTGCAAATGAATGATTAAAATCGAATAAAGGATATCCGCGCGGATGACTTACAGGGGATGATAAGGCACGAGAATCGCCTCCTTGTCCTTATTGGCGAGCATAAAATTGGCGATGTATTCCCTCGCGTATTCACGGTGCTTTGCGCAGACTCCCAAGAAGCCCTCGTGCATGAAGTACGGGTCAGCGACATAGATATGAGGTGTCTGCTCAACCCCGATGAGGTAGTTCATGTGCAAGGTGATACGTCTCCAACGTATCTATAATTTTTTATTGTTCTATGCTATTATATATTCTGTTTTGGATGTTTAATGGGCTTTATTATACACTTTTATATTATTTTTGGGACTAACCTATTAACCGGAGGCCCAGCCCAAATTGCTTTTTTTTTCCTATTTCAGTGTTTCACAGAAAAGTAATAACAAACGGAGTCCAAACGGAATAAAACCTCCGAGAACGTGATTTTTGGAACAAACGTGATCCATAGGACTTGGAGTGGACGTCAAGAAACGAACGAGGAGGCCACGAGGCAGGGGCGCGCCACCCCTGGCGCGCCCTCCACCTCGTGGGCCCCTCGTAGCTCCACCGACCTACTTATTCCTCCTATATATACCTACGTACCCCCAAACCATCAGAACAGGAGCCAAAACCCTATTTTCACCGCCGCAACTTTCTGTACCTGTGAGATCCCATCTTGGGGCCTTTTCCGGCGCTCCGCCGGAGGGGGCATTGATCATGGAGGGCTTCTACATCAACACCATAGCCTCTCCGATGATGTGTGAGTATTCACTTCAGACCTTCGGGTCCATAGTTATTAGCTAGATGGCTTCTTCTCTCTCTTTGGATCTCAATACAAAGTTCTCCTCGATTCTCTTGGAGATCTATTTGATGTAACTCTTCTTTTGCGGTGTGCTTGTCGAGATCCGATGAATTATGGGTTTATGATCAAGATTATCTATGAACAATATTTGAATCTCCTCTGAATTCTTTTATGTATGATTGGTTATCTTTGCAAGTCTCTTCGAATTATCAGTTTGGTTTGGCCTACTAGATTGATCTTTCTTGCAATGGGAGAAGTGCTTAGCTTTGGGTTCAATCTTGCGGTGCTCGATCCCAAAGGATGAGGGGGAAACGACACGTATTGTATTGTTGCCATCGAGGATAAAAAGATGGGGTTTATATCATATTGCATGAGTTTATCCCTCTACATCATGTCATCTTGCTTAAAGCGTTACTCCGTTCTTATGAACTTAATACTCTAGATGCATGCTTTGGATAGCGGTCGATGTGTGGAGTAATGGTAGTAGATGCGTGCAGGAGTCGGTCTACTTGTCACGGACGTGATGCCTATATACATGATCATACTTAGATATTCTCATAACTATGCTCAATTCTATCAATTGCTTGACAGTAATTCGTTTACCCACCGTAATACTTATGCTATCTTGAGAGAAGCCACTAGTGAAACCTATGGCCCCGGGGTCTATTCTCCATCATATTAATCTTTCGTCAACAAGCTATTTCTATCTTTATTTACTTTGCAATCTTTACTTTTACTCTTTATCATAAAATACCAAAAATATTATCTTATCATCTCTATCAGATCTCACTCTCGTAAGTGACCGTGAAGGGATTGACAACCCCTTTATCGCGTTGGTTGCGTAGGTTCTTATTTGTTTGTGTAGGTGCGTGGGACTCGAGCGTAGTCTCCTACTAGATTGATACCTTGGTTCTCAAAAACTGAGGGAAATACTTACACTACTTTACTGCATCACCCTTTCCTCTTCAAGGGAAAACCGACGCAGTTCTCAAGAGGTAGCACAAGGCATAAAGGCGGACAAATGTAAAATCCAGCTTCTTCAAGTGAAACATGTCGAAGATGTAATCGAATCAAAGGAAGAACTTCTCCGCGGGGAATGTGTCGACGTACGACAATTGCCGCGGCACGTTAACCACGTAGAGTGGGTATCCTGGATTTTTTGAGGCGATGAGGCCTTTCTCTATCCGCAGCACATCGTCATGAAGTCTCCTTAGATCGCTGAATCTGGCCCCTAGCGCTGCTTTAGGTAGGATTGGTTCACCGGGGATATGCCATTTTGCCGCACCGGGGATATCTATACGGTCTTGAACCCGAGGCTGCTAAGGCGGCTGGATCATAGAAGCGGCTTTGTTGTTGCCTTTCCTCGTTCTCTTCCTAGGCTTCTTTGCTACTGAAAGATCGTCTATAATACATTCAGCCTCCAGAGGCGGCAATTCAGGCACCGATTGACGCTCAAACCCTGAGTAGGCGCCAGTATTGAGATACTGTTCAGTGTCATTGTCATCCTCATCCTCATCTATGGCGACGTTACCAGTGACTAATGGAGCCTCTTCCTCACCCCGTCCGCTATCACCCAGCACGACAGTCGATGCTAATTGGGTAGGTGAGGTGTTGATGTTCATACCTAACTGCGTGCTCGTGGGTGTGCTCCCGGCCGCCTCATGACGAAACATACTCTTTGGCCACAACAGGACCCACCATTGCAATCACCAAGCCGCCATGGGGTCTCGTCGTCATCCTCCCTAGTACCGAGGAGCCAAATTCTCATGGCCCGATTTGACACCGGCCACGAAACCTTGAAGACGTCCGGGATCGCCGCCGTGGAACAATGGTTCCTTCGGCTTCATTATCGCCGCTTCCCCACATCCACCTTTCCGTCGCCGATGTTGTACAATATGGTGCACGGGTTACGCCGACTTGCGAAAGACATGTCTGCGACATGAGACATCCGAAAGGCAACGGAAACGGGAGATTATACATTTATTAAGAGGGTCGGTGTGACAGATACCGTGAGGGTGTCGAGCTCAGCCAAAGAAGAAGCACCGCCGAGCACGTCCGGTGCCGGAGCAGGCGCAGGAGCAGGTGCAACGCTAGTCGAGCTGCTCCCGAAGAAGTCAGCAATGGGAAAGTCCGCTGCATTTTTTTTTTCTGGATTTTGCCTGCTCCAATTAGAAACGGCCGGAACCAAGACAGTAGACATATCTGCAACCACCTATTTTGCGGCAGCTACCGCTGCTGCGACTGTCTCAAATGATTTCTTCTCAACCGGAATCTCAACCTTCTTCTCGATGTTTTCTTTAGTTAACCTCCGTCTTACCTTTCTCTCCTCCGTGGTCTCATGGTAGTACTTCTTCCACGTGGCGCCGTCTCCGACACCGTGCACGCGTCCATACAACGGCCGAGTGTCCACCGGGAGTCGTTTAAATATGTTCAACGCCCAGTTGAATGGGGTGTCCCACTTGGGCCTCGCCAACGCCTCAGACGGCGAGTCGCTTTCGGCCGCAATCATGTGCTGCTCTCTCTGCAAAAGGAACAAGGATCGTTTACAAATATGACTAAACGTGCAGTCGAATTGATCAAAAACTAAAATTATCAGCAATCTCATGAACTCCTTTGTGATTGGGTCCGTATTGAAAACCTTCTTGATTGAGTCCCAATGGTGCCGTGCCCTGAGGATGTCAGCTCCTGCGGGACAGTGAAGTCCGCCAAGGGGTCTGGGATGCCCAGACTTTCCTGTTCCGCGTCCTCCTTGGCCCATATGGACCTCTTCCCGCCGCAACCACGGCTTCCGAGGTGGTGGCGCCCCATGTTCCTCTGTTGAAGCCCCTTCATGTACTTCAACTTTTTTTTGGCAGCTTCGGCATCGCAAGCCGCCTTGAATATTTGAAAGTGCTCTTTCATGATTGTCGGATTATCATTTACAATCTCGGAGTAGGGTTCCTTTTTGTTGACGATCCGATGTTTCACCCTTGTTTTCCAGGCAGCCAACTTGGTCATGGCGTATTTGTTTATCTTCTTCATTGCCGGGTCCTTATCTGGATCTTTATAATCCTTTTCATTCTGGCCCGGGAACAAGAATATCTCGTGCAGCTTCTTTAGGAGGGAGGGCCTCATATTATCTATTTTCTGTAGTTTCTCATCGTTGATGGTGGCGGTTGTCCGTACGATGCAGCCTATTTGATTGCCGTAGCACGATCGCGCTTCCTCGGGCGCTATTGGCTTAAAAATGCCGTCGTCCATCTCCGTGACCACCAGTCTAGTAGTCATGAGCTAGTTTGGGTGCCGTGGCCTCTTTGCTTTCGGTTCTATACCAGCTCCGCTAGTCTGGGCGCCGGTCTCGGCGCCGGTCTCTGTCTCATCGTCGGTCTGCATGTTGGTATCAGTCCCCGATGCGACAGGTGGGCCCAGCAACAACATCCGTTGATCGTCAAGGCTCAAAAATTTGTTCCGCCGCCAGTAGACGTCGTCATAATCACCGTAACCCTGTCCTTCATCATTGCTAGCCATGTTTCCTACGATTAAATCTAGTCAATTAATTCTAGACCTAATAAAATGAATAATGACATAAAAAGGCCTATGTTTTGCAGAACGTTGACTCCTTCCGGTCGGCAAATCCTGTGCACTCGATATGTCCTAGTTTGTAGCACAAGTCATGCCGAAATTCACGGAAAATTTTGGCATGACCTTTGCTAAAAAGTGGACAAATCGAGCACCTGAAATTTGAAGGAACGGAAATGAATCAACATTCCGACAAAACATAGGCTACTCGGCCTCATTCCCTGGAAACAGTGTTCAAATATCCATCTTTAACAGCGCAACACATGTCCAAATATACACAAGCAACCACATGTCCAAATATACATGTCCAAATTTCACTAGCTAATTCAAAAACTAAGTGTAGAAGAAAATTCATTTAACTACTAATAGAACAAAATTCAGTTAACTTTAGTGCTCTATAATGATGAAAGGAAAAAAATTCAGTTAACTACTGATTTCATTCATTTAGATTATTCATTTAACTTTACCTAATTAACCTACTGTACCACTACTACTAGCAGCACTACTAACCTAATTAACCTAGCAAAACCCTACTGCCCTAACTAAAAAACATCTAATTAACATCTACTAGTACCACTACTGCCCTAACCTAATTAACATCTACTAGCATCACTATATACTACTAGCAGCACTGCTACAACATTTTCTTCATTTTTTTCTTTAAAAAAACCATCTATGAAAACAAAAACCCTAATTAAGCCCTACTGCCCTAACTCATTTTTGCTGTAAACCAAATATTTTGCTCTAAACTATTTTTTTGCTATAAACTAACTTTTGCTCTAAACTAATTTTTGCTCTAAATTGTAGAGAGAGTGGAGTGGTGGGGGGAGGGGTGGAGGCTACAGAGAGAGGAGAGACGGTGGCGGGAGGTGCTCAAGCGACGGAGGCAGGGGGGAGGGCGGGCTCTGCCTGGGCAGCGGCGGTCCTGGGCGGGCTCCTGCGGCGGTGAGGTCGAGGGCGGCGATGGTGAGGTCGAGGGCGGCCTCGGGCGGCGGTGAGGATGAGGGCGGCCTCGGAGGGAGACGGTGAGGTTAAGGCAAGGCCCACCGGGTGAGACGGCAAGGCGTAATTGGGGAGACAGCGGCAAAGTGAGGCGAGGGATTTGGGGGAGAAGTGGTGGCCGGGGGGAGGGAAACCGCTGGTTAAGTGAAACATAACAGTAGCTCGTTTCTGAAAATGCGCTATAGCTAAGTTAGCTATAGCGCGTTTCAGTAAACGCGTTACTGCTATGCCTTTCTCCCTTTTTTTTCTTTTTTTCATTTATTTTTCTTTATATTTTTTCCTTTCTCCTTTTCTATTTCTTTCATTTTCATTTACTTTTCTACTTGTTTTTCATTTTATTTTATTTTCGTTAGCAGTAGCGTCTTACATATAAATGCGCTGCTACAACAATATTAGCGGTAGCGCGGTTTTTAAAAGGCTGCTACTACTATGTGTAGCCTATCAGCTTAGTGCTGGGAATTTTAGTAGTAGCACTTTTACTGTGGGACGCGCTACTGCTACATATGTATCTGCAGTGTGGTTATTCTGCACGTGCTACTGCTATCTACTGCTAAAGTTCTGTGTATAAGATTTTCCCTAATAGTGACACCAGGGAGTCGATGATGTGGCGGTGATGCAATAAGGATACACATGGGAGATGTTATCGGTGATAGAGTGAGAGGAAGATCATGGACCTGCCCTGGCGATCTGGAGGCATATGCCCAGCCGCCACCACCGCCGGCCGCCGTGCCGGCCGTGTGTGGCCTTCCTTCCGCGCCTAGGGCAAGCCTAGGAGTCGGAATCAGGCGGCCGAGTCCGCTGAGCGGTCGTGTGCCCTCGTGGCCCCGAGACTCATGGTATGCGAGTTGGGTTCTGGTGCCCTAACCCCGACGCAAGGCTGAGACGCAGTCGGCCTACAAAAACCCATCTAGGGTCTGGGAACGAATGCACCAGGAACCGCGTAAGCCACCAGATCGCACAACTCTCAAGCCACCGCCGCTTATTGCCACCGAGATGTCGCCGTCCGCGAGCGAAGAAGGGCAAGAAGTCGTCGGCCCGAAGTGATCCCGGAGGTTGGTGGGGGCGCATATAGGCTCCCTCCGTGACGCTGCTCGCCTCAAGCCTTCCAATGGGGAGCTGTGGCTGCTGGGCGGATCAACCCGCAGATGCAATCGTTGACGATCTGGACGAAGATGAAGACGACGGACGAGGCGGCGGCGCCGTCGACGACCCGGCATCGCGCCGAGCGGGAGGTTGAAGGGCCAGAGGACTTCAGGGAAGGAGAAGATTCTGAGGGCGAGGTAGAGCTTGCGGAGGTGGACCTTGAGGAGGACGGTGTACTGCAGCAACAAAGCGCATCCTTGGTCGATGGTCATCTTTGGTGTATTCCCCGGACCGCCATCGCCTAGCGCCCTATTTGATAACATTGTAGATGGATGGCGGCTAAAGGAGGATTTTGATTACTCGTACCAGGGAAATAATAAGTACCTCGTGCACTTCGGGTGCGAGGCCGATATGTCAAGAATTCTTCGAGGGGGGCCGTGGCAGTATGAGCACGATCCGTTGTTAATTGAGGCCTATGATGGTATGAGGAAAGTGTCGGACTATAAGTTGGATAAGATGAGGATATGGGTACGTATTCTTGATGTGCCCATGAACTGGAGGACCGATGCACGATGGTGAAAGCATTATGTGTTAATCTGGGAAAGATCTTGCAAGCGGAGCTCAATGAGAAGGCTGGTAACTATGTTCGGGTCAGGGTGGAGATCCTGTACCGTCTCACTGAAACTTCAAGAGCTATGTTCACGAGCTGCAGGGTACAAGAACTAAGATGGAGTTTGAGATTCAGACGAGAAGCTGCCTCATTTTGTTATACATGTAGATATCTTGGACACCAAGAGAAGTCTTGTGATAGGAAACGAAAGGAGGTTTGCCAACTGGCAAATACAAGTGGCAAGTTGCGCTGCTCACCACCACGCCGCGCTTTGGTCGGCAGTCCGGTACGGTGAGGGCGAAGACGAACCCAACGGTATTTCGGGGGCTTGATTTCTCGTCCGAGAGCACGGCATCATCGGCCCGTGGACGCGGCAGCAAAGGGGCGCGACGAACGGAAGGCGGCTCGGTTCAAGCGTCAAGAATAAAGCGGAGGAGCATAGCACCGAACCTGCGGTGGACGAGCCACCGGCTGCAAAAATGGAGGCTATGTCCGGGGTAGCAAGGACGTGTTGAAGGAGCCACATGCAGCTACAGTGGGAGATGGTGCTAGCCACGGACTCGACACATCGGGTGTTCGAGCTCCAACCACTCAACCAAGGAGTTCGACATGATACCAGCCATGCGCAGCCTTTCACATGAAATCACCATGGCTAACGCTGATCTCTCGATGATGTATCAACCCCGGGCAAGCGTGCAGCCGTTGAAGACCATAGTACTTCTTACATTCAGAGGCGGAGATCTAGCTTTGGTGCCATATGATAATAAGGCCACTTTTGGCCGATCGTGGTGCTTTCAGTACCCCAAAAAGCGAGAACGTCGGGAACTCGGGAGGTGCAAAGCAGACCCAGCTTTGAGGCGAGGTGGCTGACCAGAGATGGTGGACCCGGACCAACAACTTGGAGGTTGCCGGCACGAGGTCGCTGACGAACCTGACGGGCCGGGCGGAGCCCCGTCAGAGCAATGAATCTCCTCGCTTGAACTGCCGAGGGGGTGGGAACTCTCGGACAGTTCGTGACCTTGTGAGTCTAGTGCAGGCTCACTCCCCGAGTATCGTTTTTCTTTGTGAGACTAGGCAGTCTAAGAATAAAATGAAACGTCTTCGTGCTAGGTTAGGTTTGAGAGGTTTTGATGCTTTTGATTGTGTCGGTCGTAGTGGTGGTCTTGCTTTGTATTGGCATGAGTCTTTGAGTCTTGATGTAAAAGAAATAAATGAACGATATATTGATGCGTATGTAACTGGTACGACGGGTGAGCCACCCTGGAGGCTTACCTGTGTCTACGGCGAGCCACGGACGGAGGACCGCCATCGCATGTGGTCCCTTCTCCGTGATCTTCACCAAAAGGCCAACATGCCGTGGGTCGCTAGGGAGATTTTAACGAAGTTATGTGGAGTTTTGAGCACTTCTCCGACACACCACGCTCAGCAGGTCGATGCTTGATTTCAGAGATGTTCTTGAGGTTTGTGGTTTGGGCGACCTTGGTTTTGCAGGTCTAGCGATACTTTTTGATAATCGCCGAGGGGACGGGCTAATGTAAAGGTCCGCCGACCGCTACTGTGGGCCAACAACATGTGGAGAGATGTCTTCGTTCATGCTAGGGTGGAGCACCTGGTGGCGCCCAGCTCCGACCACTTGCCCATCTTGCTTCGATGCGTGCTCGAGGAGACGAACCAGCAACAAAGTAAGATGCGACAAGATGAGGTAATGTGGGAACGGGACCCATCCCTGCCCGAGGTAATTATGAACACATGGACTGAGTTGGGTGCTATGCTGAATCTTGGTGATATTAAGCTTCCGGTTTGGGTAACCTGATGAAAAACTGCAAGACTGGAGCCGCAAAAATTTGGTAATGTGATTAAGGAAATTAACAAATCTCGCCCCGCTTGGAGGAGCTTATGTCGATGAATGCAGATAGGAAGGACATACGGGAGGAGACCGACCGTATGAACGAGAAGTTGCTATACAGAGGAGATGTTGTGGATGCAGCGGTCTCAGACATTGCATGGCTGAGGGAAGGCGCATCGCAACACTCAGTTTTTTCACCGAAAGCGGTGTGGCGGCGCGAAAAATCGCACAAGGCACTCATTGATGAGGCAGGGTCACGACAGGGACCATGGTTCCATGGCGGCTATGGCCACGGCCTACTTTTCTAAGCTTTACCGCTGATTCTTCTCTCCGTATGGATCCAGCTTATAGATTTGATCTGAGACTGCAGGATCGACAAGATGAATGATGGCTGTGCGCAGATTTTTCAGACAAGGAAATAGCTGATGCTCTCTTCCGTGATTGGACCACTCAAGGCGCCAGGGCGGATGGGTTCCCACCCGCTTCTTCCAGAGAAACTGGGCAGTTATGAGAGAACAGGTTATGGCAGGAGTGCGGGAATTTTTTCGTACAGGGATCATGCCTGAGGGGGTAAATGACACTTCCATTGTTCTCATCCCGAAGGTGGATAACCCGGAGAGGCTAACTGAGTTTCGTCCAATAAGCCTATGCAATGTCATATATAAGGTGGTGTCAAAGTGTTTGGTGAATCGACTCAGACCTATTTTGGATAATATTATCTCACCTCAACAAAGTGCCTTTGTCCCTGGAAGGATGATTACAGATAATGCACTAATTGCCTTTGAGTGTTTCCACTTTATTCAGCAGGAGAAGGACCCTAGCAAGAGCTTCTGTGCATATAAGCTGGATTTATCAAAAGCTTATGACAGGGTAGACTGGACCTTCTTGGAGCGAATGATGAAAAAGATGGGCTTCGTCACCGGTGGGTGGACTGGATTATGAGTTGCGTCACATCGGTGAGATACATCGAAATTCAATGGAACCCTCTTGGAATCATTTGCACCGTCTGCATGGCTACGGCAAGGTGATCCTTTGTCCCCATTTTGTTCCCCTGTTTGTGGCTGATGGTCTATCTGCGTTGTTGAAAGATGGAGAGCAAAGACGAGATTATACCCCACTAAAAATATGTCAAGAGCGCGGGCGTGTCTCACTTATTATTCGCAGATGATACGTTGCTCTTCTTCAAGGCAGAGGCGGACCAGGCTAAAAAGGTCCAACAAGTGCTAAATACATATGCAAAGGCCACTGGACAATATATTAATCCGTCTAAATGTAGTGCCTTGTTTGGCACTTCGTGTCCAGCCATGATGCAAGACGTGGTGAGAGATATTCTCCATATTGGTACTATTACTTTTGAGGAAAAGTACCTAGGCCTTCCAACGCTCGAGGGTCGCATGTCGCGAGGTAAATTTCAGAATCTGCAGTCCCGTTGTTGAAAAGGATCATTGCGCATGCACACCCTCTCTCCGGCTGGCAAGGAGACTATGATCAAGGCAGTAGCTCAGGCCATCCATTCGTATATTATGAGCGTTTTTAAATTACCTATGTCTGTCTGTGATGATCTGAACAGAATGGTTCGGAATTTTTGGTGGGGGGCATCGGAAGGCAAGCGGAAAACACATTGGATAGCATGGCCAAGGATACAAGCTCAGAAAAGCAAGGGTGGTTTATGGTTCAGAGATTTCTGCCTCTTCAGCCAGCGCCCTAGCAAGACAGGCTTGGCGTTTGCTAACTAACCCCACCAGCTTGTGTGCGCAGGTTCTCAAGGCACGATACTATCACGACGGGCGCCTCGAAGATACGGTATTCTCGGGGAATGCATCTCCGACTTGGCAGGCGATTCAGCACGGCCTCGAGCTCTTGAAAAAGGGCATCATATGGCGCGTCGGGGGCGGGCAGGACATCCGCATTTGGCGAGACCGGTGGTTGCCTAGGGAGCCATCACGCCAACCCATCTCCCTGCAGGGTACGTGCCGCCTAAGGAGGGTGGCGGAGCTCCTGGATGGCGAGGGGTCCTGGCGCATGGACCTGCTCCGCCGCTACTTCCTCCCTAAGGATGTCGACGTCATCACCGATCCGTGACGTCGACCCGCTGGCCACCGAGGATATTATTGCATGGGCACCGAGAGGAACGGTATCTTCACCGCTCGGTCCGCTTACCGCAGACATATGGACGAGCGCGAGCGTCCTTCGGCTTCCGCCATGAGCAGGGCACCGGATGGTCGTCGCGCCATCTGGAAGATCATATGGTGGTGCCCTGCTCCTCCTAAGGTACGCGTGTTCGCTTGGAGAGTCGTCACCAACTCACTTGCTACTTGGGCCAATAAAGCCTCACGACACCTCGAGCTTACTGACATTTGCCCCCTGTGTGGTGTTGAACGCGAGGATGGATTCCATGCGCTTTGCAGGTGTCCTCGGCAAGAGAGCTCTGGCGAGTTATGGCCTTGGACCGAACGTCCCCAAGGTGGAGGCCATCGTCAACACCGGACCAGTGGATCTTTTCACCGCTGGACCCCTTGGATGAGACGGCGAGACTGGTGGTGCTCATGACCATGTGGAGAGTATGGCATGTCCGGAATGAGATCACACACGACAAGGCGCCGCCCACTGCCGAAGCCTCTCAACGCTTTTTGCACGGATACATCAACTCACTCATGTGCATACAGCAACATCCTGATGGTAACCTAGAGAAAGGGAAGATGGTGGTCCCGCCTTCACCACCACGCTCCGTAAAGCACGGTGCCCAAGGTGCGCGCAGACATCGGGTACCGCCAGCCGGCTGGGTTAAGTTGAACACGGATGGGAGCTACATAGCGCCACAGTGCAGCGGGAGGAGGTATGATCCTGCGGGATGACAGAGGCGAGATCATCTACAGCGCATGTAGGAGCTACGTGACATGCGATAACGCTTTAGAGGCGGAGCTAGCAGCGTGCAGAGAAGGCTTGGAGCTGGCCTTGCACCGATCTAACCTACCTATTCTGGTTGAGTTGGATAGCTGGAGGCGGTGTCGATGATTACAAAGACGCGAGATGGATAGATCGTCACATCGTGCACTTATAGAGGAGATTCAGAGGTTGGCCGGAAGCGATGCTAGGGAGATCTCTTTTACTCTTTGTAGCCGTCTGTAACGGGATTAGTCATGAGTTGGCCGCCTATGGTCAGAGAACTCCAGCGCAAGATAGCAGCCTGGCCATCGCCGGGATGGATTTTGTTGTAAACACGGCTCGCCGAGAAGCCTCCTTGAGTAATGAAAACCTTTTTTCCCCGCAAAAAAAAAAAGATCATGGACCTGCTTGGGGGGAAGCCTCTCCAGATGGTGGGGCGAAGTTGTCGATCAGGAGCGCATCGAGCTGCGTCTACTAGTATGCATGACCGGTGCGGAAAGGAGAGCCATGGTCCGACGAAGACCATGGGCTTCAATGACATGGGGACATAGCACCAAACGATTGAGACCATCTATCAGGCAGAGGAGCTCCGCCGCAACAGTCGATGAGAACCTAGGGTGGAGGTGGCCGGAGAGCTCGTCGACGACAGCAACATAAGCATGGGAACACAGCAAGTCTGAGATGAGCGCGGGGAAGCGGACGGCTAGGCTACCCAGTTGTCCAATGAGAAGGCGGTGCGCTCCCCGTCCCCGACCCGCACCTCAGTACAGTCGCAGAATAATGGGAGGACGCCGAGAAGAGCCTTCAAGACCACCCTGTCGAGGAGGACAGCGTTGCCTAGGCCCATTCCATAACGTCTACACCAACCGTAGAGGCTAGAGAACCAGCGTTGTCATCAATAATTCTACACTTACGGCTTACGGGCAAGATCCCACAGAAACCACCTACAAACTCCTATCCACCAATCTCTTTGCCCCCGCCCCTCCCATTTTTAGTGTGGGCCCCACTCCCTCCCGATTTCCAATCAAGGTTTTACAGCTCAGCCCATAAATTCATTCGGTAGGAATCAGTGCGTAAGTGTAGCATTTCTCGTGTTGCCATGTCATGTCGGGAAATTATAAGGTTATCCTCAGTCTGGCACACCATTGATGTACCGTCATGTATTTCCGCCGCGGCAAAGCCTGTGTAATACTCTTTTTGCTAAGAATGATGTAATACTCCATCCCTAAAAGGGAAGTTATCTAACAATGTGTTGCCGGGTTGGCTGCTGAAAATTAGTCGGAGTAATCATGCCATTCACTTGGCCCCCACCAATACTCTATTGGTGGCGGCAGTCTCCATCTACAATTCAAACCAATCACAACATAAATCACCCATAAAACATAACATGCTTGAGAACATTGCCCGAGAAATTAGACAAAACCTGTTTCTGAACAACATATGGCATTCACCAGGGGGGCATTCCCCTACTTTTAGGTTTGCGACAAATGTTGTACCATCCCTGGGTCTCAAGACAGTCGCCTATTTAATAACCCAAAGGTATATTAGCATGGTAAGACAATTATACAACACATAAAGCAGGGTGAAGTAGAGGTCCTAGACTAACCTGGAGGACGACTGGTTGCATATTCACCGCAACCTCCATTGTGTCTAGAAGCATTGATGTAAGCTGGTAATGGCATAGAAACGCAAGAATAAGCTCAACTGAGTTAAGGAAACTCGAAATGGGGACAAAAATCCAATTGCCATATAAAAGCACTAAACAACATGTCAAGGTTTCTCCAAGAGAGCCAGATGGTTGGGAATCCGAAATCCAGGTAAAGAGGAAGGAATTAGAACAGGAAAGATTGAAAGGTATCAGTAGAGAAATAAAATGAAATTGCCATATTGCTTTCACTTGTCTTTCTGTGAGCTAGTTAGTGATATCCACCCAGCAAAATTATCGTTTTGGCGATCGCAACTGCAAGTACAGATGTTTCAGAAGTTTGGCGGCATGACATGACATGTAGCAGTGACTGGAGGGACTATCTGGCAACACCCAGTTTAAGACATGTCCATTTACGTAACAACTCAAATTTAAAACAGTCCAAAAAAATTTGAAGGAAAAAAATTTGCAAAACCCTTCCGAACATGGTTCCATTTCATTATGTAAATTTTCTAACACCCCAAAGATTTACCTCACATCTTTCCTAGGCACCCTTCCAAAAGTTATGGATACTCAACAACTTGTGACAACGGTAAAGATGGAAGGTGCGCTTTTAGTTTGGCAGAAATACTATTTCAAACATTTGCAGTGGCAAGAACATTTTCTATCTCTAGAATACCTGTGCTGGAGAGTGCAAAACAACTCCATCAAGTTTATTAATGATATCACCAGCCTCAATGCCTCCACAATTTGCAGATGATACTTCAGGAATCTAGGAAATTCATTTGAAGACAAAGCAAAACATTGGACAGAGTGAGAGAAAGCAAAAGTGCAAAAACAAAAAACATCCGAGTTTCGAGATGAACAATTCTAAAATCCTCAGATCATGTACAAAATAGTGTCATCTCATACCAGTTATCTTGTCCTGCGTCCCAACAAAACTAACTGTACTAAATAGGGAGGGAGGGAGTTTGGAAAAGTGGCATGAGTGTGTGTGGGTTGGAGACTTGAGGTTGGACAAGTACCTTTTCCACCAGAATTCCAGAAGGTGGCTTATGGTACTTGTGGCATATTTTCTCCAAGTCCTTTAACTCCAACATGTGAAGCGCCCGGCCCCTTATTCCAAGCAATGGCTGTTTGATTCGCCTGTGCTCATGACAAAAATTCATTTTCTCCATATTCTATCACTGTAAAATGGAATATACCTTCGATTTCAAAATAAAATAAAATAATGGTTTCATAAAATGGAATACATTCAGCTATATAGTACTATTCTACAGTACAAAAGGTAATCAGATTATAGTTATGGTCTTCAGAAATCAGTGAGCAACCCATGTATTACAAATTACAATCACCCTGTTAGAAGTTCAAGAGCAAAAGAAAAGAAAAACATACCCAAACTTTCTGAAGTGTTTCAGGCATCTCCCAACAATCTGGACGGGCAAAAAGGGAGTTTTATTCTCTTCTATGAAATTCATACCAACAATTCTTCCTTCCAAATCAATCAGAAGACCCCCAATGAAAATCTGAAGAAAATGGTACCAATTTTAACAAGTACTCGTTCAATAAGATCCATACAAAGAATGTGAGACCACTTATGGAGCTTAATTCCTATCAATTAATGCAAGCAGAAGCAGAACTCACCAGAGTGATATACTGAATGCTGTTATCCTTGTTTTGCCTCTGAGGCTCCATTTGACAAGTGCTGACCATAAGTTCATCGCAATCTAACTCGCTAACTGCACGGAACGTCTCCCCGCGTTTCAGCTGCAAACTTCCAGACTCAAATTTCCGGGCAACCGCAACGACCGGAGTAGGCGTCAGGAAGTAGGAGTCCGGGAGGTCAGCGAGCTCCACCACGGGGAGACCAGCTTCACACTCGACGGAAACGATGGCGACATTATACTGCAAATCGTACGTCAGCACCTGCCCCTTGACAACCTTTTTGTTAGGCAGGAGCACCTCAATCTGCAACAAACCAATCAGCACATCAAGAAACTCGGTGAAATAATATTGAAAACTCGCAGTCGCAGGTAATCGGCCGGGCTGACCTTCACACTGGAAAGTTCATGGACCTCGGTGCCGCTGTCGTGCCTCCTGATCAGAGTTGCAGAGGTCATGATCCAGGCCGCAGGGCCCTCGCGAGCCACCACGGTGCCCGTGCAGGCGAAGGTGGACGAGGGATCTCCATCTGCCGATCAGCAACAGATTAATTGCTCAGGCGAGAGGCGAACACACAGCAGATTGCAGAATGCCCAATTGGTGAAGCCGCGAAGGTGTTACCGACGGAGGCGGCGAGGGCGACGACGGACTTGGCCACGCTCAGCACCGCGTCCCTCGCCCTCAGGCCCTCCTCCGTGAAATCGTCGCCGGAGTTGTCGCTGGCATCGGAGTCCTCGCCGGACGACGAGGGGGACTCCGGCTCCTGCTCCAACTCCTCGTCGCTGCCGAACAGGCTGCGGCGAAGGCGAATTGCTAGGTAGGTCACGAGACAAACAGAGAGAAAAAACGGTGAGCGTGAGGTAAGCAGGCAGGCAGGCGTCCAAGCGGCGGTTGTATTGTACTTGTAATACCTGCGTCTTCGTCCTTGGGTGGCGTCTCCGCTCCGGCTCCGGCGGCGGCGTCAGGCGCGGCGGGTGGGGTTGGCGACGCCATCCTAGTCCTCCTAGCCGGCGGTGGCGTCCGTCGCTGCGGGTGGGGTTAGCCGAGGCCGAACAGAACACATCGACCGGGCCGAGCGACGTCGTTGGACCCGGACCGGCCCCCAAACCAGTTCCGCCTTTGGCAACGGCGCGGGTTCGTTTCGTGGCCCTTCTTCTCCCCCAAATCTGCATCTCCGGGCAATCACGATCAAACCCTAATCTCAAATCTCAATGGACGCCGAACCCGAGCATGCGTCCCCTCCGGCTCCGGGCCAAGGCCAACACACCGAAGTGGTAAAACCCCTCTATATCTCTGCCTATTATCGGAAGGACATCGATGTCCCTCTCCCAAATGATGTGATCACCGCGCATATATAGAGGAGTTGTGCACTAACTCCACAGCCATTAATGATTTAATCACAGGCATCGACCACCGATTTCTACAACCTTCGCAACGTCGATGACGCCGCAAAGGCACGGAAGAAAGAACAGTGGAGGGAGAGAGAGGAACACATCCAAAACAAACGCCTACGCCTCCAAAACAGACGCCTAAGGAAGCAGCCTAAGATAGAGGAGGCTCAAGAAGTTGTGGACAGGGCACTCAAGTTAAGAGAAGAGATGCTTCAGGAGAGGCTCGCATTTGAGGCGTCGACGGAGGGCAAGGAGGAGGCGGAGAAATACCGCAGCACCCCTCCCTGGAGCTGGAGGCCGGCAGTACCTGTCAGTGAGCATTTGATCCCACGCTCTTGCATTGATTCTTTGTGATAAGTTGTTCTTCCCTTTGTAACTTGTAACTTACTCCTCACACCGACTTATTGCAGCTGAGGTCACTGAGCAGCCACCAGGTTATTTGCTTCTCTTACCATTTTATTTATTTATTTATACCTTTATCTATATGCTTTGCATTTTATTTGCATTTAATGAAGGGCGTTGATTTTGAAAATTTTAAGCTTTTGAATGGGTTCCGTACTTTGACGTTGATGAGTTCGGGAGAGAATCTGTGCTCAAGTGCGCAAGTTGGAGCGTCGAGGAATTCACATTGGAACTTGCTCAATCTGTGGTTGGACTTCAGTCATTTATAGGTACCTATAACATTATTGCAGCGGATTATTGTTTATGTTGGTATTAACTTGGCTATACCACAATGTGTTCAATTTCTGTTCCCTGCAGAAGACAGACATCTTTTTTCTTGCTCTGGAACAATTGTTGAGTTTCTGGAGGGAGTTGGTCATGTGGTGACATCTGCTAGTTTAGTTAAATTGCCACACCAAGATGAGATAGCTGATAAACTCAAGGTCAGTGCATTCTTCTTTTTCTTTCTCAATGGTATAATTATTGTGTCCTTTTGAACAGTGAAGATTAAATTTTGCTATCTGGTATTTTCCTCTAGATCAATGTATTCCTAGCAAGTGGAGAAATAATCGAGGGCTCAGTATCAAATGTGGACTTTTGTTACAACATATGTGTGGTGGAAGTCCGTTCAACTTCAATGCTGGCGACGAAAAAGTTCAGTGCGGACAGTAGAATCTTCAATTTTAACGAGTGCCATTCAAAAGATGTTGTAGCTTTAGGCCGCCTTTGTGAGCCGTGGAGCTTGAACGTTGCTTCGGGAAAGCTAATCCCAAGAAGAAGCCAGCTTGATTGTGAAGAACTTCTTGTTTCGTCTTGCAGGATTTCAAAGGTAATTCAAACAGCTGAAGTCATTATGCAAATTGATGGCTGAACCACTAATTATAGAATTACTTCAAAATAATTTATTAGTGATTTGCTTCTTTTTGTGCCTTGTTTGGACTCGATTCGTCGAATTGTAGCAACTTTGAACTTAGGTTTAAGGACCTCATTGTATATCCATAACTGGCATTGGAAGTAAACTGTCTTATCCTAATTTATTAAACTCTGGGAAAGCCAGATGCATGGACACCATGGTTGAAGATTTTTTGTTTCAACTTTCTATGAATTGTATACAATTTCACAGTAAGAAAAAATCACATCTTCTCATACTATATTTGTATAAGAAACTGAAGGTTTCTTCTTTCTCCAAAGGTGGAAGCCATTTGTGGACCCTTCTACATAATAATCAGCGAAAAAATATTTTTTGATTATTATCTGGTGTTTGAACTAGATGACCGTCAGTTTTTTCACTCTCTCACTTCAGTATGTAGCCAAGTCTCGTAACCAACTATATATTGTCTAGGCAGCTTCAATTTTTACATTTTCAAAGGTTTGTTATGTTTCAGTGTAGAAACTAAATTTATGACTTTACTATGCTGTGAATAACAAGATTTATCACTTAAGTGTCCATGTTGAAGATTGTCGGCTGCTTAACGGATATAAATCTGCTAGAACGCGTGCTATATGTTAGTTTTTTTTTTCATTTGATCTTTGCCACCGTGATGAATGTATTTCTTTCAAATGATCAACTATTTGCAGAGAGGTATTGGGGGTCCTCTGATGGATTTTGATGGAAATATCATCGGAATGAACTTCTATGACAGGAAAGAAACCCCTTTCATTCCAGGTTTCGTTGTGTTGAAGTGTTTGCAGCACTTCAATGATTTCGGGTATGTATTTGTTATTTCTGTTTCATTAAAAGGAACACTAAGTAGGTTTCATTTTCGAGCCCATATGTAGTTTTAAAGTTAGTGTTCCTTATTTCTTTGGTAAATCTCCTTGTGGATATTTCTTCGATTTTTCAGACACGGCCGGCCAACAGGTGTGTAAAAACTAATGCTTCTGAACCACTAGTTCGATGACTGAGCCACCAACTGAGCATAACACGAAAGTAGAACTCTGTTTCTTCATTACAGTACACACTGTTTTTAGACATAGCAGGACTATATGACCTCCTTGACTCATTTATATTTTCAAGTCCATAATTTGAGTTCTCAAAGGAATTTCATTGCCCTTTAATGGTCAATCTGGGCAAATTGAGAAGATTTATCTGCAGGATAAATACCTGTCTCATGATTGGAAAACATCAGCGTTGTTATTTTATATGTAGTATATTCGATGCGCTTCTTGCTTAACTGGTATTTATCCAATTATTTGGCTAGTTCATTTTCCCACCTTCTCATTACTCAAGTTAACCTACAGCCTTTTGTTGAACTATTGTATGCGAGTTAGTAAGAAATATTGTTTATTATTGCTTCGCTTTCTAACATTGATTAGTAAAACGAACTCTCTGATGATGCAGGACAGTCATACGACCGTTGCATGGACTGAGAGTTAAAACTCTTCACGAAGAACAGCTTACTGTACTTGAGAAGATACATCATGCTTTCCCTGAGATCTGTGGTGTGATAGTGGATAAGGTATACATTTTCTCTGTTGCGCTTCTTTCTAGCATTGGTCCCGTAAAATTGGGAGCTCTGTATTTTTCGTGTCTTACGAGTTGTGCTTCAGGTAGAAGTACCTTCACCTGAACACTCTGAGATAAAGGTTGGGGACATCATCACTCATGTTAATGGCATACCTTTCTCCAGTGCTGCAGAGGTTAGTATCCTTGTAATATTAAGTTTTTCTTTAGGCATGAAGAACTTGCTGAAGAATTGTGTGGCATTTGGTTGATGGGAAATGTGAGGTGGAAATGGGAAAGCAGGGTGAGATGACTTTTTCTTAACAGAGGAGGGTCCCGAAAAACCCAATAGCTGATACTATATTATAGTACTCCCTCCGTCCGGAAATACTTGTCATCAAAATGGATAAAAGGGGATGTATCTAGATGACAAGTATTTTCGGACGGAGGGAGTATATGACAAGAAGTTACAACATAGCTAACACAGAGATCCCTACTATGAAAAACATCCACTCCCTTGTTTGGTACACAAGATCTGAAAAGATCCAGGGTTGGAACTGGTTTGCAGGTGGGATTGGGATATGGATTGAAAAATAACCTTCGTCTTTCTCGCCATGCTGCTAAATAGTTGCCTGGATGCCCGTGCACCGATCCCCATCATGGGATGTGTCATCGTTTCACTGGTTACTGGCATTCTCATTCTCAGACTAATGAACACCTGCTCTGGCTCTGGCCATATCATCAGTCACTGGGTGGTCGTCATCTTGTTTTTGGACGGCATCAACCGATCTCAGCTTCCATCGCTGCTCACTCTCCCTAGCAGCACATAATTCACTGCCAAGCTCATCATGTATGGTTGAGCTGCTCCCTTGCCCCTTTATTGCTTTGTGAAGCATATCGTTCTCGATCTGCCCCTCATGTTATGGATCGCAACTGTTACCGAAAAAGGATTTCCCCCCGCTTTGTATTCCAAAGCAACGAACACCATACACATAGCATTGCTGGGGCGAGCAGCACAACAAGCCCAAAAGAAAAGAAGAAAAGAATGCCAACAACGGCAGTTCGACAAAGCATGGATGCTGCGCCCTCCGGAGACACACCACCACCGCCCGAGGCTCCGATCTGCCGCGTACCACGCGGCACCTTCAAGAAGGAATGCGACGCCGACGATGCTGCCGCCCGGACGAGTCCTAGGGTTTCCCCCGGTACGCGGAAGGAAGTGGAGGATGGCTACCACCGACACCCTCCAGGAAGGAAAGGTGGCACCCGTCGGTGTCATCCGCGCCGGAGCCGGCCGAACCGGCAAGGCTTTCTCCCGCACACCAACCCCACCGCCCAACCGGAGCCGACCAACCAAACCACCGCCCAACACCATGCGCCATTGCGGATGCGCCGCCACCCAAGCTGTCTCACTACGAGCACCAACACGAGGCCAAGAAGGCCGGAGAGAAGAGCCAAGCGACAGGAGCAGCAACGCCAAGGCCGAGCGGGAGGGAACCTCCTCCTCCGCCGTCGTGCGAGAGGCCCGCGCCTCCGGCACAGTCGCGGTTGCCGTCCGGACACGGCAGCGGGGCAAACCAGGCCACCCCAGGCCCGGCCAGGCCCTCAACGGGCCCGCTAAGCCCCGCTGCCATGCATGTGGCGCGCGGCCGCCAGCACTCGCCGCCGCTCAGCGCTGCTCCCCGCCTCTCGGAAGACACGCCACGGATCAGCCCGCCGCCGCCCGCCAGCCCAGATTCGCCGCAGCGCCGCCGCCAGACTCCACCGCAGCGCCGCCCGCTAACGACGCCGCCGCCGTCCAGCCACCCGCCACGCCACGACAGGGAACCCCGCCGGCCACCCGGACTGCCGCCGCTTAGGAGCACCCGGTGCAGCTCCACCTGGCCGGAGAGCCACCAGAGGGGAAGGTCGGGCGCCGCCACCCCAGCGAGGCTGTGGCGTCATGGCGCCAGCCGACGGCGGCAGGAGGAAGGAGGTGGGGACCGAGGAGGGAGGCGGCGATGCTTGTCGGCTTCAGCATGAATGCAATGCCTGTCTCCTTTTGGATCCAGGAGGAATTTCACTGAACCGAGTGGATCGCAACTGTTGCATCACCCAAACTTGGGAGTCTCCATTACTTGCCAAGATCATGGGATGCTGCTGCTCTAGATGCATGTAGAACTTCCACCATGACTCCGGAGCATCGGTCATCCGCTGAACATCGGCCATGATGGCATGATCTGAAAGAAAGGGGAAAGGGATGGCGCAGGACTTTTCCTCCAACTCAAATACAAACATTAATATACATATGCCACATCTTTTTACAAAGATATATAGCATAGAAAATCAGATCTGGTACCACTGATGACCAGTAGGCCTCGTCTGGTCACTACCAGGAACTGGTAATTTGCGCGATGTTGTTTAACAACACACATGTTTTTTTGTTTGCTTGTTAGTTTGGTGGTATACTGCTTGATACGTGTGGTCAGCATATGCTAGAGAGACAGAAATTGGGCCTACCGGAGGACTACAACCAGATGTCAACAGTGATAAGCCTAAAGGTCTAGTGCAAATAAATGCATGAAGTTTTTGCATGATTCACGCTGACATTTTGATTGTACAGTAGCTTATTGTCCTATTTGTACATCCAATTCAGTTTGATGTGAAAACACAGAGAGGTCGCAAATCGGAAAAGACAACCAAAACAATCAACGTTGACAAATTTACTCCTAGTGGAAAGTTAAACAGGTAATTTGTATAGTTGATAGAAACAGTTCAGTTCTTCAGTATCTGTGTTCTGATATCGTTTACCCACAGGTGGCCACTTGGGAGGGCTTATCTTCTTCGCCGTATTGAGAATGGAATCCTTTACACCGAAGAGCGATATGGCTAACAGCGAAACTCTTCGTTTCATCCATTTGAGTAGAATTATTTTGTATCATGCTAGTATAATTAGAAAGAGTTTGAGTTCATGTGTGGTTGGTTGGAGACTACTTAATTTTAGCAAGCATTTTCTGTGAGGATAACTTCGGCCAAGTGAGTCCCTGCTATAATTTTTGGAATCAGCAATCATGTTTCCGTCTCCGGTCATATGGTTTTGTGCAGCCACTATCCATGGCCCACAATTCCTATGGAGACATGCATAGTCCTACAGAAGAATTAGGTTTCTTAACCATCCACATCTTGATGGGCGACTTAGAAGCAATAGCATTATGTTGAACATTTGAGGACATTGCACTAGGAATATGAGAGTTTCTCCTCGGAGTAGGGTTAAAATATCAAATGAATATGAAGAAAATTATTCAAAGATTTGTGAACATAATGATTCAAAGAAAAATGCTCATATTCACTCGAGGCAAAATTAGCATTGGAACCCTTTGAGGACTTTGCAGCATAGCCATGAGCAGACTTGTGGCCATGCGAAGAATTTCCACCTGTAACCAGCGATGAATTAGTCCTAGGATGGGGTTTACTACCTTGTAGAGTCATGACAACATTTAGGACTGCTATAGATAAACTCCTTGGTTACCAAATTTTCTTCTCATGAGGACCATTCCTGTAATTAGTTCCAATATAGCGAGCAAACACTGCGTCATGATGATTTTTTTTTTGAACAGTTTATATTCAGAGTCAAATGACTCATCCTTGTTGGAGTAAGGGGTACAATAATAACTGATAGGAGCAAGGGACCAAAGGTTTTCCTATGGAGAGCACCCATTGTGTCATGGGATACTGCTTAGGAGTCTAGTAGGAACCATCATCATTGATGTTCTTTGTAAAGTCAATCCCTTATTTTCTAAGGTTCTTGTTGAGAATTTGCTTCTTACATCACAAAGGATTTTGTGCCCTTTGAGGCTTTTGAACACTCATGTCTCAAGCAAATTCTTCATCCTGGCATTCTCATTCAAAATGTTTACAGTTTCCTGATATGAGGAGTTAGTAACCACAATATCAATTGGAAGCATTTGACAAAGCATTATCAGAACCATTAGATGATTCTAGTGAAGAATTAGCAGCTTCATGTTCGATGCACTTTAAGCAAGGTGGAACAAATTTTCTTGAGCATCACTGATCTACTGAGCGAGCAAGGAATCATTCTCAATCCTTAAATCATCACGAGACACTTTCAATTTCTCAAGATCTTGCTTTCTTTTGAGAAATTCAAAAATTAGTTCCTCATGGTCAGCTGAAAGAGCCTCAGGAAAGATCCTCAAACTTTGACTTTAGAAGTTTATGTTCTTTAGTCAAGTTTTGGTTCTTCTCCATTTCCCCAGTCAGCAAGTCTTCATACTTGTCAAGGGTGACGGAGCAACATATCATCAGCACCCTTGATGAAAAGAGGAGGGCTCGATGCATGGGTTGAGGGCTCAATCGTTTTTCTATGTTATTAAAGAGAGAGAAAGAGGAGTCGATGGGTTGCATAGTTTACCACTTTATGAAACGGAAGGGCTCAATTTACATGTTGGTAACGGAAGGCACGACCTAACATCATGCACAGGCAAAAGTTGCCCATGTGGCACTTTTGCTGAGGATGTGGCTAGACTGCTGAGGTGGATGGTTGCATGTTGATTAGTGATGTGCATAGCCTAGATGTAAGAAAAATAAGATAGTGGGGATAAACTATTTAGATATATTTTATATGTCCTTATTTTATGACTAATTTTTTAGTTCTGTTTCTGGCTTTTTTTTTAGTGATGGCATTTCCTAATTTAATGAAACCGTCAAAAAATTACTTGATTTATGCTTATGTCACATTTACCATCATCTAATTCACTGTGCTCCCTAATTTTGAAGCCCTCCCATCCAATTGAGGACTTGAGGTGTTTAATTTTGGATTTGGTTCGCGATTTTGACTGCGTCAACGATCTCTCAAGGAGCTCTCTCATTGTGTTGAGATATTCAATTTTGGATTTAATTCATGATTTTAACTGAGCCAACGAGTTCCTCAATAAATCAGCATCAACCAGCCTACATCAGTCTCGTGCACCCTCCCATCACCTAAAAAATAAGCGCCAACATGTGACATTGCATCACCAATATAGTACATGCGGCCATCAACATAAGAAACTTCTCCACGTAAGTATAGATTGGTTAGAAGTTAACACAGAATCACACCACTAAGAGCATCTCCAGCCGTTGCCCTCCCAGGGGGCACCTAAAATCGCCGTCTGGGGGCGAGCCGGCGCAAAAAAAGGGCCTGGGGGCGAGTTGGTCCCCGGTCGCCGGCCCCAGGGCCGCCCCCAGATGCGCATAATTTTTTCAAAAAAAAAACGTCCGGCGAAGTTCAGTTAAACACGGCTAAATTTCGGCAAACCCAGGCATATATTGACATGTTCAACGGTACATAGCAAAATATAACTAAAAAAGAAATCGCTGAACGCTGAGTAGTCGTCGCCATCCTCATCGCCGTCGTCGTCGGCCTTCTCCTCCTTGACGCGGCCGTCCCTGATGGACCCCTGACCGGCGTTGCCAACGCGGACGGGTGGCGCCGGCGCGTCGTCGTCGTTGCTGTCCTCGATGACGACGACTCCTCCTTCGCCGCGCTGCCCGGGCGGCGCTGCTCGAACCGCCGCAGGCGGCGTGACCGGGCGCTTCCTCGCCATCTTCGGGGAGTCCTGCGCGCCCATTCCAAGGCAGCGTCGTTGCCGAAGCTCCACGTCGCCGTGTTCGTCTTCACGGCGGGAGACCGGCTCCCGTCTTCACGGCGCTAGCCCGGCTCCGTCTTTGGCTTGATGAAGCGCGGAAGAGCCGACGAAGCGCGCCGACCGCCTCGTTGATGACGATGCCGGCGCTGCGAGTGCGCCGGCCGAGCGACATCTCCGCCGCGGGCTCGGCCTTGACGGTGAGCAGCGCCGGAGAACCGGAGGAGTGGGAAGAAGCCCGTGAGGAGGAGTGCGAGGAGGACGACGAGGAGGAGTCGAACCTCCTGGGCATCCATTGCCCGGCGCGGCGGCGGTGGGCCGGGGCGGCCGTCCTCGCCGGGGGAGGGTATGCCAGCGGTGGGTTGTTGCCGCCCTCAAGGTGCGTCGCCGACGCTCAGCGGCGGGGACGCCCCACCACAGGTGGCGCCCCTTGTTGTTCTTCGTGCCGCCCACCACCGGCGCCCCGTTGGTGGACGCCAGCCTCTGCTGCTGATGGCGCTTGAAGTACGCCGCCCACGCCGCGTCGTTGTCGGGCGCCCATCTTTGAGGAGGCGTCTTTGCTCGGTGAGGGAGGCGCGCACGATCTCAACCTCGGCGGCGAAGTAGCCAGGGCGCGCCACGGCGTCGGGCAACGGAGGAACGGGCACTCCCCCGTTGCTGAGCCTTCACCCCGTCGGCCCGGCGTGCATGTCCGGTGGCGCCGGGATGTTTATCTCAAACGAGCCACGACTCTGTTTATGCGCGAAGCGGGCGGCCGTTACGGCGCTTCGTCGCCGGGGAAACGCTCGGCCATCGGGGCATGGGTGGAGGGAGAGGGAGGGCTCGGAGGTGGCGCACGGGGGAGGGAGAGGGAGGGCTCGGCGGCGGCGCACAAGAGGGAGAGCTCGGTGGCTAGGGCTTGGTGTGGCCAGGCGAGAGGCCCGGCTTATATAGCCGCGCCAGGTGCACCGCGCCCGTGTGTACGCTGCGTGCACGGGAGGGAGGCGTCGGGCTGCCTCGTGAGGAATCAATGGCAGGTCGACCGGCGGCGGTAGCCTTGGCATTGATTCTCGCGGAACCGAGGCGATGAGGGTGACGAAGTGCCCGTGTCGCTGACTCAGCGGGCCCGCGGCTCTTTCGCGCCAAAAACGATTCGCCCGGCGCCTGGCGCCTCAGCTACGGGTTCGGGCTGAGTCCGCGGCGCTGATTTCGCCCAGCCGCGAAAATCGGGCTCTGAGGCGACGGGCCGTTTTTGGGCGCCAAGCGTGAAAAATCGCTGGAGAGGTTTTTCGTGGCGCGGCTGGAGATGCTCTAGGAAAGCCCACCAAAACACCGCATTATAAAAGAGGAAAACACATTCCATCATTTTTCCCACACGTCAAACCGATTTTCATCTTTATGAAAACCCAACAACACCAATAGCGCAATGAAGCATACCCAACCCTTCTAGTATATAGGATCTAAGAGATTGTCTAGAAGGTCGGGATGAGCGGGCGATTAAATCTTTAATGATTTAGACCAAACTCTTTACAAGATGCATAATTGAAAACATAGCAGATTTTATCAAGATCGTAACATAGAAACCGATGGATTGCAGTAGACACAAATATCAACTTACCGAATCAGCATCCAAGCCACAAAATTGAACAACTTTATTATGAAGCTCCCAAGAAAAAAATGCTTAGATAAGTATTTCACAACTCACATGTATCTGTTTCGCTTCCTCAAATTCCAATGAATTTAGTGAAGCATGAAGCAGCCCTTATACTAGTATAAGATATAGTGTTATCCACGAGTTCTCGAGGTTTTACTGAGGCATCATAATAGACCTACTCTTTTTTTTAGCTAAGGTGGGGATGGGCTTTATGAGTACGTCTCACAGTTAGAGTAGCAAAGACAATGAGATGAATGTCTAATTATTGGGATACAGACAAGCTTCTCCTTGATGCAGGCGTTGTAAGAGTTGAGGCACTGAACCTGCCATTGCCCGTAAAAGAAGAGTTGAGGCTTCGGCACCATCGTCGCAGAGAGTGACGTGTGTGTGGCCTCCGCCCCTTTCTCGCCCGCTGACCTCACGGGTATTTCTCAAAAGTAGGGTTCCGATCGAAAGTGTTGAGTCGATTGGTTAGGGTATGTTTGGTTTCAGTCATGAATTGAAATGACATGGGCCGGACCCGTTCCTGGGAACATGACATCCCATTCCACTTCGTTATTCAACCAAACACACCCTTAAAGGATGCTCATTTTTTTAGGCAACCTTAAGGATAGGGTCTTGTTGCTTAGGTGAGTATTGGGCCTATTGTTGAGATATAGGCCTCCAGTTGTAGTAGGCCTTATGACAAATTAAACTAGCCCCTGGTTCTGGCCCAAATCCCTTCTTGGAGTAGTGAGTGCTCTAGAGACTTGTCTCAAAAAAAAAAAAAAAAGAGTGCTCTAGAGACGGGTCGCGCTGGCCGTAAAAAAAATCCCTCCCCGCCGCTGTCCGTGACGGAGACCCGTCGCCGCCGCCGCTGCCTGCCGCTGGTTCTGGCCCGGTGCGACGGCGAAAACGAACGACACCTGTCGTCACTGCGGCGGCTGATCTCCCTCCTGCGGAACGCTCGCCGCGCCCCGGTAGGTCGTCTTTACCGCTACAGCAAGATGCCCAGAAAGAATCAAGAACGTAGCGGGAGCATATGTGGAGGAGGAAGCACGAGTAAGAGGCAAAGACCTGCTCACCTCCCATCTCCGACCCAGAAGGTGAACAGAGCGCACAGAGCACTTCTCAAGGCTGGCTCCATTGGATTGTGAACCATCTTCCAGAACATGTTGAATTGTGAATTGTTGCGATCGAACGAGCGAGGGAGAGAGTTTGTGCTGCGTAAGTCTGCAGCTTTTCTTCCTTGGCCTTCTGCCTTTTATTTCAGAACGAAAGCAAACGCAATACACACGATCAACCCACTATCGATCCAGACGCGCCATCCCACGTCCACGATGCATGAGAGTCGGACGTGCTGCTCCTAGCTACTACCGCCACGGTGCGCACTCATGGTGGCCCTGGCCTAATCTTTAGGGAAAGAGGAAACTGAATCCTAACCAACTAGCTAACTGAAGGGAGAGGAAAAGAAAACAGCAGATAAACGGAGCGGCGCGAGACGGGTTCAACCCCAACAGTCTCCCCCTTGAACTTGTCATGCGCCCTTGGTGTCGAGGATGCCGATCCTTGCGCGCAGCTCCTGGAAGCGCACACGCCCAAGCGATTTTGTAAGGATGTCAGCCAACTGCTCGCCGGTGTTGACATGATCAACCTTCACCTTCCCTGCTTCAACCTTGTCTCTGAGGAAATGGTATCTGATCTCTATGTGCTTGCTTCTGTCATGAAACACCGGGTTTTTGCTGAGCTGAATCGCAGACTTGTTGTCAATCAGAATTTCAGGTGGCTTGATCTCGGCGCCCGTAGCTTCTGCCAGCAGTCGAGAGAGCCAGATGCCCTGACAAGTGGTGGATATCGCCATAACGTACTCCGCCTCACATGATGACAGCGAGACCACCTTCCGCTTGGTGGATCGCCATTGATCGGGCTCTTGTCGAGGAAGAAGAAGCGAGCCGGTGGTGCTCTTGCGGTCGTCGACGTCGCCGCCAAGATCGGAGTCGCTGTAGCCGATGAGCGAGGGATCTCCGCTCCCCCTAAGGTACACACACCCGAGCGTCAGAGTGCCCGCGATGTACCTCAGCAAATGCTTGGCCGCCGTCAGGTGCTCGACGGTGGGCTTCTCCATGAAACGGCTGAGGTAGGAGACTGAATATGTGATGTCGGGCCTGGTCTGTACCAGATACCGCAGGCTGCCCATCAGGCTGCGATAGTACGAGGCGTCGGTAGCCGGCGCCGTACTATCCTTGCTGAGCTTCAACTTTGCTTCCATGGGCACTGCACTCGGCTTGCAATCCGCCATGGACGCCTTTTCGAGCAGCTTCTGTGCATAGCCTGCCTGACAAAGAGTGATGCCGCGCCCAGTCTGACGTACCTCTATGCCAAGGTAGTAGGTGAGCCGCCCGAGGTCACTCATCTGAAAGAGCTTCTTCATCTCCTCCTTGAAGTTGCTCAGCTCCCGTGGTTGTGCACCGGCGATGATAAGATCATCCACGTACACGCCTACTGCCAAGAGCGTGTCGCCGGTGCCGCGCATGTAGACGCCGTGTTCAGAGTCACTCTGCTGGAAGCCGAGCGACGCGAGCTGCTGTCGGCTTCATGCGTTCGGTAGCGTGGCGCTGGCGTGAACCGCATAACGCCTTGGAGAGCTTGAACACCTTGTGCTCCTGTCCGGCGAGCTCGAACCCTGGTGGCTGCGCGACGAAGACCTCCTCTGCCAGATCCCCGTTGAGGAAGGCCGATTTTACGTCCATATGATGGACTTCCCACCCATGGTGAGCGGCGAGCGCGGTTAGAAGCCGCACAGAGTCAAAGCGGGCCACCGGCGCAAAAACTTCCTCAAAGTCGATGCCGGGCTGCGTACCCGCACTTAGCCCGCGAGGCGTGCTTTGTGGCAGACGATGGCGCCGGATGGGTCCTTCTTCGGCTTGAAGACCCATTTGAGTCAATCGGGCGTTGCCTCGCGGCGGCTCCACAGCGCCAGTGTTGTTGGCGTCGGTCGAGGCGAAGCTCCTCCCGATTGCCGCAGCGAAGATCGCAGCCGCAGCCTTCGGGAACGACGCTGGTTCCTCTCCCGCGACGAGGCAGACCAGGTCTGCGGCCTCATCGTCGTCCACGACGTCGACGAGGTGCACGTAGTCGTCGTCGTACTTGGTGTTGCGCTGATGGATGCCGTCCTTGCCCCGGGTGAGCATCGGGTGCCCACCCTGGTCACCGCCCGGCCGCTTCTTCATACGCATCAGCGTCGGTGCGCGCCTCGCTTTCTGCGGCGCCGCGTCCTCCTCCGTGTCCTCACGCGCGAGCACAGCATGACCGGCTCCCGCCAGCAGTGAGCGAGCCGCGAGGAGACGCCCGCCCCCGTCCTCTAGGCGCCTGCCGAAAGTGGACGGAGCGGTGTAGCTCACCGTGAGCAGCTCTGGCGCAGCTGTGGCGTCGCCCCACTTCCAGCACGCGCCGTCCGAAGACCACGTCGCGGGACACGTGAACGCGCCCGGCCCTGTGGTTGAAGACACGGTACCCCTTGGTTCCTTCCTCGTAGCCAATGAAGACCATGGGCGTGCTCGGTCATCTAGTTTCTTGAGCATGGGCCCGGCGTTCTTGACATGTGCAACGCATCCAAACACACGAATATGCTGAACACTAGGCTTTTCGCCGTGCCATACCTCGTCGGAGTTTGTCCCTCGACGCTGCGCGTAGGAGATCGGTTCAGGAGGTAAACAGCGGTGGTGACCGCCTCCCCCCAGAACTTAGCCGGCATGCCCTTCGCCTTGAGCATGCTCCTCGCCATGGCGACCACGGTCTGGTTCCGTCTCTCCACCACCCCATTCTGCTGGGTGTATGCGGCGTCCGTGAGCTGCGCTTGGCGCCTTCTTGGTATGAGTACTCCATGAACAACTGGCGGCGTGAACTCACCACCTCGGTCCGTCCGGAGAGCGCGCAGGGGCCGCCCCGTCTCGACCTCCACGGTGGCCTTGAAGCGCCTGATCGCAGCCTGAGCCTCGTCCTTGGAAGCAAGGAGGACCAGCCACATGTACCGGCTTCGATCATCCACGAGAAGCAGGAAGTATCTCTTCCCACCGGGCGTCGGCGGTGAGATCGCCCCGCACAGATCACCATGCACGAGATCGAGCAGGTTATCGGCTCGCCACTTTGCCTGCTGCGGGAACGGTGCCCGCCGCTGCTTGCCGGCGAGGCATGCGTCGCAGAGTTCGTCGACGTGGTCGATCCGCGGGAGACCCCGCACCATCTCCTCTCGAGCCAGCTTCTGCAGCGCCTGGAAGTTCAGGTGTCCCATGCGCGCGTGCCAGCGCCAGGACACGTCGTCGTAGCGCACCGCCATGCACTGGGGCTGCGCTGGCTGGACGTGGAGTATGTAGAGGCGGTTGCCGTTGCGCTGCACCTTGGCGAGGAGCTGGCGTCGAGTGTCGAGCACACACAACTCCCCGTGCTCGATCGTGACCCGCAGCCGCACTCCGCCCAAATGCCCGAGGCTCACTATGTTGGAGCCTTGGCGGGGTATGAAGTACACCACTGGTGGCTACCGGCGCCGGCGCCGTCTGGCACGTGAACAACACCGTGCCGCGTCCGCAGATGTCCACCGCGGACCCGTCCCCAAAGCGCACGTTCCCGCCCACGCCGGTGTCCAGCTCGGCGAAGAGTGACCGATCCCCGGTCATGTGGTTGCTCGCACCGGTGTCGAGGAACCAGGCCGAGTCATAGCGCTCACCGTCACGCCCGGGCAGCACGCCGGCGCGTTCTTCGTTGAGCATGACGATCTCCAATGGAGGTGCGGGAATTGCCAGCTCCTCTGTGGCCTCCGCTGTGGCGCATTAATCGAGGTCGGCGGGGAGGGCCGGTCGGCGTCGTAAATGCGCCGGCAGCTTTCGCCGAGTCACGCTGCTTCGAGCTTCCGGTGTTGCAGTCCCGGGCCCAATGGCCCAACTTTTTGCAGTACCTGCACTGATCCGTGGGGCGAGGGCCATTGCGCGAACCGCCGCCACGGCCGCGTCCTCGCCCACCACGCCCCCTGGGATTGGACCCAGAGGCGCTGTGGCTGCCGCCGTTGTTCTTTGCCGGCCGGCGCCGGGCCGCCGTTGCCACGCCGCAGGTTCTTCCGGCGTCGTCCCCACCTCGCCTCCGTCATCGAGAGGGTCCCGAGCTTGAGCCACCGAGTCGCCGAGGCCAGAAGCGCTCCTCCACGAGCGGAGCCGCCTGGCCAACTCCTCGATGGTGAGAGTGCTCACGTCAAGCAGCGTCTCGATGGCAATCGCCACCTGCGAATAGCGCCGTGGAACAACACGAAGGAACTTGGTGACTACCTTTGCATCTTCAATGTTGTCTCCGACGGTGCGCATGTTGTTGACTAGGGACGTGATCCGCATCCCGAACGCGTCGACCGACTCCCCGTCCTTGAAGGAGATGGACTCGAACTCGCTGCGGAGGCGTTGCGCCGTCGCCTGGCGCGCCCGCTCGACGCCCATCCGCAGCACCTTCACCGCCTCCCACGCCTCCTTCGCGGACGGCTTGACAGCAAGGATGCCGTGCATGTCCGCGGGTACGGCGCGTAAGATCGCCGCCATGGCCGCACTGTCCTCGCGCTCGATGTCGCACCCCAGCTCGATTGCGTCCCAAAGGCCCTGGGCCTTCAGGTTGACCTTCATGACGAGTGCCCACTCGATGTAGTTGGTCGAGGTGAGCTCGGGGTAGATTTGGCGAAGCCGCCGCCGTGTTTCCCGACGACGCCGCTTCCCCGGACCACTCACAGCTTATTGCCGCCGCTTCGTCCCTCATTTCCTTCCCCGTCGCTGCGACGGAGGAGTCAGGGACCTGGTCGGCGTGCGAGCGCCGCCGCGCCCGTCAGCAGACATGGTCTCAGGATCGGGAAAACGGCTCTGATGCCACTTGTTGCGATCGAACGAGCGAGGGAGAGAGTTTGTGCTGCGTAAGTCTGCAGCTTTTCTTCCTTGGCCTTCTGCCTTTTATTTCAGAACGAAAGCAAACGCAATACACACGATCAACCCACTATCGATCCAGACGCGCCATCCCACGTCCACGATGCATGAGAGTCGGACGTGCTGCTCCTAGCTACTCGCCACGGTGCGCACTCATGGTGGCCCTGGCCTAATCTTTAGGGAAAGAGGAAACTGAATCCTAACCAACTAGCTAACTGAAGGGAGAGGAAAAGAAAACAGCAGATAAACGGAGCGGCGCGAGACGGGTTCAACCCCAACATGAATTACTTACTGTACAGCTAATTAACCATTACAATTTCGTATTGATGCCATTCCTTGTCATTAATTATTTGCAGATTCTCCGCCTCGGCACGACGGTTAGTTGTAATTCGGCATGTGGCAGACAAACCCTACCTTGCATCGGTCATCCAATTGTTAACCGTTTCAAGTTTTCACCCTGTTGCATACTAGGCTTCACCCATATGATGCGAAAGAGGATGCTTCCTCGTGGTTATCCTATGCCGGATGGTGTTTATGGCAAGTTCTAATTTCGTACTCCCCTTATTTAATTTTGATAGGTTTCTGGAGATTTATCCCATATTGCGGTACTATATCATGTTTCCTTGACTAGGGGGCATGCGCTTGGTGAACACCTTTGAGCTTTGTTTTAAAGAGTTAGATGGCTACAATGAAGATGACACGAAGATCAAATTACTTGCTTTAAGCGTGTCTCAGTCTATTGTCTCGCTTGCTTCGTTTAAGGGTAATAACACAATCATTTGTTTGTAAGGGTTCTATCTATTTAAGTTAATCCGTCATTAAAATGTTGATCCTATATGTAGGGAAAACACGACAGTTTACATGCACAGGCACAATTGTAGGACGCACACCATCCAGCATGAGCATTCTAACATCTGCTAGTTTAGTGAGATGCACCAACGATGAAACTGAGATAGATGATAAACTGAAGGTCAGTGCTTCAAGCCATTTTTTTTTCTTCCATTGGTTCATTTGTGTTTTTTTGCTTTGTGAGATGATGATCAACATCCGCCACTTGGTTGCAGATTAAGGTGCGCCTGCCCAACGGCAAGATTGTTCCAGGAAAATTGTGGAAATACGATCTGTATTATAATATTGCTGTTGTCAACATGAAGGCTTTCCCTGAATTTCGCGCAGCAGACATTCATAATCAAGTCGAAGCTAATGTCAAATTACCACAAAGTAAACTGGTAGCCATTGGACGAGCTTTTGAATCCGGAGAACTAATGGCTACAGTTGGCACACTGCTTTATAAAACTACCAAACTTGACTGCCAGGAACTCATGACCTCTTCTTGTTATATCACAAAGGTATTCCCTTATCTTATTGTTTATTGCTTGGTAAACATATTAATATATGAAATTGGCAGTATGACTATCATTAGGAGCGGTTCTTCTATTAGGAATCATTTATTCATATGGAATATCTTGTGAAAAGTATACTTCAGAACTACAGGCGTAACTATAGTGTTGTTACACATGACACCGTTTATGCATCATTTGTTCACGTACCAGCCTTTTGTGCTAGGCTGGGATTGGTGGGCCCCTTATTGGTTATGGTGGAAACTTCGTTGGCATGAACTTTTGTTCAGATGATGGAACTCCTTTCTTACCAGCCAGTCTACTTTCGAAATGTTTGAAGCACTTTGATACATTTGGGTATGTTTTCAAGTTCTTATTTATGTACTTTATGTGTTATAGATCAATTTCAATGCAATCGCATGTGGTCACAGAGTGTTGAACAATTTTTTCGTCCTTTACTGGACTATTTAAACACAAGCTTGATTGAAGAGATTAGTCCAAGATCAAAGATGGAAGACGAGGATGTGTTTTGTGGCACATTTAATGAATTTATATGTTAATAAGAGTATTGGTTGAACAATAAACATGATATTTAGTCGGGACTCAGGACTAAAGACGGAAATAGCTGAGAGTTGTCAAGCTTAGGATAGCTAACTGCTACAGATGGGTCATAATATTTGGATTGTGGTTCTCAAAAAAAAAAAATTTTGGATTGTTTTCTGAAGTTCCTCTCAAACTGAAAAGATGCAGGACTTCCTATGAATGCACTAAGTTCATATCGAAAAAGAACTTTCATGCATTTTATAAATAAAGCAACCACCGAGCACAACGTTCACAAGGTATCAAACAAAACCCACAAACACACACAACGCCACCGCAGGCACCGGTCCAACACTCACACACAAACATACATGGGTTCAGCTGTGGGTACAGCACAACAAGCCCAACACAAGCTCACAAGACAACACATAAACGGTGGTCGCGGCGGGGAAGGTAGGATCTAATCCGGCTCCGGCGGTGGTGGGGGAAGCGGAGGAGTCAGTCGGAGAGCCATCGCGCGAAGCTGGGTGATGATGGTGGTGATGGCGTCTCTCTCCCTGGGACGGCTAAGCGGTCGCCAAAGCTGCAAGAAACCAGACATTTGAACAAAGCATCAGTAGCACGACGAAGAGGGATACGCTGAATCACAAGCCTATTCCTAACAGTCCACAGCGTCCAGGCAAGCACCCCAATGACCATCCACCTATTGTGGCGCACAGAGGGTGATAGCTACTGGAGTTCGGCAAAGAGAGCGGGGAAGTTGTTGTGGTCCCAGCTTCCACCCACTACTTCGCAGAAACAGCTCCAGAGGAACTAGCGGACACGCAGGTGAAGAAGATATGGTTCGCGTCCTCTTCAGGCCCGCAAAGCGGGCAACGCCCATCACCGGGTCCGTTGCGCTTCAGGACCTCCACGCCGGACGGAAGGCGGCCGCGAATCCATTGCCACAAGAAGATCCTAATCTTCAGGGGGAGTCAGATCTCCCAAATGGCAGTGAGCGCCTCATGGCCAATCGAGGGGGCGATGGCCTGGTAGAGAGACTTAGTGGAGAATTGCCCCGAGGGCTCTAGACACCACCTGGTGCGGTCATCACCAATCTCAAGATCTGGGTCGTGGAGCGCAATGCAGTCGAGCAATGCATGCCAGTCAGCGACCTCAGCCGGACCAAAAGGACGACGGAACGCGAGTTGCCCTAAGTCAATAAGGGCCGTCGCGACCGAGATCCGCGAATCAACCGCGATGGAGAACAAGTTAGGGAAGCGGGCCGCGAGGGGCATGGTACCCGCCCATCTATCGAACCAGAACAACGTGGCAGCGCCCGAGCCAACTGAGATCAAGGTCCCAATGCGGAGGACGGGGAGGAGCTGGATGATGGATTGCCAGAACTGGGATCCTCCAGACCGCTGGCAGAAGGCAAGAGGCTGGCCATGGAGGTATTTCTGCTGAATAAGGCGAAGCCACAGACCACCCTCTCCGTTAGCAATCCGCCACAGCCACCTAGTCAGGAGGGCTATGTTCATGCGTTTGGATGACATGATCCCTAGGCCGCCCTGGTCACGTGGTTTACAGATCTCCGACTACCGAACCATGTGGTACTTCTGCTTATCGCCCTCACCAGCCAGAAGAATCGTCCCTAGACAGTGGCAATCTCATGATGCAGGGTCTCCGGGAAGCTGTAGAAGCTCATGATGAATAAGAGCAGACTGGAGAGGGACGAGTTAATGAGCACCATCCGGGCAGCCTTCGAAAGCCACCTGCCCTGCCAGGGCTCAATGCGGTGCTGAAGCTTCCCAACCGAGGGGCGCAGCTCAGCCACCGTGAGCCGCGAATCACTAATGGGGATCCCCAGATAAGTCGTGGGGAAACACCCAAGCTGGCAATTAAGCCGGTTCGCGATACTCTGGCGCTCGTCTTGGGAATATCCCAAGACCATCACCTCACTTTTGTCGAAGTTGATCCTGAGGCCAGACATCTGTTGAAAGCATAACAGGAGGAACTTCAAGTTCGTGATGTCGCTCGCTGAGCCTTCCACCATAATAATGGTGTCATCAGCATATTGGAGGAGGGAGATCCCGTTCCCCCCAACAAGATGCGGCACAATGCCCTTAATGTGACCCGCCGCTTTGGCCTTATCTAAAATGGCCGCCAGAGCATCCACGACCATGTTGAAGAGGAACGGGGAGAATGGGTCGCCTTGGCGCAACCCACAGAATGTGGAGAAGAAAGGTCCAATCTCGCCATTGATGTTCACTGCGGTTCGGCCCGAGGAGACCATTTTCATAACCCGAGTGACCCATACGTCGTCAAGCTCTTCCGGAGCAAGCATTCCCGAAGGAAGGCCCAACTAACCGTGTCAGATGCGCCTTGTGGAAATCCAGTTTGAAAGACTGCCTTGAGTTGTTTGGAGTGCACCTCATGGGCGCTTCGTGAAACACCGAGGACACCGTCCAAGATGTACTGCCCTGGATAAACGCCCGACTGATCCGGGTGTGTGATCCGATCAGCAATTGGGGCCACCCTAATGGCGTACCCTTAGCGAGGATGCGGAAGATGACATTAATCACTAAGTTCATATTGGAGTCATGGGCAGACAAATTGTCTTTCCATGGATGAATTATTGTTAAATGTTGAACTTAATACCAGTTGTGCTTATCAGTCCATAGGAATTATTTGTGTAACATAAGTTTCATAGAAAAACATTACAGAAAGTTCCTATGGAGGTCGAACTACATGGGACCTCTTATCCTTACACCTCCAACATTACTTTGAGATCTGTGCTCTCCAACTAACTTACTACTCCCTCCGCCCGGAATTATTTGTCGCAGAAATGGATTAGAATGGATGTATATAGAACTAAAATAAATCTAGATACATCCATTCATCCGACAAGTATTTCCGGATGAAGGAGTACATGATAATTTCTCTTTTTTGTTTCTCTCAAATTAAACAACATATGGACTTCAAACTTTGCAGATTAAACAAACTTTAGAACTTCAAATGTCTGAAAAAAAATTCAGATTTTTTGGTCCAACATAAATATACAAAATGAGATTTTTTTTCCATGAAAAAAAACCGAAAGTTTTTTTCCCACATTCTTGTTAGAATTTTTTGTTGTCGTACAAAATTTGAAGTTTATATGTTGTTATGTTTGAGAGAAACAAAAAAGACAAATGTCCCTGCACGGATCAAAAAAAAATGTCCCTGCACGGATCTTGATGCTGAAATGGATGGCTAAGATAAGGGGTACAATGTAGCTCGACCTACAGAAAACCACACTCGTCTTTCCACCATGAAAGCTTAATTTTTGTTTATGCATTAATCCAATTTGGAGTGTTTAATCTGTTTCTGTTTTCGTTTCTGATTTGGTAGTTCTCTTTTGAACAAATTTTAGCACCTTTGTATCCTTTCCCACTGCTTTCAGAACAATTTGAATATCAGATTTTACTTCTGTTATTTGAAGATGGCTTGCCTAGCTTTTGGAGGGTTGAACGTTGTTTTTGCCTAGATTTCCTAGAACATATTACATTGCTCATGGGCAAACCGAAAGTACAGCAGGTGGAGTATATATATATTACTTCCCTGTTTTCCTAGTTCGGCTTCAGGGTTACAAATTCCTGCTATCCTCAGTTCGCCTTCCGCGGTCTATGTCCATGTAGCAGCCACAAAATTGTGCAGAATAGCCAGCTGTGCAGTATACATGTTTCGCCTATGCAATTTCCGTATAGTTTTCTTGTCAACTTTATCCTAGATGATTCCTATTGTTAGTACGGATATACATCAAAATATAAATCATGTGGCAACTCATGTGATGCATACAGGAGAGTTGTGCAGCCATGGCTTGGTCTGAGGATTGGATCACTTCAAGCTCAAAAGCTGGGTACCCGTGTAGAACTACACGACAGCTTCCCCGATGCACATGGAATCTATGTAGAGAGGGTCAGTGTCCAACTCATGCATTTGATATATACACTACTATTTTTTCCATCTTTGTGTTGTTATGCCATTTTTTATGCACATTTGCTATCTGCTTTGTATGCTGCCTGTTGGAACCGTTTCCTTATAAGGACAGCCAGTTACAGGTCATCTCACCTAGGAGTTGTTTGCAAGCATCGGTGATATATAATGTTGGATCTGATCTCAGCTAACTTATATTTTTCTTCCATCTCAGTTTAATGCCAACCCATGGATTGGGAAAAAAGAAAACCAAGGATCAAATGGGAAAAAATCGATTATTTCTAGACCTATATAGAAGTAAAAGACATCTTCTCTGTAGACACACCTTCTTTTAGAAGACAAGTTTATAGAAGAAAAATCTCAGGTCCATCACCTTCTCTTTAGCAAATAGTAGTGTCTTGGAAGTGGGAGAGCACATGCAATTAAAAGGCTTACATGGTACAATGTCCACATGACACTTATTACATTCAGAGAACGGCGAAAATAAATGTGAAGCATCTCCATTTGTGCCACAGGCAATCGATGGAGTCCATGTGACCTACTCCTTGTGATCATCATGATAAGAGTCTTCATCGGCATCACCCTCTTCCTAGTATTATTGTGTAATACAAACATAATTAAACATGCCGATGAATATTGTAACACTATATATTTGACCTATCTGGCAGTGCAATACTCACCAAGATAAAGAAAAACTCTTAAGTTACAGCAGAACCTCCTTTGTTTATTGGGACATCAATGACATGCAATTTAAGGGTATCATATATATTATATTGTTTGCATATCCAACCATGTGTCATCCATGTGCAAAACAAGATATTGAGATCAATTACTTTGCAAACAATGATATTTGTGGTAAACCTGCCTTTTCCTTTTCATAAAATTATTTACAATAGGTAAAATACACTGCATATTGACATAAACCCGACATTTCCCTTCTCATGAGAATTATTTGCATTAGGTAAAATACACTACATTTTGAACCATTTTTTTTTGTTGCCACAACTGAAAAATTATTAAGTTCACATGCATCTGTCTAACAAATTATGAAAATAAATCATTTTTACTGGTTTACTATTGACTTACGGTACTTTTCATTGTTTGAATGATAACAATTAAGTATCCGTGTTAGCATCTATTGCTTGCCAAAAGTTGTTGTATAACAATCTACTTGGTAGCGATAAGAAAAGGAATTATAAGCCATATTGTCGATAATAAATTTAGTAAGTTTGAATATCAGTACATTAAGACTACAATGTTATTCTGTTCAGAACTTTTCATAATGATAAGAAATGGACACCATAAGCTATATTTTAGACCTTATGCCTTTTGAGATTGAATATGAACATGATTAGGATTACTGTATTGTTTATGTTGAGCTCATGATGATTTGCTTGTAGGTTTTTCATGGATCCTTGATTTGCATGATAGGTTTTTGATGGATCCCCGGCAGCAAATTCTGGAACGAAAGTTGGCGATGTCATTACCAAGCTTGATGAAGTCCCTTTGTTCAGTGCACAAGAGGTTCCATTTCATAATTTTCTCGTGTATTTTTTTCCTAAAAATATGTTGCAAAATCGAACTTTCATTTGCTCTTGTTGTTCGGCTGCATCTAACTAATCCATTGCATGTTGTACTAGTTCTTCAGGGAAACCGATGTTAGTCCTTGTTTTTGGTTGTGCTCATTTTTAGCAATAACGTCTAATGTTTTTATCGCGTCAAGCAGCAGTTAAGAGCACATCAGTCCTCCAACACGAAAATGTATAAATTTAGTGAACAAGTGCAAGGTAACATGTTTTTATGAGGCAAAGTTAAACAGTTTATAATTACAATATTAATATTGTCTCACACAAAAAACACACGAGAATATCAGGCCAAAACAAAATGCACAATTCATTTTGTCTCAATTCTTGTTCGGTGCATGTAGCATAATATTTCGACATATTCTCCATTGCAAGCTAGAGTTATGTGATGTTTCGAGAAGATGGATTTTGGACATAATTACTTATTTTCTGTAAGCATAATATATGAATGTCCATGATTTAAACAATCTAGTGTCATTCCTGCCAGTTCCATAAGCTGGTTTTGGACAAGACGGAGAGTACTACATAACACGGTGATGTGATGCCTTTTGAGGTTAGTTGCGATCCTTTAGTATGAACTATTTCTCCTTCCACATTATGCATTGATTATTTTATGTCATGCCATTGCATATGAAAATAGGTATCTGTCCTAAGGCCGGGTAACAGTTTTGACTTACGTGCAACTATCAACGCTGAAGTGATTGACATGAGCAAACAAAACAGGTTTTTCCTGATACATATAGTTTGGTAAAAAGAAGTGTCAGTATTTTTCATGAAGTTTATTGTTTCAATGATAGATGGCCGGTACCCAAGACCAAGTGGCTATATCCAGATAATAAGTATGATGATGAGGGGCCGACCTGACTATCGATATCGTGTGGACCTCTCTCCTCCTAATGTTATTTGAAGGAATAACTTTAAGTTGTCCCTGTTTCATTCTCTGTTGAGTTTTCTCTTTGTGAAATTTTATACCTTCGCAAACATATGACATCCATCGGTCCATGTAGTGTTCATGTAGCTCCATCTAACTTTTTTTCAAAATGTGAAAAATGCTAACAAACTGAAGTGCATTAAGTAAGTAAATTGCTAATTAAGGTCTGCCAATTTAGGATGAGTATGAATTAAAAATGGTACAAAAGAATAAGATCCTCTTTTACATACTCAATATTCTTTAACATTGATGTTTGGAAGTGATGATCTTGATTTTAGATCACATAATTAACCAACCATAATTAAAAAAAGTCTAGTAATTTTAACTCTTGCAGGCTTTGTGTGGGTTGCACTTGCTGTCTAATCCAAAACCATCACCCAGCTACTAATCATGTGTATTTTATGTTGTATATAACACATGCACAATTAAATAGTTAGTGTGATGTATCTAGTTAACTTTCGACACAAATGGTCTAATTGCAGGAACCACTAGATGCATTTATACATGTCTAATATTTTTCAACACATTTTGATGTGGATTAACCTAACTTCAAGCGTTACTGTTGCCTTTGTTTCAGCTTCCCCCGATGAGCACGAGTCCACACAAGATTGTGATGAAGAGTGAGGAGTAATCTTGTAGGGTTAGTAAAGACAAGTTGAGATCTTCTTGACAACTGGAATGAAAGTATAAAAAACCCGAAATGAAAGTCTATGTTGCCAGATTTATGTTTGGTACTCCCTCTGTTCCATAATTCCTGTTGTGTTTTTAGTTCAGTTAAACCATGGCAGGAATTATGGAACGGAGGGAGTGTTAAACAGAATGGTGTAGCTAAGTTTAGCCTGATATACTTTTATTTTAGTTAACTTTGCTAATTAGCTAGCTATTAACTTCACTTGATAAGACCGGGGAACAATAGAAATAGAAAACTTTCTGATGTGAGAATTTATTTAGTGGGGAAAATATCATGTGATACCAACACTCACATGATCACATGTTTGGATTTGTCTTTTGATTCTTTCTATGTATTTGAATTTGGATGAACATTTAAGGTGGTGTCAAATGGATTGCACACGGGATGGAAACACTGTTACTTTCATGCATATGCTAACGGTTGTCATCGTAAGTGTTTCATTCTGTGTTTACAAGCGGAGCAGGGCTCTGTCACGAAGCATATTTACTGATTTCTAAGTCGGCCTCATAGTGCGTCTCAAAGGAGGAGAATGAAGAGCTCATGCGCTTCTTCCCGCCGTTAGAAATTGACGCTGGACATGTTTGGTTCGTGACTATCTTTGTCATATGTTGCCACATTATTTTTGTCACACTTGCCTAACTTGGGGTACTTCGGGCCTGTTTGGATTGTGAGTTGTGACTAACTTGTGTTGCCACACTTGCCTAACTTGAGTTGCTCAAATTTTTAGACACGCTTTGGCTTGCCTAAGGGAATCTTATCACACTTTCTGTGCGAATGACATGTGGGACATATTGCTTATAAAATAATCATTTGCCTTAGTTGTGACTAGAACCAAACACCCATCTAACTTAGTCAAACTTGCATAACTTGAGGTGTGGCAAGTTATGGCTAGTAACCAAAAACCCCGCTGCTCTTTTCTCCGTGAAACCAAACATGGCTCCTGACCTTGATGGATGGTCAGTGGCCTTCTTTCATAGGTTTTGGAGTTTTTTAAAGGGCCTTTGTTCTCGGACTGATAATATTCGTTTATTTCGCCTGGTAGTGTTGATTAACATGTTCAAAATCTGCACCATAGCCTATGGCTCGCATTTGTCCTCGGTGGCTCACCGTGTCATCAAACGATGTCAATCCACCTTCATCATAGGCCGTTACATCCTTGAAGGGCCAGTGGAGTTGCAGGAGATTGTCCATAAGGTTAAACACCGCAAGCAGCATGCTATCCTGCTTAAGTTAGACTTTGAAAAAGCCTACGATCGTGTTAATTGGGAGTTCCTTCGCGAGGTGTTGATATGAAAGGGTTTTGATACTAGATAGGCGCGGGTTGAGGTAGGGACCCAAAGGGGTTCGCGATTGCAATACGCTGGCGACACAATGGCGCTCTTCCAACCGGACTTGTTCTGCATCGCCTCGATAAAACTGATTTGAGGCAATGTCTGGGCTAAATGTAAAGTTTCACAAGTGTGAGATGATTTCCATGGGGATGGACCATGGGGAGGGACAGTGGGTTGCTGATCTTCTTAGCTGTAAATTAGGATCCTTCCCTATAACGTATCTTGGGCTTCCGTTTTCGAACTGGACACGCTTCGCTCCAAGATTTTTTGGGAGGGAGGTAGAGCCAAGGGGAAGTACCACATGGTGAAAAGTGAAGCTCGTGAATATTTGGGGGCTTGGGAATAATTAATTCGAAGCTCATGAATGTTGCCCTTATATCCAAGTGGATTTGGAAACTTCCACAAAATGTTGAGGGGCTTTGGGCTGAGCTTTTGAAGGCTAAATACTTTCTGGACAGCTCATTTTTTGAGTCTGAGGTCCATGGCAATCCGTTTTGGAATGAGATCCAAGCGGTTAAGTCAACTTTTGCCTTGAGGGCCAAGTTTTCAACGGGGGAAGGTTGATCGATCCACTTTTAGTTTGACTCATTGCTTGATGTTCAACCGTTGTGGATGGAGTTTCGTGATCTGTATGATATTGCAGTTGAGCCAGATATCTCAGTAGCAGAAGCGATTCACTCTTCTTCACCGGCGGTGGCCTTCGTCACAAGCTTTCCCCCACCTAGAACGCTAGTTGGATCTTACTGTGTGATATGCTTCGTGACACATCCTTGTCCAGCATGCCTGATACGGTGTCGTGGCACCTTGCTAGTTTGGGTCGGTTATCCATGTACGCGCAGCTCTCCAAATCCTCTGCCCTCTCCGTTGTGCGCCACCTTTGGAAGGTGGGGATTCCACTCAGAGTCAAAATTTCCTATGGCAGCTTTTCCGCAACCTTGCAGACTTCGAATAATATTGCCAAACAAAATGGCCCTTCGGGTGGCAATTGCATTGTGCGTTCGGTGCTGGAGGACACCAATCAAACCTTCTTTTGATGCCCGTTGGCGTTGTTTGCATGGAGTGCAATGTGTGAGACGTCTGGGATGGATTAGGATCCCGCCTTGAGTCCGGAGTTGGTTGTGTTGTTAAATTTGCTGCATGAGGGTCTTAAGCGTGTCATGTGACAGTATGTCGGGGCATTACTATGGGCTACTCCCTCCGTTCCTAAATAATTGTCTTTCTAGAGATTTCAACAAATGACTATATATGGAGTAAAATGAGTGAATCTACACTCTAAAACATGTCTACATACATTCGTATGTTGTGGTCCATTTGAGATGGCTAGAAAGACAAATATTTGGGAACGGAGGGAGTATTTAGCATATTCGCAACAAGATTGCGACCGAGTTTGTTTTCCCATCTCATCCCGTTGACTGTCTGTTCAAATCGGATATCTTTCTTGCAACAATGGATGCCTCTCGGGAAGCAAAGGGACGGTGAGCTCATGGACCAGGGGATCACCAAGATTCGTCAAGTCTGCTATCTGGCTCGTTCGCTAACTAGTGCTTAGGGTCAGTGGCGGAGCTTGAGAATAATTCAAGAGGGGGCCATTAGTCAAAAGGAACCAAGTTAATAGGGAAGGAGGGGCTAATTTGTAGTTTAAACACTAATTAGGCTCATGATGTAGCTTGTTCTTCAATGGATGCAAAAAATAAGGGGGGGCCATGGCCCCTGTTGGTCTCCACTAAGCTCCGCCACTGCTTAGGGTAGTGTTGGCCATTTTTTCTTCCCCCAATCTGCGGGCTCTCAGGCATAATTTAGAAAACCGGATCGGACTGGTGATCTGATCGAAAAAACCGTGAACCGACACCTTGCCTGGGTTTTTAAGGTGTACTAATCTTTTAGTAAAAAGATTAAAAAAATATTAACGCTGAATCAACCTGACCTTCCAGAAGGCATGCTAAGGACGCAATAACCAACTAGGCTAATAACATTTAGTGACTTTATTAATGGTTTACATCTAATATTATGTGTATTCATTTGATGTAGGTTTTAGAAAAAAATACCTTAAATATTTCAGTTTATTATCGCAAATGAATCGATGAACTGGCTATCCGACCAGTAAAACCTGAACCGGCAGCCTCATCGGTTCAGTTTGTTAAACTATACTATCAATGTTTGATACCCTTTTGATCTATCCCTTTACCTGAATCTTGTGAATTTGTGGTGTTTGTCGAACTAGTCTGAACGATGCTAGTTATGTTGGCTTTATTATTGTATTTATTCTTGCGGGAAAGCTTTATTAATTTTAAGCCGCACGCTTCAATATTTATGGATCGTAGACACGCATCTTGTGAACATCCACACAAAATTCAGAATATCTTAAAACATTTAAATTTGATTTCTGAAACATGGTATCGTGTGAATGTTGGTCTCATAGTATCTCTTCCTGGTATTTAGTGATATACCAACTTCAAACAATTATCTTACCAAAATATGAGTAATCAAAGAAATTTTAGCGGGAAAACACCCACACATTCAGTTAAAAGGGTCGAAAGCACAACGAAACACAGATACTTATTTCATAGAAAAACTTCATGTAGTCCGAATAGAGTAGCAAATTATTTGACAAGATATAGCCGTATCGAGCGTAGCATGGCTGTGTGGCTACATAAAGACCCCATGTGTTGAGAAATTCTTGCCTCTAAACCGTAACTCTACAATCATGAAATAAAACACATTGACCTGGAAAAAAAATCAAAAGCTCAACAACACACCGAGAAATCCCGGCTAGCCGCTGGAACGTTCCTCCCCTTTGTCCAGCTAGCCAGCCCCTGCACTGGGCAAAATTTCGTGTTTTGACCCTTTTCTGATACCTATTATTCGAGATCTGATCCTAATTTGAATTTTTTTTGAGAGCTGACCCTTTTGCTACCGCCAGAGTCCATGGCGGTAGGGTGTAACAGCCTACCGCCAAGCATCTCGGCGGTAGGGTTGTACATGCTACCGCCATTATGTTTGGCGGTAGGGATGTGTAGGATCAAAAGTATGTCTAGAGGGGGGTGATTAGACTACTTGACCAAATAAAAATCTAGCATTTTCTCAATTTTAGTTCTTGGCAGATTTTAGCAACTTAGCACAAGTCAAGCAATCAACCTACACATGCAATTCTAAGAGTATAGCAGCGGAATGTAAAACAATTGTATATGAAGGTAAAGGGAGGAGTTTGAGAAGGCAAACGCATAATTGGAGACACGGATGTTTTTGTCGTGGTTTCGATAGGTGGTGCTATCATACATCCACGTTGATGGAGACTTCAACCCATGAAGGGTAACGGCTTGTGAGTCCACGAAGGGCTCCACCCACGAAGGGTCCACGAAGAAGCAACCTTGTCTATCCCACCATGGTAAGCCCACGAAGGACTTGCCTCACTAGGGTAGATCTTCACGAAGTAGGCGATCTCCTTGCCCTTACAAACTCCTTGGTTCAACTCCACAATCTTGTCGGGAGGCTCCCAAGTGACACCTAGCCAATCTAGGAGACACCACTCTCCAAGAAGTAACAAATGGTGTGTTGATGATGAACTCCTTGCTCTTGTGCTTCAAATGATAGTCTCCCCAACACTCAACTCTCTCTCACAGGATTTGGATTTGGTGGAAAAAAGATTTGAGTGGAAAGCAACTTGGGGAAGGCTAGAGATCAAGATTCATATGGTAAGAATGGAATATCTTGACCTCAACACAAGTGTAGGTGGTTCTCTCTCAGAAAATGTATGTTGGAAGTGTAGGCATGTTCTGATGGCTCTCTCCATGAATGAAGAGTGGGTGGAGGGGTATATATAGCCTCCACACAAAATCTAACCGTTACACACAACTTACCAATATCGGTGGGACCGAATCATGAAACTTGGTCGGACCGATTTAGCAAATAATGTGACCGTTAGGATTTTCGGTGGCACCGACATGCAACTCGGTAGGACCGATATGGTTAGGGTTAGGGCATAACGTAATCTCGGTGAGACCGATTACACAAACTCGGTGGGACCGATTTTGGTAATAAGCTAACCAGAGAGTTGGTCAGGCAAAGTCGGTGGGACCGCTTCGCTCATCTCGATGAGACCGAAACGTTCCAAAAGGGAAACAGTTTGCATTCACTACTGGAATCAGCTACTTTGCCATCTGCCAGATCTTTGCCGTCTGCTAGCGGACGGCAAAGAAGCCCATTGCCATCAGCTACCCGAAAGCAGACGGCAAAGAACTGGCTGATGGCAAAGAAAGCCTTTGCCATCAGCCAGTTCTTTGCCGTCCGCTAGCTGACGGCAAAGAGGGAGGGGGCCCCACTGAGGAGCTGGTTAAAAAAAACTTAACGGGCCCCCCTCTTTGCCGTCTGCTAGCAGACGGCAAAGAGCAAATAATGAACGGCAAAGGGGGCGGACAAAAGATTTAACATATCTAACGGCCCGCCCCCACCCCCTCTCTCTCTGTTTCTCTCCTCCCATCGCCCGCCGCCACCACCACTCGCCGCTTGCCCAGCGCCACCGCCCGGGCGGCGCGCCATCCCGCCCCCTCCTCCACCGGCTCCCGTCCCGCCGCCCGCCCCCCTCCTCCGGCCCCCGTCTCGGCGCCGCCTGCGCCCGCCATACAGGCGGCGCCGCCCGAACGCCCCCCCCTCCTCCACCGGCTACCTCCACCCCCCGCCCAGGTGAGCTCTACCTCTCCTCTATTTTTCCTTTTTTTTCTGTTTTTTTAGTTTTAGGTTTATGTTTAGTTTAGATTTAGTTTCAGTTTTAGTTTTAGGTTTAGGTTTAGTCTTAGTTTAGTTTTAGGTTTAGATTTAGTTTTTTCCTTTTTTTTCTGTTTTTTTAGTTTTAGGTTTATGTTTAGATTAGATTTAGGTTTAGTTTTAGGTTTAGTTCAGTTTTAGGAAAGAAAAAGAAGAAGAAAAAAAAACAGGAGAGGAGGAGAAGAAGAAGAGGAAAAAGGAAAGGAGGAAGAAGAAGAGGAGGAGGAGAAGAAAAAGAAGAAGAGGAAGAAGAAGAAGAAAAACAGGAGAGGATGATAATAAGAAGTGTAAAAATGAAAGGAGGAAGAAGAAGAAGAAGAAGAAGAAGAAGAAGAAGAAGAAGAAGAAGGAAAAAAAGGAAGAAAAGGAAGAAAAGGAAGAAGAGGAAGAAGAAGAAAAGGAAAAAAGACCCCGACCCGGCACCCCGACACGACACCCCGACCCCGAGACCCCGACCCCGACACCCCGAGCCCGACCCCGACCCCGACCCCGACCGACCCCGGCCTCGACACCCCCGAAGCCCCGACTCACACCGACACCCGACCCGGCACTGAGCCACGACACCCGACCCGAGACCTCGACCAGACACCCCGAGCCCGACCACGACCACGACACCCCAGGCCCCGACACCCCGACCCGACCACGACACCCGACCCCCCGAGCTGACCCGACACCCGACCCGAGCCTGACCCGACACCTGACCCCGACACCACACCCGACCCGAAACAACACCCGACACCGACATGGCACTACCCGAACATCGACCACGACACCCGACCCCAGGCCAAACAGCACCCGAGCCCGACCACGGCACCCCAGACACCGACAGGACACCCGACCACCGACACCTCCGAAAAGGTGTTCTTTGGCCTTCGAGGCCGACGGGGTCATATATTTGTGAATTATTAGTTAGGTCATATATTTTTCGATTTTGTTATGAAAAACATCATATATAATTGTGTTGATCGTGTAGTTTTAAATGTGCAGTTGTTTCATCGCTGCGAGGTTTGGTGTTAAACGATTTCTCGCGATGCGTTTGTGAGCTCGCTTTCGTTCGTGGGTGAGCACAAATGACAAGTCCTCCTCCCCATTAATTATTTGATCTATTCCGATGAAACTTGATAGCTAGTTGGATATGTGTCTTGAATCATCAAGATATCGTAACCAATATGTGTCTCCCGTTCGAAGCGTCATAGTTATAAATATGCATGCATTTGCATATTTATAACCTTGATTCTTCGAATTGTCCAACGCTATCCATGGACAGCCAGTATGTGTAGATTGGGTTCATTTTCCCATATGCTTTGCTCGGATCCAAGCGCATATATTTCGTCACATTGCCTCCCTGTTGTTCTCGGTACACATCCTCTTTGTTTATTGCGAGACGTGTATCGGAGAACAACGGGAGGTGCTGCGAAATTTTGCGTCGGATCCGAGCATAGTATGGGAAAATGAACCCAATCTATACATACAGTGAGATTAGAGACCTATCATTACCTATTAGAGTGTAGGTTGCATGGGCGTAATAAAATTGACAAAGTAGATCAACTAATGAATATATACATGGTGAATTACATATATAATTGTTGTGTGTCCGGTAGCTACGAAACTCAAGATGAGTGACTGTGCTTGGATGTATACCGTCACACCGGGTCGAACAAATGGAGGCGTTGAATGGTTCACAAAAACCAAGGGGTTTGTGCAAGCGCATTGCAAATGGCCAAAAGAAAACCAGTGCCCCTGTTTCCGGTTCGGCAATTGGGAAAAGAAGACAGAGGCTGAAATTGGCAAACACCTGCAGAAGAGTGGTTTTACGCCCGATTATACGGTGTGGACATTTCATGGTGAGTCTGCCCAATGTGACCGAGCTGAGGTGGATCGTCATCGCACCGACGAGCATGGTACCGGGATGGAAAACATGGTGCAAGGCTATGATGATGCTCGGGATTCGGATGAGGAGATGGAGGAATCTGCAAAGGCCTTCAATGAAATGTTGGAGTCTTGAAAGCGTCCCGCTCCACGAGCACACCGAGCTTTGTCGGTTGGATGCCATCTCACAAGTAATGGCTCACGAAGGCTCGGTTCAACTTGGGCAAGAGAATGCTATGACGCCAATTATGACAGTATGTTGGGCGCTTTCTACCCAAAGGCCATGTAATGCACGCAAACCTGTACCGGTCGGACAAAATCCTCCGTACCTTGAAGATGCCCTATGAGAAGATACATGCCTGTGAGAAAGGATGTGCCTTATTTAGAAGCTTGATTATGCGGACTTGAACTATTGTCCCATTTGCAAGTCTTCCGGTATATTGTGGTAGACAACGGTATGGGTGAGAAGACCTGACCAAAATCCCCTTAGTGTTCTTCGGTATATGCCAATCGTACCAAGACTTCAACGTCTTTTCATGGTCGAAGAGGCGGCAGACGGATGACATGGCACAAAACAGGAAAAAGAACCGAACTAGATGCGAGATGGGAATCTGTTGATGGTACACACATCGGATGGTGTTGCGTGGAAAAAGTTTGATGAATTACATCTTGACAAAGCGGCAGATCCGAGGCATCCTCGAGTCGGCATCAAAGACGGATGAGTTCAGTGTGTTTGGTATGACGGCAGCCCAATACAGTTGTTGGCCCGTATTTGTCTTTCCACTCAATCTCCCCCCCGGACAGATTATGCAAAGAAAGAACATTTTCCTGACGTTGATAATTCCAGGACCCAACTATCCGGGCAAAAATATGAATGTGTACATGCAGCCGCTTAAGGACGAATTGCAAGAAGCGGGGATAATGGGTTCAAGACATACGACACCTTTAGCAAACCGAACTTCATAATGCGTTATGCGGTACATGTACTCGACACATGACTTGCCGGCGTGTCGCTATTCGTTGGCTGGTGTGTGCATGGAAGGTTCCGTGCCCCACATGCAAGGGAGCTCTTGAGTTTCATTGGCTTCAGGCCGGTCGCAAGTTTTCTTGCTTCGACATGCATAGGCAGTTCCTGGATCCTCGCCATAAGTTCAGGAAAGACAAGAAGAACTTCATCAAAGGTAGAGTTGTCAAAAACTCTGCACCACCTGCATTGACGACAGTGCCAATGCACCTGGATCGGTTAAGCGGCTCTCGAGCCAGATCCACAACGTCGAGGTACTTCAAGGGGTATAATACTAAGCACGCGTGGACTCACAAAACATGCTTATGGGATCATCTTACTTCAAAGACCTCCTTTGCCCACACAACATCGACGTGATGCACATCGAGAAGAATATCGCCGAGGCACTTTTGGTACATTGTTCGGCATAGATGGGAAGTCAAAGGATAATACTAAGGCTAGAGTCGATCTGGAGGCGCTATGTGATAGGCCGTTACAAAACATGAAAGAACCGAAGGAAAAGCAGAATGGGCCGAAGCCAAAGGCATGGTTCAATCTTGGAAGGCCAGCTATGAGGGAAATTCTCTTGTGGGTGCAACAGCAGTTGATGTTCCCGATGGGTATGCGATGAATCTTGATAAACTGAAGATATTTGGTCTCAAGAGTCATGATTGGCACATATGGATTGAAGCGGGTATCTTTGGTGATGTTGCGTGGCTTCATCCACGAGGATGAATGGCTAATCTTGGCAGAACTCAGCTATTTCTTCCGTGTTCTTTGTGCGAAAAGAACTATCGCTGGCGTGCTAGAAGAAATGGAAGAGTTGGCGCGGAGTTGATCTGCAAGTTAGAGAAGATCTTTCCACCGGGGCTTCTATAATCCAATGCAGCATTTGATTTTGCATCTCCCGACCGAGGCAAGATTGGGGGGCCGTGCAAAATCGTTGGTGCTACCTAACCGAGAGAATGCGTAAGGCGCTTCGAGAAAAATGTAAAATAAACATAGAATTGAAGCATCGATGGTTGAGGCATTCATCACAGAGGAGGCGGCAAACTTAAGTAACAGCGCCTTTCTGAAGCCAAAAATCGTCATTTGCATAATCCGAAGCCTCGGTACAATGTCGACGAGCCTAAAAAGGGTGGATCAACCTCAGCCTAATCAAAGGGAATCTCGCACCAGCTAGTGTTTCACATCCGGTATCTTTGGATAACGAAGAATGGCGGACCATTTCGTTGTATATCTTCAACAACTTTGATAGAAGTGCGGCCGTACATCGAGTAAGTTCTCGATACATTGTTTCGCAACTTCTATTTCCTTTGAACTACTCTTATTCCTGGATATGTCATACGGTGATACGTCGCCATATTCACCATTATGGGCGGAGATCCAAAAGGATTCCGTCGAAGAGTATGAGCTTCTCGCAAAGCAAGGAGGTGGCTATCCGGTTTCATCTCTTGGTTCAAACAAGCGGTAATTTCTATTAGACAATTTCATTTCATTCGCTAATTTGTGCATAATGCAACAATCCTTTCATATTAAACTTGTAGGCTAATTCAGAGTCTATGGACGAATTGAGACAAGTCGCTAATGGTTTTGACTATAAGGTCCGTTCATTTGACAAGTACGACATCAGCGGGTATCGCTTTCGTACCTATGGCAAAAGAGCTATCTATGGCCGTAGAAAGTCAACAAATTGTTGTGTATCTGCTATCGTGAAGGAGGTACCGAGTATTATGGGAGAGTTGAAGCAATTTATGAACTTCTGTTCTATGGTGAAAACCCACCGAATATCGTAGTCTTCAAATGTTATTGGTTTCGGCCGAAGGAGACTAGAAGGACTCATGAACATGTAGGGCTAGTTGAAATCAACAAAATCACCCATTTAGATTTTCATGATGTCTATATTACGGCCCAACAGGCGACCCAAGTATTCTATCTACAGTGGGCCTGCCAAACTAATCCAAATCTGAAAGGTTGGGATGTCGTTTATGAAGTGCCGCCACGTGCTAGACTTTCTCCCCCAAAGGAAGAGGATTATGAACCTCACATTAACCCAGACACATATGAAGGAGAATTCTTCCAAGAGACACGTCTTTCAAAAAGCGTTTCAAGAACCGCTATACTTCACCCCAAAACATTGAAGTGAAGCGGCGACAATGAATCCGACATCACCCCGGAGGAGGAGGAACAAGAAGAGCCGGAACAAGAAGAGGTTCTTTGCTGCGGATGACCTGTCAATGCTTGACCGATTACGTCAAGGTGGCCTTGCACATGTTGATGCCAATGAACCCTATGAGCCCGTCATTGATTATAGTGATGATGATGATTATGCATTTATTGATAATCTTGATCGAGATTATTAGTAGTGTCGGTATTACATTTTTTATGTTGTACTTGACGATGATACACTTAAGTGATACACATATTATTATTCATGTCGGTCTTTTTTTATGTTGTACTAATTTACGTTTCTGTTTGTCATGGCAGGTGTTGAAAGATGGTGGTATTTGGTCGGGAGGCGTGGTGCGAGGTCTTCCATTCCAGACGCACCTCTCCGCCAGCGTTCTTTGGACGATATAGCCACACCGGGAGCCCTTCTTCGTCGACCGCGGTGCCCAGCAGGGACGAGGTAGGAAGAGAGGAGGTGGGGCACGTGGTCGTGGGAGAGGAGGTAGGGTGATTGCTCACGGCGCCTTCCTCGCCGCCACCCCATTGTTTCACCCGAGCACGTGATCGCTAGGGTGGACTTCGTCCAGGAGGAGGCTACACGGACTCGGTCCACGAGCCTCCGGTCCACGGGTCTTGGGCCCGAGTTCGGCCCACGTGACCCCGGAGGAGCACACGTCCGGATGGGGTACTGGCTGGATCAGCCCGAGGAGCCGAGTGTCCATGCTTGATGATGGCGGGAGCCGTGATCTTGAGGAGGAGGGGGGCACCGGTCTACCGGCGTGGTGCTACACGGCTCCCGTCAAGCCGGGTGACCCATGAAAGCAGAGGTGGTTGATTTTCCACGATGGGGAGAGGTATGTAAGTGCATTTAATATTTTTGTACCTTGTGCATTCACGTTTTTCAAATAACTAATGCGTTGGCCTTGTCATCAGCAGGGTTGGGACCACCATCATAGTGTCCGCCGCCCAACTCCGTCCTTGGAGTTCTTTGCCGCAAAACTTCCCGGGGTTTGTCACGTTGCTGGTGAGGGTCGGCTTCGAGCTTGGATTGAGCTGGGAGCACTATGTGGCTGCCCCGGCCCGCCCGTATGAGATTATCGGCAGTGTCGTGTGCGACACGAGGCGCATATGGTGATCGAGAAAGTTACGGGTAATTTCTCCTTTACACATTTAAAATCTTCAACTAGCTAGTTATTAATTGTACTAATCAATATTGTCTCATTTGATTGCGGACATTCTCTGAGGTGTGAGGAGGGATCTGAGGAGGACGCGGCACATGTTATCGAGAACGTCAGAAGCGCCTACTCGAACTTACGCACGAGGCTCGGAGTGCGAGCTGTTCGAGACTACTATGCCTTGCGTGGTATCAAGAAGACCAAGCTGGCGTGCATGATAAGTTCACGAGTAAGGAGCGATACATGAAGGTAATTCTTAAGGCCTTCTCTACTTAAGTTCCTTCATTTAGTAATTCTTAGCCTTGACGCTCAAGTTTCTATTGCTAACTTAGGCGCCTCCGAGATGGTGTGCGGATCGGATGGATTGTTGGGAGCTGTTGGTCGATGAGTGGTGCTCAAAACAATGGCTAGCCCTCCACAACGAGGCCAAGGACAAGCGTGCCCAAATGGAAGGTGTGCCACACCATCAAGGCAGCTCCAACTTATATCAGTTCGGGCATGGCCCCGGGTATGTGGTTTGCTTCATGATTCATGCAATTCATTCATCATGCTAGCTTGAGCCCTTTAATTACTAATTTTCATTGTTTCTCTCTTTTCGGGCACACTACAATAAGGCGGATAAGGTGCCGAGGTGTACGACCTGTATGCCATGGCCCACCTTTGCCTCTTTCAAGAAAGTCAAGGCTTTCTCTCGATCGACCTCGATGATGCAAACAACTTCACCAACATCTCCTCCCACAACAAGCTCGTGAGATATAGAGATGAGGGGAAGGCGAGGAAAGGGAGGACTTTAACCCGAGCCGTGGTCCCATTGATCCAGAGCTGTTGATGATATCTCGGTGGCGGGAGGTCCCATGGCTCCATAGCCATTGGAGATGGACTTATCCGTTGTCCTAGCACTCTCCAGGAGATCAAGGCGCGCCAATCGAGCTCCGCTCTGAGATAAGGCCCGTGAACGGCCGGTGCAACTTCGCCATCAAGGTTAGTGATCGTACTCGATTATCTTTCTCGATTACATTGTGTGCACTTCCATCAATGATTACAAATGGTCATGTGAGTGGTGTTGCAGGCTACTATACAGAGTGAGAGAGATAGAACGGAGAAACTTCTGGCGGAGGCGGCGGAGAGGCAGCGGAGATGGAGGAGAGGGCGACAAAGATGATGGAGGAGGAGAGGCACGGAATGACATGCAGGCAAGGGCCATGTCACGAGCTCCTTGTGGTAAGTTTCTTACGTAGATTAGCCAAAACATTCATGTAGTGTTTGTCTCATTACTAACTAGTATGACTGAGTCGTCAAAACCAAATGTGCGATTGTGTGCGAGAAGGCAGGTCGAGACCAGCTTCCGCCGATGCCGATGATTGCTCACTGGGCCACGGTGAGTTTTATTTGAATGGACATTACTTGCTAGTCTTAACATTTGAGTGTCATCATGCTAACAAGACATTGGAAATGATCTTTGGTGCAGCGTAACTCCGGACAAGCATCGCACGATCCTTCTCCGACTTAACCACGAGCCACCCGCTCCTACACCTCCTGGATCTTGGTAAGTTTATCTAGTGTTTTGCTTAACACATGCATAAAGACCTTACCATAATGACCTAGACTTAGCTTCTTCTCCTCCAAAATGACTTAATAAGCTTACTGACCTCCAAAACCATCCATTTTACCTAAGTTAGCTCTAAAACGATCTCAGACTTAGCTTACTTATGTCAAAAATTGCATAATTAGCTTAGTTAGCTCATATGCGATCCATTTTACCTAAGTTAGCTCTAAAATGACCCATTTTACCTAGGTTAGCTTATAAATGATCCAGTTCATCCAAGTTAGCTCAAAAATGACCCATTTTACCTAGATTAGCTCCTAAATGATCCATTTTACCTACGTTAGCTTTAAAATGACCCATTTCACCTAGGTTAACTCCAAAATGACCCATCTTACCTAGGTTATCTCATAAACGATCCATTTCAACTAATTTAGCTCATAAGCGATCCATTTCACCAAGTTAGCTAAAAACGATCCATTTCACCTAAATTAGCTCTTAAATGATCCATTTCACCTAAGTTAGCTCAAAAGATCCATTTCAACTAAATTAGCTCATAAATGATCCATTTCACCTAAGTTAGCTCAAAAAGCGATCCATTTCAACTAAGTTAGCTCATAAATGATCCATTTCACCTAAGTTAGCTAAAAAGCGATCCATTTCACCTTAGTTACCTCAAAAAGCGATCCATTTGACCTTAGTTAGCTCATAAGCGACCCATTTCAACTAAGTTAGCTCATAAATGATCCATTTCACCTTAGCTAGCTCATAAACGACCCATTTCAACTTAGTTAGCTCATATATGATCCATTTCACGTAAGTTAGCTCATAAATGGCATACTCTTCTTGTTCTAGTCTTCTTCTTGTTCTACTCTTCTTGTTCTAGTCTTCTTCTTGTTCTACTCTTCTTGTTCTAACTTTCTTATTTTTCATTTTGCAGATTTCATTCACTTGACTTAAAGCTTGCATAGATGGAGTGCTCCTTATCCCTTTCTCTGCTTTCTTTTGTATCGTTGAACTATGCATGTATCGTTGGATGAAAATATTGTAATATATATGGTTGGATGCCTCTATGTTGAACTTGTTATGTATGATGGAACTATGCATGTAATATATATGGTTGGATGATGAAGTTATGTGTTGGATATCTTATATGTTTGCTCGGCCTTTTGAAATATATCTATATATGTCATATATATTTGTGATGAAAATTGTTGGATTTAATAAAAAACAGATAAAAGAGCCAATATGCAGGCTCTTTGCCTTCTGCCACCGACGGCAACGGGCTCTTTGCCGTCTGTCGCGGACGGCAAAGAAGACACGTGGCATCTAGGCATGCTTCACGGGAGCTGACCCATTTGGTCGGTTTGCCTAAAGTGGCGAGCGGCAAAGACTTTGCCATCGGTGTGACGGCAAAAGAACACACTTTGCCATCGATGGCGAAACGGCAAAAGAACCTGCCATGTAGTGACGTGTAGCTGACATCAGCGGCGGACGGCAAAGACACTAGAAATTTTGCCGTCAGCAGCGGACGGCAAAGGCCTGTCGTTAGCCACTTAACGGACAGACAGCGCAATTATTGCCGTCCGCTCTCTTTCTTTGTCATCCGCATGAGACGGCAAAGACTTTGCCATCGATGGCGGACGGCAAAGTAGTTGTTCATCAGTAGCCTACTTTGCGGAACTGTTGCCGTCTGCGGTGACGGCAAATGATTTTGCCGTCCGCCGTTCATGCCTTTGCCGTCCGCCATGGCGGACGGCAAAGTAGCTGATTCCTGTAGTGATTGCAGTCTCGGTGGGACCGATCGCTCATCTCGGTTTGACCGAAACGTTACGAAGGGAAACAGAGAGATTACAATCCCATCTCAGTGAGAGACCGAGATCCCTATCGGTGAGACCGATTTGACTAGGGTTTGTGGCGGTGGCTATGACATCTGAACTTCGGTGGTATTTGGATAGAAAGAATCGATGGGGCCGAGTTGGAATTTTGGTTTGGGTCATATGTGGATGTGAGAAAGTAGTTGAGGGCTTTGGAGCATATCACTAAGCATTGTGAGCAAGAAAGCCATTAAGCAACACCTCATCCCTCCTTGATAGTATTGGCTTTTCCTATAGACTCAATGTGATCTTGGATCACTAAAATAGAAAATGTAGAGTCTTGTGCTTTGAGCTTGAGCCAATCTTTTTGTCCTTAGCATTTTGAGGGATCCACTTTTTTCATCCATGACATGCCAATCATTGAGCTTTCCTGAAATATTTATCTTGAAATAGCATTAGCTCAATGAGCTATATCTTGTTAGGAATTACCAAAACCACCCAGGGATAGTTGCACTTTCAGGATGTTTCCTACCGCCAAGGTCCACAGCGGTAGGCACTGAGCACACCTTGTGTTCAATACTTAGCAATTTCAGCGGTAGGGCATGGAACCCTACCGCCAGGTACCTTGGCGGTAGGTAGTTATACCCTACCGCCATGGACCCTGGCGGTAGCAAAAGGGTCAGATCTCAAAAAAATTGCAAACTAGGGTCAGATCTCGAATAGGTATCACAAAAGGGTCAAAACACGAAATTTAGCCCTCGCACTGCATGCATGGCCGCCAGCGCTCGGCTCCACGCGGTTGTCGCTCTCCCGCCCCCTAGAATCCACAGGCCTCCTCCCCGCCCGTGACACGTAGCTCTCGGCCAGCCAGGGGCGACGCTGCGCCAAGCCGCTGACCAGGCCCCCACGCACCCGGCCGACCTGAGACCGGTGGGCCCGCCCGCCGATATAGCGACGAACTGCCGGAGCTTTTCGCCGAAAGGCAAGAGCTCTTTCCTTGTCGTCGACGACTCGTCCTCCTCTTTTTGCCAATCCGCCTCCGCCTCCCACCACCTGCTTCCACCATCCCTTGTTGTAGCAGCCGCCTCCACTACACCACCAGCTTTCCCGTAGGCTCTCTAAACCGTTGATGCTTCTCCTCCCGTCTCCTCCCTGCCGCCGCCCGTCACCGCGCCCTTCTTCCTCTTGTTGCGGTATAAGATGTGCGATACTATTAACTAGCCAAGAAATCGATTAAGCTGCTTGGTTGAGCCTTAGCTTTGCACATACGATATTTGGTTGAGTCTTACCTAGCCAAGAAATCAATCGAAGGCCTTCTATGTATATATGCATGTGGGAAAAACTCCAAAATAAACCTTAAACTTATAATCTATATCTCTATACCTACTAATAAAAGAATAGGTATTCTTAGTTTGTTTTGCTATTTTATAGAAAACCCACTATGTTTTTCACATATCAAATGTTTTTAAATATTCATATCTTCTAAACCGTAACTCCAAATTTAACATGTTATATATGGAATTTGATTTAAAATATGTAGAATCAGAATATGATGTTATTTTACCTGTTAGTATTTGTTTAAAAAAAATACTATCTAGATTGCAATGTTAATCAACAATGCATTATCCGTCTTTTCTTTCGTCTGCGTCTTGATTCAAATTAGGGATGAACACCTCGGCAAAATCAGGATTGGACATGAAATTGAAGATAAACTTTCTAGAGACACCCAATAAATAAGGACATGCATGACAAGAAATAAAAGAATGACCCAATAAAGATGGGATGTCAGCCATAAAAGAAATAAAAGAAAAAATGCAAAGGAGATCCGATAAAGATGAGATGTTGCACTATTCTCCTAGATATAAGAAAAAAAAGAGGACATGCATGAAGAAAAGTAAAAATGAGGCATGCATGACAAAATAAAATAAAATAAAAGACAATTTGATAAGATATAAATAGTGATAAAACAGGGACCAATACCTATGACATGTATGGCAAGAAATAATGATGAAATAGGGGCGCAAGTACCTGCGTCCATAGGAGACCATACAAAAATGTTATTCTCAGGACAAAAAGAAATCTCTTTTTATTAAAATCATGTATCTTTTAACAACTCTTCATGTATTTAAGAAATGTGCATGTGAAAAAAGTGTTCAAGAGTTACCTTAAGTTGGTGATTCTTAAACTGAAAATCGCCATTGATACACACATGTCTACGTAGTGTGCTAATGTGTCATCGTTTGTTTTTGTCGCTTTTTCTTTACTCGTCCGTAACAACACCCCATTCCGAACATGACATGAATTAATGCATGATCATTTGCCCGCTTTCTTTGTACAGATTAAATCTACATGCAAGCCGTGTTGAAATAGAACATATGTAGAATCTTAAATTGCGTCTTTATAGGTCGTAGCTACAAATTCTCATATTATAAACCACTTTTTATAAATTAAAAGTGTGTGGTATATTTTTCTCCCGTTGCAACACACGGGCCTTTTTGCTAGTGAAAGCTAAATCAAACCCTAAACTTGTAATCCTGAAAATTAGCACACCGAACTCACTGATCGAGTCTATTTTGAACCTTGAAAGGCGTTCCCAAACAGGATTGTCGACATTGTAGATCAACTCCGGGATTGTTGGTTGTAGGCGTGATTGGGCGGCCCGCCCATCGTGTGTGAAGGGAGGTTTCTTTCTTCTTTTACTTTTCGTAAATGGCAGCGTCGTAAAAATAACAAAAAAAATAGAGACTAGGAGGAGTCGAACTTGTGACTTGGCAATGTCGATATCCAGTAGCTAGCCATCAGAGTGGACTAGCACATATGCCCGTGCGTTGCAACGGGAAAAATTGATGTTTTGTGCAAGCATAATTTATCGTAGCACCGGATTCACTACGAAGAATACACAATGAACATAAAAAATAGGATGTAATTTATCCGCGTCCATATTTTCTTTGCGGGCATAATCTCCCACTAATTTCATTTAAGTATAATCCTTCCTTTTGTTACCATGACGTCCTCACCTGTTTTAATCAGGCATCAAATCCTTTATTTTCTAATTCAGTAGCACCACCACAATGAAGGCTATGGATCCTTCCTTTTAATTATCCTACCTTTTTACCTCAAATCCTTTCTTTAATTAGCCTCATCTATTTGAATAGTTTATTTATTAAGACCACAATCGTTCTTTAATTATTCCACCAGTTTACCACAATCTTTTCTTTAATTAGCCACATCCATTTAAACATTCTATTTAAGCCCATAATCCTTCCTGAGGCCGCTTCTTTGACCCTCGGTTGGTTGATTCCTAAGGCCGATTGTATATTTACTAGTGGGAACCATTGTAAAAAGAACGAGGCGGGATTAGTAAACATGAAAGATGCATAGCTCGTTGGTTGTTACATCAAAGAGCCGTACACGAGGTGCGCTTCAATTCTTTGACCCAATTATTTTTCGTGGTCTCTATGAAAGCCCATAGAAGGTCCATCAACATATAAGTGTAACATCCCCATGTATCAACTACAGTGGTCACCCCTTAATCATGCCAAGTCATCATCATTATGCCATAAGAAAAACAGTTAAAGAAATATTTCTACCTCAAATTCAAACTTAAAAAATAAAGTCAAATAAATATTCTTCAAAATGCAAATTAAATAGTTCATCATTTTGCAAAATAATCCATAGGAAATTATAAATTTAAGCCAACATTATTTGAATTATTAAAATGCCCCTAGCCTATTTAAAATAGTAACAAAATGGCAATATTAAATCCATTTCTAGCTATGCCAAATTCAAATGGGATCAAACCTTGCCCAAACATTTTGTGGCAGTGCAGAATACTCCAATGTATTTATGTAGCCAAGTCCCACATTTCTACAAAATACTTTGCTAGCTAAAGGAAAATGCAACAGAAAAGAATAAAGAAAACAAAGGAAAAGACATAAGAAATAGAAAAGGCCTAAACCTCACCGTGCACTCGAGCCCAATGACTACAAAGCAACCCATCACACTTAGCACTCTTCTTCTTACGTTCATTTACACGCCAGGATGTAGACGCGTGCATCGGCGCCGGCCGATGTCCACGTCGCTCATCCATTCCTCCTCGACGCCTACAAGGCCTTCCCAGCGCCACTCTGTGAAACCCTAGCTACCCCTGTTTCCCCATGCTCTCTCTATCGCTCCTGCCACGAGCTCGCTGCCACCGAAGCCTTTCGATCCCGCGGCCACCGTCCTCCCTGCGCCTCGCCTTCATGCCCACGAGTTTCACCGTCGCCCGCTACTCCGTCCAGTGCCAGCTGTTGGAGCCGGGGAGCCCTACATCACGAGATCGCCGTCGTCTTCTTCCTCTTCGGTCGTCGTCGTCGTTTGTCGATTCCGGCGAAGCCTGCAGCTCCTAAGCCTCCGAACGGCCACCGTGTGCCTCCCGGTGAGCTCCTGCCTAAACCTCTCTCTCCCCTGCCTTTTTCCGCGCCTGTAGTCGCCGTCCTCGAGCTCGCCCGAGCTCTCTCATAAGCATATTACGCATTATGCTTGCGCTTTTGCTGTTAACTGCGATGTTGCTTGCTCTACCTACTACCTCCGCGCGCCGCGCTCGACCACGTCTCCGCATAAGAGGGGTTAGGGTAAGCATATGAATAAGCAGAGAAATTCTTCGAGGACTTATGAACATATTGGTTTGAAGAATAATGCACATATTCATAGCCCTTAGCTCTACCTCACAAAGCAGAGTTGTTAGCACGATGATAATCATATGAGGACTTTGATCCATGTGAGGAATTTGGTCCGTATGAGGACTTGGATCCATATGACGAATTTGGTCCATATGAAGAGTTTGATCTGGGGTTCCTATTCTTCACAGGTGGTGTCATGAGGACATTCACCTGAAGACTTTCAAGGCACTTCTAGGGACCCCAGATTTTCTTCATAGGGGAACCGCTCCTGCGATTAGTGCCAACATATCTAGCAAATACTTCACCATTACGATTTTTGAACAGTTTATAGTTGGAGTCAAATGACTCATCGTAAAAATGAGGAGATTCACATGTAAAGCCAGATAAGTTAGATGGATCAATCGGAGGTCCCTTTGCAGCAACCCATGAGGTTTTGGGGTCTTTTCGGGCTTCAATATGTTCCATCAGCATTGAGTTTCCTCTCAAAGGCAATACCCTCTTTCCTAGGGTTCTGTTGAGGATTTGCTTTTTAAGCACATCACAAAGAGTCCGATGCCCTTTGAGGCTTTTGTACATGCCTGTCATGTACAATTCCTTCAGCCACTGCATCATCAGTGATACTAGCAATGTCCTCGAGATGAGGAATTAGTGATAGCGAGAGGTGTGAAGAATTTGTAACAGTTGAAGCATTTGAACATTGGTGAAGAATTAGCGATTCACGCTCAATGCACTTTAAGCATGGAGGAACAAATTCTTCTGAGAAGCGCTGATTTGTTGAGCAAGTAATGAATCGCTCCTTCGAAGATCTTCATAACTCACTCTTAGCTTCTCAAGATCTTGTTTTATTTGAAGAAATTCATAAGAAAGTTTCTCATGATCGACAAGAGAGTGTTATGATGACCTTGAAGGCTGTCAAACCTAGGTCTGAAGTCTCACGAAGATTTTCATCGTATGTTAGTGTGATCCATTTCTTCACCTAACATATCATCACTTTTACCTAACATGTTTTGAACCTTTTCCAAGGCATGTTGTTGTTTGGTGGCAATACAAACAAGCTTGGTATAGCTAGGTTCAATATAATCATCAGATCCATCATCATCAGATTCATCATCACTAAACTCGGATGAGGAACATTCGGTTACCTTGTCACCCTTTGCCATGAGACATGATGCGAAGATGATGATTACGGTTCGAAAGTCATCGCTTTTGAGAGATTCCTTGAAGTCCTCAAACCAAGGATCATGACGGGTTTGATGACCTTCATAGACGTCCGGAGATTCGGTCCCAGATAAGCTTCGCATTGCAAAGATGCATAATGCGCTTGAATTCATCTCTAGATAGGCAGAACAGATGATATCCTTCGCCATGATGTCAAGTCGAGTGTACTTGCGAATATCATCTGCGTCATTCGCCTTGCATAGATCAAGAAGACCAATTTAATTGACGGTCCACACCGTCATCCATTGCCATGAGGCGCTTCCTCATCATGGCCTTCCACTTGGGATAATCATGACCGTCAAAGATAGGGCATGTCACTTTCTTCATACCTGCGGTCGACATAACTAAAACTCGGTGGTTAAACCAAAATCACACAGAACAAGGGAGTACCTCGCTCTGATACCAATTGAAAGTGCGTTATATCGACTAGAGGAGGGGTGAATAGGCGATTTTTATGAATTCTTCACTAAGGAATTATCCGGTGAGGAAATTCCTAAGTGAAGAACTACTTGCAGCGGAATAAGTACTCAGAAGTAAGCATAAGAGAATGCGGGCATGGTCATCATGATGAAATGAAGACAATCAAAGAGTACAGAACGCGTAAACACAGGATAGCACAAGATGAAGACAAACAGACTGAAGTATTGAACTGAGGAAATTGACAAAGTCTTGATCAAAGTCTTCAAACACAGATATGAACGAACACTCAACACAAAGAATGAGGAAATGAAAGAGTTGAGGAAATAGAACCCGATTAGGTTGGTGAAGACAATGATTTGGTAGACCAGTTCAAGCTGTCTGTCTCAGTTGTACATCTGGTTGGAGCGGCTGAGTATTTAAACTTCGAGGACACGGTCCGGACACCCGATCGGCCGAAAGCACGCAGCTCAGGACACCAAGTCGTCACCGTATTCTCCTTGAACTAAGGTCACACAGACCTCGTCCAATCACTCGTGGTAAGTGTCGTGGATTTGTCACGGCAGATGTCCTTAGTGTCAGGACTTAGTCGCGAGGCCAACGCATCTATGTGGTAGCTTGAGAGGGGTTGAGCGGAATCGAGAGGCGCAACACAAGATGTGGATTTAGACAGCTTGGGCCGGGAAACATCATCCGGTAAAAACCCTACATGCTGTTTGAGGCTAGGTCTCATTATCATCACGAGGGAGTCGCCGTAAACCGGCTCTTCTCTAGTTGTGTCTAGCCCTAGAGATTGTTTCTTGCTTGTCTGTAACTTGTCCCTCTTTGGGGAGCCCTGCCCCTCCTTATATATGTTGAAGGGGCGGGTTACATGTGGAGTCCTATTAGGATTAGGACTAGTCTATTTCTAATACAAACCGGATACAAGTCCATGTCTTAACTCCTTGTAAGACAAATATTCCTTATGCCTTTCCTCTTAAACCGCCCACCGTTAGTAGTTGAACCGCCTTCATGAACCGCCCGATCGGCCCACCGGGTCTTGTCGCTCCTCGACCACTTTGCCGGATTACCAATGAACCGTAAACCGCCGGGTCGCCAGTGAACCGCCAAGTGTCAGCGGGTTCTTCAGGTAAACCGCCAAGTCCGGCCGGGTTATACCTCCGACCGGTTTACGCCGCGGGGTATATCCCCGACATTAGCCCCCAGTTTAATTTGGATTTATCCATGTTAAACTGATCCTGTGAAATAAACACAAGAGCAAACTTGACAGATTATGCTCCGGGTTAAGAATTCTTGTAAACCGCATCGATCATCCTTAAATCCTTGTCATTTCCTCCTTCTAGAAAATCCGGTTTAATAGGTTAGCTTCATAATCAACTTAGCGACATTGGTTTCTCATAGAAAATATATTGTGAAGAATAACTCCTTTGATTCAGCTCCCAATGCTTAAAAACAATATCGGTCCTTGAAATACTCATCCAATATTCAGCCGATTTGGGGCGTAGAACTTGCCGGTTTATCATTGCCAAGATCACCCGTTTATAAATATTGATGGTACCGGGTCATACTTGTAGTTAACATCCAGCTTGGAAATATACCTCTTATATACCTATCACTTGTAGCCCCCAAGTCTTTAAGAAGGTAGCATAGCAACAACTTAAGACTTGTTTCAATATAAATATCACAATCTTGAAGAAACCCAGGTTGTTCATCTCAATCACTAGTCAGAATTGAGTATTCCACATATGTAGCCCCAAGTGTCGGGTTGTCATGCTTAAAGCAACTCGGAACTTGTAATTACTCGATGCTCATAAAACTTGAATTGTTGGCAGGAGCAATTGGTAGCCCTTTCAAGGGCCGACTCATTATAATATAATGAGTCGGGTCTTCAATAATATGAGCAAAAAATTACTTTGCATTAGCCCCCAAGTGTCATGGTGCATGCTTGCAGCGACATGAGACTTGCATATTTGATATAATCTCAAGTTAAATAATGTAGCCCCCAAGTGTCGGGTCGTAAGCCTGCAGCAACTTGGGACTATTCCCTCCATTGTAGAATAAATCATACCCATTGATGAAATAATAGCCATTCATTTGAAGCGACTTTGAAAACCTCAATCATAATATTGGTTATTGATAACCATAATAAAAATCTAGCCATGTTGGCTATTCAAGATAATATAATCTGGTATGAAAAACCTTATTCATTTATCATCATAATGAAAATTCAGCCAAGTTTGGCTAGTTGAATAATATAACCCAATGATTTATAAGTTTACGATTCCAACGGGCGCAATCCAAATATATTCTGGCGACTTATAGTCCAAAAGCCAGGGCCGGTTTAATAAACACCGGATAATTTCTCATCATATCTTGGCGACTTATCGTCTTAAAGCCGTGCCGGTTTAATAAACACCGGATAATTTATCATCATGCTTTATTCAACCTGTCTACGCATACAACAAGTTTAAAGTGTCTGGCGGTTTACCACGGACGGGTCATAATGCCCAACATATAACCCAAGTTTATAACCAAGGCTGCACTTTAAGAATAATCAATGAAATATATCATACCTGTGACATTGAATCACATCATTGGTTTACCAATTTTTTGTAGTAAGGGTGATGACCCCAATCTTGAGTAATGATAACTCCTTTCATACTGTGTCGGTTTATGATAAAACCATACCGGGTTGTGATAAACACCGGTTTAACCATATATAATACTGGCGACTCGTAGTCAAACCAGACCGGGCGGATAGTCTCCGGATTATGATTTGATCATGTACTGACAACTTGTAATTGAAAGTCAAGCCGGGTTAATGAACACCGGTTTATTCCATAATAAGATGGTAACATCAAACCGGCGATAGTCTCCGGATTAAGATTTGACCGTGTTCCGCCAATTTGTAATTGACAGTTTAAAACGGATTAACAATGTCGGTTGAAAAGCGCAACAGAAGTAAAAGTTCCTTAGCAAAAAAGAACAGAATTCAAGCAAAGGCAAAATAAAACCATTGCAAACGAGGCTTTACTGAGCCGATCAGATGGTGTTACCATGGTCGGACACGACCAAGCTCCCAATAAGGTGTAGCCATGGTTCAAGTCAGCCAGGTCCCCAACCGAAACCGTGGCATTATGCCGATCAAGTGGCGTGGCAATGGTTCGGGTTCGACCAAGCCCCCAAGTGACTCTATGGCCTTAGGCCGATCAAGAGGCGTGACTGGTTCAGACTTGACCATGTCCCCAAGTGATCTGGTGGCTTTCGCCTATCAAAAGGTGTTGCATTGGTTCGGACACAACCAAGCCCCCAAGTGATATAACACGATGCTTTTAGCAAAGCGAACTCAAGGGGTAAACCGGAGGCCGCTTTAGAGCAACTCCGTGTAACCTCAAATGATGTAAAAGAACAGAGACCCCGCTTTATGAAGCAGAAGCCCTCATGTGATCAATAATATGTCAGGCCAGTAAGGCGGGATACCCATGTTTGAACCGCGCATCATGGCAGCAGGTCCTCTTCGGCAATTTTTAATTTTTTGCAAGAGATAAATTCTTCTTGAACCGGGATCTTGAATCGGATATTGAGAGCTTCAAAGCTTTGTGGGAGACATCTTTCCCTTGAACCGGATTTTAAACCGCAATCTTCATTTTCAGCCGGAAAATTTTCTGACGGCCTTTAAACCCGAACTTGCGAGAAGTTAATTCCTTTTTGAACCGGACATTGTTAAACTGGATTTGAGCGCTTCAGAGCTTTGGGGGAGAACAGATTTCCCTTGAGCCGTATTTTAAACCGGAATCCTTTCTGATGACCCGGATCTTCTTCATTGAGCCGGGATTTTGTAACTGTCATATACTTTCTAAACCGGAAATTTTTTCTGCTGGCCTTCAAATTTTCCAACAATAGGGCAAGAACCTCCGGACCGGGTTACCTTTCCCTCCAACGTCATGAGGTTCTTGACTTTCTTGAAAACCGCAACATTTATCGAGTCATATCATTGTAGCCCCGAGTCTCAAGGTGACTTGAAGAGTTGGCTTGAGATTCTCCATATTTGACCATGATATAAACCGCATAACTTGTATATCATTGGTGTTGATAGCACGATGTGAATCCACGTAAGGTTGAGGTGATCGCGGCCGGTTATAAGCGATCCCATATGAGCCGTGTCAAACCTTTCGCCAATAGTTCCTTTCAACCGGCTATTTGAAATTAACCAAACTGTAGTGGCGGCGATTTGCGTGCCTGCCCATTGATCCATCCAAAGGCGCACGGGCGGTTGATGATGATTTGCCTCAATTTGAAAAGAAAATCGGGCTACCCAAGCTGTGGACTTGCTTTATACTCAATAAACAGCTCATGCGAGACGAGGTGCGGCCCGGTATGTTGATGTAGACCAGGCCGCGAGAGCGACGAAAAAAGACGACCGCAGCATCGAGGCGGCTCGACAGATGAGTCGGCCGCAGATTGTAAGCCGGTGCGACGGAGAAAATAGGCACCGTGTCGTAAACCGCACGGTCGGGTGAGTTAATCATGGGTGCGGTCCCGGCAAGCTGATGTAAACCGGGCCACAGGGACGGCGACTTGCTCACGTTCATTCACAGGGTGGTAGGACACGGACGAAACGCCAGTGCAGAACATTGCTAACGCGTGTTCCGCGCCCATAATATAACGCCTCATTTGTAATGAACAATTGTTCTGCACCAAGAATATCACATGCCAAAGTAATCGTTCACACAAAGATTAATATGTGCTATGAAAACAAACCGGACGGATATCACCTGATGTTTTTGTTCGAACAACGGATGATCCGCTTCATCGCAATAGAGGCGGTTTAGGCTGGTCGGTGACTCAATATGGTCCCGGCGGTTCAAGCAGAAACCCTCCGGGTTATTCTCCGGGTCTTTAAGTACCCGGCACGGGTGGTGCAGATGTATACGTCGCCTCCGATGCCGGCACACGAGGACCGGATCATATCTTGGCCATGAGTCAATTGACCTGTGTACAGCATAGCATACCGTGAAAAAAGCTTTGGATGATTCTTAATTATACCAGTAAAAGTTTAGAAAAATAGCACCTGATTTGTTCGGATGACCAATGATCCGCTCAACGCGCCGTAAGCAACTCAGCAGACCGGCGGCTTAATATAACCTCGCCGCTCAACACAAAGAGACGGCTCAACGCGCCCCGCGGTTTAATACAGCAGAGGCGGCTCGGTAGAGGTGATCCGCGACTCAACATAAGAGCGCCACGCGGCTCGGCAGCGGAAACAAGGCACCGCAAATGTTGGTGTGGCCGACCAAAAATACCCCTACCGCATGTACGTTTAGCTGAGCAAGAGTAGCACTCCATGTGGCTTCACGACCGCCACGATGATTCATTGTCTTTTTTTATTCCATCCATGAAAAACTAATTTGTCTTGATGAGATGAAGAAGCGGCAGTAGCTTTTTAATCTCCATGTAGTACGGGCAGTACTGCGCAATGTATCAAGAAAACCAGTTGTTTTGCAAATCTGCTTTTAGTACACTTGTTGCCACAATATGCATGTTCTTCCGTCTCCTCAATGAATGCAGATCATAAAAAAAAAAAACGAGGCCGCCGTTGTTTCACCTTACCATAGGAGTCCTTTGGGATTTGGCCCGTGTGTGTGTAACTAGATTGGAGTTCTTGGATTGATGGAAAGTGGCAGCAATATGGTCTCGTGGCAGCAATAGTCCTCGCAACAACTGTAGTGTTGATTAGAAAAACGAGTAATACAAACACCAGCGCCGAGCTCCTCGGGACTTGAAGCTTCCACGACGTATGGCTGCTATGGACGGGAAACATACGCTGCATTCGAATCCCGCCAATCTAACCAGTCTTTTAGCGACGCTACGGCAAAGATCCCAAGAAATCGATCCGGTTTTGGATTAGACTGCTTGTCGGTCTCGTCAACTCGACGGTTTTGCTGGTTTCTTCATCGGAACGGTCCTCCTTGGTCTTAGTGCTTTGCGTGTCCAACCAATACTAGGTGTTGTAGAAAAACGGCCGTCCTCGCCTTCTCTCGCTGGTTTAAGGATCATCGACGGTGGCGGCAGACGCGATATCTCAACCCTAATCTTTTCTTTGACTTCAATCTCATGGATTGTAAAAATCTTCATCCAAAATTGCAAAAATCCTCGATCCACGAGGATCCTTCAAGAACTTCGTCACCACTGCGGCGCAAGCCCCACGGTGGGCGCCTAACCGTCGTGGGATTTGTCACGGCAGATGTCCTTAGTGTCGGGACTTAGTCGCGAGGCCAACGCATCTATGTGGTAGCTTGAGAGGGGTTGAGCGGAATCGAGAGGCGCAACACAAGACAGGGATTTAGACGACTTGGGCCCCGGAAACATCATCCAAGAAAAACCCTACATGCCGCTTTGAGGCTAGGTCTCATTATCATCACGAGGGAGTCGCCAGAAACCGGCTCTTCTCTAGTTGTGTCTAGCCCTAGAGATTGTTTCTTGCTTGTCCGTAACTTGTCCTCTTTAGAGCCCCGCCCTCCTTATATATGTTGAAGGGCGGGTTACATGTGGAGTCCTATTAGGATTAGGACTAGTCTATTTCTAATACAAACCGGATACAAGTCCATGTCTTAACTCCTTGTAAGACAAATATACCTTATGCCTTTCCTCTTAAACCGCCCACCGTAGTTGAACCGCCTTCATGAACCGGCCACCGGGCCACTGGTCTTGTCGCCCTTCCGACTACCGCCGGATTACCAATGAACCGTAAACTGCTGGGTCGCCAGTGAACCGCCAAGTGTCAGCGGGTTCTTCAGGTAAACCGCCAAGTCCGGCCGGGTTATACCTCCGACCGGTTTACGCCGCGGGGTATATCCCCGACAGTAAGTCTTCAGGCGACTTCCAAACCTTCATAGACTTGGTCACCAAGCGATCCACAATTCCTCTTGGATGCTCTAGACCATGACGCCTAACCGTCTGGAAGAAGCACAGTCTTCAAAGGTAATAAGCGGCCGGATCCACGCAGGATCAATCTCTTCGGTGATGCTCAATCACTTTGGGTTTGTAGGGGTTTGGTTTTTGGGTTTTCCTCACTCGATGATTTTCGCTCAAAGTCCCTCGGAGGATGGGTTGCTCTCAAATGACAAGTGTCAAGTTCTTCTCGAAGCAGCCAACCAGCTAGTGGTTGTAGGGGCGGCTATTTATAGCCTAGGGAGCAGCCCGACATGATAAGACATAAATGCCTCTTCAATGATATGACCAGTTACTTGGGACAGTCACAAGACAACAAAGAACGGTCGGAAATTTGACTCTCAAATTCCTCGGGGCTATCATGTTCTCATCGTGTAGGCAATCCGCGACTGGCGAATTCCTAACTCCTCAATGTAACAAATTCATAGCGAACTGTAAGAACTTCGCCTCTCACATCAAGAAATTGACTGAATCTGTATGAGATTTCCAATGGCTTCACTCGAAGGGATTGGTAGGTGTAGGATTTTGAGTTGAGCATCACATGGAAATTTTTCCTTAGTATTTCCTCGACCCCTTTAACAAAGACGGTGTTTCCTATGACTCAAGAAAGAGAAAACGAAACTACGAAAACAAAAGTATTCACGCTTCATGTTCCTCAAATGAATACCAAGTCTTCAAGGTCACACCAATTTCTTCACTTTCAAAGTCTTTAGAAAGTCTTCAGAATATCAAAGTCTTCAATCGAAGAACTTCATTTTTAGGGGTCGCTTTCTCTGTAAATATCAAACTCCTCATAGACTTATATACCTGTGTACACTCATAAACACATTAGTCCCTTAACCTATAAGTCTTCAATACACCAAAATCACTAAGGGGCACTAGATGCACTTACAATCTCCCCTTTTGGTGATTGATGACAATATAGGTTAAGTTTTCAACGGGATAAACATATGAAGTGTAAATACTGATATTGAGGAATTTGATTGCAAGATATAGAAGAACTCCCTCAAGATGTGCATAGTGAGGAATTTTGCTTTTGAGGCATTGCACATTTGAAGAGTTGAATCATGGAGATCTCCCCTATATCTTGTAATTCATACACGCATTTGACATGTAATATGAAGAATTTGAAATGCATGATGAATATGGTGATCGATGTAGTTCAAGACATGCGTGTATTAACATATAATGAGGAATAAGCATGCAGAGGAACACATCAAAAGTATCAGAGCACCATCGGGTTTAAGATTACAACTCGATCCAATAAAAGTTTCAGAAGAGCGAGAGTTGTAACTTAGCAAAAAATACCCATATAATAGACCCGCTTGATGACTAACTCACATTTCTCCCCCTTTGTCATCAAATGACCAAATGGATTGAAACTGAGGACTAACGCCCCTGAAGAATTTCAAGTTGAGGAAGGAGCGCCTTGTTGTCGGGTCGGTTGTCGTAGTAGGGCCCGCCGCAGTTGTCGCCCAAGTCTTCATTTTCATCAGTGTCACACGATGAAGAATAGGAGCTGGCCACCAAGGAAGGAACCTTGACCTTCTTGTATTTCTTCGGAGGAGGTGCAGACCAGTCAAAATCTTCCTTGAGACCCATTGTCTTCAGTTCTTCTGTGTTGTAGACATTAGAAAGAACAGCCCAGGTGCGGTTGAAGGTTTCATGGAGGTAGTATTGGTTTTTCTTCACTGCATTGTGTGTTGAGGTCATGTTGTGAAGAATTGAACCAAACTGACGCTGACCCATTTATGATTGCGATCAACCTTCCGATGAAGACCGAGGAGTAACTTCACGATCACCATCACCCCGGTGCCGTGGGCTTGAGGATTTTGCTTACCGAGGTATTGGCGGCAGAGTCATGTGTGGCAGAGTCATCATTGGTGGAGTAGGATGCAGCTATGCGAAATTGACCATCCAATGGACGAATGCCTTCATCTATCACAGCAGTTGCCTTGTCCTTGTCATCAGCTGAGGAAAATGTCCGTTTGAGGACTTCAATTGGAGGCAAGTAGCTGCAGTGGTTCGTAGTATCGCCTTGTAATTGAGTGAAGACCTTGTCCCGATGAACCTCATAATCCATGGTGCATAAGGCTTCAGCTCAAAAGGTGACATAGCAATGTTTGCGAGTCCTCATGAAGAAATCATGGGAGTTGACGGAACGCCATGAATGATATTGAAAAGCATATTCTTCATGATGCCAACGACTTCTTCATCATTTGAGTCGTGGCCTTTGATAGGACTCATTGTCTTCGCCGAATGCGATAGATGCTCGAGGCACATACAAGAATTCCTTGACGAAGAATTTGGTTCGAGGTGCCTGCCTGGGCTTCAAAGGCTTCATCAAGCACTTGCATGTAATGATTTGAAAGTTCAGGTTCGTTGTAGATGCAACGAGCACCATCAAGGGGAGGATCGAGTGGGAGGGCACGAAGCAATTCGATTGTCGGTGCCTTGTAGTGAGTATTTTTGTCATCCACCCAATACCCATGAGTTCACATCTTCGTAATCTCCGGTGATGTGCAAAGGTCGCATAGAATTGAAGAATGAGTTCTTCATTCCAATCATGTATGTCAAGGCAGAAATTCAGCAATCCCGCATCATGAAGAACACCGAGGACCTGGCTCTGAGCCCGGCAGAGATTCCATGTCCACATGAGGAATATGTGCATGATCAAGACTTTGTCTTTGTTGAATAGCATAGAGGAATAGAAGTTGGCTTGACTAGCAGTCCGTAAACGCCTCTTCCTTATGCGAGCAGTAGTCATATGGATTGTAGTCGATTGAAGAATACATGCTACCAAGAAATCTTCAGCCTTGAACTTTTGCTTTGTTGAGAATGGATTCTTTGGCTTTGGCAGTGGAGTGTCAGTGAGTTGCATCATGACCTCTGGAATCGCAATCTCAGGTTCTTCAGGCTGAGGATTTTCTGGTTCCTCTTCATATGTAGTCTGCGTGTTCATAGGATCAAGAAGCAGGTGTTCTTCAAAGACTAGTGGCTGGTATTTGTTGATGCACGGTTGAGTGGGGATGAGTTTCTTCTGAGCGCATTTGTACCGTTGGTGCATGGGACTGAGGAATTTGTTGGATTGGGGTGAAGAGTGGAGAATTGGGATGCTGACTTTCCCAAAAGTCATCGTTCATCACAGGCGTGGTGCATCCAATGTCCACGTCTTCGTCTTCAATTTCCTCAACACCAGCCTCTTCAGCTGTGAACTAAGGCATAGGCGAGGAAATGATTGCTGTTGAAGGGATTGCATCCACTTCAATTTCTTCATCAATATACTCGATGAAGCAGGAATGATTTTCTTCATCGATCCGCTTGGGATCTCATACTTTTCACCAAAAGGAACAAGGTCCTTTGATGGAATGGAGGAAATTGGAACAGCATCGATTGGATTTTCAAAAGAGCTTGTCATAGGCTTCATTTTCTTCGGGTGAAGAATTTGAAGCGGTGATGCTTTCCTTTTCTTCACCGCAGCTCGCTCTGTAGCCTTTGGTCTTCTTCACATCGATGCTGATGGAAGGATTGGAGTTAGTGTAGGCGCAGGAGGAGCCGAGGAATCGTTGAATTTCCTCAAAGCAATCGATGCTGATTGCCTGACTTCTTCGCTTTCTTCGAGCGCACCACTAGTGGATGCCACGGCAATTTCTTCAATGGCTGGAATGGAGTCATCAGCCCTAGAACTAGCATTGTCTTCAAGCAGTTGAAATTCATCGTGCTGGCATGTTCTTCAGCAGGCTGAGCAGAGGCTCCAGCCTGAGGAATTTCTTGTTGCGTTGGGGCTGCAACATTTGTGAACTTCTTTGTCAGATTGACAAATCTGACTTTGGCTCCTTGCCAATCAGCATAATAAGCATCAAAGTTTTTGCTGAGGGCTTGGATTTCACCGACCTTGAGAAGTTCCTCGTGTGTCATTCTCGACAACGTTGTTCTTCGTGAACTTCTCCTTCTGAATTGAGCCTTCTTGATCCGCCTTGCCTTCTCAAATTCCCATTTCTCTTCGTAGATGAAATGGGTCAAGATGTGACTTTGTCCAGGTGTCAATTTGAAATCAGGCATAGGAGTGTTTGGGTCCTTGTGCGAGATCAATGTAATTGAGGATCAACTTGGGATCCAATAGCAAAGGGCACAGTGTGTGCCTTTGGCTCTAGCGGCCCTTTCTTGTCGGTCTCGATGATTTCGCAAGTTCGTCATCATCAGCTTCATCATCGATGACACTTGGAAGGCGACCTGTTTCTTCTTCGGACTTGGCGAGGGACCTCAAATCAACTGTTGCCTTTTTCTTCAGCAGAGTGTGGCTCGATGAAGAATTTGGTGCAAATGAGGAACTTTTGAGACACCAGAGGCAATAGAGATGCCTGCAGTCCTTTGGCACGTGGGCCGATGCATGTGTGCCGAGGACTTTGGAGGAGCTGCTAAGGACTTTGTAGGAGCTGCTGAGGACTTGGGAGGAGCAGGAGCACCATGAGGAACTGGCCGTGAGGGCATTGAAGATTCTGGCCGTGAGGGCATTGCTGAGGATTTTGGCCGTGAGGGCACTGTTGGTGAAGCACTTGGCTTGTGCGCTGGCTTCTTTGCCATTGATCTTCTGGGCTGAACAGGGCCTCATGGCAAAGCAGAGTAGCAGTGAGTCTTCATTGAATTTCCTCACCGCTTCTTTTGCTTGTCTCGCCAACTTGGCTTGGAGCTTGGCCCATTCTTCAGAAAGTCCTCACCATGCTTGATGCTTTGGTGGGGTCGACTTCTTGGCAGTGTGCCAATGGAGCTCTTGGGCATGGAGGATTCAGGCATGAATTTCTTCATGTAATTTGGAGTAACATATCTGTACTCCCTCCATTCCCTTTCCCCATCTCCGCTCAATCTCTCAATGCGCACCTTGCGCTGATTTTTGTTTTCCTTGCCAAACTTGGCTTCACTGTGTGTGCAATAGTCGCAGTATATGTCCTCGTGTATCTCGAAGCAGTCATGACCTCAGGCCTCTTTCCTCCTTTACGTGGCTTCTTTCCTTCGCCATATTCTTCACCGAGGAATTTGAACAATCGAATTCTCTGAAGAAGTATGCAACTTTTCTTCGAGGAACGCTGCAGATGAGTTAAGTTGATGAGAACCTAGTGATTCAGCAGTGGACATGAGTACCTGTGAACAGAGTATAGTTGCGAGGAATTTGGAGATGTCATATGCGTTCTCAGAGGGTTTTTCAAAAAGAACTAGTTTGAGGAATTTGACCAGATGAGCCTTGTAGAATTTCACTAAGCGGTCTTTGTCTTAGGTTCCAGAGTTGTATAGATCGAGGATCCACACAATTGAGGAATCTTGAAGAAAAATCATTGCTTAGAGAAATGAGTCAAGAGCATAATTCGTTTGAGGTGTTCATATGTGTGAAGATTTGAAGAATAATCACCTTTGAAGATTTTCAGGAAGGTTTGAGAATCAAAGCGAGTAATAAAAGTAACTTTTAATTACCCGATGAAGAACACGCATTTAACCGAGAAGTGTAGATTAGAAGTTCACGATTCAGATCTCCACGCCTCTAACTCGGCGGAGGAAGACAGCTACGGCGGCGGCAGAATGAAGATTTCCATGGTCGGCCAGTACGACGGGTGACGAGGTCGAGGCAGTGAAGCTCTTCCTCATCGGGCGATTTATGGAGAAGCGGCGGCGCTTAGGGTTTGAGAAGCTCGAGCGAGAGAGAGAGCGGTTGAGCGGAGTAAAGGAAGTGAGGAAGGGGAGAGGGGGTATATATAGCCACGGTGAAAACTGTTCACCCAAAGATTTTGGACGAACGTGCCCCTGACCCTTCTCATTCGCTTGACATGTGTCACCCACGTACTGAAAAGTGGAGATCGTGTTAGATCGTGGGTGAATAGATAAGTCTATCGTGGAATGCGGATCAGTTTGAGCGGCAAAGCCGAAAATTTGGATAAGATAAGTTAAAAGTTCCGTTCGCAAATTCTTCAAATTGACAAGGACACAAAGATGAAGATTTTGAACGAGTTTCAAATAGAACGCACATGAAGAATTTGTGAATAGCTTGGGTTGAGTATAGCATAGAGGGGAAGGTTCCAATCACATTCACTTAGCGTAAAAAGCAACTTGAAGAAATAGCCATAAGTGAATGTCAGAGAGGACATAAACCCATATATATAAATATAGCCAATGAAGAAAAATGACGGAAACAAAGGAAGATTTTGCAAACTTGAAGAATTTGAAAACTGAAGAATTTCAAAACCGAGGAAAAACTCAAATTTAAGATTTTCAACTTTGGTGGTGGCGTGACTCCATCAGTATAAGAATGATGATTTCAGACACCGCGTACAATTGTCGAGAGGGTTCTCGAGAATCAAATTCTTCATTAATTTCTTCACACTTAGAGTGTTATTCTTCATTGATTGAAGAAAAACGCTTTCTTCATGTGTTGCACATCTAAGTCATCAATTTTGCATAAGTGTCGGATGTGTGTCCTTTTCAAAGAACATTTGAAGATTCTAAGATATTTAGCTCACACCGCAACTTGCTAAATCTCTTCTCATCCAAGGGCTTTGTGAAGATATCGGCTAGCTGTTCTTGATCTTCACATGCTCGATGGAGATGTCGCCCTTCAACACATGATCACGAAGAAAATGATGACGAATAACTGGATGTGCTTTGTCTTCGGAAAGTGCTGAACTGGGTTGTGAGCAATCTTGATGGCACTCTCATTGTCACGATGAGAGGCACATTCTTCACGTTGATGACGTAGTCCTTGAGAGTTTGCTTCATCCACAACAATTGAGCACAACAAGAGCTAGCGGCAATGTATTCAGCTTCCGCAGAGGCGGTGATACGCAGATTCGCTTTCTTCGAGGACCAATGGACCAAAGATCGTCCGAGGAAATGACAAGTACCAGATGTTGACTTGCGGTCCACACGATCACCAAAGATAGTCGAGTCAGAATATCCAATGAGATCAAATGTAGAGCCCTTGGGGTACCATAATCCTAGTGTTGGTGTGTGAGCTAGATATCAAGAATATGCTTCACACCCTTATGGTGCGATTCCTTTGGTGTAGCTTGAAATCGGGCACACATGCAAACACTAAGCATTATATCTGGCCTAGATGCACATAAGTACAATAGAGAACCAATCATGGAGCGGTATACCTTGTGATCGAAGTCAATACCATTTTCATCAGTGCATAGATGGCCATTTGTGGGCATAGGAATTTTGACGCCTTTGCAATCTTGCATGCTTAATTTCCTCGTAACATCCTTGAGGTATTTCTCCTGAGATATGAATATGCCATTGTGTTGTATTTAATTTGAAGACCTAAGAAGAATTTCAACTCTCCCATCATAGACATTTGATATTCTTCACTCATCATATAGGCAAATTCATCACTATAACGCTGGTCAAGACAGCCAAAGATAATATCATCAACATATATTTGGCACACAAACAGTTCACCACCATCATATGATTTAGTAAAGAGAGTAGGGTCAAGTGAATGGGTGTGAAGCCATTCTTCACGAAGAATTCCTTCAATGTATCATACCACGCCTGGGGCCTGTTTGAGGCCATAGAGGGCCTTGTTGAGTCTCAAGACTTTGTCGGGATTCTTTGGATCTTAAAAAACTTGGGGTTGAGCAACATATACTTCTTCCTCAAGCTTACCACTGAGGAATGCCATTTTCACATCCATTTGATATAAAGTGATATTATGATGGTTAGCACAAGCAAGTAATATGCTAATAGCCTCAAGTCTAGCAACATGTGCAAAAGTTTCATCGAAATCAATTCCTTCAACTCCGTGTGTAGCCTTTGAGCTACAAGTCGTGCCTTTATTCCTCACCACAAGGCCATTTTAATCTTGCTTGTTGCGGTAGATCCACTTTGTGCCAATGATATTATGCTTGCGAGGATCTAGACGCATTGACCAGTTCCTGACATTGTTGAGCTCGAATCGATGTAATTCTTCTTGCATGGCCTCGAATCCACTCAGGCTCCGTAAAATGCTTCATCTACCTTAGTGGGCTCTGTGATGAGACAAAAGCATAGTGCCCACAAAAGTCAGATAAATGTGAAGCTTTTGAGCGTGTGAGAGGACCTCGTGCTTCAATGTCATCGATGATCTTGTCAACTTGCACTTCTTTTGCAACGCGAGGATGAGCGCTGGTTGTCGCCGAGGAATTTGATCAGATTTTCCTCAAAGACCATTTTCTTCGCATTATCCTCAGGTGCATCATTTCGACGTTCTTCGGCGTTACGGAATGAATTCTTCAAGCAGATTCTTCAAGAGGGAATTACATCCTCGACGCCTTTGAACTTGATAGATTCCTCGGTGCTTTGGTTCGTCTATCATGAAGGTAGGTGCTCTCTTTGCGAGCCATTAGTTTTCATCGAATCAAGACATCTACAGCTTTCAACAATCTTGTGAAGAGCGATGTTGAAGACTCTCTAGGTGTGCGTAGTCCTTTCCATAACCAAGCATAAAACCTTCATGTGCTTTCGATTGCAAATTTAGCATTGTGATGAGGATCTCTAATCCAGCATTTAGCACCAAAGACTTTGAAATAACTCACATTGGGTTTCTTGTCGATTGAGGAGTTCATAGGCAGTCTTCTTGAAGAATTTGTGAAGATATACTCTTGTTGATGATGTGGCACGCAGATCAATTGCATCAATCCAAAACCATTTGGTATGCTTTTGTGTTCATCAAGCATAGTGCGAGCCATCTCAACAAGAGTTATGTTCTTGCGCTCCACGATGCCATTTTGCCGAGGAGTATAGGGAGCGAGATAACTCATGAGTAATACCAAGTTCATCAAGATAGTCATCAAGACCGGAATTCTTGAACTCGGTTCCATTGTCACTCTGACGGTTCGATCTTCACACCAAAGTTGGTTGAAGCCCTCGAGGAAAAATCGTTTGAAGACTTCCCGCACTTCATGTTTGTAAGTAACAATGTGTACCCATGTGTAACGAGAGTAATCATCAACAATAACAAAGCCATATAGAGATGCATCATTAGTGACTCATTGAGTAATGATTAGGACCAAAGAGGTCCATGTGAAGCAATTCAATGGACGAGTAGTGGTCATGATAGTCTTCACTGGATGCTTGGCCTTGGTCATTTTTCCAGCCTTCACATGTGCTCCACACAAGTGATCCTTGAGGAATTTGACATTCTCAATGCCAATGACATGCTTCTTCTTCGCAAGCGCAGTGCAAATTCCTCATGCCTCGCGTGACTAAGTAAATCGATGCCATAGCCAGCCTTTCCAAGCTTTTTACAAGTAGACACACGGCTAGTTGTGGTCCCGTAGAGAAATCAACAATATATGTGTCTCCTCTCCTAAAGCCTTCAAGACTTTGGAATTGTCACTTCCATGATCACAACACAACGATACTTGCCAAACACAACAACCATATCAAGATCACAAAGCATTGAGATCGACATGAGGTTGTATCCTAAGGACTCAACAAGCATGACTTTGTCCATGTGTATGTCCTTAGAGATCGCAACCTTACCAAGACCCAATACACGACTTTTTGCCTTTGTCAAGAAGATGATATGCTTCAGATGTGACGGTGATAAGGGAGCATCCATCAATAGATTCTTGTCACCAAATATGTGATTTGTACATCCACTATCGAGGACCCACTCATTGGCTTTGGGTTGATCATCCCGCAGATGAATTAGTGCAACTTACGATCTCATATACTTCATCGCTGAAGAATATGATATCAATTTCATCAGATGAATTTCATCAGCAAAGATAGCGTATAAGCAAGATGAGGACGTGTGAAATGAAAGTTCATTTCTTCATGATTAGCTCTGCATCCTTTTCAGTTTTTGTCGTGCCCCTCAAAGAAATTCTTCAGACGTTAAAGCACGTCTAGAGGCCTGACCCTGCAGAAGAGATTAGTTCCTTTTCTTCACCACCCACATCTGAAGGGGAGGCAAAGAGTTCATCACTCTACGAGCTCCATACAATAATGGTGGCATAGAAGCCAATCCATTTCGTTTCACATAAGAGGGGTTAGGGTAAGCATATGAATAAGCAGTAGAAATTCTTCGAGGACTTATGAACATATTGGTTTGAAGAATAATGCACATATTCATAGCCCTTAGCTCTACCTCAAACAGAAACAGAGTTGTTAGCACGATGATAATCATATGAGGACTTTGATCCATGTGAGGAATTTGGTCCAGAGGAGGACTTGGATCCATATGACGAATTTGGTCCATATGAAGAGTTTGATCTGGGGTTCCTATTCTTCTGTGTGGTGTCATGAGGACATTCACTGAAGACTTTCAAGGCACTTCTTGGGAACCCAGATTTTCTTCATAGGGAACCGTTCCTCGCAGCTTAGTGCCAACATATCTAGCAAATACTTCACCATTCTGATTTTTGAACAGTTTATAGTTGGAGTCAAATGACTCATCGTAAAAATGAGGAGATTCACATGTAAAGTCAGATAAGTTAGATGGATCAACTGGAGGTCCCTTTGCGGCAACCCATGAGGTTTTGGGGTACCGCCAGCTTCCAATATGTTCCATCAAGATTGAGTTTCCTCTCAAAGGCAATACCCTCTTTCCTAGGGTTCCTGTTGAGGATCTGCTTTTTAAGCACATCACAAAGGGTCTGATGCCCTTTGAGGCTTTTGTACATGCCTGTCATGTACAATTCCTTCAGCCCTGCATCGTCACTGATACTAGATACTAGTAATGTCCTCAGATGAGGAATTAGTGATAGCAGAGGCAGGTGAAGAATTTGTAACAGTTGAAGCATTTGAACATTCAGGTGAAGAATTAGCAGATTCACGTTCAATGCACTTTAAGCATGGAGGAACAAATTCTCCCTGAGAAGCGCTGATTTGTTGAGCAAGTAATGAATCACGCTCCTTCTGAAGATCTTCATAACTCACTCTTAGCTTCTCAAGATCTTGTTTTATTTGAAGAAATTCATAAGAAAGTTTCTCATGATCAGACAAGAGAGTGTTATGATGACCTTGAAGTTGCTATCAAACCTAGGTGAAGTCTCTGAAGATTTTCGGTCGTATGCGTTAGTGTGATCCATTTCTTCACCTAACATATCATCACTTTTACCTAACATGTTTTGAACCTTTTCCAAGGCATGTTGTTGTTTAGTGGCAATACAAACAAGCTTGGTATAGCTAGGTTCAATATAATCATCGATCCATCATCATCGATTCATCATCACTAAACCTTCGGATGAGGAACATTCGTTACCTTGTCACCCTTTGCCATGAGACATGATGCGAAGATGATGATTCCGGTTCGAAAGTCATCGCTTTTGAGAGATTCCTTGAAGTCCTCAAACCAAGGATCATGACGGGTTGGATGACCTTCATAGACGTCGAAGATCTGGCCCCAGATAAGCTTCGCATTGCAAAGATGCATAATGCGCTTGAATTCATCTCTAGATAGGCAGGTGAACAAATGATATCCTTCGCCATGATGTCAAGTCGAGTGTACTTGCGAATATCATCTGCGTCATTCGCCGTCTTGCATAGATCAAGAAGACCAATTTAGGTGACGGTCCACAGCTGTCATCCATTGCCATGAGGCGCTTCCTCATCATGGCCTTCCACTTGGGATAATCATGACCCGTCAAAAGATAGGGCATGTCACTTTCTTCATACCTGCGGTCGACATAACTAAAACTCCAGGTGGTTAAACCAAAATCACACAGAACAAGAGAGTACCTTGCTCTGATACCAATTGAAAGTGCGTTATATCGACTAGAGGGGGGGTGAATAGGCGATTTTTATGAATTCTTCACTAAGGAATTATTCGGTGAGGAAATTCCTAAGTGAAGAACTACTTGCGTGGAATAAGTACTCGAAGTAAGCATAAGAGAATGCGGGCATGGTCATCATGATGAAATGAAGACAATCAAAGAGTACAGAAGCGTAAACACAGGATAGCACAAGATGAAGACAAACAAAGCTGAAGTATTGAACCGAGGAAATTGAGAAAGTCTTCATCCAAAGTCTTCAAACATGATATGAACGAACACTCAACACAGTAATGAGGAAATGAAAGAGTTGAGGAAATAGAACCAGTTAGGTTGGTGAAGACAATGATTTGGTAGACCAGTTCCAACTATTGTCTCAGTTGTACATCTGGTTGGAGCGGCTGAGTATTTAAACTCGAGGACACACAGTCCCGGACAGCCGGTCGGCTGAGCACGCAGCTCAGGACACCAAGTCGTCACCGTCAGATTCTCCTTGAACTAAGGTCACACAGACCTTGTCCAATCACTCGTGGTAAGTCTTCAGGCGACTTCCAAACCTTCACAGACTTGGTCACTCAGCGACCCACAATTCCTCTTGGATGCTCTAGACCATGACGCCTAACCGTCTGGAAGAAGCACAGTCTTCAAAGGTAACAAGCGTCGGATCCACGCGGGATCAATCTCTTTAGTGATGCTCAATCACTTTGGGTTTGTAGGGGTTTGGTTTTGGGTTTTTCCTCACTTTCGATGATTTTCGCTCAAAGTCCTCGGAGGATGGGTTGCTCTCAAATGACAAGTGTCAAGTTCTCTCGGAGCAGCCAACCAGCTAGTGGTTGTAGGGGGCGGCTATTTATAGCCTAGGGAGCAGCCCGACATGATAAGACATAAATGCCCTTCAATGATATGACCGTTAGGTGGATAAGATATTTTGGGACAGGTGGCCTTGACAAAGAACGATCGGAAATTTGACTCTCAAATCCCTCGGGGCTATCATGTTCCTCCTTGTGTAGGCAATCCGACCTTTGGCGAATTCCTAACTCCTCGGTCGAACAAATTCCTCGGCGACCAGAAGAACTTCGTCTACATCCTTTGAAGAAATTGACTGAACTGTATGAGATTTCCAATGGCTTCACTCAAGGGATTGGTAGGTGTAGGATTTTGAGTTGAGCATCACATGGAAATTTTTCCTTAGTATTTCCTCGACCCCCTTTAACAAGACGGTGTTTCCTATGACTCAAGAAAGAGAAAGCGAAACTACGAAAACAAAAGTCTTCACGCTTCATGTTCCTCAAATGAATACCAAGTCTTCAAGGTCACACCAATTTCTTCACTTTCAAAGTCTTGAGAAAGTCTTGAGAATATCAAATCTTGATCGAAGAACTTCATTTTTAGTCAACTTTCTCTGTAAATATCAAACTCCTCATAGACTTATAGACACATGTACACTCATAAACACATTAGTCCCTTAACCTATAAGTCTTCAATACACCAAAATCACTAAGGGGCACTAGATGCACTTACACCCAACGCTTGGCCTTCCATCGCCGAGTCGATCGAACGGCCCGTCGCCGCCGTTCAGCCGACGTGGGCGGCATGGGGCCACCACAGGTCGCTAGCGGGCCCCACGGCCCCATTGATCGGTTGACCAGTCAACATCTTGTGCAGCCCAGTGTCACTAACAGCCGGTCCCCACCGCGTAATTAATCTAATTAAAACATTTTTATAAATAAAATTAATTAGTTAACCTAGACAGTCACTGACATGTGGGGCTGTAAGGGCATCTTTAGCCCTAAGATGTTTTGGTGATTTATGACAATGCTTTTGCGGACTAATCGTGTGCACTGAGCTTTTCAGAGATTCATCCTTTGGCACGAGACGATTCCCTCCCCTCGGAGTTTGAAGCGAAGACAGTGTAGTATTTTCGATTTAGTTTGGTGGACTAGTTTCGTAGAAATCACCGTACTATCAAGAGGGGGTCCGCTTTGGAAAGGCTAGGGTGGAATCATCACGTACACATCCCTTGCACACTTTTCGAGCCTTTCCACTTCAATGGAGAGCTCGTTCTTGTCCTCTTTGTGCCTGCTCAGTGCGAGAGGTAGTCTGTGGGCGGGCGGTAGTACCGCTTGGGTGCTATAAGCGGCAGTACCGCTCCATGATGACCCACAAGTATAGGGGATCTATCGTAGTCCTTTCGATAAGTAAGAGTGTCGAACCCAACGAGGAGCAGAAGGAAATGATAAGCGGTTTTCAGCAAGGTATTCTCTGCATAATCTTGAAATAAGTGGTAACGAGATAGTTTTGTGATAAGATAAATTATAACGAGCAACAACTAACAAGAGTAAATAAAGTGCAGCAAGGTGACCCAATCCTTTTTGTAGCAAAGGACAAGCCTGGACAAACTCTTATATAAAGAAAAGCGCCTCGAGGACACATGGGAATATCGTCAAGCTTAGTTTTCATCACGTTCATATGATTCGCGTTCGGTACTTTGATAATTTGATATGTGGGTGGACCCGTGCTTGGGTGCTGTTCTTACTTGAACAAGCATCCCACTTATGATTAACCTCTATTGCAAGCATCCGCAACTACAACAAAAGTATTAAGGTAAACCTAACCATAGCATGAAACATATGGATCCAAATCAGCCTTTCTGAAGCAACGCATAAACTAGGGTTTAAGCTTACGTCACTCTAACCACCCATCATCTACTTATTACTTCCCAATGCCTTCCTCTAGGCCCAAATAATGGTGAAGTGTTATGTAGTCGACGTTCACATAACACCACTAGAGGCTAGACAACATACATCTCATCAAGATATCGAACGAATACCAAATGCACATGACTACTAATAGCACGACTTCTCCCTTGTCCTCAGGAACAAACGTAACTACTCACAAAGCATATTCATATTCATAACCAGAGGGGTAATAATATGCATAAAGGATCTGAACATATGATCTTCCACCAAAGAAACCAACTAGCATCAACTAAAAGGAGTAATCAACACTACTAGCAACCTACTAGCACCAATCCCGGACATGGAGACAAGAATTGGATACAAAAGATGAACTAGGGTTTGAAGATGAGATGGTCTTTGGTGAAGATGTTGATGGAGATTGCCCTCTCGATGAGAGGAGCGTTGATGATGATGATGATGATGATTTCCCTCCTGGAGGGAAGTGTCCCTAAGAACAGCTCCGCCGGAGCCCTAGATTGGTTCCGCTATGAGTTCCGCCTCGTGGCGGCAAGTGAGTTTCATCCCGAAGGTTGCTTCTTTTTTCTTTCTTGACGAAAGACTTCATATAGGAGAAGATGGGCGTCGGAGAGCCACCAAGGGGCCCACGGTGGGGGCGCGCCCTGAGGCCCACCCTCGTGAAGCCGAGGTGTGGGCCCCGGCCTTCATCTTTGGCAATGATTTTTCTTTATTTATTTTAAGATATTCCGTGGAGTTTCAGGACTTTTGGAGTTGCGCAGAATAGGTCTCCAATATTTGCTCCTTTTCCATCCCAGAATTCCAGCTGCCGGCATTCTCGCCTCTTCATGTAAACCTTGTAAAATAAGAGAGAATAGCCATAAGTATTGTGACATAACGTGAAATAACAGCCCATAATGCGATAAATATTGATATAAAAGCATGATGCAAAATGGACGTATCAACTCCCCCAAGATTAGACCTCGCTTATCCTCAAGAGAAAAGCCGATAACAATAATATGTCCTCATGTTTAGAGGTAGATGCGTCGATAAAAATAAAATACGGACATGAAGGCATCATGTTTATTCTCATAATAGCAATATATATAGATTTTGTCACATGATTACTTATGTTCAAATGATGATCTTTTCACAATGCAAAAGTATGAATCAGAAACCTTATTGAGCACCAACAAACTATAACCTCGATCATTGAAGCAATTACAATTTATCATAACATCGGAAAGAGTCTATGTCGGAGCTTAAAAGCAAGTCCACATACTCAACTATCATTTAGTCCTTCATAGTTGCTAACACTCTCGCAATACTTGTGGTTACGGAGTTTTAATCGGACACAGAGAAAGATAGGGGCTTATAGTTTTGCCCCACAACCTTTTACCTCAAGGGTAATGTCAACAATAATAATTCATGCTCCCCTACATCCAATTAGATATATATATCATGTTCTTTCCAACATGTCTTTGGCTGGTAAAGGATAAAATGAAAAGGAAAGGTGAAAGATCACCGTGACTCTTGCATAAGGTAGAGGATAATAATAAAAGATAGGCCCTTTGCGGAGGGAAGTAGAGGTTGCCATGCGCTTTTATGGTTGGATGCACAAAATCTCAATGCGAAAAGAACGTCACTTTATATTTCCCTTGTGATATGAACCTTTATTATGCGATGCAATAACTTTTATTACTTCCATATCACAAGATCGTATAAAGCTTATTTCTCCCACACCAATCAATCATACATGTTTAGAGCAATTTTATTGCTTTGCACCGATGACAACTTACTTGAAGGATCTTACTCAATCCATAGGTAGATATGGTGGACTCTCATGGCAAAACTGGTTTAAGGGTTTTTGGAAGCACAAGTAGTATCTCTACTTGGGGCGGAGAATTTGGCTAGCATGAGGGGGGAAAGGCAAGCTCAACATGTTAGAGGATCCATGACAACATACTTTATCTCGAGATATAAGAAAACATAACTCATCACGTTGTCTTACTTGTCCAACATCAACTCTTTAGCATGTTATATTTTAATGAGTGCTCCCAATCATAAAAGATGTCAATAATAATATATCTATATGTGAAACCTCTCTTTCCTTATTACTTCCTATTAATTGCAACGATGACCAAAGCTACGTTTGCCAACTCCCAACAACTTTTTAATCATCATACTCTTTCTATGTGAAGTCATTACTCTCAATAAGATCAATATGAACTCTTCGTTTTTTTTATTCTTTTTCTTCTTTCTTTTCTTTTATTCACCCAAGATCATGGCAAAACAATCAAGCCCTTGACTCAACTAACTTTATTATATATATAGCTCACGGACTCAATTACATAGAGAGATCATAAAGCAAAACTCAAAACTATATCATACCATGACTTTATTCTACTAAATCAAGATACTAATAAAAGGATTGAACTAAGAAAAACGGAAAAGGTAGGAGTTGTGATTGTGAGATGACATACGGGCACCTACCCCAAGCTTGGCGGGTTGCCAAGGGAGTGCCCATACCCATGTGATTATGTCTCCTTTCTTTGGTGAAGAAGGTGGTGGTGATGGATAGTCACACATCGAGCATAAGAGGTCCTCCAACTTGCGAATAATGCCCTTGAGTGCAACGATATGCTCCTTCAACAAAATATTTTCACTTGTGAGATACTTGTTTTGAATACAAGCTAACTCAATCATCTTGAAAGCTTCGATATCAGTTGGGGTGAGAAAGTTGTGATCAAGCTGAAGGGTGTCTTCTGCTTCTTGGAGCTTGGTCCTCCGTAGCCTTCTTGATCCCTTGATCCTTGTTGATCTCCATGGGTTCTTCCTTCTTCAGCTCTATCTTCATTAGCCAAGCATCTTTGTCACCATTGTTGGAGGAGGGGGACGACATGATGCCTGGCCTTGACAACCTTAACAGAAAACAACTCGAAACAAGAACAGAGGATAATTGCGTGATACGGGAGTTAAAACCTTCGGGAGAATATATAATGAATTTTTACCGACCAAAATATGTATAGTGCAAGAAAACGGAGTCTGGAGGGCACACGGGGTGCTCACGAGGTAGGGGGGCGCCTAGGGGTAGGGCGCGCCCACCACACCCTCGTGTCCTTCCGGACTGCTACTTATTTTCTATTTTCTAAATATTCCAAAACAGAGAAATATTGCCTTAAAAATTGTTTTGGAGTCGGTTTACTTATCGCATACCACATACCTACTCCTTTTCCGGAGTCTAAAGCGTTCAGGAAAGTGTCTCTTATGTATTCCTCCGGGTTACGGTTTCAATAATATTGGTTTCAACATTAATAGGATTACCCGAGATATAGTGTTTGATTCTTTGACCATTTACCACCTTCGGATTTGTGCCCTCGAAGTTGTTGATTTTTATGGCACCGGAACGATAGACCTCTTCGATAACGTAGGGACCTTCCCATTTAGAGAGAAGTTTTCCTGCAAAAAACCTTAAACGAGAGTTGTATAGCAATACATAATCACCTACATTAAACTCACGCTTGTATCCTTTTGTCATGCCATCTTTTAACTTTTTTTTAAACAACTTGGCATTTTCATAATCTTGGGTTCTCCATTCATCAAGTGAGTTAATATCAAATAACCTTTTCTCACCGGCAAGTTTGAAATCATAGTTGAGCTCTTTAATAGCCCAATATGCCTTATGTTCTAGTTCGAGAGGTAAATGACATGCTTTTCCATAAACCATTTTATACGGAGACATACCCATAGGATTTTTAGATGCAGTTCTATAGGCCCATAATGCATCATCGAGTTTCTTGGACCAATTCTTTCTAGACCTATTAACAGCCTTTTGCAAAATTAATTTGAGCTCTCTATTGCTCAATTCTACTTGACCACTAGATTTGGGTGATAAGGAGACGCAATTCTATGATTAACGTCATATTTAGCAAGCATTTTATGGAAAGCACCATGAATAAAGTGTGAACCACCATCGGTCATTAAATATCTAGGGACTCCAAACCTCGGAAAAATAACTTCCTTAAGCATTTTAATAGAAGTGTTATGATCAGCACTACTAGTTGGAATAGCTTCTACCCACTTAGTAACGTAATCAACAGCAACCAAAATATGTGTATATCCATTAGAGGCAGGAAAAGGTCCCATATAATCAAAGCCCCAAACATCAAATGGTTCAATAACAAGTGAATAATTCATAGGATTTTCTTGACGTCTACTAATATTACCAATTCTTTGACATTCATCGCAAGACAAAACAAACTTACGGGCATCCTTGAAGAGAGTATGCCAATAAAACCGGATTGCAATACCTTATGTGCAGTTCTATCTCGGTGGTGTCCTCCATAAGCCTCGGAGTGGCACTTGCGTAGGATCTGTTCCTGTTTATGCTCAGGTACACAACGTCTAATAACACCATCTACTCCTTCTTTATAAAGATGTGGGTCATCCCAAAAGTAATGTCGCAAATCATAGGAAAACTTTTTCTTTTGTTGTTATGTGAAGCTAGGTGGTATAAATTTAGCAACAATATAATTAGCATAATCAGCATACCATGGAGTGCTACGAGAAGTGCTTATGACACTTAATTGTTCATCAAGAAAGCTATCATCAATAGGTAGTGGGTCATCAAGAACATTCTCTAACCTAGATAAGTTATACGCAACGGGGTTGTCAGCTCCTTTTCTATCAACAATATGCAAATCAAATTCTTGCAGCAAGAGAACCATCTAATAAGTCTAGGTTTTGCATCTTTCTTTTCCATAAGATATTTAATAGCAGCATGATCAGTGTGAATAGTTACTTTAGAATCAACAATATAGGGTCTGAATTTATCACAAGCAAATACAACTGCTAAAAGTTCCTTCTCGGTAGTAGCATAATTTCTTTGAGCATTGTCTAGAGTCTTACTAGCATAATGGATAACATTTAATTTCTTATCAACTCTTTGCCCTAGAACAGCACCTACAGCATAATCGCTAGCATCACACATAATTTCAAAGGGTAAATTCAATCGGGTGGCTGAACAACAAGGTGCGAGATCAATGCTTTCTTAAGTATTTCAAATGCTTGACACAATCATCATCAAAGACAAATGGTACATATTTTGTAATAAATTAGTAAGAGGCCAAGAAATTTTTGAGAAGTCCTTAATGAACCTCCTATAAAATCCGCGTGACCAAGGAAACTTCTTATACCTTTGATGTCCTTGGGACATGGCATCTTTTCAATAGCATCAACCTTGGCTTTATCAACTTCAATACCTCTTTCAGAAACTTTGTGCCCCAAGACAATACCTTCATTAACCATAAAGTGGCACTTTTCCCAATTCAAGACAAGATTAGTTTCTTCACATCTACGCAAAACTTCGATCAAGATTGCTCAAGAAATCATCAAAGAGGAACCATAGGCGGAAAAATCGTCCATGAAAACCTCACAAATTTTTTCACAAAAATCAGAGAATATAGCCATCATGCATCTTTGAAAGGTAGCAGGTGCATTACATAAAGCAAAAGGCATCGTCTATAAGCCAAAGTACCAAAAGGGCAAGTAAAAGTAGTCTTTGATTGATCTTTAGCCGATTACGGTATTTGAGAGAAACCAGAATAACCATCTAGGAAGCAATAATGTGTATGTTTGCATAATCTTTCTAGCATTTGATCAATAAAAGGTAAGGGGTAATGATCTTTCTTAGTAGCTTTATTTAATTTGCGGAAATCAATTACCATCCTATAACATGTGATAATTCTTTGCGGGATCAATTCATCTTTATCGTTAGGGACAACAGTAATACCTCCCTTCTTAGGGACACAATGGACAGGACTTACCCTCTGACTATCAGCAACGGGATAAATTATACCTGCCTCCAGAAGCTTGAGTATTTCTTTTCTTACCACTTCTTTCATTTTAGGATTCAAACATCATTGAGGATCACGAACAGGTTTGGCATCCGCTTCCAAATTTATTTTATGTTGACATAGAGTGGGACTAATGCCCTTAAGATCATCAAGAGTATATCCAATAAGCGACACGGTGCTTCTTTAGAGTTTTCAATAATCTTTCTTCTTCATGCTTTGAAAGGTTAGCACTAATAATAACAGGATATATTTTCTTTTCATCAAGATAAGCATATTTAAGATTATCAGCAACGGTTTAAGCTCAAAAGCAGGATCACCCTTGGGTGGAGGAGGATCCCCTAGGATTTCAACGAGCAAATTGTGTTGCGAGAATAGGTTCTGTTTAAAGAATACTTCATCTATTTCCTTCTCTCATTCATAAACATATCATTTTCATGGTCTAGCAAATATTGTTCTAAAGGATCACTAGGAGATGTGGCAATAGAAGCAAGACCAATAATTTCATCCTTACTAGGCAATTCTTCCTCACGATGTTGTTTACTAAATTTAGAGAAATTAAACTCATGAACCATATCATCCAAGCGAATAGTAACAACATTCTTTTAGCAATCTATCTTAGCATTAACAGTGTTCAAGAAGGATCTACCAAATATAATTGGACAAAAGTTATCTTGTGGCGAACAAAGAACAAGAAAATCAACAGGATATTTAGTTTTCCCACACAAGACTTCAACATCTCTAACAATTCCCACTGGCAAATATAGTATCTCTATTGGCAAGTTTAATTGTAACATCAATATCTTCTATCTCAGCTGGTGCAATTTCATGCTTAATTTCATCATACAAGGTAACAGGTATAACACTAGCACTAGCACCCATATCACATAAGCCATGATAACAATGATCTCCTATTTTAACAGAAATAAAAGGCACGCCTACCACAGGTCTATGTTTATCTTTAATGCAGGTTTAGCAATTCTAGTTGATTCACCGCAGAATTGAATAACATGCCCATCAATATTATCAGACAACAGATCTTTAACAATAGCAAAATTAGGTTCTACTTTGACTTGCTCAGGAGGTGTATAAGTTCTAATATTGCTTTTACGAACCCTGATTGAAGCTTTAGCATGATCCTTTATTCTAACGAGGAAGGTGGTTTCTCAACATAAGAGGTAGGAACAATAGGATCATTATAAGTGACAGTCTTTTCTTCAACTTTAATAGGTGCAGCTACTTTTACTTCTATGGGAGGATGATATTTAAACCACTTCTCCTTGGAGAGATCAACATAAGTAGCAAAAGATTCACAGAAAGAAGCTACTATCTCAGAGTCAAGTCCATATTTAGTGCTAAACTTACGGAAAATATCGGTTATCCATAAAAGATTTAACACAATCAAACTTAGGTGTCATACGACTCCTTACCTTCATTGAGATCCCAATCTTGAGAGTTGCGTTTAATTCTATCAATAAATCCCATCTGAATTCAATGGTCTTCATCATAAAAGAGCCCGACAAGAAGTATCGAGCATGGTGCGATTGTTATCAGAAAGCCGAGCATAAAAACTTTGAATAATTATTTCTCTTGGGAGCTCATGATTGGGGCATGAATATAACATTGATTTAAGCCTCCCCCAAGCTTGAGCGATGATATCTCCTTCACGAGGCCAAATATTATATATGTAATTGCGATCACGATGAACAAGATGCATAGGATAATATTTTTGATGAAATTCCAACTTCAGTCTTTTGTAGTTCCATGATCTCGTATCATCACATAGCCTATACCATGTGAAAGTGCTAGTTATCGACTAGAGGGGGGTGAATAGGCGATTTTTACGGAAGTCTTCAAAACATGAAAGTTTCGAAGACAAACATGAAAACTAGACCTATAAACATGCGTGGAAGATGAACTACACTAGACAAACCATAGTCAAACAAGTATGAAGCTAAAGCATGATGGTGATAGCAGCTATGTAGTAGGATCAGGATGGAAGATAGTATGAAGCCAATCAGAACAAGTAGTCACACAGTGAAGTCAAACAGGTAGAGCAATCAGACAATGACTTCACAACAACAAACTGTAAGTAAGGAGAGTAAGAGATAGAACCAGTGTGTTGTGAAGACAAGGATTTGTTCGACCAGTTCCAGTTGCTGTGACAACTGTACGTCTGGTTAGGGAGGCTGAGATTGAACTCAGAAGACCATGTCTTCACCTTATTCCCCTTGAGCTAAGGACACACAGTCCCCGCCCAATCACTCTGGTAAGTCTTCAAGGTAGACTTCCAAACCTTCACAGACTTCGTTCACCGGCGATCCACAATTACTCTTGGATGCTCAGGCAGCGGCCTTCCTAACCCGGCTGGAGGATTCACAGTCCTCAAGTGTAACAAGTCTTGAGATCACGCATGACAGAAAGACTTCGGTGATGCCTAACACTCTACGGCTCTGGGTGTTTGGGCTTTGTCCTCACAAGGATTTCTCTCTCTCAAAAGCTTGGAGGTGGGTTGCTCTCAAGCGGCGGAAGTCGTGCACTAACTTCTGAGCAGCCACCAATTTATGGTGTAGGGGTGGGCTATTTATAGCCACTTTGGGCAACCCGACCTGATTTGTCCGAAATGACCACAGGTCACTAAGGAACCGACACGTGTCTAGCGGTCGATTTCAAACACCTTGACAGCTTGACTTGGGCTACAAGTAAAGCTGACTTATCCGACTTCTGGATAAGATTTGCTCTCATTGTCTTCGCTCGAAGACATAGGATTTAGTTGAGCATCACTTGATCCTCGACTTTGTTCACTTGGACCCCACTTAGCGGTGCGGTGGTTCCTATGACTCAACAAAGAAGAAAAGAAACAATGAAGCTGCTAAGTCTTGGCGCTCCATAGTCTTCACTCAATGTCTTCTTACATTATAGTCTTCAATGTGAATAGCTTCATGTACCACCATTATCTTCAATGTCTTCATACATTTTTAGGGTCATCTCCGGTAGGTAAACCCGAATCAAGGAGGGACTACTACCTGTGTTATCCTGCAATTCTCACAAACACATTAGTCCCTCAACCACGTTTGTCGTCAATACTCCAAAACCAAACTAGGGGTGGCACTAGATGCACTTACAATCTTCCCCTTTTTGGTGACTGATGACAAATTGGTTGAAGTTTTCAACGGGGATATAAGTATGTGAAATATGTGAAATTGTAAAGGATGAGGTATTGTCTTCATAAGTGGAAAAAGGCTCCCCCTGAAGATGTGCATATAAGTAATTTGCTTTTGGAATGCAAATGCACATGGTAGGTTCTACTTGTGGAGATCCTCTTCAACTTATGAAGACAATTCATCATGCATGATTCGATGTAATGAAGATAATGACATGCATAATGAAAAATGGACGTATGCAAAATGATTTAAGTGCGGAAGTTATCATCGCACATGCGGAATTTATCATCGCATCACAAAATAGCAAATAAGTAGCAGACGACCATCGAGTTTAAGTGTTACAACTCAAAGAACCAAATGTATCAAGAGAAAGAGTTGTAAACACTAGGCAAAATATAAAGCAACCGCCCATATGAACCCACTTGAAGACTATCAACTCATAGCTTCTCCCCCTTTTGTCAGTAAGGAGCAAAAAGGGTTGAAGACATTGAGCCTCTACTCGTTCCCAGAAGGAGTAGGAGAAGATCTTGAGGTTGGTGTCGAGGTTTGGAGGTGCAGACAAACTTGGAGCAGTGTTGATACGAGTTGGAGGTGGCGAAATGGCATCATCTTGATCATCGATCACATGAGCATTCACGGTTGCAGCAGAAGAGGAGTACTCAGAGTCTTCAAGAGATGAAGTGCGCCCATGAGAACAACATTTACGGGCGGAGTGGAATCAAACTTGAATCTTTACGAGAAGCCATCGTCCTAAAGATCTTCCTCGGCACACATAAGCGTCGGCCGTTTCCATGTCGTCGGCGGGTTTCATCGCGACAAAGGCATTCTTGGTTGCAAAGGTTGCGAATGCGGTTGGCGTCGATCATGATGCTCTGCATCTGGCGCTTGAGCGATCATGATGCCTATCATTTTACGATGCGAGCCAACGAGAAGCTCTCGGTCATTGAGAACACGAGATCGCTTCGAGGCCGTTAAGCAATTGTCTTTGTCGATGGCCTCGGTTTGGGCACGGTGAGGTGCACGTGTAGTACCAGCCAACGGATAGACTCTAGTGGCAGCCAGCACACCTTCAATGGGCCGAGTGAAGCTCTGATGATCAGCATTATGAAGATAAAGAGGCTCCTTGTCAGGCTCTGGATAGATGGCTTCAACCGACATATCGACATCTAGCAAGAAGACAATGTGGTTGCGCGCAGATGGCTGATAGTTGAAAGCAGTGTGAAGCTTGATCAGACACATGATCCATGGAGCATAGAACTTCAAGCCAAAAATGTCAGATCCTGATGCAGCAAGTTGGCGGATGAAGAAATCCCGTGCATTGAAGCTTTTGCCATGAAGAATATGGAAGACCAATGTCTTCATCGCACCTTCTAGCTTAGCCTTTGGAGAATGTCCTTTGATGGGACAGAGTGATCTCCTTATGATGTGATAGATTGTGCGAGGCGGATACTCAAGGTCTTCAACAAAGAACTCCATAGGATATTACGCATCTGGAGGCAATGGCTTCATCATGCTTAGCATCGGCTCATGTCGGGTTACGACTTGTGAAAGATGCTTTCCAAAGCTGCGATGTGAAGGCGACAACCCGGCTCATAGAGATCCCACAGGTGGGCAGGCCAAGAAGCTCAATGACATCAAATGCTTTGGCTTCATGATGGACATTTCCTGTCATCCACTCAAGTACCCAAGTCTTAGGATCCCTGTAGTATCCTCTGATATGAAGAGTGGCGTACAATTGAAGCAGCAACTCTTCATTCCAGTGCTCCTTATCAGTGACAAAGTGCGAAGACTGACCTCTCTGAAGCAATCGAGAGCTTCTTCTATGCGAGGCGGAACCAGCTATTGCTTCAGTGTCAAGACGCATATGCGGAAATATGCGGCCTTGGTTGTATAGAATGCATGAATAATAGCTGCGCTGCTGATAACTCCAGAACCGATCAGATGAAATCTTGGGCTTGTTGTAGGGGTTCTTTGCTCTATCGAAGAAGGTATTGTGTGCAATGAAGCCGTTGACATTGAAAGATCCTGGCGAAGTGGCAGTACCTGGAAATCTGGGCAGTCTTGGCTTTGGATTCTAAATCTAAGGCACATGCTCGACATGGTAATCAAATTGAGGACCAACAACAGGTGGAGGAATCAGAATTGGCCATCTGACAGTGACAAGCTGGCCATAGTTGTATGCTTGCTCGATAGTATGTGGCCTTGGAGGCGGAACAGGAGCAGTGTCATTGACTTCTGGCTACAGATTTGTGTCAGGTGCGGCATTGACTTCATATGCTTCATGGGCTTCATTGGCTTCATTGGCCACTGTAGGCTCCACATTGGCTTCGGACATGACAACGTCATTGGCTTCAGGAATGTCATTGGTGGCAGCCTCAGGATTTTCACTCTCCACTTGAGTAGCTGGAGGTTCTGGCATAGACTGGTTTTCTTCAGGAATATCTTCGTGAGTTGTAGGGGGAGTAGCGACACGCTCTTCTTCTTGTGTTGCTCCGGCTGATGCAGCCAGAGGGTCTTCACGACATTGGCTTGAACGAGGGACGTCCTGAAGGATTGTCTTGAGGAAACACTTGGCGTGCCACTGAACTTGACAAGTTCGAGCCCTCTTACGTGATGGTGGTCATGGAGGCGGATGGCCTCAAGCCTTTGCAAAGCCGTTGGAATCTGGGCGGCGCCTTTGGTGATGGTGATGTCTCCATGTATTTGTCATCATTGGACATGGGGCTGATGGCGGGCATGAGATGACGGTTGGGGTGTACTTGGTGAGTCTTGATGTGGGGTAGCTTCTTTGAGGCGATCAGCCCACGATGCATCTTGTGAGATTGGCGTCAAAGGACGACCAATACTGATAAGCTCACTATTCGTTTGAACAGGCGATGATACCGTTGGGCGCTCAATCTGAGGAAGAACTACATCATCTTGTATAATGTCTTCAGTCGCGATGGGATCGACGACCGGAACTTCTTGAGCTTCAGGAGCCTCTGTGGAAGCAGGCTCATGAACAATCATCCGACGCTCTTGGTTTGCAAATGGAGGGGGAACAAAGGCAAGGGGTTCAACAACAAGGGGCTCTGTGGGAACAGCTGATCTCTCTTCTTGGTTTTCTCTTCTTAGGGGTGGTGCTTCATCGATTGGTGCGCTTGGTTTCCGCTTCACGGCTTGACTTCAGCTGCCTTGGTTTTCTTACATTGAAGCCACCGAAGGAGCCTTGGGCTTCGAGCAGCGCATCTTTGGCGGGGAAGACAATGTGTGGTTCTTCTGCCAAGGTGCTTGATGTTGGCGGATGACTTCTTTTCTTGGCGACCATTGAGGGTCAATGCAGGCTGACCAAGTGCCTTGCACCTTTTCAGCTTCATTGTAGGCTTGAACGCATTTGTCAGCGAGTGCTTTCATGCGCTCTCTTGAGCCTTTGGCTTCCTCGCGTTTCTTCCAAAATGACTCCTTAAGGTCATTAAGCATCACCTTGAACTTTTGCACATCAGCCACATTCAGCCTGGCTACATGCTTCTTGAACTGTTCCTTCTCGAAGTCTATCTTTCGCTTTAGTTCAACGATGCGCTGAGCCAGAGCAAGCTCAGGAGCAATGGCGCCTTGGAAAGCAACACTGACGCCTATGGGAAGCTGAAGGTCATCAAAGCTGAGATCTTGATTATCAAACCACTCATTAATGAAGTTCTTCAGAATGTTTACATCAAAGAGGGGCAGATTGTTGAAGATCTCCGCCTCTTGCTTGCTCTTGATCAGCTGCTCCAGAGCATCTTCACCAAATTCTTCATCTGAAGACAAGTCAATGGTTTGATTCATTTCTCGAGAATGGCAGCGGTGTCGGTGCATGACTCGATTCTTTGGCTGGTGTCTTCTGTGGCTTCTCACGCCTCTTGGAGATGCGAGAGAGATCTTCAGAGTTATTGCTAGGAGCAGAAGGGGCAGTTGCCAATGGCTTCGGTCTCGAAGCTTTTGGAGCAGCAGATGGTTTTGAAGCTTTAGTCCTCTTTTGCTTCTGCGGCTTTGGAGCAGGAGCAGGAGCTTCATCGGTGTCAGCATCGTCATCAAAATGATCCACTTTGGCACCTTGAACAGCAATGTGAGTGATGAGGCCATCAAGGTTGTAGCAGGGACCGATCATGTTCTCATTGGCTTCACGGGTGCCATTGTCCCGAGGTGAGGACGGACCAGGGTTGAAGTCAAGCCCTAAATCCTTCTTGTTCTTTGCAGCTGAGTCTTTGGCGAACTGGTAGTTGCGCTTGAACAGATTGTCTTCACGACACCAGAGCATTGAAGAAGGATCAGCATTGTTAGGCTGAGGTCCGCGCACCATGCAAGGATAGAAGCCTTGCTCAATGGCTTCAGCCTGATTCCTGGGTGGAAGATTTTTATACAAGATATCACCCCAGGGTGCCTTGATGGCATTTTTCTCAGCATATTCTTCAGTGATGAAGCGATATTTGAACCATTCTTCTGCCCAATATCTTCGAATCCATTGGATTCGATTCTTGCGTTCTGTATAGGTTTCTTCTGGGTCAGTTTTGTACATCTTGTACAAATCTGGAGGTAGGTCCTTGGAAGTGTTGCCACGACGCTGTCTGTCTCCCTTTCTTGCTGACTTTTCAGTAGCCATGAAGTGTAAACTGAAGGGCTTCAGTACGTGCAATGGCTTCAAGCGCTGGGTAGCGAGGAACTTGCTTGGTGAGTTGATGTGACTCGGCAAAATTACGCAAATGAATGCAGACTATGAGAACAAAGGGATTCTCCCACGGACATGTACACGTGTGACATTAAAGGTGCGACGGAAGGGAAGAGGTCATATGCATTCTCGAAGATTTTGACGATAAATCGGTTTGGCGACATTGACCTCATAGCGAAGACATTCACTTATACGATGAGAGTTGGTTCGAGAGTTGTACAAATCCAAGAATAAGTACAAGTGAGGAATCTAACTTGTGAAGAAGCATAAGTGAATATACTAGGCAGAATATGAGATGCGAAAGAGATAGATTCATGTTAGAAGATCTAGAAACCACTTTTGGTAGGAAAGGATGAATCTATCGAGATCAAAAAGGCGGTAAAAAGTAAACTTTTATTACCACACGAGGAAGCGCAAGGCGAAGAGAAGATGGATGCAGGCGATTCGATCTCCGTGCCCTAACTTGGCGGCGGAAGACACCTCTGGCGATGGCGGAGATGACGAGGTCCGCGGCCGGCATGAGGACGGCGTCGATGAAGTTGCGGCAGCTAAGCGCTTCATAGTTGGCATCGTCGAGAGCTAGCGGAGATGCTAGGGTTTGCGTTAGATGGCGAAGGAGGAAGAAGGATTTTTGACCGAGACGAGACAGGTATTTATAAGGACGAGAGACGACCTGGCGCAATTCTGCGAGTGCCTGGCGGTTCACATCTGAAGGACACGTGGCTAACATGCAACACATTGAGAGGTGTTCCACGTTCCCACGCGCGCCTGGGTTGTCGGGGTGGTCGTTCCGAATTCTCTGGGTTTTAGGCAAAAGGATATGTCATTAAAACTAGATATAAATGTTCGTCTCTGTATCTTATGCTGACAAGGACGCAGAGAAGACATTCGACAATGTTAACATAATGCATATGATTTGGATAGATAGAGCTTGAGGTAGAAAGCATAGAGAGGTTAGGGTCCGATCACATTCACTTAGTTCAAAGGATTCAAAGCGAAGATATAGCAATAAGTGAATGTTGTAGAGGACAGAACATTATATATGTATATTACTCAGTCAAGAACAAATCAACATAGTAAAGATAATCCAGAATTCAAATCAATATTGAAGACAAATTAATTGTGAAGACTATGCAAATGTGATGCCATAAGAAAACATTTTATAAGAGTTTGGTGGTGGCGTTACCCACCGTATAGGAAGTATTAGACCTAGACACGGCGCACAATTATCGTGGCACTCTGAAGTCAATTTCCACATTAATGTATTCACACTTAGAGTGTATGTATTCATCGATTGAAGATATACATTATTTCGTGTGTTGCACGTCTAAGTCTTCAAAATGCATAAGTGTTAGGATGTGTTCCTAATCACAGGACATTCGAGGATTCCAAGATATTTAGCTCACACCACAACTTGCAAAACCTTTTCTCATCCAAGGGCTTAGTGAAGAAATCAGCCAACTGCTCTTCTGTCTTGACGTGAATGATATCAATATCTTCTTTCATAACATGATCTCTGAGAAAGTGATGACGAATTTCAATGTGCTTTGTCTTCAAGTGCTGAACTGGGTTATTGGCAATCTTGATAGTGCTTTCATTATCGCGATGAGAGTGGCACATGCTTGAGATGGATGCCATAGTCCTTAAGAGTTTGCTTCATCCACGAAGTGGCAAAGAAGATCCAATGACAATGTATTGATTCAGCAGTTGAGAGAGATACAGTTCTACTTCTTTGAAGACCAACAGACAAGAGATCGACCGAGAAAGTGACATGTGCTGATGTAGACTTGTGATCCACCTTGTCACCCGGCATAATCGGCATCCGAAAAATCAACCAGATCAAACTACGAGCCCTTTGGATACCATAATCCAAGTGTGGGGGTGTAAGCCAAATATCGAAGAATTCTCTTCACAGCTAAGTGATGCGACTCCTTTGGTGCCGCTTGGAATCGGGCACACATGCAAACACTAAGCATGATATCTGGCCTAGATGCACATAAATAAAGTAATGAGCCAATCATGGAGCGATATACCTTTTGATCGAAATCTTTACCATTGGCGTCGGGGCTTAGATGACTTTTGGTTGGCATTGGCGTCGTGTATCCTTTGCGATCTTGCATTCCAAACTTCTTGAGCAATCTTTGAGATATTTTTCTTGAGATATGAAGATCTTTGTTGCGTTCTTGTGGTTGAAGACCAAGAAAGAACTTCAGCTCTCCCATCATGGATATTTGATATTGTTCTTGCATCATGTGACCAAATTCATCCTTTGTATTTCTTGTTTGTGCAACCGAAGATAATGTCATCCACATAGATTTGGCACACAAACAGTTCACCATCATATGTCTTCGTGAAGAGTGTGGGATCCAGAGAACCAGGTTTGAAGCCTTTGCTCGTCAGGAAGTCTTTGAGTGTGTCATACCAAGCACGAGGGGCTTGTTTGAGGCCATACAGTGCCTTGTTGAGCTTGTATACCATATCAGGATGTTTTGGGTCTTCAAAGCCAGGCGGTTGTGCTACATACACTTCTTCTTCAATCTTTCCATTGAGAAAGGCACTCTTTACATCCATTTGATACAGAAGGATGTTATGATGATTTGCGTAAGCTAGCAGTATGTGAATGGCTTCAATCCTAGCCACTGGAGCAAATGTTTCATCAAAGTCAATTCCTTCAACTTGTGTGTATCCTTGAGCAATGAGTCGTGCTTTGTTTCTGACAACTTGACCATGCTCGTCTTGTTTGTTGCGATATATCCATTTCGTGCCTATTATGTTGTGCTTGCGAGGATTAGGATGCTTGACTAGTTCCCACACATTGTTCAGCTCAAACTATTGAAGCTCGTCTTGCATAGCTTGAATCCATTCAGGTTCCATGAAGGCTTCAGCAACTTTCTTGAGTTCAGAGATTGAGACAAATGCAAAGTGCCCACAGAAATTTGCTAGCTGTGTTGCCCTTGAACGAGTGAGTGGTCCAGATGCGTTGATGCTATCAATTATCTTCTCAATTTGTACTTCATTTGCAACACGAGGATGAACTGGACGAAGATTTTGCTCCGTGATCATTGTCATCATTTGGATGATTGTCTTGAATTTGAGCAATGTCTTGAGTTGATCGGTGCGAGAAATGATAAGTTCTTCTTCATTTGGGCCTACGATGGTATGATCTCTCCTGTTCCCATTAAGCTTGATTGATTCCTTTGGCGGTACTCCATCTAGCACATTTGGCGGTGCTCTCTTTGCGAGCCGTTAGTTTCATCGAACCGCACATCCACAGTTTCAACCACTTTATAGTGAAAGAGGTTGAAGACTACGTAAGTCTGAGTCCTTTCCATAACCAAGCATAAAACACTCATGTGCTTTCCGAGCAAATTTTGAAGTGTCAAGTGCATCCGTCATCCAGCACTAAGCACCAAATACTCTGAAGTAGCTTACGTTTGGCTTCTTACCAGTTAGAAGCTCATAGGATGTTTTCTTCAGAAGCTTGTGAAGATAAACACGGTTGATGACATGGCATGCAGTGTCAATGGCTTCAGGCCATAATTTTCTTGGAGTATTGTATTCGTCACGCATCGTCCGATCCATCTCAATAAGGGTTCTGTTCTTGCGATCCACGATGCCATTCCGCTGTGGTGTGTAAGGAGCAGAAAACTCATGAGTGATGCCTAAGGTATCAAGATAAAGGTCGAGGCATGTGTTCTTGAATTCAGTGCCGTTGTCACTCCTAATGTGCTTGATCTTGACGCCATAGTTGTTCATGGCGCGGTTGGTGAAGCGTCTGAAGATCCTGCGCTTCAGTCTTGAAGAGAATTATGTGCACCCAAGTGTATCATGAATAATCATCAACAATAACGAAACCATAGAGACAAGCAGTTGCAGTGAGAGTAGAGTAGTGAGTGGGGCCAAACAAGTCCATGTGGAGCAACTCAAAAGGTCGAGATGTAGTCATGATTGTCTTCGAGGATGCTTGGCCCTTGTCATTTTCCCAGCTTCACAAGCACCACATAGATGATCTTTCTTGAACTTGACACCTTGATGCCTATGATGTGCTTCTTCTTGGCGAGAGTGTGTAGGTTCCTCATTGTAAGTGCATCTAGTGCCCTTAGTGATTTTGGTGTATTGAAGACTTATAGGTTAAGGGACTAATGTGTTTATGAGTGTACAGGTCTATAAGTCTATGAGGAGTTTGATATTCTGAGAAAGTCGACCCCTAAAATGAAGTTCTTATTTGAAGACTTTGATATTACGAAGACTTTACGAAGACTTTGAAAGTGAAGAAATTGGTGTGACCTTGAAGACTTGGTATTCATTTGAGGAACATGAGCGTGAAGACTTTTGTTTTCGTAGTTTCGTTTTCTCTTTCTTGAGTCATAGGAAACACCATCTTTATTAAAGAATTAGAGGAAATACTAAGGAAAAATTTCCATGTGATGCTCAACTCAAAATCCTACACCTACCAATCCTTTCGAGTGAAGCCATTGGAAATCTCATCTGATTCGATCAATTTCTTGATGTGAGAGGCGAAGTTCTTACGGTCATTGAGAATTTATCTGGCCCGAGGAGTTAGGAATTCGCCAGTCACGGATTGCCTACGATGAGAACATGATAATACGAGAATTTGAGATTCAAATTTCCGACCGTTGTTATCTTCTTGGCATGACTGTCCCAAAATATCTTATCCTCCTAACGGTCATATCATTGAAGGGCATTTATGTCTTATCATGTCGGGCTGCTCCCTAGGCTATAAATAGCCGCCCCTACAACCACTAGCTGGTTGGCTGCTCGAAGAACTTGACACTTGTCATTTGAGAGAAACCCATCCTCCGAGGACTTTGAGCGAAAATCATCGAGTGAGGAAAAATCCAAAACCAAACCCTACAAACCCAAAGTGATTGAGCATCACTGAAGAGATTGATCCTGCGTGGATCCGATGCTTGTTACCTTTGAAGACTGTGCTTCTTCCAGATGGTTAGGCGTCATGGTCTAGAGCATCCAAGAGGAATTGTGGATCGCCGAGTGACCAAGTCTGTGAAGGTTTGGAAGTCGCTGAAGACTTACCACGAGTGATTGGACGAGGTCTGTGACCTTAGTTCAAGGAGAATCTGATGAGGACTTGGTGTCTGAGCTGCGTGCTTTCGGCGATTGGGTGTCCGGGGCTATGTGTCCTCGAGTTTAAATACTCGGCCGCTTCAACCAGACGTACAAGCGAGACAGCAGTTGGAACTGGTCTACCAAATCATTGTCTTCACCAACCTAAGCTGGTTCTATTTCCTCAACCCTTTCATTTCCTCATTCTTGTGTTGAGAGTTCGTTCATATTTGTGTTTGAAGACTTTGTTGAAGACTTTCTCAATTTCCTCGGTTCAACTTCTTGATCTGTTTGTCTTCATCTTGTGCTATCCTGTGTTTACGCTTTACTGTACTCTTTGATTGTCTTCATTTCATCATGATGACCATGCCGCATTCTCTTATGCTTACTTACGAGTACTTATTCATTGCAAGTAGTTCTTCACTTAGGAATTTCCTCCGGCAAATTCCTCATTGAAGAATTCATAAAATCGCCTATTCACCCCCCTCTAGTCGATATAACGCACTTTCAATTGGTATCGAGCAAGGTACTCCCATGTTCTGTGTGATTTTGGTTTAACCACCAGGAGTTTTAGTTATGTCGACAGCAGGTATGAAGAAAAAAGTGACATGACCTATCATTTACGGTCATTATAATCCCAAGTGTAAAGCAATGATGAGGAAGCGCCACATGGCAATGGGCTGACAAGCTGTGGACAAATCCTTTGAAATTGGTCTTCTTGATCTATGCAAGGCAATGACAGCAGATGATATTCGCAAGTACACTCGACTTGACATCATGGCGAAGGATACCATCATCTGTTCACGCCTATCTAGAGATGAATTCAAGCGCATTATGCATCTTTGCAATGCGAAGCTTATCTGGGACCGAATCTCCAACGTCTATGAAGGTCATCGAACCCGTCATGATCCTTGGTTTGAGGACTTCAAGGAATCTCTCAAAACAATGACTCTCGAACCAGAATCATCATCTTCTTGACATGTCTCATGGCAAAGGGTGACAAAGGTAACGAATGTTCCTCATCCGAGTTTTGTGATGATGAATCGATGATGATGGATCGATGATGATATTGAACCTAGCTATACCAAGCTTGTTTGTATTGCCACCAAACAACAACATGCCTTGGAAAAGGTTCAAAACATGTTAGGTAAAAGTGATGATATGTTAGGTGAAGAAATGGACCGCACTAAAATACATTGAAAATCTTGAGAGACTTGATCTAGGTTTGACGACCTTCAAGGTCATCATAACACTCTCTTATCGATCATGAGAAACTTTCTTATGAATTTATTCAAAGAAAGCAAGAACACTTGAGAAGCTAAGAGTGAGTTATGAAAGATCTCTGCGAAGGGCGCAATTCATTACTTGCTCAACAAATCAAGCGCTTCTCGGGAAGAATTTGTTCCTCCATGCTTAAAGTGCATTGAACGTGAATCTGCTAATTCTTCACCTGAATGTTCAAATGCTTCAACTGTTACAAATTCTTCACCTGCCTCTACTATCACTAATTCCTCATCTGAGGACATTGCTAGCATTACTTACGATGCAGGGCTGAAGGAATTGTACATGACAGGCATGTACAAAAGCCTCAAAGGGCATCAGACTCTTTGTGATGTGCTTAGAAAGTAGATCCTCAATAAGAACCCTAGGAAAGAGGGTATTGCCTTTGAGAGGAAACTCAATCTTGATGGAACATATTGGAAGCACAGGCAGGTACCCCAAAACCTCATGGGTTGCTGCAAAGGGACCTCTAGTTGATCCATCTAACTTATCACAACTTTACATGTGAATCTCCTCATTTTTACGATGAGTCATTTGACTCAACTATAAACTGTTCAAAAAATCAGAATGGTGAAGTATTTGCTAGATATGTTGGCACTAAGCTGCTGAGCAGGTTCCCCTATGAAGAAAATCTGGTTCCCAAGAAGTGCCTTGAAAGTCTTGGTGAATGTCCTCATGACACCACACAGCGAAGAATAGGAACCCCAGATCAAACTCTTCATATGGACCAAATTCGTCATATGGATCCAAGTCCTCATACGGATCAAATTCCTCACGTGGATCAAATTCCTCAAAAGGATCAAAGTCCTCATATGATTATCATCGTGCTAACAACTCTGTTTCACAGGGTAGAGCTAAGGGCTATGAATATGTGCATTATTCTTCAAACCAATATGTTTATAAGTCCTCGAAGAATTTCTACCTTATTCATATGCTTACCCTAACCCCTCTTATGTGAAACGAAATGGATTGGCCTCTATGCCACCATTCTCATATGTTGCTTTCATGAGTGATGAACTCTTTGCCACCCCTTAAGATGTGGGTGGTGAAGAAAAAGAACTAATCTCTTCTGCAGGTCGGGGTCTCCGGGCGATGCTTTAAGCGTCTGAAGAATTTCTTTGGGGGCACGACAAAAGTGCTGAAAGGATGCAGGCTAATCATGAAGAAATGAACTTTCATTTCACACGTCCTCATCTTGCTTATCTGTTATCTTTGCTGATGAAATTCACTGATGAACTTGATATCATATTCTTCAGCGATGAAGTATATGAGATCGTAAGTTACACTAATTCATCTGCAGGATGATCAACAAAGCCAATGAGTGGGTCCTCGATAGTGGATGTACAAATCACATGAGTGGTGACAAGAATCTATTGATGGATACTCCCTTATCACCGTCACATCTGAAGCATATCATCTTTCTTGACAAAGGCAAAAAGTCGGTATTGGGTCTTGGTAAGGTTGCGATCTCTAAGGACATACACATGGACAAAGTCATGCTTGTTGAGTCCTTAGGATACAACCTCATGTCGATCTCAATGCTTTGTGATCTTGATATGGTTGTTGTGTTTGGCAGAAATATCGTTGTGTTGTGATCATGGAAGTGACAATTCCAAAGTCTTGAAGGCTTTAGGAGAGGAGACTTGTATATTGTTGATTTCTCTCTGAGGACCACAACCAGCCGTGTGTCTACTTGCAAAAGCTTGGAAGGCTGGCTATGGCATCGTGACTTAGTCACTTGAGGCATGAGGAATTTACTGCGCTTGCAAAGAAGAAGCATGTAATTGGCATTGAAAATGTCAAATTCCTCAAGGATCACTTGTGTGGAGCACGTGAAGTTGGAAAAATGACCAAGGCCAAGCATCCAGTGAAGACTATCATGACCACTACTCGTCCATTGAATTGCTTCACATGGACCTCTTTGGTCCTAATCATTATTCAGTAGTCACTAATGATGCATCTCTATATGGCTTTGTTATTGTTGATGATTACTCTCGTTACACATGGGTACATTATTTACTTCCAAAAATGAAGTGCGGAAGTCTTCAAGCGATTTTCCTCGAGGGCTTCAACTAACTTTGGTGTGAAGATCGGACACATCGGGAGTGACAATGGAACTGAGTTCAAGAATTCGGTCTTGATGCCTATCTTGATGAACTTGGTATTACTCATGAGTTATCTGCTCCCTATACTCCTCATCAAAATGGGCGTCGTGGGCAAGAAACAGAACTCTTGTTGAGATGGATCGCACTATGCTTGATGACTACAAAGCGCCTAGTCATTTTTGGATTGATGCAATTGATACCTCGTGCCACATCATCAGCAGTATATCTTCACAAATTCTTCAAGAAGGCGCCTATGAACTCCTCTTTGACAAGAAACCCAATGTGAGTTATTTCAAAGTCTTGATTGCTAAATGCTGGATTAGAGATCCTCATCACAATTCTAAATTTGCGAAAGCACATGAAGGTTTTATGTTTGGTTACGGAAAGGACTCGCACACCTCTGAGTCTTAAACATCGCTCTTCACAAGATTGTTGATCTTTGTAGATGTGCGGTTCGATGAAACTAATGGCTCGTAAAGAGGGCACCTACATACATGTTAGATGAACCAGCTCTGAGGAATCTATCAAGTTCAAGGCAACAGCTGAGGATGTCATCCCTCTTGAAGAATCTGCTTTGAAGAATTCATTCTGTCTGTGAAGAGCGTCGGTGATGCACTGAAGATAATCTTTGAAGACAATGGTCTTTGAAGAAAATGCTGATCAAATTCCTCGACGACAACCAAGTCATCCTCGCGTTGCAAAAGAAGTGCAAGTCGACAAGATCATCAATGACATTGAAGCACCAGGTCCTCTCACACGCTCAAAAACTTCACATTTATCTAACTTTTGTGGGCACTATGCTTTTGTCTCTATCACAGAGCCCACTAAGGTAGATGAAGCATTCTGAACTGAGTGGATTCAGGCCATGCAAGAAGAATTACACAAGTTCGAGGCTCAACAATGTAAGGAACTGGTCAAACGTCCAGATCCTCGCAAGCATAATATCATTGGCACAAAGTGGATCTACCACAACAAGCAAGATGAAAATGGCATTGTGGTGAGAAATAAGGCACGACTTGTAGCTCTAGGCTACACACAGGTTGAAGGAATTGATTTCGATGAAACTTTTGCACCTGTTGCTAGACTTGAGGCTATTAAGCATACTACTTGCTTATGCTAACCATCATAATATCACTTTATATCAAATGGATGTGAAAAGTGTATTCCTCAATGGTAAGCTTGAGGAAGAAGTATATGTTGCTCAACCCCAGGTTTTGAAGATCCAAAGAATCGACAAAGTCTTGAGACTCAACAAGGCCCTCTATGGTCTCAAGCAGGCCCCACAGGCGTGGTATGATACATTGAAGGAATTCTTCATGAAGAGCGGCTTCACACCGGTTCACTCGACCCTACTCTCTTTACTAAATCATATGATGGTGAACTGTTTGTGTGCCAAATATATGTTGATGATATTATCTTTGGTTTGTCTTGATAGCGTTATAGTGATGAATTTGCCTATATGATGAGTGAAGAATGTCAAATGTCTATGATGGGAGAGTTGAAATTCTTCTTAGGTCTTCAAATCCGTCAACAACACAATGGCATATTCATATCTCGGAGAAATACCTCAAAGATGTCACGAAGAAATTTGGCGTGCAAGATTGCAAAGGCGTCAAAATTCCTATGCCCACAAATGGCCATCTATGCCTTGATGAAAATGGTATTGACTTGATCACAAGGTATACCGCTCCATGATTGGTTCTTTATTGTACTTAAGTGCATCTAGGCGGATATAATGCTTAGTGTTTGCATGTGTGCCCGATTTCAAGCCACAGAAGGAATCACACCATAAGGTTGTGAAGCATATTCTTGATATCTAGCTCACACACCAACACTAGGATTATGGTACCCCAAAGGGCTCTACTTTTGATCTCATTGGATATTACGACTCGACTATCTTTGGTGATCGTGTGGACCGCAAGTCAACATCTGGTACTTGTCATTTCCTCGAACGATCTTTGGTGCATTGGTCCTCGAAGAAAGCGAACTACGTATCCTTTGTCTCTGCGGAAGCTAAATACATTGCTGCTGGCTCTTGTTGTGCTCAATTGCTGTGGATGAAGCAAACTCTAAAGGACTACGGTATCAATGTGAAGAATGTGCCTCTCTACTGTGACAATGAGAGTGCCATCAAGATTGCTCACAACCCGATTCGGCACTTTCGAAGACAAAGCACATTCAGATTCGTCATCATTTTCTTCGTGATCATGTGTTGAAGGGCGACAACTCCATCGAGCATGTGAAGACTGAATAACAACTAGCCGATATCTTCACGAAACCCTTGGATGAGAAGAGATTTAGCAAGTTGCCGGTGTGAGCTAAATATCTTAGAATCTTGAATGTTCTTTAAAAGGACACACGTCGACACTTATGCAAAATTGATGACTTAGATGTGCAACACATGAAGAAGCGTTTTCTTCAATCAATGAAGAATAACACTCTAAGTGTGAAGAAATTAATGAAGAATTTGATTCTCGAGAACCCTCGACAATTATGCAGCGGTGTATGCGAAATCATCATTCTTATCACGGTGGAGTCACGCCACCACCAAAGTTGAAAATCTTCAATTTGAGTTTTCCTCGGCTTTGAAATTCTTGAGTTTTCAAATTCTTCAACTTTGCAAAATCTTCACTATTTCCGTCGTTTTTCTTCATTGGCTATATATATATATATATATACATATATATATATATATATATATATATATATGTGTTTATGTCCTCTCTGACATTCACTTATGGCTATTTCTTCAAGTTGTTTTTTACGCTAAGTGAATGTGATCGGACCCTTTCCCCTCTATGCTATACTCAACCCAATCTATTCACAAATTCTTCATGTGCGTTCTATTTGAAACTCATTCAAAATCTTCACTGTGTCCTTGTCAGCTGAAGAAATTGCGAACGGAACTTTAAAGCTGATCTTATCCAAACTTTCGTTTTTGCCGCTCAAACCATTCCGCATCCCACGATAGATTTATCTATTCACCCACGATCTAACACAATCTCCAATTTTCAGTACGTGGGTGACACATGTCAAACGAATGAGAAGGGTCAGGGGCACGTTCGTCCCAAATCTTCGGGCGAACAATTTTTCACCATGGCTATATATACCCCCTCTCCCCTTCCTCACTTTCTTTACTCCGCTCGACCGCTCTCTCTCTCTCTCTCTCTCTGTCTCTCTCTCTCGCTTCTCAAACCCTAGCGCCGCCGCTACTGCATCGTCGCCGGTGAGGAAGAGCTTCACTCCCTCGACCACGTCGCCGACGTACTCGTGCCGACCGCGGAAATCTTCACTCCGCCGCCGCCGTAGCTGTCTTCCTCCGCCGAGTTAGGGTGTGGTAGATCTAACCTGACGAACTTCCCATCTGTTCTTCTCGGTTAAATCGTGTTCTTGATTCGGGTAATTAAAGTTACTTTTATTACTCGCTTTGATTCTCAAGCCTTCCTAAAAATCTTCAAAGGTGTTTATTCTTCAAATCTTCACATATATGAACACCTCAAACGAAATACGCTCTTGATTCGTTTCTCTAAGCAATGATTTTTCTTCAAGATTCCTCAATTGTGTGGATCCTCGATCTGTACAACTCACGGAACCTAAGACAAAGATCGCTTAGTGAAATTCTTCAAAGCTCATCTGGTCAAATTCCTCAAACTAGTTCTTTTGAAAAACCTTACGAGAAGCATATGACCTCTCCAAATTCCTCGCAACTATACTCTGTTCACGGTACTCATGTCATTTCTTTGAATCACTAGGTTCTCATCAACTTAACTCATTTGCAGCGTTCCTCGAAGAAAAGTTGCATACTTCTTGAGAGAATTCGATTGTTCAAATTCCTCAAATTTGAAGAATATGGCACAAGGAAAGAAGCCACAGAAAGGAGGAAAGAGGCTGAGGTCATGACTGCGTTTGAGATTCTGAGGAAATATATCTTTGATTATTGCACACTGATGAAGCCGAGTTGACAAAGAAAACAAAAATCAGCGCCAGGTGCGCATTCAAAGGATTGAGCGAGAGATGGGAAAGGGAATGGAGAATGCAGATATGTAACTCCAAAGTACATGAAGAAATTCGCTCTCAATCCTTCATGCCCAAGAGCTCCATTGGCTTTGGTCAAGAAGTGACCCCACCGGCATCAAGCGTGGTAAGGACTTTCTGAAGAATGGGCCAGCGCCAAGCCAAATTGGCAAGACAAGCCAGCGAGGCGGTGAGGAAATTTAATGAGGACTCTGCTGCTGCTGCCACTTGAGGCCTCTGTCATGCCAAGAAAATCTATGGCAAAGAAGCCGCACACAAGCCAAGTGCTTCACCATGATTGCCCTCATGGCCAAGTTCCTCAGTTGTTCCCTCACGGCCAATTCCTCATGCTGCTCAGCTCCTCCCAAATCCTCGGCTCCTACAAAGTCTTGACAGCTCCTCCCAAGTCCTCGTGATTCGACAAAGTCCTCTGCACTTTGTGCATCAGCCACGTGCCAAGGACTGAGGCATCTCCATTGCCTCTGGTGTTTGACAAGTTCCTCAGTGCACCAAATTCTTCATCTGGCCCGACTCTGCTTTGAAGACTAAGGCCACAGTGGGCGAGGTCCTCGGCCAAGTCCCAAGAAGAAGCAGTCGCCTTCCAAGAGCCACGAAGATGATGAGGCGATGATGATGAACTTGCGGAAATCATCGAGAGGCCGTCAAGAAAGGGCCGCTAGAGCCAAAGGCACACTGTGCGCTTTGTTGGATCCAAGAGCGATCCTAGACTACATTGATCTACGGCACAAGGACCCAAACACTCCTATGCACGACTTCAAGTTGACACTGGCCAAAGTCACATCTTGACTCATTTCATCCAAGAGGAGAAATGGAAATTTGATCTGACGGAGAGATCAAGAAATCATGATCTGAAAGGAGAAACTGCTGAAGAAAAACGTTGTCAAGATGACAACGGAAGAACTTATCAAGATGCAGGCTGACATCAAAGCCTTTAGCGACAAATTTGACTCCTATTATGCTGATTAGCAAGGAGCCAAAGTCAGATTCGTCAAGCTGACGAAGAAGTTCACCAATGTTGCAGCCCCAACGCAACAAGAAATTCCTCGGTGGAGCCTCGGCTCGGTAAAGACATGCACCGGCCTGTTGATGAAGTTCAGACTCTTTGAAGACAATGCTAGTTCGGGGCTGATGACTCCATTCCAGCCATTTGAAGAAATTGCGGGGCATCCACTAGTGGTGCGCTGAAGAAAGCTGAAGAAGTCGAGTAAGCTGCATCAGTTGCACCTGAGGAAATTCAACCAGATTCCTCAGCTCCTCCTGTGCCAACACCAACTCCAATTCTTCCCTCTGCATATGATGTGAAGAAGACCAAGGCTGCAGAACGAGCTGCAGTGAAGAAAAGGAAAGCATCTGCTGCTTCAAATTCTTCAGCTCCGAAGAAGATGAAGACAATGACCAGCTCATTTGACAATCCCATTGATGATGTTCCAATTTCCTCCATGTCATCAAAGGACCTTGTTCCTTTTGGTGAAGATTATGAGATCCCAAGCGGATCTGATGAAGAAAATCATTATGCTGCTTCGTCGGAGCAGATTGATGAAGAAATTGAAGTGGAAGCAATCCCTTCAACCCCAATCATTTCCTCGCCTATGCCTCAGTTCACGGTGAAGAGGCGGTGTTGAGGAAATTGAAGAAGATGTGGACATTGGAAGCACAGCGCCCGGTGATGAGCGATGACTTTTGGGAAAGTCGACATCCAAATTCTCCACTCTTCACCCCAATCCAGCAGATTCCTCGGTCCCTGCTCCAACAGTTCAAATGGGCTCTGAAGAAACTCATCCCACTTCATCGTACATGAAGAAATTCCAGCCACTAAGCTGATGAACTTTCTTCTGCTGATCCTCGGTACGCACATGTAGAGGAACCAGAAATTCCTCGGCTGAAGAACACGAGATTGTGATTCGGAGGTCGTGATGCAACTCATCGACACTCCACTTTGCCAAAAGCCTAAGAATCCATTCTCAATGAAGCAAAAGTTCAAGGATGAAGATTTCTTGGCGAGCACGTATTCTTCATGATTACAATCCATATGATTACGCTCGCATAAGGAAGAGGCGATTACGGACTGCCAGTCAAGCCAATTTCTATTCCTCAGTGTTGTTCAACAAAGACAAAGTCTTCGATCATGCACATATTCCTCATGTCGACATGGAATCTCTGCGGGCTTGAGCCGGGTCCTCGGTGTTCTTCACGATGCACGACTTACGAATTTCTGCCGACATACGTGATTGGAATGAAGAACTCATTCTTCAATTCTATGACGCTGCACATCACGGAGGCTGAAGATGTGAACTCATGGGTGTTGAATGGATGTCTGAAAATACTCACTACAAGGCACCAGCAACTGAATTGCTTCATGCTCTCCCACTCAGTCCTCCCCTTGATGGTGCTCGTTGTATCTACAACGAACCTGAGCTTTCAAATCACTATATGCAAGTGCTGATGAAGCCTTTGAAGCCAGGGCAGGCCCCAAGAATAAAATTCCTCGTCAAGGAATTATTGTATGTGCCTCGAATTTGTCTATCGGATTACAGCGAAGACAATGAGTCCTATCAAAGGCCACGACTCAAATGATGAAGAAGTCGTTGGCATCATGAAGAATATGCTTTTCAATATCATTCATAGTGTTCTCGTCAACTTCCATGATTTCTTCATGAGGACTCTGGCAAACATTGCTATGTCACCTTTTGAGCTGAAGCCTTATGCACCATGGATTATGAGGTTCATCAGGACAAGGTCTTCACTCAATTACAAGGCTGATACTCTGAACCACTGCAGCTACTTTCCCCCGATTGAAGTCCTCAAACGGACATTTTCCTCGGTGATGACAAGGGCAAGGCTCTGCTGTGATAGATGAAGGCATTCGTCCATTGAATGGTCGGTTTCAAAGCTGCATCCTACTCCACCAATGATGACTCTGCCACACATGACTCTGCGCCAATACCTCGGCCAAGCAAAATCCTCAAGCCACGGCACCCGGTGATGGTGATCGTGAGTTACTCATCGGTCTTCATCGGAAGGTTGATCGCAATCATAAATGGGACAATCGACAGATTGGTTCAATTCTTCACAACATGACCACTACACACAATGCAGAGAAGAAAAACCAATACAACCTCCATCAAACCTTCAAGCACTTTGGGTTGTTCTTTCTAATGTCTCTGGCGGAAGGACTGAAGATAATGGGTCTCAAGGAAGATTTTGGTGATACGCACCTCCATAGAAGAAATACAAGAAGGTCAAAGTTCCCTCCTTGGTGGCCAGCTCCTATTCTTCATCGCGAGACAACGATGAAAATGAAGACTTGGGCGACAACTGCGGCAGGCCCTACTACGAAAACCGACCCCAACAATGGCGCTCCTTCATCAACTTGAAATTCTTGAGGCGTTAGCCCTCGGTTTCGATCCTTTTGGTCATTCGATGACAAAGGGGAGAAATATGAGTTAGTCTTCAAGCGGGTCTATTATATGGGCAATTTTTTGTTAAGTTACAACTCTCGTTCTTCTGAAACTTTTATTGGATCGAGTTGTAATCTTAAACCCGATGGTGCTCTGATACTTTTGATGCACTGTGCTCTGGTTCCTCATTAATATTATTGCACGCATGCTGAATTTCATCAAGCACCATATTTCATCATGCATTTTCAAATTCTTCATATTATATGTCAAATGCGTGTATGAATTACAAGATATAGGGGGAGTTCTCCATGATTCAACTCTTCAAATGTGCATTGCCTCAAAAGCAAATTCCTCACTATGCACATCTTCTGGGGGAGTTCTTCTATATATTGCAATCAAATTCCTCAATATCAGTAGTTACACTTCATATGTTTATCCCCGTTGAAAACTTAACCAATATTTTCATCAATCACCAAAAAGGGGGAGATTGCAAGTGCATCTAGTGCCCCTTAGTGATTTTGGTGTATTGAAGACTTATAGGTTAAGGGACTAATGTGTTTATGAGTGTACATAGGTCTATAAGTCTATGAGGAGTTTGATATTTACAGAAAATCGACCCTAAAAATGAAGTTCTTTGATTTGAAGACTTTGATATTCTGAAGACTTTGAAAGTGAAGAAATTGGTGTGACCTTGAAGACTTGGTATTCATTTGAGGAACATGAATCGTGAAGACTTTTGTTTTCGTAGTTTCGTATTCTCTTTCTTGAGTCGTAGGAAACACCGTACTGTTAAAGGGGGTCGAGGAAATACTAAGGAAAAATTTCCATGTGATGCTCAACTCAAAATCCTACACCTACCAATCCCTTGAGTGAAGCCTTTGGAAATCTCATCTGATTCAGTCAATTTCTTGATGTGAGGCGAAGTTCTTACAGTCATTGAGAATTTATCTGGCCGAGGAGTTAGGAATTCGCCAGTCACGGATTGCCTACCACGATGAGGAACATGATAGCCACGAGGAATTTGAGATTCAAATTTCCGACCGTTCTTTATCTTCTTGGCCACTGTCCCAAAATATCTTATCCACCTAACGGTCATATCATTGAAGGGCATTTATGTCTTATCATGTCGGGCTTCTCCCTAGGCTATAAATAGCCGCCCCCTACAACCACTAGCTGGTTGGCTGCTCGAAGAACTTGACACTTGTCATTTGAGAGCAACCCATCCTCAAGGGACTTTGAGCGAAAATCATCGAGTGAGGAAAACCCAAAACCAAACCCCTACAAACCTAAAGTGATTGATCATCACTGAAGAGATTGATCCTGCGTGGTTCCGACGCTTGTTACCTATGAAGACTGTGCTTCTTCCAGACGGTTAGGCGTCATGGTCTAGAGCATCCAAGAGGAATTGTGGATCGACGAGTGACCAAGTGCTGTGAAGGTTTGGAAGTCGCTGAAGACTTACCACGAGTGATTGGGCGAGGTCTGTGTGACCTTAGTTCAAGGAGAATCTGATGAGGACTTGGTGTCTGACAGGCTGCGTGCTTTCGGCTGGCTGGGTGTCCGGACTGTGTCCTCGAGTTTAAATACTCGGCCGCTCAACCAGACATAACCGAGACAGCAGATTGGAACTGGTCTACCAAATCATTGTCTTCACCAACCTAAGCTGGTTCTATTTCCTCAACCCTTTCATTTCCTCATTCTTGTGTTGAGTGTTCGTTCATATCTGTGTTTGAAGACTTTGGTGAAGACTTTCTCAATTTCCTCAGTTCAACTTCTTGATCTGTTTGTCTTCATCTTGTGCTATCATGTGTTTATGCTTTACGTACTCTTTGATTGTCTTCATTTCATCATGATGACCATGCCGCATTCTCTTATGCTTACTTCTAAGTACTTATTCATTGCAAGTAGTTCTTCACTTAGGAATTTCCTCACTGGCAAATTCCTCATTGAAGAGTTCATAAAAATTGCCTATTCACCCCCCCCCCCTCTAGTCGATATAACGCACTTCCACTCATGCCAGCATGCCCTAGCCTCCGATGCCAGAGCCAGCACTCTGAAGACTTTGCTAGAAGACAAACGGCCATATGTGGTCCTGCTGAGAAGTCTACCATGTACAGATCATCTTTCCTGTACCCTTCGAAGACTAGAGACTTGTCAGATTCCATTAGTACAAGGCAACGATATTTTCCAAATAGCACAATCATGTTTAAGTCACAAAGCATTGAGGCAGACATTAAGTTGAATCCAAGGGATTCAACAAGCATCACTTTGTCCATGTCTTTGATCCTTGAGATTGCAACTCTACCTATGCCCAATACCTTGCTTTTACCGGTGTCGTGAATGTGATGTGACTTTTATCACATGGGCGTAAGGTTGAGTCCATGAGAAGACTTGATCACCAGTCATGTGGTTAGTGCATCCGCTATCCATAATCCATTACGAAGAACGAGGTGTCATATCCTACAATGCGATTAGGAGGATAGGCTTCACGAGAAGTATTTGTGAAGCATAAACATTTGGCGCACAAGAGGATTATAAAAGCTCGAGATCAAGGTTAGGGCGAGATAGTATGGTAGCAAGCGATTCAGGAGCGAAATACATAGTAAGACCATTTGGGCATTTTATCTTGCGTCCCATAATGTGTTTTAGGTCCCCAACAATAGCATCGACGTCTTTGATTTCCGGTGGAGACCTTTCCTGCAAAAGAAAGTTAATTCTTCTTAACCACCCACATCTTGAGGGTGGCTTAGAAGCAATGAGTCTAAGTCGACATCGAGAACTTGACTTTGGAGCCCTAGCAAATAGCCTTGCAGGAGAAGAACGATACTCATATGAATAAGCGGAGAAGTTCTTAGTTCTATGAACATAGAGATTTGAATACCTGCGCTCATATTCATAAGTATGAGTATGGTTTCCTGCAAAACATTGGCGTTAGGGTGACTCGGGTGAGTCTGTATCTATATGAAGCCTTTGGGCCATATGAAGCCATAGGTGCAGGGTTTGTCTTCTTCCTTGGTGGTGTCATGATGACATTCATAGGGAGATTCTCAATACCTTTGTTTAGGTACCGGATCTTCTTCATAGGTGGTCCATTCCTGCGATTAGTACCAATATACACAGCAAACACTTCACCATTGTGATTCTTAAACAGTTTATAGTTTGCATCAAATAATTCATCAATAGCAATAGGGTTAGCACAAGTAAATCCAGATAAGGTAGAAGGATCCATTGAAGGTTCCTTTGCAGCAACCCATGTGGTTTTGGGGTACTGCTCAGGCTTCCAGTAAGAACCATCAACATTCATTTTCCTCTCAAACCCAACACCCTCTTTCCTAGGGTTTCGGTTCAAGATCTGCTTTTTGAGGACATCACACAGTGTCTTATGTCCCTTGAGGCTTTTGTACATTCCTGTTTCAAGCAATGTCTTCAATCTAGCATTTTCATTAGCAACAGCAGTGGCATCCTCCGCAGAGGGGTTAGTTACCACATCGACGGTTGAAGATATTGAACCAATAGCAGCAGTAGAACACTCAACAACAGAATTAGCGTTATCATGCTCAAGACATTTTAAACATGGTGGTTCAAATCCTTCTGGCGGGACTGATACATTGAGCGCGAAGTGACTCGTTTTCCTTTTGAAGATCTTCATGAGTCGCTCTCAACTTCTCAAGATCTTGCTTCCTTTGAAGATAATCGTAGGAAAGATTTTCATGGGTAGTTGAGAGTGATTCATGACGACCTTCAAGTTCTTGGTACTTAACATGAAGATTTTTTATATCTTCAATTAAGGACTGAGATCGGGTCATTTCAGCGTCCAACAGATCATCGCTTTAATCTAACAGTTTTGAATATGCTCCATAGCTTTCTATTGTTCGATTTGCAATTTTAGCAAGTGTTTTGTAGCTGGGTTTGGATTCACAATCGAGTCATCTTCACTTGATGTTTGAAAGTAAGCATCGCGTGAGTTTACCTTGGCACCGCGTGCCATGAAGTAGTAAGTGGGGCGAGTCGTCCTTGTCACCGGCATCGGTGTTGGTGATGGATGCATTGTCTTGAGTGTTGAAGATGGACTTGGCAGCGTAGGTGAAGCTAAAGCCGGACTTGCAATGCAGAGTCGAGACTCCTCCTCGAGACTCCACCATACGCCTCCTCGAAGCGAGACTCCTCCTCTGAATCCATTTCCTTGCCAACAAAAGCACGAGCCTTGCCAGACGAACTTTTCTTGTGTGATGAACACTTGGAAGTTGACTTGGAAGAAGATTTTGAGTATTTCTTCTTCTTCTTGTCATCAGAATCATATTCCTTGCTCTTCTTCTTTTTCTTCTCATTGTCCCATTGTGGACACTCAGAGATGTAGTGACCAGGTTTCTTGCACTTGTGACAGGTTCTCTTCTTGTGGTCATTGGAATAAGCTTCATCATTTCTTGAACTGGATCGTGAAGACTTTCTGAAGCCTTTCTTCTTAGTGAACTTTTGGAACTTCTTCACAAGCATAGCAAGCTCCTTTCCAAGGTCTTCAGCTTCACCAGAACTGCAGTCAGATTCTTCTTCAGATGAGGAAACAGCCTTTGCCTTCAAAGCGCGAGTTCGGCCATAGTTGGGACCATAGATATCTCTTTTCTCAGATAGTTGGAACTCATGTGTGTTAAGCCTCTCAAGTATGTCAGATGGATCGAGTGTCTTGAAGTCAGGGCGTTCTTGAATCATAAGAGCTAAGGTGTCAAATGAGCTGTCAAGAGATCTCAGAAGCGTCTTGACGATTTCATGCTTGGTAATCCCAGTGGTGCCGAGAGCCTGAAGCTCGTCTGTGATGTCAGTGAGACGATCAAACGTGAGCTGGACATTTTCATTGTCATTTCTCTTGAAGCGGTCGTAGAACACTGATTCTTTGATCTTTCTGAGTTGAAACGGCTTCATTGACCTTGGAGAGCAGATCGAGACTAACCCGGCGTTTCCAAAGCACTTACACGGCCACTCGCCCTTTGGTCGAGATGACCACAAATGATGTTCTTCGCAGAGAATCGAGTAGAATGAACTTCTTGACATCGATGGGGTGACACCTTCACGATCTTGGGAACGCCGTTCTTGACGACATACCACAGATCGACATCAATGGCTTCAAGATGCATCGCATCTTATTCTTCCGATAGGGATATTGATTGCCATTGAAGGCAGAGACGCGGCGGAGACTTTGATTATCCTGCGATCGACATAGCTAAAACTCCGGTGGTTAAACTGAATCACCTGAGAACAAGGAGTACCTTGCTCGATACCAATTGAAAGTGTTAGTTATCAACTAGAGGGGGTGAATAGGCGATTTTACGAAAGTCTTCAAAACACGAAAGTTTCGAAAACAAACATGAAAACTGGACCTATAAACATGCAGCGGAAGATGAACTACACTAGACAAACCATAGTCAAACAAGTATGCAGCTAAATCATGATGACTGATAGCAGCTATGTAGTAGGATCAGGATGGAAGATAGTATGAAGCCAATCAGAACAAGTAGTCACACAGTGAAGTCAAACAGGTAGAGCAATCAGACAATGACTTCACAACAACAAACTGTAAGTAAGGAGAGTAAGAGATAGAACCAGTGTTGTGAAGACAAGGATTTGTTCGACCAGATCCAGTTGTTGTGACAAGCTATGCGTGCAGTTAGGGAGGCTGAGATTGAACTCAGAAGACTGTGTCTTCACCTTATTCCCCTTGAGCTAAGGACACACAGTCCCCACCCAATCACTCTATTAAGTCTTCAAGGTAGACTTCCAAACCTTCATAGATTTCGTTCACCGGCAATCCACAATTACTCTTGGATGCTCAGAATGCGACGCCTAACCAGCTGGAGGATTCACAGTCCTCAAGTGTAACAAGTCTTGAGATCACGTGACGGAAAGACTTGATGATGCCTAACACTCTACGGCTCTGGGTGTTTGGGCTTTGTCCTCACAAGGATTTCTCTCTCTCAAAAGCTTGGAGGTGGGTTGCTCTCAAGCAGCGAAGCCGTGCACTAACTCTGAGCAGCCACCAATTTATGGTGTAGGGGTGGGCTATTTATAGCCACCGGGCAACCCGACCTGATTTGTCCAAAATGACCCTGGGTCACTAAGGAACTGACACGTGTCACAATGGTCAGATTTCAAACACACACGACAGCTTGACTTGGGCTACAAGTAAAGCTGACTTATCCGACTCTTGATAAGATTTGCTCTCGTTGTCTTTGCTCGAAGACATAGGATTTTGGTTGAGCATCACTTCAGTCACTCTGACTTTGTTCACTTGGACCTCACTTAACGGTCTTGGCGGTTCCTATGACTCAACAAAGAAGAAAAGAAACAATGAAGCTGCTAAGTTTTCGCTCCATAGTCTTCACTCAATGTCTTCTTACATTATAGTCTTCAATGTGAATATCTTCATGTACCACCATTATCTTCAATGTCTTCATACATTTTTAGGGGTCATCTCCGGTAGGTAAATCAAATCAAGGAGGGACTACTACCTTTGTTATCCTGCAATTCTCGCAAACACATTAGTCCCTCAACCACGTTTGTCATCAATACTCCAAAACCAAACTAGGGGTGGCACTAGATGCACTTACACCATGTCAATGCATCTCCCTTCAAAGATAAAGGGAAGACCTTCTTCTTAGCAACGTCATCGGGTATACCTGCAAGCTTAAATAATCCACAAACTTCATCCACATATATTAAGTGCTCATCAGGATGCTTTGTTCCATCTCTGTAAAAGGATTAGCTAGCAGTTTTTCATCATACAGAAGGAAATTCAAAAGGAGTTTCATTTTCAATAGGTTCAGTAGGTTGAGGAGCAACTCTTTGCTCTCTTTGGGACGGGGTGAAGATAGCGAACAAGCCCCTCGGAGAATTACTTTCCATAGTAACAAGTGACGATGAAATTTCAGCACACTATATAAATTTTTCCTTACCACATTCCACCTACCAAAGGCGCTTCACTCCCTGACAACGGCGCCAGAAAAGAGTCTTGATGACCCACAAGTATAGGGGATCTATCGTAGTCCTTTCGATAAATAAGAGTGTCGAACCCAACGGCGAGCAGAAGGAAATGATAAGCGGTTTTCAGCAAGGTATTCTCTGCAAGTACTGAAATAAGTGGTAACTGATAGTTTTGTGATAAGATAAATTGTAGTAACGAGCAACAAGTAACAAGAGTAAATAAAGTGCAGCAAGGTGGCCCAATCCTTTTTGTAGCAAAGGACAAGCCTGGACAAACTCTTATATAAAGAAAAGCGCTCCCGAGGACACATGGGAATATCGTCAAGCTAGTTTTCATCACGTTCATATGATTCGCGTTCGGTACTTTGATAATTTGATATGTGGGTGGACCCGTGCTTGGGTGCTGTTCTTACTTGAACAAGCATCCCACTTATGATTAACCTCTATTGCAAGCATCCGCAACTACAACAAAAGTATTAAGGTAAACCTAACCATAGCATGAAACATATGGATCCAAATCAGCCCCTTACGAAACAACGCATAAACTAGGGTTTAAGCACATCACTCTAGCAACCCATCGTCTACTTATTACTTCCCAATGCCTTCCTCTAGGCCCAAATAATGGTGAAGTGTTATGTAGTCGACGTTCACATAAAACCACTAGAGCTAGACAACATACATCTCATCAAGATATCGAACGAATACCAAATTCACATGACTACTAATAGCAAGACTTCTCCCTTGTCCTCGGGAACAAACGTAACTACTCACAAAGCATATTCATATTCATAATCAGAGGGGTAATAATATGCATAAAGGATCTGAACATATGATCTTCCACCAAAGAAACCAACTAGCATCAACTACAAGGAGTAATCAACACTACTAGCAACCTACTAGCACCAATCCGGACTTGGAGACAAGAATTGGATACAAGAGATGAACTAGGGTTTGAAGATGAGATGGTCTGGTGAAGATGTTGATGGAGATTGCCCTCTCCCGATGAGAGGAGCGTTGATGATGATGATGACGATGATTTCCCCCTCCGGAGGGAAGTGTCCCCGGCGGAAACAGCTACTGCCGGAGCCTTAGATTGGTTCCGCCAAGGTTCCGCCTCGTGGCGGCGGAGTTTAAATCTGAAAGGTTGCTTCTTATTTTTTCTTGACGAAAGACTTCATATAGGAGAAGATGGGCGTCGAGAGCCACCAGGGGCCCACGAGGTAGGGGCGCCCTAGGGGTGCCCCCACCCTCGTGAGCAGTGGTCCGCCCCCGGCCTTCATCTTTGGCAACGATTTTCTTTATTTATTTTAAGATATTCCGTGGAGTTTGGGACTTTTGGAGTTGCGCAAAATAGGTCTCCAATATTTGCTCCTTTTCCACCGAGAATTCTGTTAGGCATTCTCCCTCTTCATGTAAACCTTGAAAATAAGAGAGAATAGCCATAAGTATTGTGACATAACGTGAAATAACAGCCCATAATGCGATAAATATCGATATAAAAGCATGATGCAAAATGGACGTATCACTCCACAACGGTAGTACCGCTTGTAGCCCCAGCCGTAGTACCGTTGTGGTTTCGTGCTAGTGCCACCTTGATTCGAGGGCTCGTTTTTTGTGTCGGACTTTACGGTACCAGCCGCGGCAGGAGTGGCGGTAGTACCGCTCTTGAGCGGTAGTACCACGAGGAGGAGCGGTAGTACCGCTTAGGCTGTTAAGCGGTAGTACCGCTGGCCTAGCGGTAGTACCGCTCTCTGCGGGGCTGGTAGGGGGGTAACGGTTGGTTTGTTCCCCCCACTATATAAGTGGGTCTTCTTCTCCAAAGTTGACCTACCTCTTCCCCCACAGCTCCATTGTTGCTCCAAGCTCCATTTTCGCCGATCTCTCTCCCTAGCCAATCAAACTTGTTGATTTGCTCGGGATTGGTTGAGAAGGCCCCGATCTACACTTCCACCAAGAGAAATTTGATTCCCCCCACTTATCCCTAGCGGATCTTGTTACTCTTGGGTGTTTGAGCACCCTAGACGGTCGAGGTCACCGTGAAGCCATAGTCCATTATGGTGAAGCTTCGTGGTGTCGTTGGGAGCCTCCAATTAAGTTGTGGAGATTGCCCCAACCTTGTTTGTAAAGGCTCGGTCGCCGCCTTCAAGGGAACCAATAATGGAATCATGGCATCTCGCATTGTGCGAGGGCGTGAGGAGAATACGGTGGCCCTAGTGGCTTCTTGGGGAGCATTGTGCCTCCACACCGCTCTAACGGAGACGTACTTTCCCTTAAAAGGAAGGAACTTCGGTAACACATCCTCGTCTCCACCGGCTCCACTCTTGGTTATCTTGTGCCTTTACTTGTGCAAGCTTATTTGTGTTATATCCTTTGCTTGCTTGTGTGCTTGTTGTTGTTGCATCATATAGGTTGCTCGCCTAGTTGCATTTCTAGACAACCTACTTCGATGCAAAGTTTAATTTGGTAAAGAAAAGCTAAAAATTGTTAGTTGCCTACCCCCCCCCCCCTCTAGTCAACTATATCGATCCTTTCAATTGGTATCAGAGCCTCGTCTCTTTTTAAGGAATTTACCGTCCGAAGAGTATGGTTGACGTCGAAGACGATGTGGGAGAGCACTCCGGTGTGAATCCGATATCGTCTACGGGAGATGGAGGTAACTCGATCTCACGTGAGGAATTCAATGTGGCATTGGACACATTGAAAACCTCCATGACGACCGAGGTCAAAGACATGTTTAAGGAATTCTTAGAAGGGCTTAAACTTTCCACACTTTACCCGTGAAAGTGGGTGATTCCGCCAACACGGTGACGGATGCTAACCCGACAAGGGGAAGCTACTAGTGAGAAAGCTCCTTTGTCTAGTGGTAAGAATGGCACGGCATCTTTGCCCATGTGCAACCTCCACCCGTTTATGGTGGACCGATTCCTTCTACTCATTTGAATCATGCCGGTCCTCCCCCCAAGATTGATAAAAAGGAGGATTTTGACTCTTGGGTCTATCATTTTAAGCATCATTTAAATCATGTGAACACTAACCTTTGGAGAATCATTGAAGAAGGTTTTTATCCGCAAGACCGGAGCAACTTCACTCCTAGAGAAGCCGTTGATGATCAATTCAACGAAAATGCTCTCTTCATCATCCAAGAAGCAATCCTTCCCGAAGACCTCCCGCATCTCCAGCCTTACTCATTGGCCAAAGATGCTTGACACAAAGTGGTTTCCCTCTATCGGGGAAGCGCAAGCATTCAACGTTCCAATTATGAAGTGGTTCAAGATGAAGCCGATGAGTTTGCAATGAAAGAAGATGAAGAACCTCGTGAGCTCTATTGGAGAGTTACCAAGCTCGCGGCTCTCTCCGGGATCATGGAAGTAAGGACACGGATGACAATTGGATCAAGCGCAAATTCCTCAAGGCAATGATGCCCTACCACAAAGCCATGTCCTCCATCATCCGTCAAAGGCCGGACTTCCACACCTTGTCCTCAAGTGATGTGTTGGATGAGTTTGTGGCTATGAGCATATTGGACAAGACCGCCGACAACGCGGTGCTTCTCTCCCAAAGAGCAAAGAAGCCCAGTCTTGCATTGAAGGCCAAGGTTTGTGTTGAAGAAGAAGAAGAGGAGGAAGAAGAGGAGAGCAACCTCGAAGATACGAAGTATGCCTATCATGAACACATGGCCCTTGCTTCAAGGCAATTTTGGAGCAAGAAGAACTCAAGGCCCAACTTCAACAAGAGCAACTCAAGTGGCGCAAAGGGCAAGCAACGAGTGAGGAATTGCTTCAATTGTGGCAATGTGAGTCATTTTGTTGCGGAGTGCCCGTATGAGAAGAGGGAAGGCAATGGTGGCAAGCTCATCCGTAAGGACAAGGCCAAGTCTTTCCCCAACAAGAGCAACTTCACCAAGAAGACTCCTCACAAGGCATTGGTGGTACAAGAAGAGTACAATGAGGATGAGGATGATGATGAAGATGGAGAGTCGGCTGCCATGGCCTCCGTTGCCATTGCGACGAATCCTCGGGTGTCTCTCTTCGACTCACCCAATGAAAGCATCACCGCCAAATGCCTCATGGCAAAAGCCTCCAACAAGGTAACCCCCAACATCAAAACTACCATCATCAATCATTCTTCTTCGACGGATAGCATTGATGAACATGAGGGAACTAATGTGGAGGAGAATGAGTTTGAGGCCTTTATGGGTAAACTCAAGGGCAAATCCAAGAAGCACTTCGTTGCTCTCTTGGAACAACTTGGTGAAGCCAATGACATGATCGAGGCTCACGAAGATACCATCTCTAAGATGGAGGGACATAGTCGTGACTATGCCTATGAGATTTCGGATATTTCCAATGCTCTTGAGGAAGAGCGTGGTCTTCGTTTGGCTCTTGAGGAGTCATACAACGATGATCATGCTAAATTAAAGAAAGATCTTGATCATGCTCTTGTTGTTTCTCGTGTGCTAAACTCCGAGAAGGCAACACTTGGGGTTGATATTGCTAGACTCAAAGAGGAGTTTGACAGTCTCGACAAGGCTCACAAAGTCTTGAAGGGTGTTCATGCTAGCCTCAAGGAGTCTCATGATCAACTCCAAGTAAAGCTAACCAAGGAGAAAGCCACCTTTATTCATATGGTTTTAATTGATAATGCAAATGCTACTAACCCTTGTTGTGAGCATGAGCATCTTATTGAGGAGAATGCTAAGTTGAAGAAGCAACTTGAGAAAGGCCCTTGTGTCGTGCATACAAGGTGAGAAGAACCTCAACGATCTTTTGAGTAATCAAAAGGAAGTTGAAAGGACATGCGGTGCCCCCATGTGTGGTTTTGGTAATTGATGACATTCTCTATGGACTAATGGTTGCATTGAGTTATATTTGAAGGATTTGTCCATAGGCATTTCTTGAAGTCCATGTGTTGGTTTCAAGGAGTTTATGTGTTGACCAAGGTGCTATTAAGGAATTATCCAAAGATTGGTCATTTGAGAGTTGAGCTTATTGTTTTGTCCATAGGCTTTTCTTGGAGTACATGTGTTGGTTTCAAGGAGAGTTTGTGTCGACCAAGGTGCTATTCAAGGAATTATCCAAAGATTGGTCATTTGAGAGTTGAGCTTATTGTAAGCATGTGTTGAAGAAGAAGATTGTTTGATCATTCATGATTACCTTCAAGACATCATCCAAATGAAGAGAGTTGGAAAGAATCAAGGTTGATCAAGACTAAGTCAAGAGTGAATCAAGTTGATCAACACACAAAGCGTACAAGATGTCTGGAGGGATCAAGTGATCCCATGGTATGGTAAGCTTTGTCCATTACGCTTTGTGTACTAACCCATGGTCTTCGTGAGAGTTCTTTGTGGGGTTAGGTTGCGGTGTGCAAATTCAAGTGAAGCATCACGAAGAGATCAAATGCTTGAAGCTTGCCGTCCATTTGGTGACAATGGACATGTGAAGATGTCTTGGAAGAGTGGCTCACCCATAGTAGAGTATGGGGGAGCAATCAACTAGTCTTCTTCGAGCCAACACAATCAAGAAAGGTGGTCCAACTTGAGGGAGTCAAGATCGTCATCGTCTAGCTCAAGTGGACCATGTGCAAGGCAAAGGTTTGCCCTTGATAGGTCTTCTATTTTACCGGTCTCATGATGGTAGTTGGGAGACCGGGTTATAGGATCGATTGCCGTACTATCAAGGGGGGCTCTCGATGAGTAGCTTGATCGTACCATTCGTAGAGAGCTCAAACCATTGCATCCTTGCATCATCTTTTTGGGTTCTTGTTTGGTTCTTCTCCTTGTGAGATTTGGAGCTTATGGCCATTTTTATGACAAGCTCGAGCTCATCGAAAACGGAGTTCACATGCGTCTTCTATGATGTTTTCGATGTTGGAGGGTATGCGGTTCTTCTCATTGGAGTTTCACTCTTTTGCTTGTTAGGCATACCTCCCTGCCTCTTCTTACTATATCCGATCGCTGTTTCGATGCTACTCGTTGTCTTGTTTCCAACAAGCTTGAGTTTGCTCAATTCGGAGCTCATTTGTAGAAGTTATGGCAGTTACGGTTTTATTGTTTCCCTCTGTTGTCTTCTCTCGCAAAATGAAGGACTCCTAGTGTTGCTAATCAGGGGCATGCGGTAGTCTTGCTCTCGGAGCGGTAGTACCGTGAGCCCTCTTGATAGTACCGCAGTCCCTATGATAATCTTGCAGGTGCTCACTGATAATCTTGCTCTGTGGGAAGCTGTAGTACCGTGGCATCTAACTTGACCTTGTTGCCGAGCGGTAGTAGGGCGGATGTAATTTTTTACATCCGCATCCCACGCTGATAATCTGTCAGCCTTGATAGTACCGTGGGCTCTGGCCAGCTTAGCAGCATGAGCGGAAGTAGGCGGATGTAATTTTACATCCGCGCCCTCTGTGATAGTACCGCTCTTCGTGTGCGGTAGTACCGTGCGGATTTTTTGCAGTCCTCCCTCGGCGAAGTAGATGCGAAGTAATTTTTACTTCCGTGCTTTCTCTATGACTAGTGTTGCTGCCTTACGGTAGTACCGTAGGGCGGTAGTACCGCTCCGGCGGTTCTCTTGTTCGTTGCCTCTGCAGCAACAGCCTTCATCGAGCCAAGATCTTGCACTTGCGGTAGTACCGCAACCTGTTGATAGTACCGCAGCCGATCAGCGGTAGTACCGCAGCTCCTGTGATAGTACCGGCGTCGTCGGGCTGAGTGAGGGATAACGGTTGGATTTTCTCCCCACCTATAAAAGGGGTCTTCTTCCCCCTTGAGACCTAATCTTTAGAGCTCGTGTTCTTCCCCATTGTTGACCTTCTTGAGCTTGCTAACTCTCAATCCCTCCATGGATTCTTGCTAGTTTTTGAGGAAAGAGAGAGGAGATCTAGATCCACGTTTCCACCAATCACTTTCTCCTCTAAGTGAGGGGAACCCCTTGGATCTAGATCTTGGAGTTCTTCGTGTTCTTCTTTCGTTCTTCCTCTCATTTTCCTCCCTAGCATTAGTTGCTTTGGTGGGATTTGGGAGAGAAGGACTTGGGCACTCCGTGTGCCCTTGCCATTGCATTTGGTGCATCGGTTTGAGTTCTCCACGGTGATACGTGGAAGTTACAAGTTGAGAAGCTTATTACTCTTGGGTGCTTGATGCCCTTGAGCTTGTTCCTCTTGGGTGCTTGGGCGCCCTAGACGGTTGGTGGTGTTCGGAGCTCAATCATTGTGGTGTAAAGCTCAAGACAGCGTCGGGGTCTCCAATTAGGTTGTGGAGGTCGCCCAGAGCAATTTGACGGGTACCGTGACCGCCCCAAGGGTTGCCAAAGTGTCTGGGTTCGGTGACCGCCCCAAGGGTTGCCATTTATGCGGGTTCGGTGACCGCCCTCAAGGGTCCCTTAGTGGAATCACGGCATCTTGCATTGTGCGAGGCGTGAGGAGATTACGGTGGCCCTAGTGGCTTCTTGGGAGCATTGTTCCTCCACACCGCTCCAAGCGGAGACTAGCATCCAAGAGGTGTGAACTTGGGATACATCGTCTCCGCGTGCCTCGGTTATCTCTTACCCGAGCCCTTTACTTATGCACTTTACTTTGTGATAGCCATATTGTTCTTGTCATATATCTTGCTATCACATAGTTGCTTATCTTGCTTAGCATAAGTTGTTGGTGCACATAGGTGATCCTAGTTGTTGTAGGTTTTGTGCTTGACAAATTAACCGCTAGGTTTATTCCGCATTTGTTCAAGCCTCAACCGTAATTATTTTAAAAGCGCCTCTTCACCGCCCTCTAGGCGACATCCACGATCTCTCAGAAGTGGTTGCCAAGGAAGGGATTGGGTTCGCACCCAAGCCCAAGAACAAGAAGAAGAATGACAAGACCAAACGACCTCCTCCTCTCAAGCAAACGTTTGTGAAGGAAGGAGAGGGTTCTCCCAAGGAGAAGAAGAACAATGAGAAGGGTGGTAATGTCAAGAAGAGCAATGCCACCCCTTCCAACCAAGCCGGCGACTTTAACCCTTCTTATGTGTTGTGCCGTGCTAGTGATGGGCATGTCTATGCCAAATTTGTTGGTTCTCCTTATGAGTACATTGATTGCTCTATTTGGGTTCCTAAGACACTCGTCACTAACATAAAAGGACCCATTACAAAATGGGTACCTAAATCCAAGCATTGATCTCTTGTAGGTGTTTGCTTCCGGTGGGGGATCATGGTTGCTCGACAGTGGAGCTACAAATCATATGACCGGAAGCAAGGACTTGGTGGTGGACGTTCACAAGATTCCATCCATGCCCACCAATGTCGAGTGGGGTGATGCCTCATCTTCTAAGGTATTGGGACTTGGCAAGGTTGTCATTTCTCATGATCTCACGATCGAGAAGGTCATGCTTGTTGAGTCCCTTGCATACAATTTACTTTCCGTTCGTCAACTTGCTATCATGGGCTTTGCCACTTTCTTTGACATTGATACCGTGGCCCTCTTGTGGAGCAAAACTCTTAAAGTAGCCTTTGTTGGGCATGTAGAGAACGGTCTATATGTGATTAACTTTTCGGAGCGACCCACTAAGACCGCGACATGCCTAATGGCTAAAGTTGACGTGGGATGTCTTTGGCATCGCCGTTTAGCCCACGTCAATATGAGATCTTTGCAAAGTCTTCTCAAGGGGACCATGTTCGTGGACTAACCAACGTTAGTTTTGCCAAAGATCGTGCTTGCAGTGCTTGTATCGAAGGAAAGCTACATGAGAAGGCTCACCCTCCCACAACTTTGATTTACTCAAAGAGGCCGTTGGAGCTCCTTCACATGGATCTCTTTGGGCCTCCATCCTTTGATAGTCTTGGGGGTAGGAAGTATTGCTTGGTGATTGTGGATGACTATTCAAGATACACTTGGGTATATTTCTTCAAGAGGAAGAGCGAGACCCAACAAACCGTCATTGACTTTGCAAATGAAGCTCAACGTCAACACAATGCAAAGATCTTGACAATAAGGAGTGACAACGGCACCGAGTTCAAGAACTACACCTTGTATGAGTTTCTTAGTGATGAGGGGATCAAGCATCAATATTCCGCTCCTTACACCCCTCAACAAAATGGTGTCGCGGAGAGGAAGAACCGGACGTTGATGGATGCGGCAAGGACCATGATGGCGGAATTCAAGTCTCCATACAACTTTTGGGCGAAGCCATCAACACCGCGCGTGTCATGCATCAAATCATCTCTATCTTCGCAAAGGCTTGAACAAGACTCCTTATGAGATACTCACCGGTAACAAGCCCAACCTCAAGTACTCTCGGGTGTTCGGGTGTAAGTGTTTCATTCTCAAGAAAGGTGTTCGTTTGTCCAAATTTGAAGCTAGGGCTCATGAGGGCATATTTGTTGGTTATGCTACAAACTCCCATGCTTACCGTGTTCTCAATAAGTCCACGGGACTTATTGAGGAGACTTGTAACATCGAGTTTGATGAGAATATGACTCCCAAGTGGAGCAAAGTGGTACTTGTGATGTAGGTGATGAAATTCCTCCCCAAGCCATAAGAAGAATGGGTGTTGGTCATATACTACCCATTGAGGAACCCCTTGTGGCCGAAGGAGAAGGACAATGCTCCACCCAAGTGGAGCCATCACCAACCCAAGACCCACATGCTTCCGAAGAACAAAGTGAAGACCCTCAACCTTGTGAACAAGATCAAGGGCAAGATCAACCTCAAGATGGTGGTGAACCACAAAATGATGCCCAAGGTCAAGTTCCTCCCCTCGAGCAAGTCCAAGATCATGAGCAAGTTCAAGATCGAGAACAAGCTCAAGACGGCGCTCAAGATGATCAAGTTACCCCTCCTCGTCTCACTTCTGAGGAGGAATTGGAGCGCCGTGCCGCGAAGATTGCTTCCAAGCTCACCACCAAAGGTCATCTCATGGACAATGTGGTTGGAAGCCTAAGAAAGGGGGTAAGCACTCGTAGACAATTAGCAAACTATTGTGAACATCATGCGTTTGTCTCTTGTGTGGAACCCCAAAAGGTCTACGAGGCGCTCGAAGATCCGGATTGGCTCAATGCCATGCATGAAGAACTCAATAACTTCGAGTACAACAAGGTGTGGATATTGGTGCCAAGGCCAACGGGGAACCACAATGTCATTGGAACCAAGTGGATTTTCAAGAACAAGTAAGATGCTCATGGGACCATCGTTCGCAACAAGGCAAGATTAGTGGCACAAGGCTACTCCCAAGTCGAGGGTATCGACTACGGTGAAACCTTTGCTCCCGTTGCTCGTCTTGAATCCATTCGTTTGTTGATTGCATATGCTTCTCATCACAACTTTAAGTTGCAACAAATGGATGTTAAAAGTGCGTTCCTTAATGGTCCTATTAATGAGTTGGTATCGTCAAGCAACCCCGGGTTCGAGGATCCCTATTTTCTCGATCATGTGTATCAACTCGACAAGGCACTCTATGGCCTTAAACAAGCCCCACGTCGTGGTATGACCACCTTACCGAAGTTGTTACAAGACCGTGGATTTGAAGTTGGGCTAATCGACCCCACTCTTTTTACTAAGAAGGTCAAAGGGAGTTGTTTGTATGCCAACTATATGTTGATGATATTATGTTTGGTTCCCCTAACAAAGCTTTCAATGAGGAATTTGCCGCTCTCATGACCTCCAAGTTCAAGATGTCTTCGATGGGAGAGTTGAAGTTCTTCCTTGGCTTTGATATCAAGCAAAGAAGAGACGGTACCTTCATCAACCAAGCCAAATACACTCAAGACATGCTAAAGAGATTCAAGCTAAGTGATGTCAAGCCGGCTACTACTCCAATGCCTACCAAGTGCCAACTTGACATTGATCCCAATGGTAAAGCGGTGGATCAAAAGGTATATCGCTCCATGATTGGCTCCCTGCTTTACCTTTGTGCATCTAGACCGGATATCATGTTGAGTGTGGGAATGTGTGCACGGTTTCAAGCCGCACCAAAGGAAAGCCACTATGTGGCGGTTAAACGAATCTTTCGATATTTAGCTCATACCCCAAACTTTGGCTTATGGTACCCAAGAGGAGCAAATTTCAAGCTTGAAGGATATACGGATTCCGATTGGGCGGGAGACAAAGTGGATAGGAAGTCAACTTCCGGAGGGTGCCAATCTCTGGGTTGCTCTTTGGTGAGTTGGTCTTCCAAGAAGCAAAGTTGTGTGTCTCTCTCGTCCACCGAAGCGGAATATGTTGTTGTGCACAACTCCTTTGGATGAGACAAACTTTAAACGAGTACGGTGTCATTTGCGACAAAGTGCCTCTTTGGTGTGACAATGAAAGTGCCATCAAGATTTCTCTCAACCCAGTGCAACACTTCAAGACGAAGCATATTGAGATTCAGCATCATTTCATCCGGGATCATATTAGGCGATGGGAGATCGAGCTCAAGTATGTCAACACTCATGATAACCTTGCAGATATTTTCACGAAGCCCTTGGATGAAGCAAGATTTCGCGAGTTAAGGCATGAGCTAAATATCATTGATTCGAGCAATGTGGTTTGAACCCTTGCACAGCCCACCACACTCAACTTGATGTCTAGTTTAGATGTAGGCATGGACATAGGGGGAGTGTTGTTCTCTCAATGAACTTTCTCTCCCCCCATTATGCATAAATTGATCAAATCTTTCACTTTAGCCATTTTTGATGGTACTTGTGCTTCAAAGAGGAGTTTTGGTCATGGGCCTAAGGTTAAAATCTTCGCGGTGCCATACCTCTTGACTCAAACATAGGTGGCCTCGGCCACCGCCCCTCTCTTGAAGGGGTGTGTTTTCTGCCCTCTTGCTAGTGTTCCTTGTGGGTTCTTGGTTTTCGGTTTGTCTTTCTTTGTCTTTTGAGCCGTGCGTTTTAGAGTCTAGTTTTGATGTGCGTTGGGCGGTACTACCACTGGTGGCGCGGTACTACCGCTTAAGGTCTTAAGCGGTACTACCGCCCGCCATGCAGATTACTACGGGGCGGGTCCAGGGGGTTAAGTCGTGGGCAGGGGTGGTTTTCTCCCCCGTACCCATTTGCTTCGTTCCCCAGTCCCTCTTCTTCTCTCCAGCGCCATCTCGCCGCGGGAGGGCTCCGGCAGCCCTCCGTCTCCGGGCCGTCCCTCTTCATTTCCTTCGGTGGAGTCGATCCCCACCTCGTCCTCTTGCCATGGATGCCGATATTGCCCTTGTTCCTCTTCTCTTCTTGTCTAGATTTCAGATCTAGTGTTTAGAGGCAATAGTGGTTGCATCTCTAGTTTTTTGGCTAAAACTAGGCTTGAGTAGGTTGGAGAAGGCAATTAGACTCTTTGGATTGATATTTGGTAGGTTTATTTTTGAATTTGGCATCTCCGGTAGTCTTGGGATCTTTCCTGACAGTGAGGGAACTGATGTTCCTCGTCTCGAGCGGTACTACCACCCGGTCGGTACTACTGCTCAAGCGGTGCTTGCATGGAGGGTCATGATACTACCTTTGATGCCCATTTCCGTCATATCCTACCACATATTGATCCTTGTTTGGTTTGTTTGTTGGTTTTTGATCGTTCTTTCTGGCTGTTCGTGTGTCCATGTGTTTGGTTCCAGGTGATGAACATCCTGAGCAGCAAGCCCGTCGTGTCAACCCCGGGCGTTCCATGTCAAAGCGCTACCGCACTTCTGAGTCTACTGGTGGTTCCTCCAATGCTCCACCGCCGCTAATGGGTGATTCTTCAAGCAATAATCCCCCTCCCAAGAAGATGCCTGCCAACAGACTAAAGCCTCATGGGAAGAAGGTGACTGAGATGTCCTCCAAGGAATTCTGGGACAGGCGTCGCCGCAATCCTTATCTTGAAGACCAAGACCCCACCTTTGTCAATCATCCGTTCTGGAACCGCTTTCAGTATGCCACCTACTTTGAAGTGATCAAGTCTAAGAAGAACCTCTTTGTCAATGTTCACTCCATCAACATGGATGCTATGGAACAGGACCCTGAGTACTTTGGTGTAGCCCTTCAGATGTGCTCTCAGTTGAACATTCTCAGGATCATGCAGTTCAACTAGGACTTTGATGCTGACTTGGTGGCTCAATTCTATGCCACTGTCCATCTAGGAACTGATGAAAAAAGGACTCTGACTTGGATGACAAATGGGAAGCCGCTAGTTGTCAAGTGGAAGGCTTTCATGGAGTTGCTTGAGGTGGAAGATCAAGGGCTTGAGTCTCTAGTCGGGTTTCGTCCTCACCAAAATGTTACCGCCACTCACAAGCAAGCTCTCTGGCCCTACTGCATTAAGAAGATCAATCCTGAGACTAAGAAGACAACCTATGAGTTGCCTGCCTTTCTGGACATCCTTCACCGTGTGTTCCGCGAGACTCTCTTCCCTCGTATCGGGAATCTGGATCAGGTTCATTCCTATCTTGTGGACATGCTTCTCTTCTGCCAGCATGAGAAGGAGGCAAACACTGGCGAGACCCTGGATATCTCTCATGTGATGTGGTCTGAGCTTGTTTCTGCTGTGTCTGAGCGCAAGTGCCCGATCTATGCTCCGTTCATCATGTTGCTCATTGAGAAGGCACGAGACGCACCTACCCCGAGGAGTCACTTGAAGCGGAGAGTTGGTCTCTCATGAGATCAAGCGTCGAGGAAGAAGGATAATTGGGGTACCTCCGTTCCTCAAGCGGGGTTCCACCTTACTGCGGCTGCCATGGAGGCTGAGGGCGAGGCTGATGCTGGTATTGATCTTGACTACGAGCCTTCGAGGTGAGCCCTCTTGGGCAAAGAAGCTCAAGCTCAAGATGAAGAAACTTTTACGTATGGAGTCTCACGGTCGATTACATGACACATGTGGTGAGAAGAAGGCAAGGGGCCGTCACAAGGAGCTTATGCGTCGGTTGGGTCTGTTGTCACCAGCTGACTCGAGGGTCGAGATCACCGAGGAAGAGGTGGGTCCAGCAGACCTGTCCCATGGACTGATTCAGATGCCGAGCAGTTTCATCGAGGATGGTGGTGCAGACGTCTGATGTTCGAGATCTTCAGTTTGCTCTCACTGGAGCCGTAGGTTCGCTCTTTGCCCCTTTTGGTGTCTCGATGCCAAAGGGGGAGAGAGTCTAGGGATTTGTGTCGTTGATTTGCGAGTGTGTCTTTGTGGTCTTTGTGGTTTCGTTGTGTTTGCGTGCCATTTGCTTTGTTTGGTTTTGTGTCAGTGAGATCTTTGTGTCAGTGAGACCTAAGTTCCAGTCATATGGTGTGAGACATATGCTACCCTATCTCTATCTTATTATTATCTTTGTCTCTAGTCATTTGGTATCTTATGAGTTGCATGCTTATTATGTTATTTATATACCCTGCTCTCATGAATCGTGCTTAGTTTGTTGATCTCTAAAATACAGGGGGAGTGTTGATCCTAGTATGTGTGTCATGCAGTCCAAAGCACTTATCTTGATGGCACACATCTAGGGGGAGCCCGTCTCTATTTTAGAGATGTGGGGTTTGCTTATGTCCTTTATCTTTCTTCGTTTTGTGCAAATCCCGTATTGTCATCAATCCACCAAAAAGGGGGAGATTGTAAGGGCATATTTAGCCCTAAGATGTTTTGCTGATTGATGACAATGCTTTTGCAGACTAATCGTGTGCACTGAGCTTTTCAGAGATTCATCCTTTGGCACGAGACGATTCCCTCCCCTCGGAGTTTGAGCAAAGACGGTGTAGTCTTTTCGATTTAGTTTGGTGGACTAGTTTTGTAGAGATCACCGTACTATCAAGAGGGGGTCCGCTTTGGAAAGGCTAGGGTGGAATCATCACTTACACATCCCTTGCACACTTTCCGAGCCTTTCCACTTCAATGGAGAGCTCGTTCTTGTCCTCTTTGTGCCTGCTCTGGTTTGAGCGGTAGTACCGCTTGGGTGCTATAAGCGGCAGTACCGCTCCCCAGTGGTAGTACCGCTTGTAGCCCCACCCGTAGTACCGCTGCGGTTTCGTGCTAGTGCCGCCTCGATTAAAGGGCTCGTTTTTCGTGTCGGACTTTACGGTACCAGCTGCGGCAGGAGTGGCGGTAGTACCGCTATCGAGCGGTAGTACGGCGAGGAGGAGCGGTGGTACCGCTTAGGCTGATGGCGGTAGTACCCGGCTGCCTAGTGGTAGTACCGCTCTCTTGAGGCTGGTAGGGGGGTAACGGTTGGTTTGTTCCCCCCACTATATAAGTGAGTCTTCTTCTCCAAAGTTGACCTACCTCTTCCCACAAAAGCTCCATTGTTGCTCCAAGCTCCATTTTCACCCGATCTCTCTCCCTAGCGAATCAAACTTGTTGATTTGCTCGGGATTGGTTGAGAAGGCCCCGATCTACACTTCCACCAAGAGAAATTTGATTCCCCACTTATCCCTAAGCGGATCTTGTTACTCTTGGGTGTTTGAGCACCCTAGACGGTTGAGGTCACCGTGAAGCCATAGTCCATTGTGGTGAAGCTTCGTGGTGTCGTTGGGAGCCTCCAATTAAGTTGTGGAGATTGCCCCAACCTTGTTTGTAAAGGCTCGATTCGCCGCCTTCAAGGGCACCAATAGTGGAATCACGGCATCTCGCATTGTGCGAGGGCGTGAGGAGAATACGGTGGCCCTAGTGGCTTCTTGGGGAGCATTGTGCCTCCACACCGCTCTAATGGAGACGTACTTCCCCTCAAAAGGAAGGAACTTCGGTAACACATCCTCTTCTCCACCGGCTCCACTCTTGGTTATCTCGTGCCTTTACTTGTGCAAGCTTATTTGTGTTACATCCTTTGCTTGCTTGTGTGCTTGTTGTTGTTGCATCATATAGGTTGCTCACCTAGTTGCATTTCTAGACAACCTACTTTGATGCAAAGTTTAATTTGGTAAAGAAAAGCTAAAAATTGTTAGTTACCTATTCACCCCCCCCCCCTCTAGTCAACTATATCGATCCTTTCAGGGGCCTACTGCTAATTAACTCTGCTTAATTAAAATAAACTATTGTTAGTCCCTCTGAGTATGACATGTGGGACCCATTGGTCATTTTGACCAGTTAACCGGTCTGTTGACCTGCTGATGTCATGCTGACACTCTGTTGACGTCATATTCCATTTTTGTTAATATAAATAATTTCAGAAAATGTTATAAACTTTAGAAATTCATAAAAAATAGACCGTAGCTCGGATCGAAAAACTTTATACATGAAAGTTGCTCAGAACAACGAGATGAATCCGATCGTGCCATCTGTTTCCATGTCGGGACCCTCTACGAAGGTGAACCCGCAACTTTTAGCCTGTCTCCGGTAGATGAATAGTGCATATGAACCGGTTAATAGATACAACCTTAAACCTAAAATAACTAATATGACTTAGACATATCTTTAGGCAACCCTGCACTACACGTTAGCATAGCATACTACGTGTTGCATATGATTCTTGTGTATTTATCTGTTCTTCCCCTCTTACATCCGGTAGACCCCTAGGTGATGTTGTCCTGTGATCAACTACATCACCGACGACACCATCGACGACTGCCTTTGTCATTTGAGCAACCAGGCAAGCATCCCCCCTTTGAACATCCCGATATCGCCTATTCTCTTCTCTCTTATGCTTGCATTAGAAATTGTTGTTGCTACTGCTTTACCTATTCTAATGCATAGCCTGATCTTGTAACTTGCTATTGTTACCTACCTGTTTATCCTAAACTGCTTAGTGTAGGCTGGTTAGAGACCCATCAGAGACCCCATGTTGACCCAACTGCCCCGCTGGATTATGAGAAGACCCGATCCACGGGATTGAAGAGAAGGCCCCGGTACTGCACAACACTCCCCTTAGTTGTACGACGCTGCGGCATTACTATCGAGTGTCGAGGGTGATACCTCGTTAGCACTTCTGATGCTAACTCTATGGAGTAGTTACCCGGTCGTGGTCATCGAGGGTGATCCTCTTTTTCCACTTCCGATAACGACGCTGTCGTGCAACACCTCAAGTGTGAACCTCGAGGGTGATTTCCTCTCACGTTCACCTTGATGTTTACATCACGTGGGAATCCAACGAGGATGATGCCTCGGTTTCCCTCTTGATCTGGTAGCCACACGGATTGCCTTACATTACTATTGATACTGATTAAAGTGGATAAAGATGGGTCATCCCCAAGGGGTACCCGCGCGAGCATGTGATGCGAGCGATGTGGAGACGGGTTGACCTGGAGGGTGCCCGTGAGTTAATGACGAGGCGTGGCCGGGAATTCTTAGCCCTTGCTGCAAGTCCTCGAGACGGGGCGACGGGGTCACATCGATCGTGAGTCTCTGCTCGTTACCGCGCACTCCTAATCCATTACCATTTGGATACTTGATCCGAGGGTCCTCTGACCTGATAGCACTAACCATCACATGGGCATAGTATGGGCGTTCTGCGTCGTATGCATCAGCCGAAACTTAATAGACGTCATGCGACTAAGCGGCGCGCGTCGGGTTGGACTACATAAGCACCTGCCTTTTGAAGGAGGTAGCTAGGTTTGCTCACCGGACGCCCACGCAGCGTGCAGGAGTTCCCAGGGCGATGGCCCAAGACCCCTGGGGGCATAGGTTTAGTCCGATGTGCTGACCTCTCTATTAAACCTAGGTCGGGTTGCGGCGTACCGTTTGGCTTAGGCCGGGCATGACCTAGAAAAGTGTGTCCGGTCGGAGTTAATCGAGCATGGTGGGTAAGTTGGTGCACCCCTGCAGGGAAGAAAACATCTATCGATAGTCTGTCCTACGATAACGGACGCTCGGAGTTGTATCCCGATCAATAAAACTAGAACAGGATACTGAATGCTGAGGCATGTAATGGATATGTGGCTCCGAGATTGCTTTCCCATAGGGACTCGGAGAAGGATCTCTGGGCGTTATTCTTACAACATGTTTGTTAAATATAAACTGCTATTCTATACTCTTCTGATTGCTGCAGGATGCTTGGAGCTGCTTGAAGATGCTAGTCTTTGATAGGCTAGGATTTTCCTTTCTCTTCTGGCATTCTGCAGTTCAGTCCACAGATACAACCCATTTCGTTGATACCGATGCATATCTAGTGTAGATCCTTGCTTGCAAGTACTTTGGATGAGTACTCACTGTTGCTTTGCTCCCCTTTTTTCCACCTCTTTCCATTCTTCTCGGATGCTGCAACCAGATGGTGGAGCCCAGGATCCAGACGCCACCTTCAACGACGACTGCTACTACACTGAGGATGCCTACTACTACGTGGAGGCCGCCGACGACCATGAGTATTTAGGAGGCTCCCAGGCAGGAGGCCTTGCCTTTTCGATCGATGTTGCTTTTGTGCTAGCTTTCTTAAGGCAAACTTGTTTAACTTATGTCTGTACTCAGATATGATTGCTTCGCTGACTCATTTGTATTTGAGCTGATGTGTTCGAGCCCTCGAGGTCCCTGGCTTGTAATATAAAGCTTGTATTATTTTAATTTGTGTCTAGAGTTGTGTTGTGATATCTTCCCGTGAGTCTCTGATATTGACCGTACACATTAGTGTGTATGATTAGTGTACGATTTAATCGGGGACGTCACAACAAGTACCTGGCCCAGATGGCTTACCGTGTATGCGAGCGAACTGTACGAAACTTTAGCGTGAGCTCATACCAAACAAAAATCAATGAAAGGGACCAAACCAAACCAAGAATACCTATTCCCTTTAATAGTAGGTATAAATATAGATTACTCTCAGTGCAAGAATATAAAGTGTGAATATACTGAATCAGACACTAGCGTCGAGATTTGGAAACATTTTTTGGGAGCAAACAAATTTTGAAAACTTGATTTTTTTTTTAAATCCTCAAGCTATTCTAAGGTGCGAACACTTTTTGAAATTCCAAATACTTTTGGAAAAAGGAACAATTTTTTTGAAAACACAATCAGTTTTTACAAAGTGAGCACTCTTCAAAACACAAAAATAACAATAAAAAGGGAACAATTCTTGAATCCTGAAAAAATATGCACAAACTTTCAAAAAAATATTTACTAAAATTTTGTTCATAAATTCAAAAAGTGTTCAAGCATTTCATAAATTGTTCAGTAGTAAAACAAATGTTCATGTTTTCTAATTTTGTCACAAACTAAAAAATGTTTGGTGTTTTACCAAAATTGTTTACTAATTTGTAAAAATTCTTTACATTTGTCAAAAGATGTTCGGAATTGTGTCGCATTTTCCTTACAGATGTTTTTGGAATTTCGTAAATTATTTGCGCTAAAAAATCAGCATTACAAAATTGTTCAAAAAAAGTTCAAGAAATGTTTGATTTTCTAAAATGTTTAGATATATGTACGCTCCTGTCTGTTCTTATAAATGTGCACTACCTAGCGTCATGAGCAGCCTTCAGGGCAGTGGCTAGCTGGGGTTGCTCTCTCAATGCGAGAACCAGAGTTTGAGTCCTGTGAAGTACGCTCGATAACGAAATTTTCTTTTGTCGCCTAGTAATTTTTCGTCGCTCCTTATAAAAGACAAGTGGCTTTGTGTAGTTTTATAAAAACAATGTTTGTTGTCACTACAAAAGTACTAAAAATTATTATCATTACGAAAATAAATAACAAAAAAGAAAAATAAAAATAAAAAACAAAGCAGCGCAAGTGACTACGCTAATGGGGCGGCCTGATTCATCTTAATATCCAGCTAGCCGGTCAACAATCCTATGATTTGACTTGGCACATCAGCAAATACCAACTAAACAGGCTCAAGGTTTAAAATAGACTAGGATCCGAAAGTTCAGTATGCTGATTTTCGAGATTGCAAGTTCGGGGTTTGATTTAGCTTTCGCCTACAAGTTTAAGGTTTATTTTAGACTTCTCCCATGCATGTGCCATCCAAAAGTTGTAGGGCACGCGATTACATACCTAGCAAAAAAATTGCACATGGGTTGAGGGAGGGGGGTGGCCCCATTACACTACTAGGGAAATCTTATACGTGGAGGCTTATCAGTAGCGCTGGTTCAAGAGCGGCGCTACTGCCACTTAACAGTAGCGCTGTGAAGTACGTCGCTACTGTTTATTAGCCTTCTACATAGCTCCGCCATTGTTCTTCGGAGACAATATCCAACGCCTAAGAGGTTGGTTCATTACCTCGAGCAAGCTCGAAGGAGCGGTCACCCGTGCAATGGCCGTCGTGAATCAGCGGGCGGTGCACGAGGCCATCATCGTCGCGATGGAGGAGGGCAAGTGCACCATCTTCGATACTGTTCTGCATGCTATGGAAGAAGGCATGACTTTCCACGGCGACCCGATGAGGATGAGCAACAGAAGGACCTAATACCATGGGCAATCGTCTAGGATTTGAGGTACGCTATCGTGTAATACTGTAATGCAGCTAAAGAACCATGCCATTTCGTCATTGCTGATCATGTTTTTCATCTGAATGTACGACGCAGGGAGCCGCCGAACATGCATGGATCATGGAGGACCGGAGGGGAGGGAGGTGAGCTGCGCTGGGAGCGGCCTTCATATCATATTCTAAGTAAATAAAGCAAAATTTCACGGCCAACCGTAATTAGCAAAGTTTGACGGCTTCGGGTATGGGGAGGGCTATGGTTTTGGGTCTGGTTCAGCCAGAAACCTTTGATACCTTGTCATATGTTTAAGTGTATTGGAACTTTGCTGCGAATGCTACTTCTTACACAGCGGCGTCGAATGCCTTGTGGATCATCGTTTGTGCATTTAACCATTCTATGTATACCATTCTACTTCTTACGCAGGTTCCTAACTTGGGCCGCAATATGTACCAGTCTTGTGTAATCAGAGCATGGGTCTTGCAATTAATCCGCAAGTGCGCCAACATGCCAGTTTCAGTAATAATATTGATTTAAAAACTCTGGATTACATGAACATGGATTTTTCTATGGCGCATAAAAGTGTCATATTTTATAATTCGTGTACCACACATGGATCGATCTTTTAGTCGATTATTTTTTTTATAATATGGCCGTAAACATTTTTCTGGCCGCAATTTGCTACTTGTTAGGGCCATTTATTATAAATATTTTAGAACGAAAATATAGCCTATTCAAAAAAATCTTGTCTACTGGAACATGGTTTTTCTCGTGGCACTTAAACGTGCCAAATTTTGTATTTTTGTGCCACACACTGATCGAATTTATAGTCGTTAAATTTTTTATAATAATTGAACCTTCCCAAAATATGGTAATAACTATCTTATTATTGTCTTTAGTGTATATTTCCAACAGTACTGCGACGCAAGACGGTCGCAAGACGTAGACATACTATTAGCTAGCCAAAAAATCGATTAAGCTGCTTAGCTGCTTGGTTGAGTCTTACCTTTGCATGTACATGTTTAGTCGAGTCTTACCTAGCCAAGAAATAAATCAAAGGCCTTCTATGTATATATGCATGTGCCATCCAAAAGCTGTAGGACACGCGATTACATATCTAATAAAAAAATTGCACATGGGTTGGGGGGGGGGGGGGGCTTAGCCTTATACTCCCTCTGTAAACTAATATAAGAGCGTTTAGATATGAGTGATCTAAATGCTCTTATATTAGTTTACAGAGGGTGTACATAGCTCCGTGGTTGTTCTTCGGAGACAATATCCGACGCCTAAGAGGTTGGTTCATTACCTCGAGCAAGCTCTAAGGAGCTGTCACCCGTGCAATGGCGGCCGTGAATCAGTGGGTGGTGCACGAGGCCATCATCATCGCGATGGAGAAGGACAGCGGCACCATCTTCGATACTGTTCTACATGCTATGGAAGAGGCATGGCTTCCCACGGCGACCCGATGAGGATGAGCAACAAAAGGACCTAATGTCGCGGGCAATCGCCTAGGATTTGAGGTACACTATCGTGTAATACTATAATGCAGCTAAAGAATCATGCCATTCCGTCATTGCTGATCATGTTTTTCATCTGAATGTAGGACGTAGGGAGCCGCTGAGCATGCATGGACCATGGAGGACCAGAGGGGAGGGAGATGAGCTCCGCCGGGAGCGGCCTTCATATCATATTCTAAGTAAATAAAGCAAAATTTCACGGCCAATCGTAGTTAGCAAAGTTTGACAGCTTTGGATATGAGGAGGGCTATGGTTTTGGGTCTGGTTCAGCCAGAAACCCTTGATACCTTGTCATATGTTTGAGTGTATTGGAACATCGTTGCGAATGCTACTTCTGACGCAGCGGCGTCGAATGCCTTGTGGATCATCGTTTGTGCATTTAACCATTCTATGTATATCATTCTACTTCTTACGCAGGTTCCTAACTTGGGCCGCAATATGTACCAGTCTTGTATAATCAGAGCATGGGTCGTGCAATTAATCCGCAAGTGCACCAACATGCCAGTTTCAGTAATAATATTGATTTAAAAACCCTGGTTTACATGAAACATGGATTTTCCTGTGGCGCATAAAAGTGTCATATTTTATATTTCGTGTACTACACATGGATCATCTTTTAGTCGATCATTTTTTTATAATATGGCCGTAAACATTTTTCTGACCGCAATTTGCTACTTGTTAGGGCCATTTATTATAAATATTTTAGAACGAAAATATACCTTATTTAAAAAAATCTTGTCTACTGCAACGTGGTTTTTCTCGTGGCACTTACCAAATTTTGTAATTCTTGTACCACACACCGATCGAACTTATAGTCGTCTAATTTTTTTATAATAATTGAAGCTCCCCGTAATATGATAATAACCATTTTATTAAAGTACTGCGGCGCAGGACGTGGACATACTATTAGCTAGCCAAGAAGTCGATTAAGCTGTTTAGAGCAACTCTAGCAGACCACAAAAGCCTGACCCGTAAAATAACCGCCAAATTACGGGTTGGGGCCAAAAATTCTGCACGAGCAGACCCCGCAAAATGCCCCGGCCCGCAGAAAATTTTGCGGGGTGCGGCAAATCTTCTCCCTCAACCTCCATCTTCACGGGCTGGGAGGCCGACCCAAGCGCAACCCCCATCCGGCGCGAGATTTGGCGGGAGGGACATTTCCGCGCCCCCTTTCCCGCTCCCCGCGCCCTCCGCCACCATTGCCCCCCACCCCCTCCGAAAACTCTGGCTGCTCCTCCCCGGCCGTCCCTCGCTGCCATGGACGACCCAATGTTGTCCCCCATCACCGTCGAGGTCGCGCACGCCCCTTCCCCTCGGGCGGATCTCGTCGCCGGCCATGTAGGCCCCGCCGGCGTCGCCCAAGCACACGCCACGCTTTGCCCGCAAGCGGCAACAGCGTGCTTGTCTTGAGCGGGAATCCGGCTGCCCCCGCCGCGATGGCCCGCGCTCCGGCGCCAATGCCGCTGCGCGATCCCGGTCGGCAACGGAGAAGGCCGGCAAGGTCGCGGGCGTAAAGCGGAGGAAGGTTCCGACTTCAAGGAACAAATCTTCTTCAACCCCTCACTCTATCCCCCCAAGGTGGTGCTCGGCAATGCCGTTCAGCGGTGCCACTCCACCCATGGCGAGGTGTTTGTGAAAATGGCGGAAGGTATATCTCTTCGGACTTTGGTGGTTCTCTTTCATTTTCGCCATTGTTTTGTGATAGCTCATGACTTGTCATCGTTCGGTATAATGGTGGTTCGAACAATGCAACAGCCGAGTTCGTGAACTTGTTGGACACGAACGCGGTTGACATTGATCAAGCTCCTTTCGAACCTTTCGACTACAATGAAACGGAGGGCGGCGTGGACGATCATGGTTGTGCGGACGACTTGGCGGAGATCGAAACGGAAGCGTTCGAGAATTCAGAAGCAAAAGCTGGGAAAAGCCAAAGGTCAAAAAACTACACCATCTTGGAAGATCAAGCTTTGATCAAAGCATGGAGTACTAATCAAACCGCCAAGAGATATGGAGTGCGGTGTCTGCCAGTTCCGCTGATGTTTTCTCTGCTCCACACGGTGGCAATGTGGATGATTTCGGTGCGGGAGTTGGAACAAGCGACGGAGGTGGCTACGGTGGCGTGGTGAAGTAAATGGACTCCATGGCGCCGAGTGAAGATCGACCCCCAAGATGATGCCAGACATGGGTTGCATGCCCTCTTTTGCGTAATGAACTTCACTTTTATTCGCGCGCAAACTGTTTATGTTATTTGAATTTGAACTTGTTTGTGAAACCCTATGACAATTTCAGATTTGCAGTTTTTGTGTTTGCGGGTCGTTGCGCTGGTGCCCGAGACCCGCATAGCCGACCCGTAGAAAAGCATATTCAACGAATATATTTTTTTACGGGTCCGTTTGGGGGTCTGCATCTGTGCTAGCCCTCGTCGGCCCGCAAAAGCGGTTTTGCGCGAACTGCAAACGCGTTTTGCGGGGTCTGCTAGAGTTGCCCTTGGCTGCTTGGTTGAGTCTTATCTTTGCACGTACATGTTTGGTCGAGTCTTACCTAGCCAAGAAATCAATCAAAGGCCTTCTATGTATATATGTATGTGACATCCAAAAGCTGTAGGGCACGCGATTACATACCTAGTAAAAAAATTGCACATGGGTTGTGGGGTGGGGGGGGCACGGCCCCCCTAGCCTTCTACTCCCTCTGTAAACTAATATAAGAGCGTTTAGATATGAGTGATCTAAATGCTTTTATATTAGTTTACAGAGGGTGTACATAGCTCCGTCGTTGTTTTTCGGAGACAATATCCGACGCCTAAGAGGTTTGTTCATTACCTTGAGCAAGCTCAAAGAAGCCGTCACCCGTGCAATGGCGACCGTGAATCAGCGGGCGGTGCAAGAGGCCATCATCGTCGCGATGGAGGAGGGCAGGGGCACCATCTTCGATACTATTCTACATGTTATGGAAGAAGGCATGGCTTCCCACGGCGACCCGATGAGGATGAGAAACAGAAGGACCTAATACCACGGGCAATCGTCTAGGATTTGAGGTACGCTATCGTGTAATACTGTAATTCAGCTAAAGAACCATGACATTCCGTCATTGCTGATCATGTTTTTATCTGGATGTAGGGCGCAGGGAGCCGTCGAGCATGCATGGACCATGGAGGACCGGAGGGGAGGGAGATGAGCTGCGCCTGGAGCGGCCTTCATATCATATTCTAAGTAAATAAAGCAAAATTTTCACGGCCAATCATAGTTAGCAAAGTTTGACGGCTTCGAGTATGGGGAGGGCTATGGTTTTGGGTCTGGTTCAGCCAGAAACCGTTGATACCTTGTCATATGTTTGAGTGTATTGGAACTTTGCTGCGAATGCTACTTCTTACGCAGCGACGTTGAATGCCTTGTGGATCATCATTTGTGCATTTAATCATTATATGTATATCATTTGTTAGCAGAATAAACAAGACATGTTGTACGTACTATCCCTGTTGGACTGGCTCATCATCCCGAGCGAGTTCTAGCCCATTGACAAAATATCTAGTGCCGATACAGATTTGGTCTGGTTCAGTTTGGATCCATCATCTTGAAACAGGTTCCTAACTTGGGCCGCAATATGTACCAGTCTTGTATAAACAGAGCATGGATGGTGCAATTAATCCGCAAGTGCGCCAACATGCCAGTTTTAGTAGTAATATTTATTTAAGGCAAAAATCTGAAAAAAACCTTGACTTCGTAGTTGAAGTCTGAAATGAACCCTGAACTTCAAATCCTTGAAATCAGCACTCTATCTTACATAATCCCGGTCTATCCCTACCCTTCTTGGCCAAGCAGGTGTTTGTCTCCGCCGGAATTGCACAAATGGTAGACAGAGGGAGGAAGCAAGGCCAGCTCGTCTAAACGTGGTGATGATCTGTACAAACGTTGATGGTCTTTTTACGCACGAGCACATCATGCCACTTCTTTGCTTGCTGGTCTAAACATGTTGATGATTTGTTTTACACTTGCACAAATGGTAGAGATCGGAAGTTTTTTCGCCACAAAAAAGATACTAGAAAACACATTTGGACTTGTATGTAGGGAAAACTCACAAATAAATATCTTTAATTTTCAATTAAAACTAGCTTCCCCGCGCGCGCACACACACACATTAATGCTCACCCGCTAGATCCGTCCAGCCAGCATCGAGAGACGACGACCACGGTCGCCATGGTCCGGAGCCATCACAAACCGGGCAGATCGAGTCAGAGACGACGCTTCCCATGAAGCTCCGGTAGGCCAGCGAGGAGCCGCTGCAGCGCCGCCCATGTAGTCGTGGAAGGCCGCCCATCTTTATCCGTCGGTGCCGCCCGCCACACAGTGCCACACCGTGTGCCACCAACCGAGGCCGCCGTCCGAGATCCGATCCGCCAGCCGCCACCCGTCATGTGAGCAGCGTCGCACACCGCACATGCCGCGCAGATCGTACACGCAACGCGCCCTAGGGAGGTAGTTCCCGGCGGCTAGGGTTCTGCCGGGTCACCCGCGGGGAGGCGAATGGGGTCGGCTTGATCACGGGCTTCAGCGATTCCTTCCGCTCATGCTTGTCCGTCCAGAAGGATGGCTTCGCTCCGCCCTCCTCTGCACCCAAAACTCGTTCTCGGCGACGACATCCTGCGGGAAGCGCTCCCGCCACATCGTCGTGGTGTGCTCGTCCGCCTCGGCGATGAGGAGGCGCAAGATCCTACGCATGCTCGCACGTTCGCACGTTGGTGAAGTTCATCTGCGACCGAGGCCGCCCGAGGCGCCACGACGCTGCGTCGTACACGCGGGCGGCCTCGTGGGCGCTCTTGAACGTACCGAGCCCAACGCGTGTATCGCCGAAGCGGATCTCTGCCTAATACACGCCGAAGGGGCAGAGGCGGACGCCGCGGTAGCCCGAGCTGTTCCGGGGGGCGTGGCAGCATGGTGAGGCACTGGAAGAGGCGGGGGAGAAGACGCAACGGCGGCGGGGCGCTGGAAGAGGCGATTCCGCGGTAGCGACGGGGCACCGAAAGAGGATGGGAAGAAGGCGCGGCGGTAGGGAAAGAGTGGTGGTTGGCGGGCGCCCGCACGTGGCTTTTAACCAGCGCGTTCGGCGACGTGGGCCAAAACTGTCGTGCGCGTTGTCGCCTTTTCCCTGCACGCGCCAAATTTTTTTTTTTTGCGTGCCAAACTTTCGCGCGCTTGCTGGAGCGTGCCGCGCGGCCTCTCGCGTGTCAAATTGGCGATTTACCCAGCGCGCCCGATATTTCATTCGCCTGTTGGAGATGCTCTTACTAATTGACGATGAAACATGATGAAACATGCACGTTTCTTCGCACAGCTATGCATTTGGCTTGGCTAGCTAGCAAAAATGGAGCTCACGTGCACAGGGCAGAAGACCGAACGGCCAGTTCCCTGATCGCTGTCAATTATGCAATCCCGATGGAGACAAACATGTTCTCAGTCAAAAGGGCCGGGATAAGCGGGATTAAATAAGACGGGGTGCTAATTTCAGGGATTTGAAGTTTAGAGTTTATTTCAGACTTTGACTATGAAATCAAGGTTTTTTTCAGACTTTTTTCTTTATTTAAAAATCCTGGTTTACATGAACATGGATTCTCCTGTGGCACATAAATGTGTCATATTTTATAATTCATGCACCATACATGGATTGATCTTTTAGTCGATTAATTTTTTTTATAATATGACCGTAAACATTTTTCTGACCGCAATTGCTACTTGTTAGGCCCATTTATTACAAATATTTTAGAACGAAAATATGCCTTATTCAAAAAAAATTGTGTCTACTGTAACATGGTTTTTCTCATGGCACTTAAACGTGCCAAATTTTGTAATTCTTGTACCACACATCGATCGACTTATAGTCGTCTAAATTTTTTATAATAATTGAAGCTCCCTAAAATATAACTGCTCACTTCGTTCCGGAGCGGAGTTGCAGAGCGGAGGGTGACCGAACTGGCCCTTAGTATTTTGCACTATAGGTAATTAAAAAAGAAGCTTCATCTGGAGTTTCTAACTCCCGGCTGCCGAGATTAGTGCACATGACGCGAACGCTCACAGTCTGTCTGCCAGTGCGTGTGTGATACGTCTTCAACGTATTTATAATATTTTATTGTTCCATGTTATACCCGTTTTGGATGTTTATGGGTTTTACTTTACATTTTTATATCATTTTTGGGACTAACCTACTAACCGGAGGCCCAGCCCATATTGTTGTTTTTTTGCCTATTTCAGTGTTTCAAAGAAAAGGAATATCAAACGGAGTCTAATCGGAATGAAACCTTTGGGAGAGTTATTTTTGAAACGGAAGCAATCGAGGAGACTTGGAGTTGAAGTCAGGGAAGCTTCGAGGTGGCCACGAGGCAGGGAGGCGCGTCCTACCCCCTGGGCGCGCCCCCACCCTCGTGGGCCCCTCGTGGCTCTCCTAACCGACTTCTTTCGCCTATATATGTCCATATACCCTAAAAACATAGGGAAGCACAATAGATCGGGAGTTCCGCCGCCGCAAGCCTTTATAGCCACCAAAAACCAATCAGGACCCCGTTCAGGCACCCTGCCGGAGGGGGATCCCTCACCGGTGGCCATCTTCTTCATCCCGACGCTCTCCATGACGAGGAGGCAGTAGTTCACCCTCGGGGCTGAGGGTATGTACCACTAGCTATGTGTTTGATTTCTCTCTCTCATGTTCTTGAGGTGGTACGATCTTGATGTATCGCGAGCTTTGCTATTATAGTTGGATCTTATGATGTTTCTCCCCCTCTACTCTCTTGTAATGGATTGAGTTTTCCCTTTGAAGTTATCTTATCGGATTGAATCTTTAAGGATTTGAGAACACTTGATGTATGTCTTGCCGTGCTTATTTGTGGTGACAATGGGATATTCACGTGATCTACTTGATGTATGTTTTGGTGATCAACTTGCGGGTTCAATGAACTTATGCATAGGGGTAGGCACACGTTTTCATCTTGACTCTCCAGTAGAAACTTTGGGGCACTCTTTGAAGTACTTTGTGTTAGTTGAATAGATGAATCTGAGATTGTGTGATGCATATCGTATAATCATGCCCACGGATACTTGAGGTGACATTGGAGTATCTAGGTGACATTAGGGTTTTGGTTGATTTGTGCCTTAAGGTGTTATTCTAGTATGAACTCTAGGATAGATCGAAGGGAAAGAATAGCTTCGTGTTATTTTACTACGGACTCTTGAATAGATCGATCAGAAAAAATAACTTTGAGGTGGTTTCGTACCCTACACTAATATATTCGTTTGTTCTCCGTTATTAGTGACTTTGGAGTGACTCTTTGTTGCATGTTGAGGGATAGTTATATGATCCAGTTATGTTATTATTGTTGAGAGAACTTGCACTAGTGAAAGTATGAACCTTAGGCCTTGTTTCCTATCATTGCAATACCATTTACACTCACTTTTATCATTAGTTACCTTATTATTGTTATATTTTTAGATTACAAAAACCTATATCTACCATCCATATTGCACTTGTATCACCATCTCTTCGCCGAACTAGTGCACCTATACAATTTACCATTGTATTGGGTGTGTTGGGGACACAAGAGACTCTTTGTTATTTGGTTGCAGGGTTGCTTGAGAGAGACCATCTTCATCTCGCCTCCCACGGATTGATAAATCTTAGGTCATCCACTTGAGGGAAATTTGCTACTGTCCTACAAACCTCTGCACTTGGAGGCCAAACAACGTCTACGAGAAGAAGGTTGTGTAGTAGACATCAAGCTCTTTTCTGGCGCCGTTGCCGGGTAGGTGAGTGCTTGAAGGTATATCTTTAGATTGCAATCGAATATTTTAGTTTCTTGTTTTATCACTAGTTTAGTTTATAAAAGAAAACTATAAAAAATGGAATTGAATTTGCCTCATACGCTTCATGTTTTTATTATCTTTCGTGAGAGTGATGGAAAGGAAAAATGTGCTTAATTGCTAGAGGAAGAGTGCATTAAAATGTTTGGCACTAAATCTTTGAATGATGAGCATGACGACAATGTTGTTAGTATGAATTCTTTGAATACCCATGAAACTAATGATATGCAAAGCCACAAGCTTGGGGATGCTATGTTTGATGAATATGATATTTTTTGTCCCCCAAGTTTTGATGAGCAAATTTATTATGATGAAAGCATGCCTCTTATTTATGATGATTATTGTGATGATACGTATGCCATAAAGAATAAACATAACCATGAAACTTGTCATCATGATTTTAATTTTCAATTGGATTATGCTTCACATGATAGTTATTTTGTTGAGTTTGCTCCCACTACTATTCATGAGAAGAAGTTGCTTATGTGGAGAGTAGTAAATTTTCTATGCAAGTAGATCATGAAAAGAATGCTTTATGTGATGGTTATATTGTTGAATTCATTCATGATGCTACTGAAAATTATTATGAGGGAGGAACATATGCTTGTAGGAATTGCAATAATATCAAGTTTCCTCTCTATGTGCTTAAAATCTTGAAGTTATGCTTGTTTTGCCTTCCTATGCTAGTTGCTTATTGTTCCCATAATTTGTTTTCTCATAAAATCCCTATGCATAGGAAGTGGGTTAGACTTAAATGTACTAGCCATATGCTTCATGATGCTCTCTTTATGTTTCAATTCTTATCTTTTATGCGAGCATCATTGAAATCATCATGCCTAGCTAAAAGGCATTAAAAAAAGTGCTTGCTGGGAGACAACCCAATATTTACCTTTACTGTTTTGTGTGTCCACATGATTATGCTACTGTAGTAATCATGTTTTATAGCTTTGTTTCAATAAAGTGCCAAGTAAGACCTTTAGGATAGCTTACGGTGATAGTTGTGTTGATCCTGCTGAAAATCAGAAACTTTTGCACCCAGTAAATTAGTTTTGATAATTCACAGAAACGTGCTTTTGATGTAGCGACCCGACCTCAGACGGTCAAGCCTCTGTGTTGCTATGCCATCCCTGGATCAGTATGCTGGCACACACAGTACATCAATGTATATATCAAAGTGCAATCACATGTATAATTAACGTAAAACTGGTATATATACCTCATAAGTCACAGCAGAAACAAATAGTCGGGTGTGGAGTCCCATCAACGCCATCGGCAGGTTGAGTGTAGACCGTAACCCTGTACCGTATTCTTACTCGTCGGAAGAAAGTATCTGCAACATGATACGTTGCAGCCATGTAGGTCAGTACATTGAATGTACCGGCAAGATCACAACATGAGAAAACAGATGATAAAACTATACTATATGCAATATGGCTTTGTGGCTCGTATGCGAGTTTTGTTTGCGTAAAAGCTGATTTATTTTCCCTACATCAAAGGAATAAATGAAGTCTGTACTATAGAGTTTTCTATCATGACATGGTTCCGCCAACCGATGTCTCATAGCCCAAAATCATCATAAGTTGCCCACAATTAAGTTATCAATCCGGTGTTGAGAGTTCCGAGATAGATCCAGTCCAGATGCTCAAGTTGTCCGTGAATCGGGACACGGCTAATCGATTAGGTTTAAACCCTCTGCAGAGGTTTGTACACTTTACCCGCAAGATTCGATTCCTCTTTTTACGTTCTCGCACTTCGTGGTGTTTGAGAACAAGACGGCCAAAACATGGTCTTCCGAAGAGTTCCACCGACCCTTTGTCGGTGCTCATCCAATCTTACCGTAGTTCTACATACGCTAGCACCGTCGGCCAGAGTCACAACTAAGGTCAACCAAGCCAGAGCCCATAGTGACTTGCGGTTGCCGCAGGTAAGCTTCCGGCATGAAGTATTCTTCCGTCTCTTTGAGTCTGGGTGAAGCTTTCCGCAAGATGTCATGGCGCTTCTCCATGCATCCCGGCCAACCACCGGATTCTCCAGGTGCCGTCAACCATCCTTCACCCAAAGAGTGTGTATTGAATTCTTGTCTCGAGTCTTGAAGTCTTGAGGCCTTGAAGATGCAGTCCTTGCAGATTCCACCATGGAGTTGTCGTCATTGACGTAGATCCTCCATTCTCACACCACTCCCGAGCACTCATACCAAACCCCGTCTACTATAGCATAGCATTAAAATAAAATATCGTCCCGGCTTGGTAACAGGTGATGGGTTCCTACCTCATGCATACTACTCAACTACAAGAATTCAATATCACTCTGGAGGGTTTGTTGCGAAGATGACACTAGATGCAATAAAACACATAGGTATGAAAAACATGGTCAAAGTGAACTTGCACAGTATGTTGATGAAGATAACAACACTCTCGAATAATGACTTGGTAGAACTATTCGTCACTCCGTTGAAAATCTATATAGTCAAACATAGCATTCATATAAGCAAACATCCTAGCAAACAATTTTAACACTCATAATAAAACCAACAAATAAAAATGCAAATCAAGGGACACCAAATAAAAACAAAGGAAAACTACACAACAAAACTACTAAAGAAAACTCTAAGACATAACACAAAAATAGTTTTGTCCTAAGTAAAATTTAACATCAAAGGAAATACCAACATAATAAATAATCTGAAAAGAAAATATAAAACAACTAATTTTAACAGAAAGTATTTTTTTCATAAACTTTTAATAGCAAAAAGAAACAAATAAAAAGCTTTTATGAAACACTAACTATGACCTAAACAAGTTTTCATACAAAACTAAGAAAAACAAATTTTTAAAATAAAAACAAAATTTTCTTTTGTTGACTAACAGAAACAAAACTAAATTTTTCAAGAGTGACAAAAAGAAATAATTTGAAACTAATAAAAACAATAAAGAAAAGACTAAAACAAAACTATAACTAAAACAGTATTGTTTTGCTAAAAACCTAATTTAAAGATAAAGTAAAAATAAAGAAGTATATGCTACTGGATAGACAAAACCATAATAAAACAGTAGCAAAAAGAATCAATCAAAAATACTTTGTAAAACTCAAAATATGACCAAATTAGTGATTTGAACAAATTTCATCAAATTCAAATCTAAACTATTCAAATTTGAAACCTAAGTACACAAACAGAAACTTAAGCAAATTCTGACACACCGCAAAAATCAACTCAAACGGAGTTACGGAACTTAAGTTATGAACAAAAGAAGTTTGAATATGAATCTGAACAAATTTCGAAATTTTAAACTTTCAAAAACATGTTTGAGTTGAATTACTGGATAGAGGAGATCGTAACGAAGAAGTGGGCGTTGGTTTCATCTAGTTTGGATGAACGAGTAAAAAGTTATGGCTATTTAAAAATCAAGGCCAAGCTGTTTTACAAAAGAAAAAATAGCTATGGCTAAGGTCTAATGTATAAATACGTAGACGACAATCTAATCTATTGTATTAGTCTAAAAGTAATAAACTACGGAAGTATAAGTAGAAAAAAAATGAAAAGAAACAAAGTAAGATACCTTTATAAGGCAGAGAAAAGATAACTTCGGAAAGAGAAGAAAATTTCCAGAAGTCGCGCCGGAGAGGAGAAAAAAAATATTTTTCTTATCAAACCAAAATATTGATTTAACCCGAATCAGATGATTTTTGGAGGCTCTATGGGTCTATATTTATAGGTGGAAAAGAGGCTTAGGGGTCAAAGGCTAGGCAATGTGGGACTAAACGTAGACGTAATTAAACGAAACAGAGTAGAAAAAGGCTAAGGCCTCGCACGGGCCTAAAGGCCTCGGCCGGCCGCGCGCAGTACACAGGCTGCAGTTTTTTTCTTTTAACAAAAATCGGCTTAAGTAAAATAAAAAAATAAAAAGGGCTGGCTGGGCCTGGCCCTTTTAAGAGAGAGGAAAAAAAACAATGGGGCGCCAGAAGCTACTATACTGCGCATGCAGGCGATAAATAAATATGGGCCGCACGTACAGTTTGTTATTTGTTTTCTTTTAAACAGAAAGCGATAAACTGAAAAACGAAAATAAAACTAAAACTTTATATAGGCATATTATATATCAAAATTTTCAGAAAAAGATTTTCTACAGCATGAACATTATTCTAGTATTTAATAAAATACACACAAATTCAAATAAAGCAAAGAGTGCTTCAGCTCTAATAAAATCCAATAAAAATCATTTTAAAAATACCAAAATGAATTCAAATTTATTCCTCTCCAATTTTCTGTTGTAGGGAATCATGTTACCCTATTTTCCATGTATTTTATTTTTGGAGAAAAATAATTTGAATAAAACTCAAATAACTCCAAATTGAAAATAAATTCAAAAGAACTTTGAATTTATTTCTTTGAAACTCCCTACTCATATTTCATATGTTTTGAAGAAGTCATTTTATCTTCTCTCGTGAAAATCATTGAGTTGCATAAAGTTTCAGAATTGGAAATATTTTCAAAATGAAATTCAAATATTTTCAACACCCTTGTCATTTAAATAAATGGAAGAAGGCATGTCATCTTCTCTCCAGGGTTTTGTGATGAAAAGAATTTGAATTCCAGAAGATCCTAAAAGCAAAAATGAAAGTTTGGGAAAGTCCTTTTATTCCCTCTCATTTAACTTTCAAAAAGTTTCGAACTCACTCACTTTCAGTCAATCAGTCAACCAATCAATCAAAACTATCTATTTGTTTATAACATTCCAAAATTTAGAATTTGGGATGTTACATTTGATCTGATTCTTTTTGCTCTGGATTGGTAGACAAATTTCTCAGGTTTAACTATTTTGGTACGATTTTTGGAGTTACAAAAGTATTTGAGAGTTACAGATTACTACAGACTGTTCTATTTTTGACATATTATGTTTTCTATGTGTTGTTTGCTTATTTTGATGAATCTATGAGTAATATCGGAGGGTATGAACCATAGAGAAGTTGGAATACAGTAGATATTACACCAATATGAATTTAGAATGAGTTCACACAGTACCTTAAAGTGGTGATTTATTTTTCTTATACTAACGGAGCTTACGAGTTTTCTGTTAAGTTTTGTGTTGTGAAGTTTTCAAGTTTTGGGTAAAGATTCGATGGACTATGGAATAAGGAGTGGCAAGAGCCTAAGCTTGGGGATGCCCAAAGCACCCCAAGGTAATATTGAAGAACGACCAAGAGCCTAAGCTTGGGGATGCCTTCCCGGGCATCCCCTCTTTCATCTTCGTTCATTGGTAACTTTACTTGGATCTATATTTTTATTCACCACATGATATGTGTTTTGCTTGGAGCGTCATTTTATTTTATTTTGTTTTGCTTGCTGTTTGAATATTTCCCAAGATCTGAAATTCTTAAATGTTAGAGAATCTTCACATAGTTACATAATTATTCGACTACTCATTGATCTTCACTTATATCTTTCAGAGTAGTTTGTCTTTTGCTCTAGCACTTCACTTATATCTTTTAGAAACCTGGCGGTGGTTTTATTTTGTAGAAATTGTTGATCTCTCATGCTTCACTTATATTATTTTGAGAGTCTTATAAAATAGCATGGTATTTGCTATGGTTATAAAATTGGTCCTAAAATGATGGGCATCCAAGTTGGGTATAATAAAATCTATCATAGAAAATGATTTGGATGCTATGATCAATTTGATGCATGATAATTGTTTTGAGATATGAGAATGGTGATATTAGAGTCATACTAGTGCAGTAATTATGAATTTGAGGAATACTTGTGTTGAAGTTTGTGATTCCCGTAGCATGCACGTATGGTGAACCGCTTTGTGATGAAGTTGGAGCTAATTTATTTATTGATTGTCTTCCTTATGAGTGGCGGTCAGGGACGAGCGATGGTCTTTTTCTACCAATCTATCCTCCTAGGAGCATGCGCGTAGTACTTTGTTTTCAATGACTTGTAGATTTTTGCAATAAGTATATGAGTTCCTTATGACTAATGTTGAGTCCATGGATTATACGCACTCTCATCCTTCCACCATTGCTAGCCTCTCTTGTGCCGCACAACTTTTGCCGGTATCGTACACCCACCATATACCTTCCTCAAAACAGCCATCATACCTACCTATCATGGCATTTTCATAGCCATTTCGAGATATATTGCCATGCAACTTTCCACCGTTTCGTTTAGTGACAGCATCATCATTGTCACATTGCTTTTGCATGATCATGCAGTTGACATCGTATTTGTGGCAAAGCCACCTTCATAATTCTTCCATACATGTCACTCTTGATTCATTGCATATCCCGGTATACCGCTGGAGGCATTCATATAGGGTCATATTTTGTTCTAAGTATCGAGTTGTAATCTTGAGTTGTAAGTAAATAAAAGTGTGATGATCTTCATTATTAGAGCATTGTCCCAAGTGAGGAAAGAATGATGGAGACTATGATTCCCCCATAAGTCGGGATGAGACTTCAGACTTTATATAAAAAAAGAGAAATGCCAAATAAAAAAAATAAAAAAGGGGAAGAAAAAATGAGAGAAAAAGAGAGAAGGGACAATGCTACTATCCTTTTACCACACTTGTGCTTCAAAGTAGCACCATGATCTTCATGATAGAGAGTCTCCTATGTTGTCACTTTCATATACTAGTGGGATTTTTCATTATAGAACTTGGCTTGTATATTCCAATGATAGGTTTCCTCAAAATGCCCTAGGTCTTCGTGAGCAAGCAAGTTGGATGCACACCCACTTAGTTTCTTTTGTTGAGCTTTCATACACTTATAGCTCTAGTGCATCTGTTGCATGGCAATCCCTACTCACTCACATTGATATCTATTAATGGGCATCTCCATAGCCCGTTGATACGCCTAGTTGATGTGAGACTATCTTCTCCCTTTTTGTCTTCTCCACAACCACCATTCTATTCCACATATAGTGTTATGTCCATTGCTCACGCTCATGTATTGCATGAAAGTTGAAAGAGTTTGAGAATACTAAAGTATGAAACAATTGCTTGGCTTGTCATCGGGGTTGTGCATGATTAAATACTTTGTGTGATGAAGATAGAGCATAGCCAGACTATATGATTTTGTAGGGATAGCTTTCTTTAGCCATGTTATTTTGAGAAGACATCATTGCTTTGTTAATATGCTTGAAGTATTACTATTTCTTATGTCAATATAAACTTTTGTCTTGAATCAGTTGGATCTGAACATTCATGCCACAATAACGAAAATTACATTGAGAAATATGCTAGGTAGCATTTCACATCAAAGATTCTGTTTTTATCATTTACCTACTCGAGGACGAGTAAGAATTAAGCTTGGGGATGCTTGATACGTCTCCAACGTATCTATAATTTTTGATTGTTCCATGCTATTATATTACCCGTTTTGGATGTTTATGGGCTTTACTTTACACTTTTATATCATTTTTGGGACTTACCTACTAACCGGAGGCCCAGCTCATATTACTGTTTTTTTGCCTATTTCAGTGTTTCGAAGAAAAGGAATATCAAACGGAGTCCAAACGGAATGAAACCTTCGGGAGAGTTATTTTTTGGAACGGAAGCAATCCAGGAGACTTGGAGTTGAAGTCAGGGAAGCTTCGAGGTGGCCACGAGGCAGGGAGGCACGGCCTACCCCTGTGGTGTGCCCCCACTCGTGGCCCGTCATCAACCCCGGCCGATTTCTTTCGCCTATATATGTCCATATACCCTAAAAACATCGGGGAGCACAATAGATCGGGAGTTCCGCCGCCGCAAGCCTCTGTAGCCATCAAAAATCAATTGGGACCTGTTCAAGACTCACGGAGGGGGGATCCTCACCAATGGCCATCTTCATCATCCGGCGCTCTTCATGACAAGGAGGAGTAGTTCACCCTCGGGGCTGAGGGTATGTACCAGTAGCTATGTGTTTGATCTCTCTCTCGTGTTCTTGAGGTGGTACGATCTTGATGTATCGCGAACTTTACTATTAGTGTGCCTCAATAACAACACACATCTGTAACTTTTCTGACCGTGGCAAAGGACGATGGTTCTAGAAATTAGTAGTGCCTCTATCTCTCAAAAAAGAAAAAAGAAGTTAGTAATGCCTTCGTTGGAGTTATTGTAGCTGCGAATCCCACCGTTTTGAGCCGTCTGAGTTGCGTTTTGACCCAATAAAAATTTACTTCCTCCGTTAACTAATACACTATTTTAGGGCTCCTTTGATTCAAAGGAATTTTATAGGATTTCTGAAGGATTGAAATCCTTAGGATTTTTTCCTATGATGGTTCTTTGATTCATAGGATTGAATCCCATAGGAATTTTTCTTATGGAATCTTTTGTACTACATTTTATAAGAAATCTAACATCCACTCCAATCTCTTTTTATATTTCCTTTGTTTTTCATGTGCCATCAAACACTCCTTGTTAATCCTATAGGATTCAAGTGGGCATGTCACTCCAATCCTATACTTTTCTCATTCCTATGTTTTCAAAATCCTACGAATCAAAGAGGCCCTTAGTGATCTAAACGTTTTTATGTTTACAGAGGGAGTAATAGTTTAAAACACACACGCTGTATATATAGTACAGTAGTACAGATATGGTCATTTGGTTTTTGGGTTCGATTTAGAAACACAGAGGGACCAAAGACGCGCCGAGAAACCCCGGCTAGCCGCTGGAACGTTCCACCCCTTTCTCCAGCCAGGCAGCCCCGCACGGCACCGCATGCATGCCCGTCAGCGCCCGGCGCCACGCCCACGCGGTCGTTGCTCTCCACCGCCACATCCCTCCCCGCTCCCGCTCCCGCCCACGCCCACCAGAAGCCGCTCCTCGTGGCCCACGCAAGCCTCCTTCCCCGCCACCGTACGCGTAGCTCTCGGCCGACGGGGCCGCACGCGCGCCAAGCCGCGATCTGGCCCCACACACCAGCGACACGGACCCGTGGGCCCGCCCGCCGGCATAGCGACGAACTGCCGGAGCTTTTCGCTCGAAAGGCCCAGGAGCTGTTTCCTTCCCGTCGACGTCCCGTCCTCCCTTTTTGCCAATCCGGCTCCGCCTCTCCCCACCACCGCTTCCTCCCCCCCCCCCCCCCTCGCCGTAGCCTTCCCACTCCACCACCAGCTTCCCCCGCAGGCTGTCCGCTGATGCTTCTCCGCCCCGCCCCCTCCCCGCCGCCGCCCCGCTTCCCCGCGGCCAGCAGGAGCGCCGCCCCCGCCACCGCGCCCTTCTTCCTCGTGCTGCGGCGCCGGCAGCGACGGCGCCGCCACCGCCCGCACGCCCGCCTCCGCGCCTCCCTCTCCGACCTCCTCGCCAGCCTCCCGGGCTCGCTCGCGCTCTTCGGCCCCGCGGCGGCGGCCGCCGCGGCCGCCGTCGTCTCCTCCATCGCCTCCCCGCCCCCCAGCTCTCCCGATCACGAGGACGACGCCGCGGCCGCCGGCGAGTGGATCCTCTTCACCAGCCCGACGCCCTTCAACCGCTGCGTGCTGCTGCGGTGCCCGTCCGTGTCCTTCGAGGACGGGGGCGTGCTGCTCGACGGCGTCAACGAGCGCCTGCTCACCCAGGACCGCCACTACGTCAACCTCAGCCGGGGCAGCATCCCCGCCGCGCCCGCCGGGCAGGGCGCCGCCGAGGTGTCCTACCAGCGCCTCTGCATCCCACTGGAGGACGGCGGGGTGATCGCGCTTGACTGGCCCGCTAATCTGGATCTGGACAAGGAGCATGGGCTCGATTCCACGGTGCTCCTCGTGCCCGGCACCCCCGAGGGGAGCATGGACAGGGGCATCGAGATGTTCGTGCTCGATGCGCTCAAGAATGGCTACTTCCCCATTGTCATGAACCCCAGAGGCTGCGGCGGATCACCACTTACTACGCCAAGGTGAAGTTACTCACTATAGCTCTTTCACAGTCTGCGATTCCGCACATTTAGCACGCATAGCATATCATTGTTGGAGTAAATTACTAGGCGTTAGAAGCAGTTCTCTATGCCCAATTTTCGGGCTATTATATCGCGGTGGCAGAAACAGTGATTAAGAGTGAACTGTATGTATCTGGAAATGGCTATATTATTTGTTGCTTGGATCATATTTACAAACTTGAGTACTAAATTGACCAAGATATATTCTAACAGGAAATAGCATATGCTTGCTGTTTGTACATAATTTTGAATTTTGGTACTCCCCTCTCTGAGACCAGGGCTATAGTAGTGCTATAGAAAATTTAAGTTTATGAGAGCCAAAACAGATCAGTAAGTGCAGCTTCAAAGCTGTAGGAAGTACTCCCTCCGTCCCATAATATAAGATGTTATTACATCCAATATGTTTTTTTTTGAGGAATACATCCAATATGTGAGTATATAGAATGTAATAAGATCTTAATATTATGGAAGGGAGTATTTTGTTATTGCAACGTGATATTGTCAAGTAAATTTCAGCCAGTGTAGCAAAGCAAAGTATTACTATACTAGTTTCTTACCTGTTACTGTTATTTCATCGAGCCGTTAGCAATCATTTGATACTGAGAATACTTGTAATCTGGAAACATCAGGGACCTCTAGTGATTGCTATGCCATCGACTTAATTCACCCCTTCTATAGAGGAACATCATTGCAATACTGTACTCTGTTGATGGTTATACACAAGTTTTGATGCGTTGCAATGACAGATATCTTGCCTAAAATTGTAGCTCTTCTAAACAAACTTCTTCTGTAGGTTATTTACAGCGGCTGACAGTGATGATATCTGCACAACGATCCGCTTTATAAACAGCAAAAGGCCATGGACGACAATAATGGGTGTTGGGTGGGGTTATGGTGCCAATATGCTGACAAAGTATCTTGTGGAAGCTGGAGAGTCTACTCCTCTTACGGCTGCTGTTTGTATCGACAATCCTTTTGACCTACAGGAAGCAACAAGAACATTTCCTCATAATATCGCTCTTGATCAAAAGCTCACAGCTGGCTTGGTTGATATTCTGCGTGCGAATAAGGTTGTGACCCCACACTAGTAGTATCTCCTTTCCACATCTTGTAAACAGAGCAATAGCGTCTGTGCATGTTAAATAACTTGACCAACCAGCTGCCCTGATATGGCCTGCATTTGCAAGCAGTCTTTCTTCTCCAGAGTAGGACATTTAGTCTGTTTTATTGTTTCAGGAACTCTTTCAAGGAAAGGATAAAGACTTTGATGTCCAAAAGGCTTTATCGGCGAACTGTTTGCGTGAATTTGATGGAGCAATATCCATGGTTTCACATGGGTTTGCTAATGTTGATGACTTCTATTCGGAAAATAGCGTGAGGCCTTCAGTTGCCAGTTTGAAAATACCTGTACTCTTTATACAGGTATAAGCCTAATGTTCTTTTTAATCAGTCTAATGTTCTTTTGAATCAGTCTAATGTTCTTTTGAGTCAGTCTAATGTTCTTTTTGAAATTTTTATATCAATCCAATGTTAGGATATGTGAATGTATTAACTCCCAGATTATGCTAAAATCCAGCTACATGCTCTGTCAATACTGCCTTTCTGGTTATCTAACTTCGAAGCCATATCTTGCAGAGTGATGATGGGACTGTGCCACTTATGTCAGTACCGCGTAGTTCAATATCAGAAAATCCTTTTACCAGCCTTCTCCTTTGTTCTTGTGTACACTCAACTGGATTCATCTTTGAGAGATACACTGAATTATGGTGCCAGAATCTTACCCTAGAGGTAAACATTGCCATTTTTTATTTTGACTCCAATAGAGACATTTTTGTACCACCTCAAAGAAGAGTATATTTTATCTTCAAGCTGATCTCCAATCCAGCTCCCTGCTGTTGAAGGTTTCCACATAAAAAACAACAAAACGTGTGTGTTTTGTGTGTAGGCACGCACATGTGCATGCTTACTCATAATGTGTTAGCTGACTCTCTTGAGACTGCTTTATCCCTTTTCTTTGGTCCACTAGTGTTTATTTAACTTCTTATTTAGATGCATGAGTTGATCCATTTTAAGTGATGGCACCAAACTCTTTTGCTTGCAGTCTCCATGGTATTTAGCATTCTTATGGATCGCTTCTGCAATTACTTACTTCATGTTGTCATGTTGCTCATTTCAGCTGTCACGTTAAATTGGTCTTTGGGTTTATGCAGTGGTTGTCGGCAGTGGAGTTTGCTCTTCTTAAGGGTCGTCATCCGCTTATCAAAGATGTGGATATCACCGTTAACCCATCCAAAGGTCTAGCATTCACCGTACCTCAACCGAATGATAATAAGGTCCCCAAAGAGGACAATTTTCATGAGCAAGCTCAGTTTTTTCTCTCTAATAATTTTCCCCATGGAATAAATGGGCTGCTCAATGATTCTGCAAATGGATATTCTGGTGCTGAAAATAGCAAAAATGGCCTGTTAAAAGATAATGGTGATATAGGCAGGATAATCAGAGAGGCTGATGAAGAGGAGCCAGAAGAGATTCCTGAAGATGTTGAAAAAGGTTATGTATCTGGTTCTCAAAATAGCAAAAATGGGTTGTTAAAAGATAATGGTGATGTAGGCAGGATAATCAAAGAGGCTGATGAAGAGGAGCCAGAAGAGATTCCTGAAGATGTTGAAAAAGGTCATGTACTACAATCAGCAGGTCTTGTGATGAATATGCTGGATGCTACAATGCCTGGCACTCTGGATGATGATCAAAAGAACAAGGTATAGTAGATCTAGATAATATTCTTTGTTGAGTCAAATTTCTCCATGCCTTATAGTATTCCATTTCCAAGGTCATAGGCCAATCATGGAACGTTTATTTTCTGTTCATCGTGTAATTTATGATGCTTATGGAAGCACTGAGTTTTAAATAGGAAAACTCAAATTTTCTTGCTGTAGTCTTGTGAGGAATGCGTCAAGCTGCTTACATGTTTCTTTCTTGCCATAAGGTTCTGGTGGCAGTAGAACAAGGTGAATCTCTTGTGAAAGCTCTAGAAGAAGCTGTACCTGAAGATGTGCGTGGAAAGCTTACGTCGTCTGTGACTGAAATTTTACAATCTAAACGACACAATTTCAATTTGGATGCATTGAAGCGCGGCTGGACCAATGCAAGATCAACCACCAAGACTGTGGTCCAAGAAAAGGTCAAAGAGTCAGATCATGAGAGTGGAGCTAAGGATGCCAAAATTCTTGACCAGAACAGGAGTGTTACATCCATTGGTGAGGGAGACCAAAAAGAGACTAATCTGACCTCAAACGACAACAATCCTGCTGATGGTATCGATTTATCACAAGCAAAGCCTTACCAAGCTTCTGGACCTGTAGGAACTGGAATCGAAACGGGAAGTGAACAGACTCAACTCGATAAATCTGAGAAAGATAACTCTGGAGTGAATGAAAGCAGTGAAGAGAAGCAAGAGGCCGATCAGGGCAGTGTAACAGATCCAAAGCATTTTTCCGATGATCCGTCAACAGCCAACTCAAACGGAACTCCCAGGGAGCAAATGCAGTCGGCAGATGCTACAGCAGAGCAGAATCCACAGTCCAATACGGTAGACAAGGAAGTTGATGTAGTTCATGCCAATGAAGATAAGGTTGCACTTAATGTTGTTGATCAGAGCACGCAAATCTCTAAAACAGAAGAATCTAAACATCCGTCAGTTAATAATGTGAGACAGGCATTAGATGCCTTAACTGATTTTGATGACTCGACTCAAATGGCTGTCAATAGTGTGTTCGGAGTTATTGAAAATATGATTGACCAGTTTCAAAAGCACAAGGACTCTGAGGACAGGGAGAAATCTGATGGAGCCACCGATAAACCTCCGGTGGATGAGACAGAGTCTAATGTAATGGTGGATGTGGACAATGAGATAAGTGGAAAGGACAAAAATCCATCATCATCTGGTGAATCACAACATAATACTTCTGTTAAAGCTCGTCCAATCATGTCTGAAGATCATAATTTTAGTGAGAAAAAATCTGATTTGAACACTGTTCCACCTTTGAAAGGAAAAATCAGGAATTCTCAAAGAAATATACCTGAAAATGATGTTGATGGTGATGTTGCAAAGATGGTGAGTGGCTCACCTGATTACTTGTTGGATGTAGCTGCCAGTTCTTATTTGAAGGTGCAGTATGCTTTGTACCTTCATGAATATCTTACAAGACAACTGCAACTTGAGTCACCAGATTTGAACTCGGCAACTGATCTTTTCCTTGATCCGCAAGAGGGTAAATGGAAACTAGCAGATCAAATGGACAATGTGCAAGGTGACATTTCTATATCTGGAAAATATAGCTTCGTCAATAAAGAGATCAAGCATGCAGATTCCTCTCAAGCTCCACCTAGGACAGGCAATGTTATTTTGCCACCATACTCAGCTCTGCGAAATTTTGCAGACTCTGAAACCAAAAGGAAGGTAATTGAGAAGTTGCCTGGTAATGCTTTGAGACAGACACTCACATATTTTATTACTGATGAGTTAACAAATACCCTCAAAACTGAAGTTGGTCGTAGATTGGGGATAACAAAAGCTGAGAAACTTCAAAGAAGTCTTGCACATGATGTAGAACGACTCGCTACTCAAGTTTCTAGAACTATTGTCCATGACTCCGAGTTATACAGAGCAACATCTGTGCAGAGGAATCCAACGACTGTGAAATTTGGTGTGGTCCATGGCGAAAGTGTTGTTGAAGCTGTATCAACTGCAGTTCTGCAATCTCATGATCTGAGAAAGGTTCTTCCAGTGGGTGTGATAGTTGGTGTAACTTTAGCGTCCTTGAGAAACTACTTCCATGTTGGTGTCTCTAAGCATGACAACCTTACAAAAGCTGCGGTCAAGTCAGGAATTTTGGATGAGGATCTTATTATTCAGGATGCCGGCGAAAGAAATATAGATAATCTTTCCACACAGAAAGAAGCAAATGCTGATCTTTGCACACAAAAAGAAGCAAATGCAGATTATTATATCGAAAAACCCGGTGAGCACAAGCAACAGGAGATAACAAAGTCAGATGGTAAAGGCATGATGGTTGGGGCTGTAACGGCTGCCCTAGGTGCTTCTGCATTTGTAGCACATCATCAAGTAAGCAAATAACGCCATGTTATTTCATTTTTGTTCATAATTAAGCTGGATGGAAATAAAACACATGGATACTGGTGTCCGGCTCAGCCTTTTGTTTGAACATAGTCCAAATATCTGTAGTATTAGGTACTAGTTCTCATTGATCAGTTGTCACAAGTTCAAGAGTGCACAAAGGTTGTTCCTTATAGTGCGTTCCATGTTGCATATTTGAGTTATTCTTGATTCCTAATTATTATTGTTGAAATATTCCGTTTAATTATTCATTCTAACAATACAGATTTTTTTATATCTCAGCAAAAGAATGCTGAAGAGCATGATAACATGGATAGCACTCAGCATAATCTTGACGACACTGAACTGGAAAAGAGCCAGAACAACTTAGTGAGAAGCTTTGCTGAGAAAGCCATGTCTGTTGCAGCTCCGGTGGTACCCAAGAAGGGTGGTGGTGAACTTGATCACGATAGGTCTGTTTAATGTTGCCATTGCATTTATCATCTTTATTCTCTCTTTGTTGTCTTGTGAATAACCTTACCATGTCTGTCTTTGGCAACAGGCTCGTTGCTGTTCTAGCTGAACTAGGGCAAAGAGGTGGAATTTTGAAATTTGTGGGGAAACTTGCTCTGCTGTGGGGAGGTATTCGTGGTGCTTTGAGCTTGACTGACAGGCTCATCTTGTTCTTACGTATCAGCTTAACGTAACTTATTTCAGAGGTTAGTTCTTCCAACTTATAATTTTCTCCAGAAATATATGCAGATAGAGAAGAAACATAATTCAAATGTCATTTCTTCATCAATAGATTATGTTAGAAGGATATGGAAGTTTTAAAATGGCTGGTTGCACGTTTGCGACATGATAACACCATAAGTTTCATATATCAGCATAGCCTTATTTTGTAAGCATCACGAGTGTTATCAATGAATGGCTCGTTCTGTACTGTAGCGGTTATTTGAACAATGGTTTGATTAATTTTTTTCTTACTGCAAGTGTACTATGAAATCAGGAATACTGAAGCCACCCCTTCATATATTACGGTGGTGGATTTTCTGCTGATTAGACATGTTAGTTACCCCCTCTATCAAAATATAAGACGTTTTCTGGCACTATTAGTGTCAGAAAACGTCTTATATTTTGATACAGAGGGAGTGTACATTTTCATGGTAATGTCTTATTATCATGCTGTGCTTAACTCGCCCTTATCAAATTCATAGGATCATGGGATTTTCCTTCATGGTACTTGTTCTATGGTCTCCTGTTGTGATTCCTTTACTGCCAACTCTTGTTCAAAGCTGGACAATAAGCGCTTCAACAGGAATTGTTGGGGATGCTTGCATTATTGGTCTGTATGTCTCTATAATGATACTTGTAATGCTATGGGGGAAAAGAATACGTGGCTATGAGAATCCAGTTGAGCAATATGGGATGAATCTTGCATCTTCATCAAGGGTATGATCATTGCTTAGTCTCGTGTGCAAATATCTGTCAAATGTTCCTGGCACATATACATGACAACTAAACCTTTGATTGCAGCTGCAAGAATTTTTCCAAGGTCTTGTTGGAGGCGTGTCTGTCGTTTGGCTGGTGCATTCGATAAGCATTTTACTTGGCTTTGCAACTTTTCGAGAAGGGACGCCTTCATTCTTACCATTTGATCTTCTCAAATCTTCAAGAAATGTATTGTTGCCAGCTCTTAGAGGGTTTATCACAGCAACTAGCATTTCTGTGGTGGAAGAAGTGGTTTTCAGATCATGGCTTCCAGAAGAAGTTGCAGTTGATCTTGGTTACTACAATGCTATTCTGATGTCTGGAGTTGCTTTTTCTCTGATTCACCGGTATATCCAGTCGAGCCACCATCCCTTCTGTTATTTCACTAAATTTTTCAGCACATGGTTCATGTTACTACTGGTAGTTCTCATGGCGATCGTAATTAAATTTGGGATCTAAAACCCATGAGCAGCTGAGTGTGATTTGGGGGGCAATCATTAAAACCCGTGAGCAACTGAGCGGCGTGGTTCCGCAGACGGTACTGTGGTGGGGCGGGTGTGGGAACTGGGTGAAGGACACAAGCAGGGGAGGTGAGTGGCAGAAAATGGGATGGATGGAGTACAGTTTTTTTTTAAAGTTTGGTCTATGGTTAGTCGAACATAGAAGTGCCTAGCAATCCTACAAAATAAAGCTTGATTTCATGGACGTTAACAAACAGATTAGGACCTTTCTGTAGCAACCTTGAAAAATGTTTATAATATAAAATGATCAAGGTACAACAGTAGTGTGGGTTGATGTATATATATATTTTTGCACCAAGCATGATCTGTTGTGAGACCAAGTAACAAAAGGTGTTAACATTTTTACAAATGAATGGCAGATCTCTACCTTCAGTACCAGGCTTTGTGCTACTTTCCCTGGTGCTTTTTGGGCTTAAGCAAAGAACGCAAGGGAATCTCGCTGCACCGATTGGCCTGCGATCTGGAATTATGACTGCTAGTTATCTCACACAAACCAGTCGCATTATTGCATTCAAACCAGAAACTCCATTCTGGATGATTAGTACCTATCATCTTCATCCGTTTGATGGTGCGATTGGCTTAAGTATTTGTGCATTACTTGCGATCCTTTTCTTCCCTCAGAGGCCTGTTCAGAAGGATACATCTGTGTCATGAGAATTGGGAGGACCCACAAAAGTACTCTTTGAGGTCAGTTCCAACAAGATGTCATCAGTCTGCACAAAACGTGAGCACTGAAGGGCTGCTCCTCCAGTGTATACTATGTTAAAAGTGCAGCTCACATTGCTGATGCACTGTAAATGCCCTAAAAAGAGCACCTGGCTAGATGCTTGATTACACCGAGGGGTGCTAGCGATGGATTGGAGCTGTGGGGTTCATGCCCGTAGCAAATTTGTATACTACTCTTTTTGGGACTCTTAACAGATGAACTCTGTTGTCGGCGTGGACAACATAAACTCCGGACATGAATGATTCATTTCATTCATCATTATAAGGTATGTATCTTTTTAACTACAATTATACTTCATTTCCAGTCTGCTAAATTATTAACTCGCTGCCGTCAGTGTTATTGCGAATGCAGGTGGGGGGCAATATAAACTACCCAGGAATCTGGATATATCTTGGAGAGAAACTAAGCAGATATCATGATGTGAAGTTAATACTCTTGCCATTTGGTGGAGTATGTGTGCTGACTATCTTAACTTCTTTTAGAAATACTTCATGCTGACTAATTGGTGTATATGTTTGTTCTTAGATCTAACAAACCTCCTTTTGATACTTTGGAAAACAAGCATGTCCAAGTTTTGGGGTAGAAAATTTTGACAGCACATCCTGTATGTAGAACAGTCACATGACAGAGTTAGCTGATACATCATACACAGTTGCGTATCTTCCTCGATGACAGAATCTCACTGACTGTAAGGTTCAGTGCAAGTATACTGTTGCCTATATGTATAGAAGAATCCGTTGAGACCCGCAAAGAGAAGTAGTCATTTGTAATATGTGTAATATTTGCATAATAATGTAATACTTTGCCTTAACTTCTCTCACGTAGGCTCCAACGCATGTTGCACGAGTCGATGCCTCGGGCTTGGAGCAAGAACCTTTTGCCGATCACTGAAAGTCAGCTTCACATGGCCTTGGAGGCCATTCTTCATTTTGACCCGGCAATGGGACACTTCCTACTATCACCGGAAGGGAGACATTCAGTGCCCACTGCACGGCAGAGGAGCAGGTTCCGTTGTTCAGAGGGTTATTGTGCTCGAGGTGATGCAGAGATCAAGGAAGAAGCAATGTCCTCATATTAATAATCTTCATGAGGGGGATGCTAGCACAAGATTTTATCGCATCCACACAAACTTAAGAAAGCGGAAGAACTTCATCCACGGATTGTGGCGTAATAATAGCTGGTGACATCGCACAACGGTGATGGAGAGATCAAGGAAGAAGCAATGTCCTTGTATTAATAACCTTCACCTAGGGGGATTTTTTCACATCCACACAAATGCAAGATGACGGAAGTACTTCATCCATGGATTGTCGATTGTGGCATGACAATGGTCGATGACATTGCACGAGGAAAAGGGAACTATGGATGAAACCATGGGAAGGGTTGTCTGTCTCTCACTAGACTGATTTCAATTGGGAGGTTCTAAAAACTTCATGGGTATTCTTGATGGCATTGACAAACCTTTTTACCGAATTCTTGCGGCATAAGCAGTTATCCTCTCATAAGGCATTGAGTCGGACGGCTTCATTGCAGAGTTCCTCAAATCTTGTAGGGACACCATCAAAGTTGTAGTGATGCACATCATTAACAATTTCTTAGACCTCCATGTGGCTTTTTTTTTCGAAAAGGGGGAGTTTCCCGGCCTCTGCATCAGAAAGATGCATACGGCCATCTCAATAAATAAAAATAGGTTCAACAAAGTCGTAAAGTCTTCAACAAAATAAAGGCGAGCTCACCAAGAGCATCGCAGCTAAACCAAGATAAACCACAATGGCCACAACCGGCTGGTAAAAGAAAAGATAGGAGCACTAATAGCCTATTCTATTACATGACCGCCAACCAAACCGGTTAAAGATATCCCACGCTACCATCTCCCATCGGACAGATCCAGTAACCAAATGCTCCCTGGCCTTCGTCGGAGTGAGTAAGGACCACATACGGATCAGCGCCGTATCCGTAGCACGGAATAAAACCTGCAAAAAATGAATAGTAGTTATTCTGTTAAAGACCAAATCATTTCTGCAGTTTTTAATTGCCCATAACAACGCATACACTCCTACACGAATATGTCTAGCTGTTTCGGACTCTATCCCATCCAGCCACGTTCCAATAACGACCCGACCGTACTCGGAGGAGTAATGTTAAAAGCAATTTGCACAGTGCGCCACAAAATTCTCGCCAAAGGACAATCAAGGAAGAGATGCTTAATGGTCTTGTCCTGATCACAGAAGCTACACCTAGTAGATCCAGTCCAATTGCGCTTGACCAAGTTGTCTTTTGTTAAGATTACCTGTTTATGAACAAACCACATAAACACTTTAATTTTCAAAGGCACTTGATAGTAAATTGTCCGTTCCTAGTAAGCTTCCACCTTAGCTGATCGGGCTGTTGCGCTAGCTGAACTTCCATCAGTCTACGCACCGGATGGAGCCAAGCTTCCCATCTCTCACCAACAAGCACCCGCCGAAACTGAATATTCAGGGGAGTGGACTGCATAACCGTTGCAACTAGCGCATCACGTCGCTGGACAATTCAATATAAGGTTGGGTACTGTATTGCTAAAGGTGTATCACCCAGCCAGGTGTCCTCCCAGAAACGTGTGCCATTTCCATCACCGACAATAAACTTTGTTCTATTAAAGAAGGCGACCTTGACTCTCATAAGCCCCTTCCAAAACGGCGAATCAGTTGGTCTCACTGTCACCTGGGACAAAGTTTTGGACTGCAGATACTTGTTACGAAGAATCTGCGCCCAAGTTGCATCAGTCGGACCCGAAAGCTTATCTGACCACTTACCGAAAGGTGCATCTGTTCTTGACCTCAAGATTTTCGATACCCAACCCCCCTTGGTCCTTAGGTCTACAAATGACATCCCACTTGGCGAGTCTATACTTTCTCTTAAGTTCATCACTCTGCCAAAAAAATCTTGATCGGTAAAAGTCCAGTCGTTTCCTAACCCCAACTGGAACCTCTGTAAGGGCATATTTATCCCGTAAGTGTTTTGGTGATTGATGACGCTACTTTTGCGGACTAATCGTATGCTTTGAGTTCCTCAGATGGTTCATCACTAGGCACGAGACGATTCGGTGCCCCTCGGAGACTATTGAAGACGGCGTCGTCCTATGTTTCTTTTTGGTGGATTTGAGTCGAGGAGAGCCGTACTATTAAGAGGGGTCCGCGTCGGAAAGGTTTGGGCGGAATCAATACGTACACTTGTCCCTCCTTTCCCGCATTTTGGAGCCTCCTTCGTTATCTTGGTTGTGCGAAAATCGACAACTACTATCGTACTTGTGGTAGTACCGCAGAAGTACACGCTGTAGTAATGTTGGGTGTCACGGTAGTACCGCTCCTCCGAGCGGTAGTACCGCTGGCTCCCGTGCCTAGTGCCGCTCGGTGCGGTAGTAGGCGGATGTAATTTTTACATCCGCGCCACCACGGTAGTACCGCTCGTCCAGCGCGGTAGTACCGCGGAGCCCACGGTAGTATTGCTCCCTATGAGCCGTAGTACCGTGGCCCTCCTACCTAGTACCGTAGTTTCACGGTAGTAGGCGCGCGCTACGGTAGTACCGCTCCTCGGGAGCGGTAGTACCGCGTCGGATTTTTGTACCACCGCAGTTTCAGCGGAAGTTGGCACAGATGCAATTTATTTCATCTGCGCCCTTCGGCCGTGACTCTCCGCCTTGCGGTAGTACCGCACGGGGAGCGGTAGTACGGCATAGCGGTAATCTTGCTTAGTCGAACTAGTTCCGGCTGTCTTGCTGCCAGCAGTAGTACCGTGGTCCGCCACGGTAGTACCGCGCAGCCTGTGATAGTACTGCCAGCGCCCTGAAGCGGTAGTACCCTGCGTCGCTGAGCTGAATATGTGGATAACGGTTGGATTTTTCCCACGACTATATAAGGGCGTCTTCTACCTCTAGTTGACCACCTCTTCTCTCCAAGCTCCATTATTGCTCCAAGCTCCATTTTGGCCCGATCTCTCTCCCTAGCCAATCAAACTTGTTGATTTGCTCGGATTGGATGACAAGGGCCCGATCTACACTTCCACCACAAGATATTTGATTCCCCCACTTATCCCTTGCGGATCTTGTTACTCTTGGGTGTTTGAGCATCCTAGACGGTTGAGGTCACCGTGGAGCCATATTCCATTGTGGTGAAGCTTCGTGGTGTTGTTGGGAGCCTCCAATTAAGTTGTGGAGATTGCCCCAACCTTGTTTGCTTCAAGGGCACCAATAGTGGAATCACGGCTCTTGCATTGTGCGAGGGCGTGAGGAGATTACGGTGGCCCTAGTGGCTTCTTGGGAGCATTGTGCCTCCACACCGCTCTAACGAGACGCATTTCCCTTAAAAGGAAGGAACTTCGGTAACACATCCTCGTCTCCACCGGCTCCACTCTTGGTTATCTTATCCCTTTACTTGTGCAAGCTTATTTGTGTTCCTATCCTTGCTTGCTTTTGTGCTTGTGTTGCTTGCATCATATAGGTTGTCCACCTAGTTGCACATCTAGACAACCTTTATTACTGCAAAGTTTAAATTGGTAAAGAAAAGCTTAAAAATTGTTAGTTGCCTATTCACCCCCCCCCCCTCTAGTCAACTATATCGATCCTTTCAATTGGTATCAGAGCCTCGTCTTTTTTTAAGGACTTTACCGTCCGAAGAGTATGGTTGACGTCGTAGATGATGTGGGGGAGCACTCCGGTGCGAATCCGATATCATCTACGGGAGATGGGGGTACCTCGATCTCTCGTGAGGAATTCAATGTGGCGTTGGACACATTGAAAAACTCCATGACGAGCGAGGTCAAGGACATGTTTAAGGAATTCCTAGAAGGGCTTAAACTTTCCACCGCACCCGTGAAAGTGGGTGATCCCGCCAACACGGAGCGGATGCTAACTCCGATAAGGGGGAAGCTACTAGTGAGAAAGCCCCTCGTCTAGTGGTAAGAATGGCACCGGCATCTTTGCCCATGTGCAACCTCCCGCTTATGGTGGACCGATTCCTTCCACTCATTTGAGTCATGCCGGTCCACCACCTAAGATTGATAAAAGGAGGATTTTGATTCTTGGGTTTATCGTTTTAAGCGTCATTTAAATCATGTGAACACTAACCTTTGGAGAATCATTGAAGAAGGTTTCTATCCGCATGATCCGAGCAACTTTTCTCCAAGAGAGGTCGTGGACCATCAATTCAATGAGAATGCTCTCTTCATCATCCAAGAAGCAATCCTTCCCGAAGATCTCCCTCATCTCTGGCCTTACTCCCGTGCCAAAGATTCTTGGCTCAAGGTGGTTTCCCTTTATCGAGGAAGCGCAAGCATTCAACGTTCCAATTATGAAGTGGTCCAAGATGAAGCCGATGAGTTTGCAATGAAGGAAGAAGAAGAACCTCGTGAGCTCTATCGGAGAGTAACCAAGCTTGCTATCTCCCTCCGGGATCATGGAAGTAAGGACACAGATGACAAGCTGGATCAAGCACAAATTCCTCAAGGCAATGATGCCCTACCACAAAGCCATGTCCTCCGTCATCCGTCAACTAATCGGACTTCCACACCCTGTCCTCAAGTGATGTGTTGGATGAGTTTGTGGCTATGAGCATATTGGACAAGACCGCCGACACGCGGTGCTTCGCTTCCCAAAGATGAAGAAGCCCAACCTCACTTTGAAGGCCAAGATTTGTGTCGAAGAAGATGGAGAGGAGGAAGAAGAAGAGAGCAACCTCGAAGATACTAAGTATGATTATCATGAACACATGGCCCTTGCTTCAAGACAATTTTGGAGCAAGAAGAACTCAAGGCCCAACTTCAACAAGAGCAACTCAAGTGGCACTAAGGGCAAGCAACGAGTGAGGACTTGTTTCAATTGTGGCAATGTGAGTCACTTTGTTGCGGAGTGTCCATATGAGAAGAGCGAAGACAATGGTGGCAAGCTCATCCGTAAGGACAAGGCCAAGTCTTTCCCCAACAAGAGCAACTTCCCAAAGAAGACTCCTCACAAAGCCTTGGTGGTTCGAGAAGAGTACAATGAGGATGATGATGATGATGAGGATGGTGAATCGGTTGCCATGGCCTCCGTGGCCATTGCAATGACTCCTCGGGTGTCTCTCTTCGGTTCACCCAATGAAAGCATCACCGCCAAGTGCCTCATGGCTAAAGCCACCAACAAGGTAACCCCCAACATCAAAACTACCATCATCAATCATTCTTCTTTGACGGATTGCATTGATGAACATGAGGGGACTAATGTGGAGGAAAATGAATTTGAGATCTTTATGAGTAAACTCAAGGGCAAATCCAAGAAGCACTTTGTTGCTCTCTTGGAACAACCTTGGTGAAGCCAATGTCATGATCGAGACTCATGAAGAAACCATCTCCAAGATGGAAGGGCATAGTCGTGACTATGCCGATGAGATTTCAGATCTTTCCAATGCTCTTGAGGAAGAGCGTGGTATTCGTTTGGCTCTTGAGGAGTCATACAACGATGATCATGCTAAATTAAAGAAAGACCTTCATCATGCTCTTGTTGTGTCTCGTGTGCTTAGCTCCGAGAAGGCAAAGCTTGGAGTTGATCTTGCTAGACTCAACGAGGACTTTGACATTCTCGACAAGGCTCACAAAGTCTTGAAGGGTGCTCATTCTAGTCTCAAAGAGTCTCATGATCAACTCCAAGTGAATCTAACCAAGGAGAAAGCCACATTTCTTCATATGATATTGATTGATAATGCAAATGCTACTAACCCTTGTTGTGAGCATGTGCATCTTGTTGAGGAGAATGCTAAGTTGAAGGAGCAACTTGAAAAGGGCCTTGTCACATGCATTCAAGGTGAGAAGAACCTTAACGACCTTTTGAGTAATCAAAAGGAAGTTGTGGCCAAGGAGGGAATTGGGTTCGCGCCCAAGCCCAAGAGCAAGAAGAAGAATGACAAGACCAAGCAACCTCCTCCTCTCAAGCAAACTTTTGTGAGGGAGGGAGAGGGTGCTTCCAAGAAGAAGAGGAACCGTGCAAAGGGTGGCAATGCCAAGAAGGACAACGTCATTCCCATGAACATAGCCGTGACTTTAACCCCTCATATGTGTTGTGTCGTGCTAGTGATGGGCATGTTTATGCTAAATTTGTTGGTTCTTCTTATGAGTACATTGAATGGTCTATTTGGGTTCCTAAGACCCTCGTTACTAACATCAAAGGACCCATTACCAAATGGGTACCTAAAACCAAGCATTGATCTCTTGTAGGGGTTTGCTTCCGGTGTGGGATCATGGTTGCTCAATAGTGGAGCAACAAATCATATGACCGGGAGCAAGGTCATGGTGGTGGACGTGCAAGAGATTCCATCTATGCCCACCAATGTCGAGTGGGGTGATGCATCACATTCTAAGGTATTGGGTCTCGGCAAGGTTGTCATTTCTCATGATCTTACGATCGAGAAAGTCATGCTTGTTGAGTCCCTTGCATACAATTTGCTTTCCGTTCGTCAACTTGCAATCATGGGTTTTGCTACCTTCTTTGACATTGATACCGTGGCCCTCTTGTGGAGCAAGACTCTTAAAGTAGCCTTTGTTGGGCATGTCGAAAACGGTCTCTATGTGATTAAATTTTTGGAGCGACCCACTAAGACCGCGACATGCCTAATGGCTAAAGTTGACGTGGGATGGCTTTGGCATCGCCGTTTAGCCCATGTCAATATGAGATCTTTGCAAAGTCTTCTCAAGGGGGAACACGTCCGTGGACTTACATATGTTAGTTTTGCCAAAGTCCGTGCTTTCAGTGCTTGTATTGAAGGAAAGATTCATGAGAAGGCTCACCCTCCCACGACCATCATATACTCAAAGAGACCCTTGGAGCTCCTTCACATGGATCTCTTTGGGCCACCATCTTTTGATAGTCTTGGAGGTAGAAAGTATTGCTTGATGATTGTGGATGACTATTCAAGATACACTTGGGTATATTTCTTCAAGAGGAAGAGTGAGACTCAACAAACCGTCATCGACTTTGCAAATGAAGCTCAACGTCAACATAATGCAAAGATCTTGACTATAAGAAGTGACAACGGCACCGAAGTTCAAGAACTACACCTTGGATGAGTTTCTTAGTGATGAGGGAATCAAGCATCAATATTCTGCACCATATACCCCTCAACAAAATGGTGTTGCGGAGGGAAAGAACCGGACGTTGATGGATGCGGCAAGGACCATGATGGTGGAGTTCAAGTCTCCATACAACTTTTGGGCCGAATCCATCAACACCGCATGTCATGCATCCAATCGGCTCTATCTCCGCAAAGGTTTGAACAAGACTCCTTATGAGATACTCACCGACAACAAGCCCAACCTCAAGTACTTCCGGGTGTTCGGGTGTAAGTGTTTCATTCTCAAGAAAGGTGTTCGTTTGTCTAAATTTGAAGCTAGAGCTCATGAGGGCATATTTGTTGGTTATGCTACAAACTCTCATGCTTATCGTGTCCTCAATAAATCCACGGGACTTATTGAGGAGACGTGTAACGTGGAGTTTGATGAGAATAACGGCTCCCAAGTGGAGCAAAGTGGCACTTGTGATGTAGGTGATGAAATTCCTCCCCAAGCCATAAGAAGAATGGGAGTTGGTTTTATCCTACCCATTGAGGAACCCCTTGTGGCCGAAGGAGAAGGACAATGCTCCACTCAAGTGGAGCCATCACCAACCCAAGGCCCACACGCTCAAGAACAAAGTGAAGGCCCTCAACCTCATGAACAAGACCAAGGGCAAGATCGTGCTCAAGACGATGATAACACTTCAAATGATGCCCAAGGTCAAGTTCTCTCCCCCGAGCATGCTCAAGATGAAGATCATGCTCAAGATGGTGCTCAAGATGATCAATTGACCCCTCCTCATCTCACCTCCGAGGAGGAATTAGAGCGCCGTGCCGCCAAGATTGCTTCCAAACTCACCACCAAAGGCCATCTCATGGAGAATGTGGTTGGAAGCCTAAGAAAAGGGGTAAGCACTCGTAGACAATTGGCAAACTATTGTGAACATCACGCGTTTGTCTCTTGTGTTGAACCTCAAAAAGTCTATGAGGCGCCAAGACTCGGATTAGCTCAATGCCATGCATGAAGAACTCAATAACTTCGAGTACAACAAGGTGTGGAGATTGGTGCCAAGGCCATCGGAGAACCACAACGTCATTGGAACCAAGGGGATTTTCAAGAACAAGCAAGATGCTCATGGGAACATCATTACGCAACAAGGCAAGATTGGTAGCACAAGGCTACTCCCAAGTCGAGGGTATCGACTACGGTGAAACCTTTGCTCCGTTGTTCGCCTTGAATCCATTCGCTTGTTGATTGCTTATGCTTCCCATCACAACTTTAAGTTGCAACAAATGGATGTGAAAAGTGCTTTTCTTAATGGTCCCATTAATGAGTTGGTCTATGTCAAGCAACCCCGGGTTCGAGGACCCCTACTTCCCGGATCATGTGTATCAACTCGATAAGGCACTCTATGGCCTTAAACAAGCCCCACGTGCGTGGTATGACCACCTTACCGAGTTGTTACAAGATCGTGGATTTTAAGTGGGGCAAATCGATCCCACTCTTTTTACTAAGAAGGTCAATGGGGAGTTGTTTGTATGCCAACTATATGTTGATGATATTATCTTTGGTTCTCCTAACAAAGCTTTCAATGAGGAATTTGCCGCTCTCATGACCTCCAAGTTCAAGATGTCTTCGATGGGAGAGTTGAAGTTCTTCCTTGGTTTCGATATCAAACAAAGAAGAGAAGGAACCTTCATCAACCAAGCCAAATACACTCAAGACATGCTCAAAAGATTCAAGCTAAGTGATGTCAAGCCGGCTACTACACCAATGCCCACCAAGTGCCAACTTGACATTGATCCCAATGGTAAAGCGGTGGATCAAAAGGTATATCGCTCCATGATTGGCTCCTTGCTTTACCTTTGTGCATCTAGACCGGATATCATGTTGAGTGTGGGAATGTGTGCACGGTTTCAAGCCGCACCGAAGGAAAGTCACTATGTGGCGGTCAAGCGAATCTTTCGATATTTGGCTCATACCCCAAACTTTGGCTTATGGTACCCAAGAGGAGCAAACTTCAAGCTTGAAGGATTTACTGATTCCGATTGGGCGGGAGACAAAGTGGATAGGAAGTCCACTTAGGAGGGTGCCAATTTCTTGGTTGCTCCTTGGTAAGTTGGTCTTCCAAGAAGCAAAGTTGTGTGTCTCTCTCGGCCCAATCGAAGCGGAATATGTGGCGGCCGGTAGTTGTTGTGCTCAACTCCTATGGATGAGGCAAACTTTAAAGGAGTACGGTGTCATTTGTGACAAAGTGCCTCTTTGGTGTGATAATGAAAGTGCCATCAAGATTTCTCTCAACCCGGTGCAACACTTCAAGACGAAGCACATTGAGATTCGGTATCACTTCATCCTGGATCACATTCGGCGAGGGGAGATCGAGCTCAAGTATGTCAACACTCAGGATAACCTTGCAGATATATTCACGAAGCCCTTAAGCAAGATTTTGCGAGTTAAGGCATGAGCTAAATATCATCGATTGAGCAATGTGACTTGAGCACATGCACTCCCCACCACACTCAACTTGTTGTCTAGTTTAGGTGTAGGCATGGACATAGGGGGAGTGTTGTTCTCTCAATGAACTTTCCCTCCCCCCATTATGCATAAATCGATCACCTCTTTCACATTAGCCGTTTTTTTATGGTACTTGTGTTCCAAAGATGAGTCTTGGTCATGGGCCCAAGGATAATTCTTCGCGGTGCCATACCATCCCACTCAAACACAGGTGGCTTCGGCCACTGCCCTCTCTCCTTGAGAGGCCTTGTCGTTTGGTGGTTTCTTGTTGTCTTTTGCCTCTGGCTTGTGCTAGATCTTGTGGTTTCTTGTGTGTGTTTAGTCTCCTTGCAAAGGCCCTCTTCTCGTTTTTGAAACTTGCGGTGACTTGAGTTCACGGTACTACATGCCACCAAGGGTACTACCACAAAGCATGCCACGGTACTACCGCTATGGAGCATCGGTATTACCGCAACCTCACGACAGTAATTTTTATCGCCGCCCGGTTGAGCGGTACTACCGCCTCGGTGCGGAACTTCCGCCAGCGGTACTACTGCTGATGATACGCGGTACTACCGCTGACGGTTCGAGGGCGTGGGGATAAGGCCAGGCAGGGGAGTTCTAACTCCCCATACCCATTCGCAGCCCCTTCCCCACGCCGCCTCCTTCTCTCCCTTGCTCAAGAACGGAACCGGCGTCATTCGCCGGATCTCCTCCACCGGCTGCCCTCCGTGATTCCGACCGTGGGATCGCCCCCACCACGTGCTCTTGCTATGGACCTGTGTTTTCCCCAACTCCCTCTCCATGTTGATGGTGTTTGGTGTTTCTAGGTTTTGGGGAGGCTTGTGTGTTCTTGAGATTGATAGGCTTAATCTCTGCAAGAATAGGATGAAGGAGTGTGGTATTGCATAGGATTTATATGTGTATTGTTGTCATGCGTTAGATCTGATCACTGTAGCACCGCCGTGTTCTTTTCAGATTCAAATCGCTAGTTGGATCTGCTGCGATGCGGTACTACCGCCCGTATGGCGCGGTACTACCGCTTGCATGGTACTACCGTTCGGTGCGGTACTATCAGCTCCGCGGCACTAAAGCTCTACTTCGCTCCAACCACGGTACTACCGTGATCTCGCACGGTACTACCGCTGCTTTGGAGCAGTACTAATGCTTTAGTGCCGCAGGCAGTGGCAGTCCTACCGTGACTCACACCTATCGCATGCCAACTTTCTCATATGTCTTCTATGTGTTTCTTGTGCTTTATCGTGGCCTTTGCATTGATCTTATTTGCGTCTTTGGTGCTTTGCGTGTGTCTCGGTGGTGTCTCGCGCGGTCCAATCCCAGCCGTGACACCGGCTCCAAGCGTCACAAGAACCCGATTGAAGCACCAGAGGGCTCCTCCTCCGCCCCAAGCGCCATGTCAAGACAACTGCCAACAAGTTCAAGGAGCTCGCCAAGGGCATGGATGAGATGCCCCAATCTGACTATGTCCGTCTCAGGCAAATTGATCCGTACGTGACCCCTCGTTCCTCTGTCAGGGGCTGTGAGCTGTTCTGGAACAAGCATCAAACCAACGTCTATCTGGATGTCATCAAGAACAAGCGAGAATACCTATGTGGATGTGAAGTGGATTGACATGCATCACTTGAGGAAGGACAAGTTCCGTGCCTACTTTGGAGAGGCTCTCGACTTGGTGGAGCAGTTTGGTATTGAGCATGTGATATCCTTTCATCTTGACTATGATCCTGAGCTCATTGGTCAGTTCTTTGCTTCTGTTTACTTTCACCCTAATGAGGAGAGGAGGATGACCTGGATGACCAATGGCCGTAAGTCGATCGCTACGGAAGGAGTTCATGGATTTGCTCCAAGTTCCCGATGACGGGCTCGACTCTCCCGTGGGTGTTCGCCCCATGCCAACTCGACTCTGCCAACAAGGACAGGCTTGCACCGTACTATGTTGAGAAGACGCCCAAGTGGCAAGATAGGGTTGGTGCTCAACTCTCTTCTGGATATCATGTACCGCATCTTCCGCAACTCCTTGTTCCTCGCATTGGTGACAAGGACAAGGTCCATGCCTATATGGTGGATATGATGCTCATCTGCGAGGAGGCTCGCTTGTCTCTGCACCCAGCCACTTGATGTCTCTCACATCATGTGGTGTGAGCTTCAGTTTGCGGTGTTCAACCGCAAAGTGCCTATCTACGGGCCCTATCTGTTTACTGGCACGATCTCGAGGACCCGGGAGAAGATGTTCCCTGGTGAGGAGTTCCTGCCCCTCGTTGGATTCGCCATGACCCCATCTGCGTCTCAAGGTCAAACCCAACTGGGCCAACACTACTACTTGTGCCGAGGCGTCACTGCTAGGGCTGCTTTGTTGAAGAGGAGGATGTCAAGCGCCGAGAATGTTGCCGAGGGCCATGCTGCTAGGCCTTCCCAGAGCTCCTCTATGCCTTCATGGGCCACGAAGTCAAGGACAAGATGAAGACTCTTTTACGCATGCAAGCCAAGGGGCGACAGGACTCACGTGGCATCCAAGGAGAGTCGTCACGGACAGGAAGATCTTGAAGCTCTATGGTGAGGATGTGTCTGGCGGGTCTGAGGAGCGCATCACTCCAGAGGCCGAGTGGATGGAGAAGCAAGGCTACAGGTGGACTGATTCTGAGGAGGACGTCGAGGAGTCCATCCCTGCTGCTGAGGAGTCTGACGGAGAGGGTTGGGACGAGTTCCCTGCTGCTTGAAAACCGCTTGTGTGTAGGTGTCCTCTCCGCCTTTTGGCGCCTCGATGCCAAAGGGGAGAGAGCGAGGGATTCTTGAGTCTTGTGTCGTGTTCGTGTTTGGTGTGTTTATTGCGTTTTCGGTTGAACCTCGTTTGAACCTCGTTTTTTAGTTGCTTTTCCTTCATATGGTGTAAGACATATGCACTCTATCTATCTTAGCAAGCTTGTGTTATATCGTGCTATATGTTGCTTAGATGTTATTCTTCGGGCCTTTGTCTCTAAAATATAGGGGGAGTGGTGATCCTAGTACGTGTACTATGCAGTCCAAAGCATCCATCCAGAGTGCACACATCTAGGGGGAGCCCGTCTATATTTTGGAGAGGAGGGGTTTGCCCTTGCTCTATATTATTGTATCTTTGTGCAAATCCCGTATTGTCATCAATCCACAAAAAGGGGGAGATTGTAAGGGCATATTTATCCCGTAAGTGTTTTGGTGATTGATGACGATACTTTTAAGGACTAATCGTATGCTTTGAGTTCCTCAGATGGGTCATCACTAGGCACGAGACGATTCGGTGCCCCTCGGAGACTATTTAAGACGGCGTCGTCCTAGGTTTCTTTTTGGTGGATTTGAGTCGTAGGAGAGCCGTACTATTAAGAGGGGGTCCGCGTCGGAAAGGTTTGGGCGGAATCAACACGTACACTTGTTCCTCCTTTCCCTGCATTTTGGAGCCTCCCTTCGTTATCTTGGTTGTGTGGAAATCTGACAACTACTACTGTACTTGCGGTAGTACCGCAAGTACACGCGGTAGTACCGCTGGGTGTCACGGTAGTACCGCTCCTCTGGAGCGGTAGTACCGCGGCTCCTGTGCCTAGTGCCGCCCGGTGCAGTAGTAGGGCGGATGTAATTTTACATCCGCGCCACCACGGTAGTACCGCCGTCGGCGTGGTAGTACCGCGGAGCCCACGGTAGTACTGCTCCCTATGAGCCGTAGTACCGTGGCCCTCCTACCTAGTACCGTAGTTTCACGGTAGTAGGCGCGCGCTACGGTAGTACCGCTCCTCGGGAGCGGTAGTACCGCGTCGGATTTTTGTACCACCGCTAGCCAAATGAAGTTGGCACGGATGTAATTTATTTCATCCGCGCCTTCCTGTGCCGCGGATTCTCCGCCTTGCGGTAGTACCGCAAGGGGAGCGGTAGTACCGCCGCAAGCGGTAGTACTGCCCTTAGTCGCTAGTTCCGCCGCTGCCGCCATGTAGTACCGGGGTCCGCCACGGTAGTACCGCGCAGCCTCGCGGTAGTACGGCTCCCCTGGAGCGGTAGTACCGCGCGTCGCGGGCTGAATATGTGGATAACGGTTGGATTTTTCCCACGACTATATAAGGGGCGTCTTCTACCTCTAGTTGACCACCTCTTCTCTCTCCAAGCTCCATTATTGCTCCAAGCTCCATTTTGGCCCGATCTCTCTCCCTAGCCAATCAAACTTGTTGATTTGCTCGGGATTGGGTGATAAGGGCCCGATCTACACTTCCACCACAAGATATTTGATTCCCCCCACTTATCCCTTGCGGATCTTGTTACTCTTGGGTGTTTGAGCATCCTAGACGGTTGAGGTCACCGTGGAGCCATATTCCATTGTGGTGAAGCTTCGTGGTGTTGTTGGGAGCCTCCAATTAAGTTGTGGAGATTGTCCCAACCTTGTTTGTAAAGGTTCGGTCGCCGCCTTCAAGGGCACCAATAGTGGAATCACGGCTCTTGCATTGTCTTGGCGTGAGGAGATTACGGTGGCCCTAGTGGCTTCTTGGGGAGCATTGTGCCTCCACACCGCTCTAACAGAGACGCATTTCCCTTAAAAGGAAGGAACTTCGTAACACATCCTCGTCTCCACCGGCTCCACTCTTGGTTATCTTATCCCTTTACTTGTGCAAGCTTATTTGTGTTCCTATCCTTGCTTGCTTTTGTGCTTGTGTTGCTTGCATCATATAGGTTGTCCACCTAGTTGCACATCTAGACAACCTTTATTATTGCAAAGTTTAAATTGGTAAAGAAAAGCTTAAAAATTGTTAGTTGCCTATTCACCCCCCCCCCCTCTAGTCAACTATATCGATCCTTTCAACCTCAAAGAAAGATAATAGGAACATCGGCATACTCGTGAGTACCGAATTAATAAAAATTAACCGGCCTTCATACGACATAAGTTTGCCCTTCCAGCAACTCAGTTTCTTTTCAAACCGATCCTCAATGCATTTCCACTCTCGGTTTGTAAGCTTACGATGGTGAATAGGTATACCTAAGTAAGTGAAAGGTAAAGCTCCTAATTCACATCCGAACAATTGCCTATAAGCCTCCTGTTCCTCCTTGGCTCTACCAAAACAGAACAATTCGCTTTTATGAAAGTTAATCTTTAACCCAGACAATTGTTCAAATAAGCAAAGCACCAGCTTCATATTTCTCGCTTTTGCCAGGTCATGCTCCATAAAGATGATAGTATCATCAGCGTACTGTAAGATGGACACCCCCCCCATCAACTAGGTTGGGCACCAAGCCTCCCACCTGACCGGCCTCCTTTGCCCGACCAATTAGGATTGCCAACATGTCAACCACAATGTTGAACAAAACAGGGGACATTGGATCTCCTTGCCGCAGACCTTTATGTGTCTGGAAATAGTGCCCAATATCATCATTTACTTTAATTCCAACACTCCCTTTTTGCGTAAAAGGATTCTACTCAAGGCCGCCAAGCCTCATCAAAACCCTTCATGCGCAAGGCCTGTTCAAGGAATGGCCATTTGACTTTGTCGTACGCTTTTTCAAAATCCACTTTGAAAACAACCCCATCCAGTTTTTTCGTGTGGATTTCATGGAGCGTTTCATGAAGGACCACAACCCCCTCAAGGATATTCCTGTCCGGCATGAAAGCAGACTGGGTAGGCTGCACAACAGTATGCGCAATCTGTGTGAGTCTATTGGTCCCAACCTTGGTGAAAATTTTGAAACTGACATTAAGAAGACAGATTGGTCTGAATTGCTCAATCCTCACAGCCTCTGTTTTCTTAGGAAGAAGGGTAATCGTTCCAAAATTTAGCTGAAATAAATGAAGCTGCCCAGCAAACAAGTCATTAAACATAGGCAACAAATCCCCTTTAATGATATGCCAGCACTTCATATAAAACTCCGCTGGGAAACCATCAGGTCCCGGCGCCTTGTTATTCTTCATTTGCGAGATGGCCTCGAGCACCTCACTCTCCGAGAAAGGAGCCGCAAGAATATCATTCTCCACCGAAGTAAGCTGAGGAATATCCTCAACCCTTGACTCGTCCAGAGACACACAGTTCTCTTCTGGAGGGCCAAACAGCTGCTTATAGTATTCGGTTATGTACAATTTTAGGTTTTCCTGTCCTACAACCGTACCCTCATCTTGCTCAAGCTGAAAGATCCTCTTCTTTCGATGCTTACCGTTAGCGATCATGTGAAAGAATTGTGTGTTCGCGTCCCCCTGGACAACACGCCGGACCTTGGCCCGCAACGCCCACTTCAACTCTTCTTCTCTAAGAAGTTCTTTGAGCCGCAATTCCGCCTCTAGCTTGGCATGAAGCTCCGCAACCGGCAGTATCGTGGTTTCCGCTTTTACATCCAGAGACTGTATAAGGACAAGGAGCTTTTCCTTTTCGGCCTTATAAATCCCACTCAGATGCTTAGCCCACCCACGTAGGAAACTCCTCAAATGCCTAATCTTTTTTTGCCAGCGCTGAAGCGTGGTCCTCCCTCGTGAATCCTTAGCCCACTCTCTGGCCACAAGATCCAGGAAGCCATCTCTTTCATACCAAGCCATCTCAAAGGAGAACACATTTTTGTTCCCCAGGTGCGTGGGTTCACCAGAGTCGACAAATAAAGGCGTATGGTCAGAAATACCACGAGACAAGGCCTGGACAGTCACCAGGGGAAACTTATGTTCCCAATCAACGCTAGCAAACACTCGGTCCAACTTCTCATACGTCAGATTTGGCATCGCGTTCGCCCAGGTAAACTTTCTACCCGAGAGCTCAATTTCTCTCAGGTCCAGACTTTCAATTATAGTGTTAAACATGAACAACCATCTTCCATCAAAATTATCATTGTTCTTATCCTCACGCCGCCTAATAATATTGAAATCACCCCCCACCAGGATGGGCAACTGCTCGGAGCCACAAATCCGAACAAGATCAGCCAAGAACTCAGGCTTGAGCTCGGGCTGTGCAGCACCATACACCGCGACAAGAGCCCCATTAAACCCATCAACCTTCTATCGCATCCTAAACTTGACAGCAAAGTCTCCCATGACCACACTGCGAACCTCAAGCGCATCACACCTAACTCCGAGAAGGATTCCACCCGACCTCCCTCTCGGTGGCAAGCAATGCCAATCGAAATCTATACCTCCCGAAAGAGTATTTAGAAATTGAGGTGCGAAGTTATGTCTACCCGTCTCTGATAGAGCTATGAAATCTAAACAATGCTCGACAGACGCCTCAGAAAGAAACCTTCTTTTAGCCAAGTCCTTTAGACCTCTGCTATTCCAGAATATTCCTTTCATATTTCATCATGGAATTTTTTGCGTGACGTATCCTAGCACTCCCACGCATCAAGGAAACCGGTAGACCTTCCGCTTCCACTTGCGCTTGGGGATCGTTGATTCTCAAGAATGGTCCTCACAACCAGTCTCAGACGGGCTAGCCAACACTATCTCGGTAGACTCGGCTGAACATACTCATCAAGAGAAGGTTGCATAAGATCCGCACAAAAGTTATCTAACACCCTCACCCGAGCGCATCAACCTCGTAATCACTCATAGGTTTGACAGCCGCAATATTACGGATCATCTCTAAGGCCCGCTCGGCCTCTAGGTCTAAAAAGATCATTAATAGAATTAGAAATTTGGTGTCATTACTACCCAACGAAACACCTAATTGATTTGCATTCTTAACAATATCATCATTTGAAAAATGCAAAATGGAATTAGATGTATTGACCGACATACGGTAGTGACCTCGACGTCACGAAGCTTGGCCTCCCTCATGGCGCACTGCTGAATATCGTCCACGCCAGTGGCTTTGGAGTCGTCCACTCATCCGGCGCCCTCGGACACCGGATCTGAATCCTCCAAAAGCGATGACCTCCTCCCGAGAGATCGCGGTCGGGGTCCGGCCTCCTGCCGCTCCCTAACCAGCAAGCCGATCCACCTGTACGGGCTCCCCCGAGATAGGCAAAGCACACACAGTCGACACGTGGCGCGGCCCATCTGGCGATACTCGGGGCTGGGTGGGTGGAGACCGACCAAGGGCCACCTGCCCTCGCTCCCCACCCCGCACCGGAGAAGCTACCCGCACAGGCACCGGAGAAGAAGGAGGCTCCGAGGCCACCTGCCCCGAACCGCCTCCAGCAGGAAAAGCCGGTATCAACCGACCGACAGACGCGACGGGGGAGGAGATATCCGAGGCCACCTGGCCCAGACCCCCTCCCGGCGAGGAGGAAAACTCGGAAGCCACCTGCCCCAGGTCACTCCCCGACAGAACAGGTACAACAAGCTGCGGCACCTCCAGATAAGGTGTCGTCTGCTGGGCACGAATGGGAGTGGCCATCGGCCGATCCCCAAGAATCGTGTCCACATCATCCTCCAAACCCAAAGCCGGTAACTCGAGCTCAAACACCTCCTCGGACTCAACTCGATCACTCCAGAGCCTCGGTGGTGCAGAGTGTGGCTCAAAAGACCCAAATCTCAGAGTCGTCGAAGGGACCACGGAAGGTGAGACTGCTCCATCCCCGGTCGACGCCGGCTCGGGTCCCGACCCCTTGGACAACTGACGTCCAGGGTCCTCGACCAGCGACTCCCGAACCCCTGCTCCGCCATCACTCTCATGCATATCCATATCAGAATCATGAGCCGGCGCAACCAGAAGGCTCTCATCCTCAAACTCAATATCCAAATCATACACTCTGCCTTGATAAGCCCACTTAACCACATCCGGAACATACTCAATGTTCAAAATACTAACCAAGACCCGAGCAATCCCATGAGCTCTGGTAAACTCCATGTCCACACGCTCAGGCTTCCCTACCAAAATGCCCATACTGGCCACCACCCGAGCATCCTGCAGCGGCCTAGGAGGAGCCCCGGAGAAACGCAACCACGCCTGAGTAAGCGGCGTGCCCTGTGGCTCCACAAGCTTCCACTCCTGAAACTCAAGGATACCATCCGTTCCCAGCACCTTACACATCCCAAAGCTCAACAGCCTCTGCAAATCCTCAACAGATGGACACTCAACCCTGAACATCCTATCAGCCATACTGACAAGGTCCCACTGGAACTCTCCAGGAGCCAACTCACGGAGTCTCTGCACGATCTGTGTCTCAGCCACCTCTCCTCTGGTAACCTTGACTATCCCCGTGGTCATACTCGTGGACTCGTCAGCAGCCTCTCGCTCATTTGGAGATTCAAAAAAAGTTAACTCAAAGACAAGATACTCCATACATCATGAGCGACGGTGCCTGATCACGCAGCATCGGACACTCCCCAGACTCGTGTGCCAGTTTACCACAGGTATCACATAACATAGCCACACACTCCGCGATGAAGTGACCCTTGTCACCGCACCGGTAACAAAGCATCTTTTCCTTCCTACGCGCCCACTTGGAAGCCCTCTCAGCCTCAGACCTATCAGACAACTCCGCAGATACATCGGTCATAACCTCGTTCTCAGGAACCTGCACAGAGGCAAGAGCCGCCACGACCTCCATAGCGTGGCCAGGCAAGAGAGGCCCCTCGGCAGACTCGACAGCTGTCGTCTGGTCGACCACAACTGGAGGTGGCGGAGGACGTGGACGGTAACAACCTCCTCTGCCTCCTCGACCACCCCGATAGCCATGGAACCCTTGTCGCTGTCGATGTCCCGGATCCGAGGGCCCCTCGATGAAGCCTCCTGAAGGACCCAAGAAAGGCCTCTCGGCAGATCCATCACTCTGCCAGGCATAGCCATGGCCACCACCCATTGATGAAGAACCATGGTGCTGGCCCGTCCCGTAAGCATCATATCCGTCATCCCCCCATTGTCCTCGGGGTGCAACCGTAGACCCGGGCGGGCGAGCAATGAGATGTGGAGGAGGAGCTGGGGGCCTAGGTGGCGCAGCTCCCCGGCCCGTCGCAGGCACGACCACCGAACTCTGCACAGTCGGGGGCGGTCTTTGCACCGGACCCGAGGGCGGAGGAGGCCTAGGAGGCGCAACCCCCGGCCTAGAGCCACCGCCGCACCCCCCAGAACAGGCGGCCGAACACCAGCAGCCGGGCCTCCCGGACCACCTCTCCCGCCAGCAGCACTACTGAGCCGGGCGGCCTCCCAACAGGCCCGGAAGCCACCTGCGTCGCCACAAGGGAGGGAAAGACGCACCACGAAAGCAGTAGCAGCGGGCATCTGCAGTCCATGGCTGGGCCGATCCGGCGGGCGCCGTCTGCCCAAAGGTTCGCCCCCGGTGGCGGCACTCCCGCAGCCCGCCCCGCCCCAGAGGGTGGTGGCTTCTTCCCGGGAGGCCTCGCCATCGACCCAAGGGGGAATGCGGCATGCCCGGCCGATCCTGTGGAACGACGACGCGGCGAACGACGAACCCTAGGACACAGCGACGGCGAAACTGAGACATGACGATGCGTGCATGCACCCCCTCCCGTAGTAACGCTAGTTTCCACGTCTAACCGGGCCTCATACCCAGTAGACAGTGGCCCAATCTCAGCCGCAGGCCCAACGAGGTTCGGATCATCCCCGACCCAGCGCTCGCGATCATGATCGTCGCCAGTGCTGCACAACTCGGACGAGAGAGGAACCACATCCAGGTTCTCGTGGGCCACTTGCCCAGTCGAGACCACTCGAGATTGCCCCTCGTCCGCTCCCCCATGTTGGGCCTCATGCCCAAGCACAGTCCACACCGGCCCACTCATCACGGCCCAAAAGCAAATTCAAACGACCAACCCTAGCCGCCGGATCCCAGCCACAGACGGCTCGCCGTGGCCGGGCCGAAGGTCCGATCTCCCCTTCCTCTTCTTCTTACGAATCACTCTAGTCCAAGCATCTTGCGAAATGAAATCGGACAAAGTTAAGGGCGGGATGCATACCTTAGGCAATGGCCCCTTCCAAGGCCGAACCGCCGTCGTCGCCGCCCTCCGGTGAATGATCTGGCGAACCACCTCCACCCTATCCGCCGCAGCAGCCCGAACCTCGCCGGATCATCGGCCGACACGATCTCATCGACCAGCGCAGCGACCTCCTCCTCAGAGTAGCCGGGGTTGAACGCCTCGCAGATCACATCGGAGGGCAACGGCGAGTAGTCAGCCGGCGAACTGTCGGTGGTGCCCCCGTCGTCGTCGTCCTTGTCCGAATCCGCAAGGGCCTAGAACCTGCCCCCTACTCGCCTCGCAGAGGGATCCGCCGGCATCGGCGGCCGGCTCGCCGCGACCACCCGAGTCGCCGCGGTCGCCTCACAGAATAGTCACGCGGTCTCTGTACCATGTGGCTTATTTCTTATGGTTTGCTGACCAAACCGCCTCGGGCAGCCTTAGAATCTTCCACCTAGAGAAGTCTGATTCATGCTTTGTGTTTGAGAAGGTCATGGCTTGAGTGAACCACTTGGCATTATTAACCCTTGCAATGATGAGAACATGATCTTTTCCATGCACTCACAAGCATCATCATTCGGAATGACGATGACCTTCGCAACAATTCTTGAGGAAACATCTTGATGTAACAAATGGGTTCAGAGTGCAACACTTTGAGGAATTTGTAACCTTTGGAACCACAGTTCTCAAAATCCAACTCCACAATGACCAATTTGGGAAGAGAACCACTTCAAGCACATAACCTCGACATACAAACCCACAAATGGAGCCTAGATGCTCTTTTCGTGACATGTGGTAGGGTCAACTTCCAATGATTGTCTTTTCATTTGGCATGCAGGATTATGGTGGTGTACTTTCAAGGAAATAAACCCCATTCTCCTTCAACAACAAAAAAGATGGACATCATCAACAATGAAAACAGGAGTGAATTCATGCCTTTTCCCTTACCATAAAACTTTCCACTTACCAACTCATCTTCTTCCTACCTCTTCTTCGGTCTTTCCACTGCCTTTTTCCATCTTCGGTGATGCTACGAACTCGGTTGAGTTGAAGGTGAAGTCTTCGCTGACTAGGTGATAGTAGAGGTTGAGATGCCATCATCGTGAAGCAAAGACTAGTGTAAATAGATTAGGATTAGAGTTGAGGGGATTCACGGTTGTAAAAGAAGAATCAGTGCGGGAGGAGGCAGTCATACCAAAATGGATGATACATGCAAGGCAAAGTGGTAGTCCGTTGGAACGCTGATCCTATATACAATGCAAAGTGGCTAGAGATGTGCTTACAGAAATATATCTTTTTCACTTAAGCATCGGTATGATTGTAAAAGGTAGAAGCAGATGCGACGTAAATTTTACTTCTAGTGTTCTTTGTACTATCTTGACAGTTGCTAAATAGATCAAAAATTTTCTTATAAAAAAAGTACTACGAGTACTAGTGAAGCGAGCAAGAGAGGGGAAATCAAAGCCCATTAGACCTTGATTCATCAACAATTCAAAAATTCACGAACTTAAAAACGGCCGCCGGCCTAGCGTTTCAGTTCCACTTGTCTAAAAAGGACTGCTGTTGAATCAGGCGACGGCGAAATCCCGCGACGGAGGCGCTGCTGATGCTAGGTGCGGCGCTGATGAAGATCCGCCAGAGTTATGTGGTAGCTCAAATCCATCTCAGCCGCCGCTTCCTCCCCAACCGTCGGCACCAAACCCATCAGTTGAATGTGTGGCGGCAGCCGCGTTCGCCCGAGCTATGAAGGAAGATCTGGTGGACAGCCAAAACTGGGCATCCTCGTTCGGCGGCGTCTGGTAAGTAATGCATCCGCGTTCTCCCTTTTCCCCGATTGGGTTTGTAGTTTAGGTTTCTAGGGTTAGGCTTCTAGGTTTAGGGTTGTATGTAGGGTTCTAGGGATGGTGTTCGTCCAGTTGGGTTCTAGGGTTAGTGTTCTAGGGCTGCTGTTCCTGCGTTAGGGTTGTAGGGTTAACTGAAATTTTGTCTGAATATTTAAATGAACATTTGTCTGAATATTTAGGGATTGAAGTGTTAAGTTTACTATCTTAGTTGAATTAGTAACTGAACACTAGTTAATTGAACATTTTACTGAAGTGTTAAATTATATGTTAATTGAACATTTATGCGAATATTCAAAGAAATCAAGTGTTAAGTTTACTCATTTGTCTGAAAAATTAGTTAATTGAAGTGTTACATTTACTGTTTTAGTTGAATTAGTAATTAAAACATTTGTTAATTGAACATTTTACTGAAGTGTTAACTTATCTGTTAACTTAACATTTGTCTGAAGTGTTAATTATTTGGCATTTAACTGAACTTGTAACTGAACATTTTACTGTAATTTTACTGAAGTGTTAACTTATCTGTTAACTGAATAATCTTTTAACTAAACTTTGAATATAACAATTAAAGTAGCTTTGTACTGAATATTTTACTATAATTTTGTTTGTAGTTTGGATGATGAAGTCTGGGAAGTCAGATTTCATTTCTTTGACAGAGATAACTTGGAAAGAAATATAAGTCTGTCAGACATAATTTTCTGGAATCTAGTTGCACTTGTAGAGTTAGAAGGCTATTCTTGTAGAGATTATATGTATTATGTCAGAGATCCAGGTGTTGGGGTGTCAGGAATGGTAGACTTAACAGATGATGACAAGGTGGAGGAGATGCTGGATGAGCTAGCTAGTAAAGGAGAAACTGTGGTTAATATTACAGTAATGAGAAGTGATGCTCCAACACCAACTGATTTGAACAGAGGCACTGTGTATGAAGACCAGGTTCCTTTGTCTGAAGTAGGTGAGCCACTTGTGTATAAGATAGATACATCTGGAGTACTTTTCCCTAGTCCAGTGAAGCCACAAACAGAGCCAGTCCAGGTCATGCACACACATGATAGCATTGAACCAGAATTTGTAGTCCACAATGGTGAGGAGAGGCATGAGTATTTCATGGACATTGATCAGGAGCAAGAGCAAATAGAGCAACAAATGGAGGATAATAGGAATAAAGATATTGAGAAGTTCAGGAGCAATAAGAAAAGAAAAGAGAAATATAGAGCAGCTAAAAGGAAACTTCCAGAGTTGCTTGCTGAAGATTGTACTGACAGTGATACTGATAGTGAGATTCTAGCAGATGAGGACATAATTGTTAGGCTACAAGCAATGAAGAAACATAGAGATGATCCACTCAACCACTTTGAAGGGGACACTGATGTTGAAGAGCTATATGAACCGGATGAGGAGGAGGGAGTTCATGAGGATGAGGCAACAGAGCAGGAGGCAGCAGTGAATAGCAGCATAGGAGGAAGTAGCACAGGAGGCAGTCAGAGAAAGGGGCCAACAACCAGATCTCATGCAAGTATAGATCAAATTATAGAACAGGACTGGTACCCTTCCTAGATTCCATGGCTTGTTCATGTGCCTAAATGCATGCAAAGAGGGTTTCTTAAATGGCTACAGACCTTTCATAGGTACTTATTGTGCTAATTGCTTGTTCATAGGTACTTATTGTGCTAACTGCTTGTTCATGTGCACTGCTTTGTTTCTAATGTGCTCTGTGTTGTTGTAGGTGTTGATGGGTGTTTTATAAAGCTTACCACAGGGCAGCAAATCTTGGCTGCAACAGGAAGAGATGGTAATAACAACATTTTTCCTATTGCATTTGCAATAGTTGACAAAAAAGACACTGCAAGCTGGTCCTGCTTTTTAACACAACTCAAGTATGCCATTGGTGGTGAGTCTGGGAAGTATGGCTACTACACTATCATATCTGATAGACAAAAGGTAAAACCAAAATCTGCTCCTCTACACTATCATATCTGATACACTATCATATGTCAACAAGTGCCTTGTTAGTTACACTTTAGTTGTTTCAAACAGGGTCTTCTTAAAGCCATAAATAATGTCTTTCCAAACTGCCCAGAAAGATTCTGCCTTAGACATATTTATCAGAACTTTCAAACGGTTGGCTTTAGAGGTGAAGAGTTAAAGAAATACATGGATCAGGCTAGCTATTCATATATTGAGCATGGATATGATGTAGCAATGGATGGCATGAAAAGAGAGTGTGAGGCAGCTTGGAAATGGCTTAGTAAGATTCCCAAACATACATGGGCTAGACATGCCATGGAGAATAATTGTAAAACTGACTTGGTTGTCAACAATATTAGTGAAGTGTTTAACAAGATGATACTTGATGTCAGAGGCAAGCCAATTAAAACTATGGTTGATGGGATCAGAACTAAGTTGCTAATTAAGTTCAACACAAATAGAACTAAGACTGAGATAGCCAAGTGGCAGATATGCCCAACATATGCTGAAAAGCTGGAAGAAGCAAAACATCATTCAAGATACTGTCAATCTATCAAAGCTGGACCTGATCTATACCAAGTTACAAGTGGAGAAAGTGCATATGCAGTTAATTTGCAAGCATACACATGTGGTTGTAGGAAATGGGACACGACAGGGGTTCCTTGCAATCATTCAGTTTCTGCAATCAACAAGGCAAAATTACACCCAGAAGATTTTGTCAATGATTTCTTCAAGAAACCCATGTACCAAGCAGCCTACAGTGCAATAGTTTACCTGTGCTGGGCACGATCTATGGCCAAAGACTGGTACCCACGACATAGAGCCACCAGTTTTCAAAGAAAAGCCAGGAAAGAAACAAACTAAGAGGAGGAAGAGTAGGTTTGAGAAGCCAGCTCCCAAGGATACTTCTAGGATGGGTACAATCACTTGTAGCAATTGTAACCTGGCTGGGCATAGGTACACTAGCTGCCACAAGACTCTTAAGCCAGCTCTGGCAATGAGAAGGAACCAAAGATGAGGTAACTTTGTGACTATCTTGTAATCTGTCTATGTTTATGCAAGTTTCCTATCTTATATAATCTGTCTATGTTGTAATTCCAGGAAAATAGAAGAGTTGATGCTAGGACAGCTCCAAGGGCACCAACAAGAGCCACAACAACAGCAAGCAAAGCTCCATCAGCTCCTCCTGCTCCAAGGGCACCCACAAGAGCTACACCAGCAGTACCAAGGGCGGCTCCATCAGCTCCACCAGCTCCAAGGGTACTGGAAGAGTCAGAAAACCATCTTTTAAGATGGCTGAGTGGTTCAATTGTTCTAAGGGAAGCAGGTAAGTTTGTGGTGTCCTGCTGATGGTAAAAACATTATGAAGCATGTTGCCTATGTTGGCACGGTACTATTTATGGTTGTGTTGAACTCTGGAACTGGTGATGCTTGAACTATGTATGGTTGTGTTGAACTATTTATGGTTGTGTTGAACTATGTATGGTTGTGTTGAACTATTTATGGTTGTGTTGAAGACTATGGTTGTGTTGAAGACTATGATGCATGAGTGCTTGTTGTTATGATCATTGCTTCTCTGTTGTTGTTCATGATTGTTCTTATGATGCTAGTTATGTTCAAGATTTTTTGCATGAGTACTGTTTATAGTTATGTTGAAGACTATGATGCATGAGTGCTTGTTGTTGTCGATGATGGATCTTATGATGCTTGTTGTTGTTATGATGATTTGCTTCTCTGCTGTTGCCACAAATGAGTAAATTTGGCCATTTGGGGTGGATCGACGTCGAGAAAACACCAAATGAGTGAGTTAGGTCATTTGGGGTGGATCGAAGGCGACAAAACCCCAAATCAGTAAGCTAGGTCATTTGGGGTGGATCAACGTCGACAAAATCCCAAATGAGTGAGTTAGATCATTTGGGGTGGATCGAAGGCGACAAAACCCCAAATCAGTAAGCTAGGTCATTTGGGGTGGATCGACGTCGAGAAAAAACCAAATGAGTGAGTTAGGTCATTTGGGGTGGATCGAAGGCGACAAAACCCAACTTAGTACTTAAGATTCATAGTTCAAGGACATAACGTAGTCTTCATCACAAATAACCCAACTTTTTTGCAATAGAGTTCAACACAGCCAAAGTTAACACATTACAAGCTTTAGCCCAAAGCTATTACAAAAGACAATGACCCACATGGTCAGACTACAACTCAACTTAGTCTTCATCACAAATAGCCTTAATCTGGTGAAGCTTCCTCTTGTTACTATCACCTGCTGTCTTGAGCTCAACAATGCAGGAACCAAGAGTACTCTTCTCCATGGTCAACTTCTCCTTCTCTTTCATCAGCTCAGCAATGCAACTATCCACCTGATCCTTCTCTTTCTTCAGGTCATCCTTCTCTTTCTTCAGGTCAGCATAGCAAATCTCCAAAGTCCTCTTATCAGAGCTCATCTTTTCCTTCTCTTTGAGATGCTTGAACTTCAAATTCCTAATGACAGTGGCTTGAGATACATGAATTAACTTTAATTGGTCATGAGCAGCCTTCCATTTTTTGATCTCCTCATCCTTTGCAAAGCTGCTTTCCACGCTGATTGTAATGTTCTCAGCATCATCATTCATCTGATTTACCTCAGGCAGGTTATCTTGTGAATCTAGGAGGTTGTTAACTCAACAAGCTTCTCATATGTCTCCTGCAGCTCTTTTTTTTTGCTGTGTGAGTATGTGTACAGTAGATGAATGCTCCAGGCATGCCATCCTATTGTCATCTTTGGCTACGCTCATACATAAGCCACGACTTGTGAAGAGCATTCATGAGATGATCCGCCACTCCTTATCTACCCACTGCACTAATCCACAATTATTAGCACCCTGCAAAGAAGTTACAGATTAAATTAGTTACAAAAAAAATCAGTTAAGTTAATGTACCACATTCAGTTAGGTTAAAGTACAAGATTCAATTAAGTTAATTGATCAGATTCAGTTAAGTTAATTGATCAAATTCAGTTAAGTTAATCTACCATATTCAGTTAAGTTTATCTACCAGATTCAGTTAATAAAGAGTTACTATCAACCATAGAACAGTTACTACGAACCCTAGAACAGAACATGAACAGTACCTATGAACCCTAGAACATGAACAATAAATATGAACCCTAGATGATGAACTGGACTGCTGCAAAGCTAGGACTAAATACTTACTTGATGGCACAGTAATGAACCTCCTCCCAGTGCTTATCCTCGAATGCAACACATTTCCTCCTGGATTCCCATGCTCGCACATCACCATCAAATCGTCAATGACACCCTCGAACAACGGGTCATCAATCGTAGGCGGGATGCAGGCGATCCAACACAAACTTGTTCAAATCGAGCGAGAACTAGTAGAACCCTAGAACACGAACTCCCTAGAACACAAATGAGCGGGCGCCAAAACAAACAGAGAACCAGAGGAACAAATGACCTTGGAGGGGAGTCGGGAGTGAGGTTGTACTGCGCGGCGGAGCCATCAGTGCTTTCGCTCTCGCTCCAGGACACCATGGCGGTCGGCGGCTGCCGGAGAGGAAGAGGAGCACGAGGGAGCGAGAGAGTGCGGGAGAGAGAGTGCAGGCGAGATTTGTGGGAGAGCTGGTGCGGTCGGGCGAGCCGACCGTGTCGGTTTGACCGGAGTAGTGAAATGTGGCGCCGTCCGCCTCGCCATTACGCCACGTCACCTATTTTGGGTCCCACCTGTCGGAAACGCCCCCAGAGGCTGCAAATCAAGCGATAAATGCTTTTCGCAAAAAGTTTATCGAATGCGCGGTGTTTTTTGCAAATGATTAGAGACCATATTGTTTTCTGCATAAGAAGCCTAAAATGTGGTGGTTTTTTGCAATTAACTCCGTGACACTGCTTCCTCAATCCTCACGGCAGAAAGTCCCCGGCTGCGCCGTCGGCCTCGTGGCAAAACTACCAGCCGTCGTTTGTCCCCACATTCCGCTCTGCTTCATCCCCATGGCTGCGACGACGACGACGGCGGCGGCGGCGGCTGCTGCGGCTCACCTGCTCACCTCCCCACCTGTCGCGTCTCCGCGGCCCGTCCCTCGCCGTCACCGCCGCACCGAGGCCGCCGCCAGGAGCCTCTCCTGCCGCGCGTCGCTGGGCCCCGACGCTCCCCTACCCGCGCTCGCCGCCGGCCCCCGACCGTCGCCCGCTCGGGGGAGGGCGTACCTGCGGGAGCACTCCTGCCTCCTCTTCCCGCCCCCGCGCGGCGCCCGCCCGCTCGCCGTCGTCAAGTTCCTCGGCGGCGCCTTCATCGGCGCCGCCCCCGAGGCCACCTACGGGTAGGCGGAGTCCATCCGACCTCGCGGTAATCCGCGGTTTCTTCGGCGGGAGTGAAGAGCTTCGTAGTACTGACTTGCGTTTCGGTCCCCGTGGCTTGCTGCAGCTACCTGCTGGAGCTCCTGGCGCAGGAGGGCTTCCTCGTGGTGTGCGTCCCGTACAACGTCACCTTCGACCACGCGGCCGCCGCGCGGGAGGTCTTCGAGAGGTTCCACGGCTGCTACGACGCGCTCCGAGCGTCGGGGCTGCCGGAGGCCGGGCTAAGCGCCCTGGACATCGCGGGGCTCCCGCTCTACTCCGTTGGTCACAGGTGCTCGCACGCCCGCCACCTGTTCGATGCTTTACCACACAAGACGTTTGAAGCTTTGTTTTACTGACGGTATTCTTCAACGAATTGCAGTAACGGTGCGCTGCTTCAGCTGTTGGTTGGGAGCTACTTCTCAGAAAAGATACCAAAGGTTCGCTTGGTATATATATTTTTTAGAACACCGAGCCTCCTCGTCGATTTCCATTAAAGAAACTGCCACATAGTTCTACAACATGAGTAGCAAGAGTGAAAGAAACACAAACAACTCAGCATCTAGACCTACATCCAGAGGCTATCACAAAAGCATACTGCTCCGTGGCAACAAAACATTCAACAGTCACACAGAAATCATAACCAAACACCACACATCAACATCAAACTGCCGCTATTCGTTTCATCACGGCGCCCAGCCATGACACCTGGAGTAAACTTCAGCCATCACCATCTTCAAATGCTGCACTCCTTCAATTCTTCTTCGGCCTTGGGATTTCTGCAGTAAAGCCCACGAAGATAGGTGATTACCTAATTGGAATATAACATCAGCAGGGTCATCAGCAAAATGCTGTCGAATGCACACATCATTCCTAGTTTTCCATACCATCCAGCAGATGGCTGCCCCTCCACTAATTACCAGCTTGCGTTGCAGGGAAGGATGAAAGCCATCTACCAAACAAATCCACAGTGCTATCAGACGGTCTATTAAGACCAAAGCACATAGGATAATCTGCAATATCAGTTTGGCTAGCACAAACTGGAAGAGCAGATGATCTACAGTCTCCTTTGCACTGCAGAAATAATATTGTTCATTCCATTCCAGCCCCATTTCAACATGTTGTCCTTGGTTAAGATAATATTTTTTCAGCATCAGCCACAGGAGGATTTTTTATTTTCAGAGGGATCTTCAGCTTCCAGACAAAGCTGAATCCAATCAGACTCCCAGATCTCAGATGCAAATAAGTTGCTCTGACAGAGAAATCTGCTTTATTACCCACTTTCCATTTCACTCTGTTTTGCTCGTTAGCAAAAAAAGTCCACTGCTTAGCAGTATCATCAAGCAAAGTTCTCCATAATTGGATGGTATCGAAAGCGACCCTACAGAACTGTTTGCACTGTTACATTTTGCTGAAGGTTATCTGGTAAAGCCTCGGGAATTGCACTGCCAATGGTGAATTAATTACCCAGCTATCTTCCGAGAATAAAGTTTTACCACCATCACCAATTATCCTTTCTGACAACTTCTGGAAAATATTGTTGACACTCATCAGACTCTCCCAGAAATAGGAGCCTCCACTCCCAGGTTGCCATTGAGAGGGAACATGTTTCTGCAGATATTTGCTCGTGTGGTCCACCGCTCATGACCACTTGGTGGCGAGCCCGATACTTGTTTCTGCAGATATTTGCTCTTCAGCATGGTCTGCCAAATCCCATCAGTGTTTTCCAACTTCCACACCATTTGCAAAGCAGGCTTTGAGTCAGTCTTAGGCGCAGAATGCGCTTCCAGAATCTTTTGGCAAATAGACTGCCAGCTCACCAGATGATACATTTTCCTGTCATCAGACTCCTGCCACAACATCCTAGCTCTGTGATAATCCCATCTCTTCAGAACTCCTTTAGGTGCCTCTAGAAAGGAGAGCATATACAGAGGGATACTGCTCAAACAAGTACTTGTCAGTATTGCTTGGTATTTGGTCAATACTAACAGCAAAACAACAAACTTCTGTTTTCTTTAATGGAGATTGCAGAGGAAAGCTTGAGTTCCTAATTTTATTTGTATAATTCCTTGGTAACAGTGCTTATTGTTTGATTTTGTTTTGTTGGGTTCTGATCATTTTAGGCTAATGCCATTGTCTCATTCAACAATAGGCCCGCTTCAGAGGCTGTTCCTTACTTTGAGCAGGTATTTTGGTCCACGCTTTCTCGCACATTGCATTGTAGTGACCTTCTGTTTAACTATTTTCAGCCCAAGCACTTGATTTACTGGTAACTGGTGTAGTGATGCGTGACAATGTATATATTTCTATGTTTGCGTTGGCATAGGTTTATGAAAAGAAAAACAATTGGCATTTGGTTTTGTCGAAATGGCTAGCCGATTCTCTCTGTTTCCTACAGTGGGACCGATGCTGCTAAGGTTATTTTTACTATGGGTAACTGTGTATCTGTATCCTGCACAACAATATCACATCTTTGTACCACTAAGTAGTTTATGTGTATGTCTATAAGCTGATCCGCTGATTGAATTATTGAAGCCAAGGGACATTGAGTCTATGAGCAAAGCAATATTTCCATAGAAACACTTAAAGATAAAGTGGTGCCTTTTAAAATATCTTGTTTTATTAGTCTTTCGAAAATACCTGTATGCTTGTAAGTTCATAGTTCCCAGATTCCAGACACATGCAAGAGTTTGTCCAGCATCACCGTTTGAGATTCTGGACTTTAGAGTCATCAAGCGGTCGTTGTGGTTCAGATCAGGGATCTGCAGATTGCAGACTGACTTGATATTGAACCATGTTTAGAAACAATTCAACATGGTTATAGGCCAATAACTCCCCTACCCATGCAGTAAAACACTCGCTACACTCACAAAATACCCAGGTTTCTGGCCCTGAACTATGCACATGTATACAATACCTGCAGTTCCGTCCAAACACCACACAATTCCCCCACTTGATTACTTTTCGTCATGTAAAAACACACATGTTCCTGGTGTTGCACTGACCTATTAGTTATTACTCCCTCCGTCCCAAAATAAGTGTCTTAAGTTTAGTACAACTTTGTACTAAAGCTAGTGTAAACTTGAGACACTTATTTTGGGACGGAGGGAGTACTAGCTTGTGTTTGGTTCTCCCCAGTTTTATGGTTAGGGAATGAGCTGAGTCCTATGCTGTATGTATGTTGAATTACAGCTAGCAGCTCCATATTGTGAAGTACAGAGCGCCAAAACTTCAGGACCAGTGAACAATTTATGGTTTAGATATTGGACTAACAAATTCAGCCATAAAATAATTAACATTTTTTCAGTTGTAATCAATTAAAGCATCAGGGGAGTGTAAAAGGTCGAACCCACCGACCCCCCCAAAAAATTGTGACCTACAAGAATTAGACTATTAGCAAAGCGTTTGAGAAACGTGTAGCAGTGACTTGATACTTCATTTCCAACGTACAACTTTGTGCAAACAACTGGTATAGGTACCGACACGTTGCATTCTTAGTTTGTCACCTTGTGCTCTCTCCATTTTTTTGTTGTTTATTATTTTATCCTTGATAAATTTTTGTTTTATACAGATAGGCCCCCTCATTAGTCAACTAACGCCTATGATGGAGACATCACCTGTATACTCTGTGGCAAGAGATGCATCAGGTGATTATTCACTGCATTTATCAGTTATTATTTAACTTATGAAATATTTGTGGCTTGCTGGTTGCCACTAACCTTCCATGTTATCTGTTAGTTTGTAGCTTTCGAGGTTCCTGTGCTTCATGTTATTGCATCATTGTTGCGATGCCACATGGTCTTCTGTTACTTCCGATGCTAGTATATGTGTACGTGCAATGCACGTTGATATTAGGGAGGAAATTAATTGCATGCTGATATTAGGTATGATATCAATTACACGTTAATTATGTGATTACCACAAACGTTGAAATTTGGTATGATATAATTGCATGCTAAACATGTTGAGCGCTCACCATTGGAGCAATCTAGATCGTTGGATTGTCATGGTTTGATGGCCGAGATTAATTGGATCTGCCCCTTTGGGTCTTTTTATATTGGTATAAATAAATATAAATGTTACAAATGCCTAGTGTCAAAATGTTAGTATGATGCTAAAGTTAGAATAGAAATATGTACATTGGAAAAAGTGGTCATGAGACTGTTTTCATAGTATAACGCGTGGTGTAACTCTGTAGGGAATGCGTGGAAGGCCCTATTTGATTTAGCTGGAGGTTTGATACGGGAGTACGATCAAGAAGCTATGGTATCCGTAAGCAAATTTGTCGATCAGTTACCATCAGTAATGAATCAGGTATTATATTTATATGAATCTAACTAATATTTCATTAATGAAATGTGCTCTGACAACATGTTTGTCCATAGATATCTTTGAAATCCTGAACATACATTCTTCCCATGTTATTTACAGGTTACAGAAGGTGTATCTGAATTCAAACCAACACCACCTGAGAACCGTGAATTCTGCAAGAATTCTTACAGTGTAGCTAATACATTACTGGTACTGTTGAGAAACTTGCACTTACTTAAGCAAACCTCTTTCCGTTCTAATTTAGCATCCGTTAATGCTCCATGTATGTATTGTAGGTGAAATTCAGCGTTGATGCTATTGATGATACAGACATAATTGAGGACATCTTGAGACCCCGGGTAGACTCAATTGGTGGACAAATAAAGAAGGTCGTACTGTCAGGAACACATCTAACTCCGTGTATACAGGTACAGCTAGTCATATTTTTCATCTTCAAATGGAATTTTCGTAATCACTAAATCATGTTGAAGATGAGTCTTCTGTTAATATATGTAATACCATGGGAGGGCTGTTTTGGTTCTGGGGAGCTTATGCCCTTGAATGAACAGTAAATTCAAAATAAATAGTAAAACAATTTACAAAGTCAGATTTTATTGGTATATGTTCATGTTAGTGTAACAAGCGTGTGCGGCAATTTTCATACAAAACGGGATAGCAGTGCTTCCTGAAAAATAACAAAATTAAGTGTAACATTTGTTGTTCAGCTTGTTTTTTTTTTCTGCACAGGTCAAAATGCTAAAGCTTTCCACATAAAAATTTGCAGAATTTGTATGTGACCATGAACACATCTAATTTTTATTTTTTTGGTTTTTCACATTTGAAAAAAGCATTTTTTATGCTGCAAGGAGCATGTGCTCCTGGGAGTCGAATTGGATTTCCACATTCAATGTGTACAGCATTAATATTCATGTGTGCCAGGCACTAACTATAGCTATACTACAGGATGTTAAATGGCAAGTTGGTTCAGAATACACTCCAGCGGATGCTCTGGCGCAGGGCTTAAAATCATTGGCCCTCAATGAGACTAGGGTCCTCTCAAGAACTATCACTGAATACTTCAGATCCCTTTAGAAGCTTCGATTATAATTTATTCTATGTTCATTGAAGTTCAGAATGCTGCTTATGAAGGTATGTGATACTACTGAATCTTTGTGTTACTTCTTTGGTGTAAAAACCTAGGACCATGGCTTGCATTAATCATACATTTGTTTACCAGATTGGAGATGCTTTTACACACATCAGAGCCAGAACGGCAGAAATATCTGTAGAATCTATGGTACTACTATACAGTCTTCATTCAGTTTCATCACAAACATTTTGCTGGTTGCCGCTTTCCTGATGCAGTTGGCTGGGGTGTGGGGGTGTTGCCATTACAAGGACACACCGGAGTAAATATTATAGCACCTATACGACTCTGAAGAGCGACGTATTTGGACCGAGTTGAGTACGTTGGCACCGGCAGGCCGTACCACCTCTATATGGTCTGATCAAGATTTGGAGGTTGGGACCAAGCTGTTGGACTCTAGTCAGGCTATACACTGCATTTAACCCGAAATCCAAGAGAAGAACATTGATCCAATCTCAGGTATGGCACCAGCGACGCTGAGTTGGTCGTATACACCTTCCAGCAGGCAGGCAGGCAGGCCTGTCCATGCACGGCCTTCTACCGGTTGGCATTTTACGTGTAATACGACAATGTATACATCATGTGTAGATTGCCATGTTATATATTCTGTATAATACTAGTGACATCTGGGACAGTATTGTGCACATGTTGGAGAATGTTATTACAAGTGCAAGAGCTGTGAGTTATTGGTAATGAATTTCACCGGTTGGGTTAAAAGCTCGGTAAGAAGTACCGTGTCCAGTTCTAGAGAAAACTAGCCAGTTCAGATAATAGCCATATTTTTAACCTTTTCTTGTGGCTTGAATGGTGGGTGAAAAAGAGCGGATCGACACCAGTCCATGCCCACTCGTCCGGCCTGAAAGAAAAAATATCCGCTGGGGTACGGACGCACTGCGTGAGCCCAGTTGACCGTTGTCTGCGCATCGCAACTTGTAGGCGGTGCGGACGGCTGGACGACGCTAGCCTCCGGCGATCGTCGGCGTACGTTACGTATATCGCGTGACAGCACAGCTCAGGCAGCTGGATGCTTCCTTCGACCAAATCTCCTGCTGGATCGCGATGGCGCAGCTCTAGCAAGCCACTGCCAGAGTCAGGCCAAGGCCTGGACGCGTCCGTGCATGCAGCCGCGTCCGTCTCTTGCGTTCAGACAGGTTGGCTTGGCTCGTAGAGTATCCATGCTCGATCTTGGCACTGACGAGAGAGAGAGAGAGAGAGAGAGGAGGCGCCCATGCTGCACGCCCATAGCTACCCGCTACCCGGCACCCAGAAACCGTCACGCCGGCCCACAGAGCCGACGGCGGTTTGCGCTCTCGGGATGCGCGCCGCGGCAAGTGGAAGCAAATGGCTGCGTTGCCCGGGGCATGGGGCCGGCCGGTAGTTTCCTGTTGATTCCTACGGCCTGGTTCGCCTTGGTGGCTGGACAACTACTCGCAGGAGTACCTTTATTTTTTTGCGAGAAGGAGTACCTTCCTACTCGATGGAAATGGAATCCATGTGTTTTTGCCTTGTGACTTTGTGCCATGCTCGACACTCAGTTGCGTCCTCAACTTCGATCACACAACCGAGGTGCTGTCTACGTGCATGTGTTTCACTCGTTTTTCATGGGGTTGTCCACCGTCTACGTGTTTCAATCGTGCTACCAGGTACTCTACCTCGACGGGAGATCAATGCTCGATCGACACGGCGGCAATAGCTGACCCAACTTCGTGCTTCTTGCGAACCAACAAGTCCGTGATGGAAAATGCAAGACGTCGACTACATTGCCTGTATGCATGCATGCATGTGCGCGCGTTTACATAGGACATACTGTAGGAGATACAGGACACAAACGATATACCCCGGCGCCGATGGATCACTTCCCCTACAGTGTGCATGAACAATGCCGTGCGCGATCGTTGTCTACTTGGCCACACATTAACTTCACGTGCATCGTGCTACTACAACATAATTTGGGGTTAATACACATTGATATTTATTTTATAGTGAAGTGTATTGTGGGTCCCTGAACTATTTAAAGGGTGTCGCCTAGATCCCTGAGACTAGTTACCCACAGTGGGAGTAACATAGGTGGTAACATCACATTTATCTAGGCAAAATAGATGATGTGGCATGTAATTAGTGAAGAAAAAAAGACATGTGGGTACTGTAACATCACACATATCAAGAAAAGATGAGTCTACAACGTAATAAATAAAGTGATGCGTGACCTTCTACGTATATTCTACTACCATCATGGATGTAGTAACATAAACTAGTAACATAAGCATGTTACTAGTCTAAGTTACTACCCATTGTGACTAGTCTGAACTAGAGCCGACAGCGGTTTGCGGTCTCGGGATCCGCGCCGCCCGCAAGTGGAACCAAGTGATCGTCGGACGTGCATGGTGGCTGCGTTGCCCGGTGCATGGGCCTGGTAATTTCCTGTTAATTCCTACAGCGTGGTTCGTTTTGGTGGCTGGAGAATTGATACCTTCACACGCAATCGAATCCATGTGTTTTTTTGCCTCGCTGTTAGCGGGAACGGGTGAAAATCGTTGAAACTAGTCTTTTTCCTGAAAATTCAACACAACATGATCCCAATCTAAAAATATTTCATAAAATGGTTCTTTTTTGCATGACGTCCGGGGCTAGGATGCCATGATAGTGTAGCATGACGCCACGGGCTAGGGCGTCATGCAAAAAGGCCAATTTCGAAAATATTTTCACATTTGGGCATTTTGTGTTGAAGTTTCGAAAAAGGGCCAGTTTTGGTGTGTTGTGTCGGTAACGGAGTACCAGAAATCTGACGCGAAATTGTTAAGTATGGCAAATCGAACATCTTTTAGGAAATTTATGTCGGCGTGTGGTTAGAAAATTTAGTTTACAAGCATGGCAATTTTCTGGCAAAAAATAAACTAAGTTGAATTTGCCATGCTTGCTAAGTAAACTTGCCATCCTCGGCAAATGTAATTTGCCATAAACAAATGTTCGATTTGCCATGATAAAAAAATCTGATGTCAAATTTGTAGTCGGGTCCTTTTTTATTTCATTGCGCCTGGATGATATATATTTTTTGTTTTGCTTCTTATTCAATTATGTATTTGATAGTGGAACCGATCCATTTTTTTGGATCGCATGAAAAAGTAAAGGGAAATATCTTTTCTGAATTGTGATTTTGTGCCATGATCGACGGACATTCAGTTGCGTCGCCTCGTCGACTTTCAGATGACACATGATTCGTTTGGATTCGATCACATAACCGATGCGCTGTCTACGTGTGTTCCACATGTTTATTTGTAGGGGGAGTCCGCCGTCTACGTGTTTCAAACATGCCACCAGGTACTACTTCGCCGGAGGATTAATGCTCGATCGACACGCGGTGCGATGGCTAGCCCAACCTCGCGCTTCTTGTGACCCAACTATTATAGAGTGAAAGTAGAAGAGACACATGAAGAGTTCAAATGATCCATTAGTTCCATTGCAACGTGGGAGACCCACTTATATACATGGTGAAGGGGTGTGTTGGGGAGACACCTCTGAAATATGCCCTAGAGGCAATAATAAAGTTATTATTTATTTCCTTATTTCATGATAAATGTTTATTATTCATGCTAGAATTGTATTAACCGGAAACATAATACATGTGTGAATACATATACAAACACAGTGTCACTAGTATGCCTCTACTTGACTAGCTCGTTGAATCAAAGATGGTTAAGTTTCCTAGCCATAGACATGAGTTGTCCTGTGTTTAAGCGGGCTCACTTCAGTCGGAGAATGAGGTGAGTGACATGACCCATTCCGTTAGCCTAGCACTTGATCGTTTAGTATGTTGCTATTGCTTTCTTCATGACTTATACATGTTCCTGTAACTATGAGATTATGCAACTCCGTTTACGGAGGAACACTTTGGTGCTACCAAACGTCACAACGTAATCTGGGTGATTATAAAGGAGTACTACAGGTGTCTCCAAAGGTACATGTTGGGTTGGCGTATTTGAGATTAGGTTTTGTCACTCCGATTGTCGGAGAGGTATCTCTGGGCCCTCTCGGTAATGCACATCACTATAAGCCTTGCAAGCAATGTAGCTAATGAGTTAGTTATGGAATGATGCATTACGTGTGAGTAAAGAGACTTGCCGTAGCGAGATTGAACTAGGTATTGGATACCGACGATCGAATCTCGGGCAAGTAACATACCGATGACAAAGGGAACAACGTATGTTGTTTTGCGGTTTGACCGATAAAGATCTTCGTAGAATATGTAGGAGCCAATATGGGCATCCAGGTCCCGCTATTGGTTATTGACCGAGAATAGTTCTAGGTCATGTCTACATAGTTCTCGAACCCGTAGGGTCCGCACGCTTAAGGTTTCGATGACAATTATATTATGAGTTTATGAGTTTTGATGTACCGAAGGAGTTCGGAGTCCCAGATGAGATCGGGGACATGACGAGGAGTCTCGAAATGGTCGAGACGTAAAGATCGATATATTGGACGACTATATTCGGAGTTCGGAAAGGTTCCGAGTCATTCGGGTATTTTTCGGAGTACCGGAGAGTTACGGGAATTCGCCGGGGAGTATATGGGCCTTATTGGGCCATACGGGAATAGAGAAGAGAGGCCAAAGGAAAGAGGCCTGCGCCCCTTCTGGTCCGAATTGGACAAGGGAGCAGCCCCTTTCCTTCTCCCTCTCCTCCTCTTTCCTTCTCTCCTACTCCAACAAGGAAAGGAGGAGTCCTACTCGGTGGGAGTAGGACTCCCCCCTGGTGCGCCTCCTCCTAGGCCGCCACCCCTCCTTGCTCCTTTATATCACGGCGGGGGGCACTCCATCACACACAAGTTGATCTACGGATCGTTCCTTAGCCGTGTCAGCGGTGCCCCTCCACCATATTCCACTTGGTCATATCGTCATGGAGCTTAGGCGAAGCCTCGCACGGTGAAGTCATATCGTCGCGGAGCTTAGGCGAAGCCCTGCGTCGGTGGAGCATCATCATCGTCCTGCCACGCCGTCGTCTTGTGGAACTCATCCCCGACACTTTGCTGGATCGGAGTCCGGGATCGTCATCGAGCTGAGCGTATGCGTAACTTCCGGAGGTGCCGTCGTTCGGTACTTGGATCGGTCGGATCGTGAAGACGTCGACTACATCAACCGCGTTGTTATAACGCTTCCGCTTTCGGTCTCACGAGTGCGTGGACAGACACTCTCCCCTCTCGTTGCTATGCCATCACCATGGTCCCGTAATGCGTAGGAAAATTTTGAAATTACTACGTTCCCCAGCGGTGGCATCCGAGCCTGGTTTTATGCGTTGATGTCATATGCACGAGTAGAACACAAGTGAGTTGTGGGCGATACAAGTCATACCGCCTACCAAAGCATGTCATACTTTGGTTCAGCGGTATTGTAAGATGAAGCGGCCCGGACCGACATTACGCGTGACGCTTACGCGAGACTGGTTTCACCGCCCGAGCACTCGTTGCTTAAAGGTGACGGCGGGTGTCTGTCTCTCACTTTAGTTGAACCGAGTATGGCTACGCCCGGTCCTTGAGAAGGTTAAGCGGAGTCTATTTGACAAACTATCGTTGTGGTTTTGATGCGTAGGTAAGAACGGTTCTTGCTCAGCCCGTAGCAGCCACGTAAAACTTGCAACAACAAAGTAGAGGACGTCTAACTTGTTTTTGCAGGGCATGTTGTGATGTGATGTGGTCAAGACGTGATGCTATATTTTATTGTATGAGATGATCATGTTTTGTAACCGAGTTATCGGCAATGGCGAGCCATATGGTTGTCGCTTTATTGTATGAAATGCAACGCCATGTAATTGCTTTACTTTATCACTAAGGAGTAGCGATAGTCGTAGAAGCAATAGTTGGCGAGACGACAACGATGCTACGATGGAGATCAAGGTGTCGCGCCCGGTGACGATGGTGATCATGGCGGTGCTTGGCGATGGAGATCACAAGCACAAGATGACGATGACCATATCATATCACTTATATTGATTGCATGTGATGTTTATCCTTTATGCATCTTATCTTGCTTTGATTGACGGTAGCATTATAAGATGATCTCTCACTAAAAATTATCAAGAAGTGTTCTCCTGAGTATGCACCGTTGCGAAAGTTCTTCGTCTTTGAGACACCACGTGATGATCGGGTGTGATAGGCTCTACGTTCAAATACAACGGGTGCAAAACAGTTGCGCACGCGAATACTCGAGTTAAACTTGACGAGCCTAGCATATAACAGATATGGCCTCGGAACACGGAGACCGAAAGGTCGGCGTGAATCATATAGTAGATATGATCAACATAGTGATGTTCACCATTGAAACTACTCCATCTCACGTGATGATCGGACATGGTTTAGTTGATATGGATCACGTGATCACTTAGATGACTAGAGAGATGTCTGTCTAAGTGGGAGTTTTTAATATGATTAATTGAACTTAAATTTATCATGAACTTAGTACTGATAGTATTTTGCTTGTCTATGTTTCTTGTAGATAGATGGCTCGTCTTTGTTGTTCCGTTGAATTTTAATGCGTTCCTTGAGAAAGCAAAGTTGAAAGATGATGGTAGCAATTACGGACTGGGTCCGTAACTTGAGGATTATCCTCATTGCTGCATGAAAAATTACGTCTGGAAGCACATTTGGGGTAGCGAACTGCTGCGAGATCTTGAGCCGAAGTTATGAACGTCTGGCAAAGCAGAGCTGATGACTACTCTATAGTTCAGTGTGCCATGCTTTACGGCTTAGAACCGGGTCTTCAACGACGTTTTTGAACGTCATGGAGCATATGAGATGTTTCAGGAGTTGAAGTTAATATTTCAAGCAAATGCCGGATTGAGAGATATGAAGTCTCCAATAAGTTCTATAGCTGCAAGATGGAGGAGAATAGTTACATCGGTGAGCACATACTCAAAATGTGCAGGTATAACAATCACTTAATTCAGCTGGGAGTTAATCTTCCGGATGATAGTGTCATTGATGTAATTCTCCAATCATCGCCACCAAGCTACAAAAGCTTCGTGATGAACTATAATATGCAAGGGATGATCGAGACAATTCCTCGAGCTCTTAGCGATGCTAAAAGCTGCGGAGGTAGAAATCAAGAAAGAGCATCAAGTGTTGATGATCAACAAGACCACTAGTTTCAAGAAAAAGGGCAAAGGGAAGAAGAAGGAAACTTCAAAAAGAACAGCAAGAAAGTTCTTGATCAAGAGAAGAAACCCAAATGCGGACCTAAGCACGAAATCGAGTGTTTTTACCGCAAGGCATCGGACCTCGGAAGCGGAACTGCCCCAAGTATTTGGCGGATAAAAAGGATGGCAAGGTGATCAAAGGTATATGTGATATACATGTTATTGATGTGTACCTTACTAATACTATGATAGTACACAGGTATTTGATCTTGGTTACATTGCTAATATTTGCAACTTCGAAGCAGGAACTACGGATTGCGAAGATTGGCTAAGGGCGAGGTGACGATGCTGGCGTTGGAAATGGTTCCAAAGTCGATGTGATCGCGGTCGGCACGCTACCTCTACATCTACCTTCGGGATTAGTTTTAGACCTAAATAATTGTTATTTGGTGCGGCGTTGAGCATGAACATTATATCTGGATCTTGTTTAATGCGAGACGGTTATTCATTTAAATCGAGAGAATAATGGTTGTTCTATTTATATGAGTAATATCTTTTATGGTCATGCACCCTTGAAGAATGGTCTATTCTTGTTGAATCTCGACAGTAGTGATACACATATTCATAATGTTGAAGCCAAAAGATGCAGAGTTGATAATGATAGTGCAACTTATTTGTGGCACCTTGCCGTTTAGGTCATATCGGTGTAAAACGCATGAAGAAACTCCATCTTGATGGGCTTCGGAATCACTTGATTATGAATCACTTGGTACTTGCGTAACCGTGCCTCATGGGCAAGATGACCAAAACGCCGTTCTCCGGAACTATGGAGCGAGCAACTGATTTGTTGGAAATCATACATACCGATGTTTGTGGTCCAATGAATGTTGAGGCACTTGGTGGGTATCGTTATTTTCTCACCTTCACAGATGATTTGAGCAGATATGGGTATATCTACTTAATGAAACACAAATCTGAAACATTTGAAAAGTTCAAAGAATTTCAGAGTGAAGTGGAAAATCATCGTAACAAGAAAATAAAATTTCTACGATCTGATCGTGGAGGAGAATATTTGAGTTCTGAGTTTGGTTTACATTTGAAACAATGTGGAATAGTTTACGCAACTCACGCCACGGAACACCACGGAGAAATGGTGTGTCCGAACGTCGTGTCGTACTTTACTAGATATGGTGCGATCTATGATGTCTATTTCCGATTTACCGCTATCGTTTTGGGGTTATGCTTTAGAGACGGCCGCATTCACATTGAATAGGACACCGTCAAAATCCGTTGAGACGACGCCTTATGAACCGTGGTTTGGCAAGAAACCAAAGTTGTCGTTTCTTAAAGTTTGGGGCTGCGATGCTTATGTAAAGAAACTTCAACCAGATAAGCTCGAACCCAAATCGGAAAAATGTGTCTTCATAGGATACCCAAAGGAGACTGTTGGGTACACCTTCTATCACAGATCTGAAGGCAAGATTTTCGTTGCTAAATTCGGATCCTTTCTAGAGAAAGAGTTTCTCTCGAAAGAAGTGAGTGGGAGGAAAGTAGAACTTGATGAGATAATCGTATCTGCTCCCTTATTGGAAAGTAGTTCATCACAAGAAATGGTTCTGTGACAACTACACCAATTAGTGAGGAAACTAATGATAATGATCATGAAGCTTGAGATCAAGTTACTCTTGAACCTCGAGGGTCAACCAGAGTAAAATACGCACCAGAGTGGTACGGTAATCCTATTGGAAGTCATGTTACTAGACCATGATGAACCTACGGACTATGAGGAAGCGATGATGAGCCCAGATTCATGAAATGGCTTGAGGCCATGAAGTCTGAGATAGGATCCATGTATGAGAACAAAGTATGGACTTTGATTGACTTGCTCGATGATCAGCAAGCCATGTTAAATAAATGCATCTTCAAGAGGAAGACGGACATTGATAGTAGTGTTACTATCTACAAAGCTCGACTTGTCACAAAAGGTTTTCGACAAGTTCAAGGTGTTGACTACAATGAGATTTTCTCAAGCATGGCGATTCTTAAGTCTGTCCGAATCATGTTAGCAATTGCCACATTTTATGAAATCTGGCAAATGGATGTCAAAACTACATTCTTTAATGGATTTATTAAAGAAGAGTTGTATATGATGCAACTAGAAGGTTTTGTCAATCCTAAAGGAGCTAACAAAATGTGCAAGCTCCAATGATCCATCTATGGACTGGTGCAAGCATCTCGGAGTTGGAATAAACGCTTTGATAGTGTGATCAAAGCATATGGTTTTATCTGAGACTTTTGGAGAAGCCTGTATTTACAAGAAAGTGAGTGGGAGCACTACAACATTTCCGATAAGTATATGTGAATGACATATTGTTGATCGGAAATAATGTAGAATTATTACGCAAAGCATAAAGGAGTATTTGAAAGGAGTTTTCAAAGAAGGACCTCGGTGAAGCTGCTTACATATTGAGCATCAAGATCTATAGAGATAGATCAAGACGCTTGATAAGTTTTTCAATAAGTACATACCTTGTCAAGATTTTGAAGTAGTTCAAAATGGAACAGTCAAAGAAAAGTTCTTATACGTGTTTGTAAAGGTGTGAAATTGAGTAAAGACTCAAATCCCGACCACGGCAGAAAACAGAAAATAGAAAAGAGAATGAAAGTCATACCCTATACCTCAGTCATAGGTTCTATAAAGTATGCTATGCTATGCACCAGACCTATTGTATACCTTGCTCTGAATTTGGCAAGGGAGTACAATAGTGATCTAGGAGTAGATCACTGGACATTGGTCAAGAATTTCCTTAGTGGGGACTAAGGAAATATTTCTCGATTATGGAGGTGACAAAAGAGCCCTTCGTAAAGAGTTACATCGATGCAAGCTTTTACAATCGATCCGGATGACTCTAAGTCTCAATCTGGATACATATTAAAAGTGGGAGCAATTAGCTAGAGTAGCTCCATGCGAGCATTGTAGACATAGAATATTTGCAAAATACATACGGCTCTGAATATAGCCAGACCCATTGACTAAGCTTCTCTCACGAGCAAAACATGATCATACCTTAGTACTCTTTGGGTGTTAATCACATAACGATGTGAACTAGATTATTGACTCTAGTAAACTCTTTGGGTGTTGGTCACATGACGATGTGAACTATGGGTGTTAATCATATCTGAGATATGAATATTGGTGTTAAATCACATGGCGATGTGAACTAGATTATTGACTCTAGTGCAAGTGGGAGACTGAAGGAAATATGCCCTAGAGGCAATAATAAAGTTATTATTTATTTCCTTATTTCATGATAAATGTTTATTATTCATGCTAGAATTGTATTAACCGGAAACATAATACATGTGTGAATACATATACAAACACGTGTCACTAGTATGCCTCTACTTGACTAGCTCGTTGAATCAAAGATGGTTAAGTTTCCTAGCCATAGACATGAGTTGTCATTTGATTAAGCGGGATCACATCATTAGGAGAATGATGTGATTGACATGACCCATTCCGTTAGCCTAGCACTTGATCGCTTAGTATGTTGCTATTGCTTTCTTCATGACTTATACATGTTCCTGTAACTATGAGATTATGCAACTCCGTTTACCGGAGGAACACTTTGGGTGCTACCAAACGTCACAACGTAATCGGGTGATTATAAAGGAGTACTACAGGTGTCTCCAAAGGTACATGTTGGGTTGGCGTATTTCGAGATTAGGTTTTGTCACTCCGATTGTCGGAGAGGTATCTCTGGGCCCTCTCGGTAATGCACATCACTATAAGCCTTGCAAGCAATGTAGCTAATGAGTTAGTTATGGAATGATGCATTACGTAACGAGTAAAGAGACTTGCCGTAACGAGATTGAACTAGGTATTGGATACCGACGATCGAATCTCGGGCAAGTAACGTACCGATGACAAAGGGAACAACGTATGTTGTTATGCGGTTTGACCGATAAAGATCTTCGTAGAATATGTAGGAGCCAATATGGGCATCCAGGTCCCGCTATTGGTTATTGACCGAGAATAGTTCTAGGTCATGTCTACATAGTTCTCGAACCCGTAGGGTCCGCACGCTTAAGGTTTCGATGACAATTATATTATGAGTTTATGAGTTTTGATGTACCGAAGGAGTTCGGAGTCCCAGATGAGATCGGGGACATGACGAGGAGTCTCGAAATGGTCGAGACGTAAAGATCGATATATTGACGACTATATTCGGAGTTCGGAAAGGTTCCGAGTCATTCGGGTATTTTTCGGAGTGGGAGAGTTACGGAATTCGCCGGGAGTATATGGGCCTTATTGGGCCATACAGGAATAGAGAAGAGAGGCCAAAGGAAAGAGGCCTGCGCCCCTTCTGGTCCGAATTGGACAAGGGAGCAGCCCCTTTTCCTTCTCCCTCTCCTCCTCTTTCCTTCTCTCCTACTCCAACAAGGAAAGGAGGAGTCCTACTCGGTGGGAGTAGGACTCCCCTTGGTGCGCCTCCTCCTAGGCCGGCCACCTCCCTTGCTCCTTTATATCACGGGGCAGGGGCACCCCATCACACACAAGTTGATCTACGGATCGTTCCTTAGCCGTGTGCGGTGCCCCTCCACCATATTCCACTTCGGTCATATTGTCGCGGAGCTTAGGCGAAGCCTGCGCCGGTGAAGTCATATCGTCAGCGGAGCTTAGGCGAAGCCTGCGTCGGTGGAGCATCATCATCGCTACCACGCCGTCGTCCGACGGAACTCATCCCGACACTTTGCTGGATCGGAGTCCGGGATCGTCATCGAGCTGAACGTATGCGTAACTCGGAGGTGCCGTACGTTCGGTACTTGGATCGGTCGGGTCGTGAAGACGTACGACTACATCAACCGCGTTGTTATAACGCTTCCGCTTACGGTCTACGAGGGTACGTGGACAGACACTCTCTCCTCTCGTTGCTATGCCATCACCATGGTCCTGTGTGTGCGTAGGAAAATTTTGAAATTACTACGTTCCCAACAACCTCTTCTCCAACAGACACCTCCTGGGAGGCATCCCTCCCTTACAATTGATCACATATTTTTATTTCTCAACACTCCCCCTTGATCAATTCGTCATATGTATATTGCAAACTGAAAACTCCTCCAAAAATCCTGTGGGAAAAATTGAGGAGAAACCTTATAATAATGTGCCATCGAAAACTCCTTTCAAACCCAGTGGGAAAAATATAAGGAGAAACCAATATGGCACATATCTGCACTTGTATTTATATTATTGTCTCGTTAAAAACCTTATATGAGAAACATCATGGAAAACTCATAAAGGGAAAAAGAGTACAATATGAGTGATCTCAAGATCACCAACGGGTTATAACTTGGGATTTTACTCCCCCTGAAATTTGCAAACCTCAAGAATATCTCATACCAATTCCACGAACCTAGTTCTGGAATATAAATATTGATAGAGACATTGTGAATATCACAATAATTTGCTTGCATACTATCCTCTTACATTTTTGTAATTCACAAGGATAAATATAACCCATAAGCAATACAAGTGACGTTATCTTGGTAGATAATGATAATTCCACATGATTTCACATGTGGCCAATCATTCTATGAAGTCATCCACATTTTCTGATGCTTCAAATGATATAGAATGATCCTTTGGAAGGACTCGCTTAGAGTCTATTCTGAATACTTTCTTCAAAGTACTCTTCCAAAGAAACCCAGTCTTTGATATGGCATTGTGGGATCAGATAATTAGCCACTATCAATATATCAAACCATGGTCCCATCTTGATTTTTTGAATGGAACTGATCAAGACCCTTCGTGCCCTGGATATATCCCAGGATATTCCTTACACAAACCTTATACCTTTTCAGAGAATTGCACTCTCAATAAATTTCCAAAAACTATAGTGTCAGGCCTGACATATTTTGCAAGATATATGAGTGCTTAAATGGTATTTAGATATGGCAATTCATGCTCCTCTATCACTTCACCATCTCCCCTATGTCTCAAGGATCTATATCCCATATTAGGTATAACATGACCATATGTGTCTTTGATATACTATATCCATATTAGACCTCTCCAATACTTTCGGATATATGAAGACTGATATCTTAGGGGAATATGCTCAAGTCATAAGCTTAGCATAATTTGGTTTAACCCAAATATCCGTCTTAACATGATTGTGTGTATTTCATGTCTTTATATAGACTTTGATGATAAGATCATCGACACCACAAATTAAGGTTATGTACAATCCAACCCAGGATTTCTTCATGAATACACGTCAACAATCATTAGTATGAGAGTAATCCTTGTCAAGGAATAACTCACTTAGTCGGTTGCACCACACAATTCTCTCACTACTTCAAGTCATAGAATGACTTCAGAAGTTCCACACATGCATGTTGCGATTTACCTTTGGATTCAGAATATTAAGTCATTCAATGACTTCAACATTTACATCCAAACTAATTGACCCATGGGAGTATGTAGACATTACATACATCAACCGTGTGGATCTATACTGCCATTAACATTCAATATCGAAACATAATTCCACTCATACCAAGAAGGTATGTTATACCGTAACCGATGTCGGGTCTCTGCGAAAAACCCTTGTGCTACAAGCCTCGCTTTCTCACCACCTCATTTATTTTTGTTTCCAAACAAAAATTCACTTCTCTTCCCTCTGGAAGATACTTATGAGGAGCAGGTTTTACAATGGTAAATACCTCTCTTTTGATGAGCGAGTGCCAATCTTCCTTAATTGCTTCCTTTCATTTGAACCAATATAAGTGCAACAACACTCTCCATGGATTTGGTTCAGGCCCAAAAGGAATCTAGGAATTCTCGAGAAGAATTTTATGTCGACATATGTACACTTTCTCATGTATGATTCTCATGAATCAATATCATTGTGGAATTCTTATTACGCCTCTTAACTCCTTGTGATTTCCCACAACAACGGAGTCAAGGTGTTTCGATGTCCCAACACATAAAAATGTGTGCACATATGTGTTGGACTTTGGATGCCGTGCATCCCTCAGGTGTCATTCAACCAGAGGTTGAATCATATTTACTGATCGAAGGGTCATTCTCCTCTGTTTTCGCCGAAACATATGAGAACTTAATCTCATGCGACCAGAATTATCCCCCTCTTGCTCTCATCTAGGGAGACGAGTGGTTTATTAGGTACCTCCACTCGTTCTGGTACTTGACCATAGTGACAACTTTGTCATCAGTAAATATACTTGGCAGATTATTTGCAATATGCTGCAAATTTTTCATAACTTGAACCTGCATTTCAGATTCTTAAGTACGTGGACAAAATGTCAATGACATTTCTTATCCATTTCCTGGCATTCTTTGTGGTACTCATCTCCCCCTAATGCCAGAAAATGTTCTTATTGCAAAAGCAATCAGCGTGTGGGCTGCAAATAACTCCCCTATAAGGGTTAAGGTATTCGGTGGATTAACGAACATACCACAGTTATTCCTCACATAGATCCCAACCATATGTGAAGGCCCATGATGTACGCTGGGGTGGTGATATCGGTATACAACCGAATTACCGCAGATGGGAATACTTCACTTATTTCCACGCATTACAAACTGCAAAGTGCGGTATCATTTGATCTCATTTAGATCAAATATGCGGAGTGTGAGACCGCATGTTACCATCAACAAAATGTTGGTAAATCACAATTACGCAACATTGGCTATGCAATATTGAATCTCTTTCATAAGAGATCAAGCCAAACCATTCTGGTTATGTAATATATACTGAATATAACCATTGAATGCTCGTGAATCAAGTTCAACGACATTTCTATTCCAATGAAATTATCCCACATGAGGATAATTTGCTCTAAATTCGTCAATTTGAGCAATTAATTCAGTAAACACATGGTTTTGTGTGAATGATACACATCTAAGACCATGTTCTAGATGCGTCTATGAACACCATGAAGTACCAACATAACCCAGATAATGGTTGAATAATCCAAACATATTCTTGAATGCAATCAAGAGTATTGGCTGGCTCATTTCAAATTTTAAGGTGAGAGTGCCTTAAAATTAATTCCCCAATGTCACATGCAGTGCACAAAACAATTTGATGATTGTTGGGAATATTGCAACTTGTCAAGTTGGAGCCAACCGAATTGTCAATAATTTCTCTAATCGTCCAATATCATAATGACAAAGGAGGAAAAATTATTATATATGCAACAAGATTGAGTATAAACTAATTCATACACTCAATTATCTCAACTATCATGTCCGAGGGACAAGATGTTGCAATTTATACTATATGTAGTAGTACAATTATAGGCCAATGATATTTAAGGATAACTAGGAGACTACACGAGATCTCCAGAATATCTTTGGAATATCATTCCACAAGCATATCATCAATATAGAGGAGTCTATTCCCCTTTTATCATGCCAGAATGTTCTCTGGTTGTTTCCTTTTGAAGTAGAACTTCAAACTTATCCCATTAAAATCATTTGCCTCCAGTGAGCCGGTGGTATGATTCAACCCAATACTTGACCGATTGGTAATCATTAGTATGACATTTCGTAAAACCACCATTTTGACAAACTTGAAAGTTATCATTATGACCATTTAAATTAAATGATCCATTCCCTTTTGAGATATGCACTCAATTTCTGCTTGTCATTTTTTTTCTCTTCACTTTACATTCAACTCCTCGTGGTTCTCTAACCACTATTGCTTAGTACTAAGAGTACTAGCATGAATTTCAGGCATTGCAACCTAAAACAAAGATGATATTTCTGTTTACCATCCTAGGAGAATGTAAAGTGCAGTAAGGACTTATAGTCAGATATGTATCTGAAGCCGCCTTATCACATAATCTCAACTTAGTGTTGATTTATAGACAGCAGAATAATAAGCCTCAACAGACTTGAAGTCCTTAATACGAATGAATAATCATTCGTGTGATGCTTATAACAATATATCTCGCCTCAATGAAGCCTTAGAGGGAAAATGGATATTCATTATCCATTACATACTCAGTTTATAAACCGAGTCATAGCGATGTCACATAAATGCAAATATGCACATTTTAGCTATTTATAAATAGCCATGACATTCTCTACAGGTGGAGTCTTTATGGCCACAAGGCCATGGGTCGACAAGATCACTATGTCCACGACCCATGTCAAATAATTATTCCCACCTAATGTCATCGCATCGCATTACCTTTCGAAAAGGTCAGCCATATGATGCATGAAATACTCATGCATTAATTTACCTTCGATGAAATTAAGTACGATGAAAATGCTATGGCTAAGCATAATCATGGTCACGGTGATTCTTAGTGATTCATAGGGCAAGCCTTCCAGAAGAACACCACAATGTGGTGTAGATCTTCAAATTAAAGGTAGTCACCTCAAAAGGTGTCGCGACCAAACCCGAATGGATCTAGCGCTCTGTACTCAGTGTCATCCTGGATCGATAATCTTGACACAAAGACAAAGATTTGAAGGATTTATAGCAGAGTAGCAATCACACACTTATTACATCGTTGTCCACAAGGGAACTTAATACAATAATATGGCTTAAGGCCATCTAATAATAACAATGGAAGGCTTGGAAAGCGAGTGAGTCCATCAACTCCAGGTGCATCACCGAGTATAGAACCACAACCTAACATCTTACTGTCGTTCGAAAAGTCTGCAACATGAAAAGTTGCAGCCCAAACGGGTCAACACATGGAATATCTGGCAATGTAACACGTAAAGAGCAATGATGCAATAAGCCTATACTACATGCATATATGGCTGGTGGTAAGGCTCTCTGATTTACATTTTTGCGAAAAGCCAATTTTCCCTACATCAAAGGAATAATTTTATTTAACTATCATGGTGGTTGTTAAACATTGAAGATGGTTGATGACATCCTCAATCCCAATTAAAAAGTACTCATTAAAAACCCAATACATTTATTTTAGAAGTAACATGTTGAGATTCACATGATAATCAAGTACTAGATACTCAAGATTTGTCCATAACCGGGGACACGGCTAATCATGATTAGTTTATACACTCTGCAGAGGTTTGCGCACTTTTCCCACAAGACTCGATCGCCTCCGCTTGGTTCTCGCACTACATGGTGTTTGAGAAACGGATGACCGAGACATAGTCTTTCGTAAGCGCTAGCACCTTACATGTGGGTAGACCGTACCAACCTACATCCCCTACATCAGCTAGTCTGCCCGTAAGAGTTCGCACAACTTAGTCAACTACGCCAGAGCCCATAATTGGCTTGTGGCTGCACACGGAAGTTTCTAGTTTGAATAATCTCATGATCCCTTAGAGCACGGGTGGCGGTCCGAAGAAATACAGGCAAATCTCGATAGAAACCAGTGCCTCAATCCACCCAGATGTGTGTTTAGGTTGCCACCTTAGATAAACCATTAATTAACAATCTCACATACATCATGGATATTCACTCACCCAATCCACGTCTACTAGCATAGCATGGCGTAATAAGCAAACGAGAAGTAACTCCCAAGGTTTCATAAGTAAAGCAGTAATAGGTACTACCTCAATCTACTTCCCAATCCCACAATTTAATTAGATCCTAAACATGCAAGTGTTTGGGGTTTGATCTAATGCATAAAAAGCTGGGTAGTAGAAAAGGTATGATCAAAGTGTTACTTGCCTTAGCGATGATCCATGAGTCCTAGAGATTGAAATAACAAGCGGCGCACTCACGGGTGATCTAACGCAGACAAACAACAAGCATACAATAAGTACTCATCTAATGCACAGGAAAATCTCGAATAAAAGGTCTAACCAGATAGTTCAACTTAAGAACCACAGTTTGCAAAAGAATCAAATCAAATAAAGCATCGAAAGTCGGAACTCGAGAGAACGACTCGGTTTAGCAATCTGAAATTAGGTCAAAATTCCACAGTAGCAAAACTCTGTGAAAATAGGTTAGTCGAACGGCGGTTTCGTTCTGAAACTCCAGCGCTTGAATCACCTGATTCCGATAAACGAGCAAGAAATAAAACGGTTTTGAAAATCGGATCAGAAATCGAATCTGAAAAATAACGGATTAAATCCGATTTAAAGAAAACAACGAACGATCTAAATAACGGACGTTCGTTAACAGAACTAATCCAACGAACGCGTTCATTGAAACGAACGGTTCGGTGAACGTTCGTTAATTAAGAAAACCGAATAAAAATAAAACCAATCTAGGTTTTTAAAAAAAACCGAACATATATTTTTTTTAGAAAAAAAACCGGATCGGTTCACGGGGAAAACCGGATCGGGCGGGGCGGCGAGGTCGGCTACCTCCGGGCTCTTCGCCGGCGAGGTCCGGCGTTGGGGTCCGGGCCTGGAAGGGGCGGCGAGGGCGGCGGGCTACCGGCTGGCCGGCGAGGGACGGCGGCGGCGTTCGGCGGCGGCTCGGCTTGGCGCTGGTGAGGGCGGGCGGCGGCGGATCGAGGTGAGGAGAGGGGGCGGCGGGTTATAAAGGGGCGGGGCCGGTTTCCTTGAGGGGCGAGGAGGCCGGGTCGGGCGGGACTCGGGCGGCGGCGGCGATGGCGGCGGCGGCGGGAGTCCGCTCGGGCGCGAGGCGAGGAGGAGGAGGTGGCCGGGCGCTGGCTGGGCACGGCTGGCTGGCCGGGCCTCGGTCCAGTAGCGTTTTTTAAATTAAAACAAAACGAATTAAATAAAATATCAAACGAACTCCAAATTAATTAAAACAAATTTTCCCCGACTCCTAAAAATGAGTCGAACAAAATGAACTTTAAAAACAATATACTTGCATAAAATTTTTAAAATGCTCATTTTTGCCTAAGCAAAATAAATCTTCCAAAACCAAATTTGGTTTATTTATAATATCTTCATTTTTCCTAATTGCTTGGGAAAGTCATATTATTCCCTCTCGAAATATTTTTATAGGAAAATGTTATGAAGATAATTTAAATAAATCCAATGATCCTATTTTCAAGATTTGGAAAATCCCAAATATGAAAATAATGAAACTTCCAACTCTCTCCGAGGGTCCTTGAGTTGCGTGAAATTTCTAGGATCGGAAAAATGCGAGAGAAATATGATATGCATGATGATCTAGTGTATAACATTCCAAATTGAAAATTTGGGATGTTACAAACCTACCCCCTTAAGATGAATCTCGCCCTCGAGATTCGGGTTGGCTAGAAAATAGGTGAGGGTGGTCCTTGAGCAAAACTTCCTCTCTTTCCCGGTGGCTTCATCCTCGGTGTGGTGGCTCCACTGAACTTTGCAAAACTTGATAACCTTCTGCGGGTAACTCTGCGGGCATAATCGAGAATCTTAACTGGTTTTCCTCATATGTCAAGTCATCCTTCAATGAATTGCTTCCAATGGTACTTGTGTCTCTTAACGGTACCTCTGCTATCTCGGGTGACATCTCTTCAATTGAGAAACATGGAATACATCATGAACTCCTGACAGTCCTTACAGCAATTCCAACTTATACGCAACTTCTCCCATGCGTTGCAAAATCTTATACGGTCCAACGAAGCAGGTGCTAACTTTCCTTTAACTCCAAAACGCTTAACTCCTCAAGCGGGGATACTCGAGATATACTCTGTCTCCAACTTCATACTCAATCGCTTTGCGCTTTGAATCGGCATAGCTCTTTTATGCGGACTGGGCTACCTTGAGCACATCTCGAATCAACTTAACTTTCTCATTCAGCCTCCTTAATCAAATCTGGTCCAAACAATCGCGATCTCCGGTTTAGTCCCATGACAACGGTGTCCTGCACCTTCTTCCATACAAAGCTTGAAAGGTGCCATCTTCAAACTGGTTTGGTAACTGTTGTTGTAGGAGAATTCTGCATCTGACAAATTATCATCCCAACTAGATCCATAATCTAGTGCACAAGCTCTTAGCATGTCCTCCAAAATCTGATTGACTCTCTCGGTCTGTCCATCGGTGCGTGGGTGGAAAGCTGTCTTTGAATTCCAATCTAGTTCCCAATGTTTCGTGCAACCGGTTCCAAAATTTCGAAGTAAATTGGGTTCCTCTGTCTGATACAATGCTCCTCGGAACTCCGTGTAAGCATACAATTCTGGTCATGTATATCTTTGCCAACTTAGCACTGCTATAGGTAGTCTTGACTGGAATAAAATGGGCTACCTTGGTCAAACGGTCGACTATGACCCAAATTGAGTCATATCCTGAACGAGTCTTTGGCAATCCTGTGATAAAATCCATGCCTAGTTTATCCCACTTCCATTCGGGTATCGGCAATGGTTGTAACAATCCTGGCTTCTGATGTTCTGCCTTTACTTTCTGACATACGTCACAAACTGCTACATACTCCGCAATATCCTTCTTCATTCCGGTCCACCAGAAAGTATTCTTCAAGTCCAAATACATCTTGGTATTTCCTGGGTGAATCGAATAGGGTGAATCATGGGCTTCTTGTAAAATCAACTTTACGATCTACGGGTCATTGGGCACATAAACACGGTCTTCAAACCATAAGGTATCGTGCTCGTCCTCACGAAATCCTTTAGCTTTTCCTTTGCTCATTTTCTCCTTTATAGTGGCAACTTCCTTATACGCCTTTCCGGGCTTCTCGATTTTGTCCATTAGTGTCATTTGAATCTCCAATGCTGCTACATAGCCTCTCGGAACTATTTCCAAACATAGCTCTCGAAGGTCCTCGGCTAACTCATTGGGTATTCCTCCCATTATTAGGGTATTGATGTGGCTCTTACGGCTCAATGCGTCTGCTACGACATTAGCCTTTCCGGGGTGATAATGCAATCTCATGTCATAATCCTTGATAAGCTCTAACCATCTCCTTTGTCTCGAGATTCAATTTCATACGTGTGAAGATGTACTTCAAACTCTTGTGATCCGTATATACTTCACAATGATTTCCAATGAGAAAATGTCTCCACGTCTTCAAGGCATGCACAACGGCTGCTAGCTCCAAATCATGAGTGGCATAGTTCAACTCATGAGGCTTAAGTTGTCGTGAAGCATACGAAACAACTCTTCCTTCCTGCATAAGCACCGCTCCAAGTCCTCGGCGTGAAGCGCCGCAATATACCTCATAATCCTTAGTCCGATGCAGCGTTATCAAACTGGTGAGGTAACCAATCTTTTCTTCAACTCCTGAAAACTTGCCTCACAGTCCTCGGTCCATATGAATTTATTTTCCTTCTTCAACAATTACATCATAGGCTTAGCAATCCTTGAGAAATTCTCAATGAATCTTCGGTAGTATCCTGCGAGTCCAAGAAAACTCCGAATCTCTCCAACGGTCGTTGGTGCTTCCCATTTGGTTACGGTCTCAACTTTCGTGGGGTCAATCGCTATCCCTTCTCCGGATATAACATGTCCGAGAAATCCAACTTCCTTTAACCAAAACTCACATTTGCTGAATTTGGCATACAACTGGTGTTCCCTCGGTTTCTCCAAAACCAATCGCATAAATGTTCCTTGTGTTCCTCTTCATTCTTCGAGAAAATCAAAATGTCATCAATGAACACCACGACGAACTTATCCAAAAACTCCATAAACACTTTGTTCATCAGGTTCATGAAATAGGCTGGTGCTGGACTAACTAACGCATCAGGTTCATCAAAACTCAATGTCTCTATCCGGTGGCATTCACGGCAACTCTTAGGAAATACATCGGAAAATCCTTCACCACCGGTACTTCTTCTGTACCACTCTCGATAAGCAATTAACTTGTGTTCTCCTCGGCTCATGCCGTGATACATACTTAATCCTTCTTCCTTCCGGTGTGGTGAGCAAAATTGATCTAGTGGAGCAATCAATGTTTCCTCCATACTTGATAACCAATCCATTCCTAATATCACATCCAATCCTTGGGATTCCAGAACTATTAGGTCCGAGGGAAAACATAGGGTCCAATCCTTAATGGCGATCGATCACACCATTTACTAGCCATGTACTGCCTGGGTGAGGTTACTAGCATGGGTGACCTAAGGGCTTGGGTTGGTAACTTGTACTTATCCACAAATCCCTTGATATGTATGAATGCGATGCACCAAAGATCGAAAAGAACAAGCTGCGATAAATGACTTAACCAAAAACTTACCGATTCGTGCATCGGTGATCTTCAACCTCCTCCACTTCAAGGTGGTTCACCGTCCTCTATTGAAAGGGTTGGGCTTCTTTCGAGCTTCCATTGCCATTTCCATTCTGGCCTATACGACGGTCATTTGCATAGTGCCCGATCTTGCGGCACTTAAAGCAAGTAACATGACTTAGGTCTACTTTGGATGGTGTTGACGGGTTGGTGCGATTACGTCCGTTGCTTCCTCCATTCCCGTTCCCATTTTTGGTGCTATTATGGTTATGCGAATTTCCTCCTCCATGGGTATGCTGAAACCGAGTTCGGATTTAGGGGTATAACGAGGTTTCGCTGAGCTCAGAGTTATACTTCCCTTGTCCATACTTCCGCTTATGCAGTTCTCAATTCTTCTTTGCTTTCCTTCAATCATGAGGGCTCGGTCTACTAATTCCTGGTAGTTATTGAAACTTGCTACCATCAACGGCATCTTGAACTCATCATTCAGTCCTTCTAGAAACTTCTCTGTTTAGGCGCATCTGTAGCAACGTCATCCGGGGCATAACGTGCTAGTTTACTAAAGTCATCCACGCATCGCCAATGATCCTTCCTCCTTGGCGTAAGTTGCGAAACTCACGCTTCTTCATGGCCATGGCTCCTGCTGAAACATGGGCGGTGCGAAGCTTGCTGAAATTGATCCCATGTGGCCGTGTCTACGGGTAAGTGGCTGTGAAATTCTCCCACCATCTTCTGCGGGTCCTTCAAGCTGATGTCTTGCAAACTTCACTCTTTCTCCATCCGTGCATCCTGCGGTGGTCAGCTCCTTCCTATCTTGCGGAGCCAGTCATCTGCTACAATTGGCTCGGTGCTCTTTGGAATACACCGCGGATTTAGTCTAAGGAAACGAGTCGAGATGATCCGCAGTGGTGGTGGTGGCGGTGGGTTGTTGTTGTTGTTGTTGTTGCCACAGTTACGCACCAATGTTTGAATCAGGGTATTCTCGTCTTTGAATCAATTGGGTGATCTCTGGCGGAAAACAAATCCGGGTCGCGTCTCGGAGGCATCGATGGGTTTAGAAAAGATGAGAATTTAGAATAGAATGAGGTCTAAGGGAAATCACTACCCAAATGCACATGAGCAAATGCACACAAAATCACTTCATTCAATCAAACAAGGGCTTACAACGATCTAACTATCGCAAAGTGCGTGTACTATAATGTTTACATGGAGGGAATACTACTAATATGTGGGGACTACTACTAATTTGAACCGTGGAAGACTCCATAATGTCCGCTCGACTTCGTCTTCAAAGTCGGGTTCGCTTGGATCAGAATCTGTGTCGTCGATGTTTATGTTGTCTCTTGGGTGATTGACATCTTGGTCTTCATTCCTGAGCGCCAACTTCTTCTTGAGTTCTTCAATCTCGTACTTAAGATCGTTATTGTGTCTTGCTAGAGCTACGATCTCGTCCATATAGTCCTTGCGAGTTGTCTTGAGTTCTTCTTCAAGCTCGATGATCCTTCCTTTTGCATTTTGCAACTCCAACATATCATTGCACATCTGGTTCTCCTGACGTCGAATGTGCTGGTTTAACTCCTGGATAAATGCTGTAATGGATCTATCCTTCTTAGTGTTGACGATTTCCCATTGGTCGTCTCGGCGTCCGCAAATCTGGTAGATTGTGTCCTTAAGGTCTTCTTGATAAACTTCTCCAATGCGTCCCATGGTGATGTGAGCTGCCATGCTCTTTCCCAGACTCCAAGTTGGTGCAATCAAAACACTATCTATAGGCTTGGTGATTGGGGCGAATGTCCTTCTGGAGCGTGAGCGTGAATCTTCCGGCGCTCCTCTTCGAGCAGAGTGGCGTTGAAAGTTACGGTGAAGCTTGGTAATCCAATGTTCGTGTACTTGGTAACTTCCTTCAAGTGAAATCCAAATGGTGTGCCTTCATCCGGTTGGGTGTACTTGATCTTGGCGTCCGTCATCCTAAAGAGAGTAGAAAAGATGAGGAGTTAGAAAATGAGAAGAGAGTAGTGATCTATGGCTTTATCTTAGTGGTCGTGTCCTATAGTCGGCGTGGGCTCGATACCATTCTCTGTCGCGACTGCACCGAATGGATCTAGCGCTCTGTACTCGATGTCATCCTGGATCGAATGTCGACCTGACAAGATTTCAAGGATTTATAGCAGAGTAGCAATCACACACTTATTACATCGTTGTCCACAAGGGAACTTAATACAATAATATGGCTTAAGGCCATCTAATAATAACAATGGAAGGCTTGGAAAACGAAAGTGAGTCCATCAACTCCGGTAACATCACCGAGTATAGAACCACAACCTAACATCTTACTAAATCGTCTGAAAAGTCTCGCAACATGAAAAGTTGCAGCCAAACGGGTCAAGACACATGGAATATCTGGCAATGTAACACGTAAGAGCAATGATGCAATAAGCCTATACTACATGCATATATGGCTGGTGGTAAGGCTCTCTGGTTACATTTTTGCGAAAAGCCAATTTTCCCTACATCAAAGGAATAATTTTATTTAACTATCATGGTGGTTGTTAAACATTGAAGATGGTTGACAGCATCCTCAATCCCAATTAAAAAGTACTCATTAAAAACCCAATACATTTATTTTAGAAGTAACATGTTGAGATTCACATGATAATCAAGTACTAGATACTCAAGATTTGTCCATAACCGGGGACACGGCTAATCATGATTAGTTTATACACTCTGCAGAGGTTTACTTTTCCCACAAGACTCGATCGCCTCCGCTTGGTTCTCGTGACTACATGGTGTTTGAGAAGCGGATGACCGAGACATAGTCTTTCGAAGCGCTAGCACCTTACATGTGGGTAGACCGTACCAACCTACATCCCCTACATCGGCTAGTCTGCCCGTAAGAGTTCGCACAACTTAGTCAACTACGCCAGAGCCCATAATTGGCTTGTGGCTGCACACGGAAGTTTCTAGTTTGAATAATCTCATGATCCCTTAGAGCACGGGTGGCGGTCCGAAGAAATACAGGCAAATCTGATAGAAACCAGTGCCTCAATCCACCCAGATGTGTGTTTAGGTTGCCACCTTAGATAAACCATTAATTAACAATCTCACATCTGTCATGGATATTCACTCACCCAATCCACGTCTACTAGCATAGCATGGCGTAATAAGCAAACGTAGAAGTAACTCCCAAGGTTTCATAAGTAAAACAGGTAATAGGTACTACCTCAATCTACTTCCCAATCCCACAATTTAATTAGATCCTAAACATGCAAGTGTTTGGGGTTTGATCTAATGCATAAAAACTGGGTAGTAGAAAAGGTATGATCAAAGTGTTACTTGCCTTGCTGATGATCCGCGAGTCCTAGAGATTCGAAATAACAAGCGGCGCACTCACGGGTGATCTAACGCAGACAAACAACAAGCATACAATAAGTACTCATCTAATGCACAGGTAAATCTCGAATAAAAGGTCTAACCAGATAGTTCAACTTAAGAACCCTGGTTGCAAAAGAATCAAATCAAATAAAGCATCAAAAGTCGGAACTCGAGAGAGAACGACTCGGTTTAGCAATCTGAAATTAGGTCAAAATTCCACAGTAGCAAAACTCTGTGAAAATAGGTTAGTCGGAACGGCGGTTTCGTTACGAAACTCCAGGCGCTTGAATCACCTGATTCCGATAAACGAGCAAGAAATAAAACGGTTTTGAAAATCGGATCAGAAATCGAATCTGAAAAATAACGGATTAAATCCGATTTAAAGAAAACAACGAACGATCTAAATAACGGACGTTCGTTAACCTAACTAAACCAACGAACGCGTACATTGAAACGAACGGTTCGGTGAACGTTCGTTAATTAAGAAACCCGAATAAAAATAAACCCAATCTAGGTTTTTTAAAAAAACCGAACATATATTTTTTTAGAAAAACCGGATCGGTTCACGGGAAAACCGGATCGGGCGGGCGGCGAGGTCGGCTACCTGCTCTTCACGGGCGAGGTCCGCAAGGGCTCTGCGGGGGTGGGGTCCATGGGTCAAGGGCGAGGGCGGCGGGCTACGGCGGGCGAGGGGCGGCGGGCGTTTTGGCCAAGGCGGCTCGGCTTGGCGCGGTGAGGGCGGGCGGCAAGTGATCGAGTAGGGAGAGGTGGGCGGCGGGTTATAAAGGGGGGCGGGCCGGTTTCCTTGGGGGGCGAGGAGGCCGGGTCGGGCGGGACTCGGCGGGCGGGCGGCGGCGATGGCGGCGGCGTGAGTCCGGCGGGCGCGCGGCGAGGAGGAGGGAGGTGGGCCGGGCGCTGGGCCTGGCTGGCTGGGCAGTGGGCCTCGATCCAGTAGCGCTTTTTTTTAAATTAAAACAAAACGAATTAAATAAAATATCAAACGAACTCCAAATTAATTAAAACAAATTTTCCCGACTCCTAAAAATGAGTCGAACAAAATGAACTTTAAAAACAATATACTTGCATAAAATTTTTAAAATGCTCATTTTTGCCTAAGCAAAATAAATCTTCCAAAACCAAATTTGGTTTATTTATAATATCTTCATTTTCCTAATTGCTTGGGAAAGTCATATTATTCCCTCTCAAATATTTTTATAGGAAAATGTTATGAAGATAATTTAAATAAATCCAATGATCCTATTTTCAAGATTTGGAAAATCCCAAATATGAAAATAATGAAACTTCCAACTCTCTCCGAGGGTCCTTGAGTTGCGTGAAATTTCTAGGATCGGAAAAATGCGAGAAAAATATGATATGCATGATGATCTAGTGTATAACATTCCAAATTGAAAATTTGGGATGTTACAAAAGGGACAAGCCTTTAATTTTCTTAAAACACATAGAGATAGCCGACCACCTAGTGGTGCCTCACTCTTATGGACAATTCCCATTGATCATAGTCCCCACAACCATATGTTATTTATAACACATGAAGGTAGTCACCAAAAAATGGCATAAACCTCTCATTGTGCATGAAACTTAATTCATAGCTATGATGGCGTCTCATAAGTTGTGTATGCATGGAAGGTCATCACCAAAATATGCAAGTGTTTTGCATAATTCTCTTCATAGAATAATATGCAGCATAGTCACCAATGCCTTGGATTCATCTCCTGATGGAGTATATGACACTATAGTCACAACCAATGACAAATACTGTGAAATTGACAAGTATTTGGAAAAATATCATGAAGGTAGGCACCAGCGGTGTAGGCCTCATAATTGCTATGTCATAAATTTTGTGCCTTCACTTTTGCTTTGAACAAATGGAGATAATCACTACTAAGTAGTGTAGACCTCACTCTTATGTTGCATTTCACAACCTTATGTTAATTAAAAACACATTGAAGGTAGTCATCACATGGTGATGTAGACCTCCTGATTGTGAGAACGAAATTAATTCGTTGCCATAATGCAGTCCATAAGTTGTGTGGAAAATTGAAGATAGCATTATGTCATAATGACATAATATAGACCTCACAATAACATTGGATAACCTGCAATTAAGCAGTAGGTACCATTTGTCGATTCCTTGTGACAAATGTAAATTTGACATAGTCAGGCAGTGTCATACACTTCACTACCTCATGTTTCCAAACTTGCAAGCAAATTCCATATTCTATGCAAATAATGAAATAAACATATTGCTTTGCAACAGTATTACCCATGTAATACAAATAAATGCAGAAGTATAAACATACTTATGCAACACATATGAGGACTTGGGGGCCTCAAACGGTCATTTTACATGACATAAAATTATGCATAATCATTATTATGCAATTTACCAATGGTCTACCCTGCACATTTGCTCTGAAGCCCATGGCTTAACATGCAAATAACAATAATCTTATTGTCAAAGTGCTAAAGCCAAGGGGCTAAAACGCAAGATCTGATAAGCATATATGCCTTAAATCAAAGAAAGCAGGGACTTTTCTAGGATTAACAAATAATCCAATGGCTGATTTACAAAATCGCCAAAGAGATAGGATTTTCTCCCTTCTCTTTCCCGTGCGGTTACTAATTCCCTTAGGGAATTAACCGCCGTCTGCAGGCACTGGTTCCCGTGCACCGCCGTAGTCGGGGGTCGTCGCCGGTCGAGATTCACGCGACGCCTACGCCGCCTCTGGGCCAAGGACCAGACAGTCCCACGCATAGGGCTGGTGGCTGCTACCACCATTGGCGGCAGCGCCTCTCGGAGACGGGAGCGGAGACCCTTCGTCACCGGTGCCAGGCCATGCCATTCACCGGGACCACATGCTGGTCACCATCGCGCCGAGTCCGACTGGACATCGCCCGCCGGGGTTGCGGCCGCGTGCACACCTGGGATGCTGCCTCCACCAAGCTTTGACGGCTGCGTGCTGCCGCACGGCATGGCTGCACGCTGACGCGCCGGAGCGTGTCGGTACACTAGGGGATGGTTCCCTGATGTACCACCGTCCCTCGTCTGGAGAGGCACGCCACGCCGCCAATCTTTTGGACCGCCGTCGTTGGAAACACCAGCAATGGGGTCGAGGCCGCTGTGCATGTTGGGCACTGCCTCCGTGCTGTAGAAGCGCGCCGCGGAATCAAGGACGAAATCTCACCGCTTAGGGGCGTCGTCGAGGACTAGAACTCCTAGTACTTTCCCAAGAACAGCGCTCATTTCGAGTTCTCCCTCTTTCCCTTTGGTGTTTGATCCATCCACTTCTTCCTGTGCATATGCGCTCGGAAGAAGTAATCTGCATGTACGTACAGGAAACAGAGTCGATTGATATAGATCATTTATTGATCATGAGAAGGCAAAATGAAGTAGACAATGTCCTGATCGGTTTTTGTCCTGAACAGTGCATCTATGCATGCATGTCAACGAATGACTTGCTCGTGCTGTTCATGTTGCCAAGGCAATCGATTTTCCGACTGCGCCAAATGCTCACGGGCCGGCCTCTTCTTGGACGATTCGGTGAGGCAATTCTCGCAGGAAAAGGCAATTGATCAGATTCTTCTTACTCCATGTTTCTTAATCACAAGAAGACAAACGAAATTAACACTCTAATTAATCTCCTGTACACGGATGCATGCATGCTCCATGGTGCTGCCGCTGCATGTGCCTGCGCAGCCAACTGTTACATCGCGTACTGTTGCCGCCGCCGTGATGGCCATCTGCATCTTGTGCCTCATCGTCGTGATGGTCGCTGCTTTGTCTCGCACGGAAGTGCGTTTCTCCATTGCGTGTAACCGCTGTTTTCTTGGCCGAATTACTCTCTAGGCAGAGACTATGTATTGATAACGTATTATAGAGTGAAAGTAAAAGAGACACATGAAGTGTTTAAATGATCCATTAGTTCCATTGCAACGTGGGAGACCCATTTATATACATGGTGAAGGGGTGTGTTGGGGAGACACCTCTTCTCCAACAGACACCTTCTGAAAGGCATCCCTCCCTTACAATTGATCACATATTTTTATTTCTCAACACCAACAAATTGGTGATGGAAATGTAAGACGTCGACTACATTGCCTGTATACATGCATGTGCGCACGTGTAGGTAGGAAATAGGTCCCAAACGATATACCTACCCCGGCCCCGTGCCGACGGATTACTTCCCCTACAGTGTGCATGAACAACTTCACGTGCATCGACGACGACGGTGTGCTAGCGCGACACAGTTTGGGGTCGCAACAGAACCATTACACGAGAGCGACTAAATAAACATGGACTTGATCATCAGATAGTTATTTCTACAGATTAATGAAGGACTGAGACGGTATCGTGTGGTGTCGTGTCCCCTTGATTTTGCAATACAGTGGCCAGCACTGCTGGTAAATCGGGCAACCAGGGCATCCAACGCGACCAGAGTTCAGTCTCCGTCGCGTCACACCAGAGACCAGTACTCACGCCAGTGTATACAAGATCATTTTGCAGAGAACTTTGTTGTCTTCTAGGCATCTTGCTGTACCTGCCAAATGATATATGGTCGCAACATTGCGCCGTTTCGAACGAGTTTTAATTGGCCGGTGACGAACACACCATGTAGGATACGCCGGAAACAAGGATCCAAACACGCCGCGGCTAGCTAAGCATCTTCGTACATGCATGCATGTTCGTTCAACAGTGAGCTAGCTAATGACCGAATAATTTCGTAGGTTACACGTAGGCCACTGTTGCACATTTATTATACTTATCGCCAGGTCCGGGAAAGAAACAGATCCACGTTTGTATACGTCCATGCGTGCATGGACGGATCGGCGCGGTTGGCTCGTCGCGGTTCCCGAGGATGTACCACGTACGAAAGCAGACCCTGGCGCTGGCCATAGTGAATCGCTGCTCTTGCTTGGTCTCGCTTCGGCCAGGCAGGCGCGCCAGTGTACCGCGATAGTATATGCTGTATCCCTCTCCCGCCACATGCTCCAACTGCCTGCCGATTCATCGATCCCTATGTGCCACCTCTCTGTAGCACGTGCGGCCTACACTGGCTAGCGGCAGCTAGGATAAGTCACATCAGTTTTTCTTATCCGTTAAATAAATATATACACACTTGTTATCTCTTTCAGCCGATAGAGTCATGCTAGGATTTCGTTTTATTTTACTACTATACATCAAAACCAACTCAGCTAGTGGTAGTAATACACATGGACGTAGAGCATGCACGTGTGGGCGCGCCAAGAGCTGAGAGAGACGGACCGGATCCGGCGCCACCTGGCTGATTCCACCAATTTAGGCGTGATTACATACACATACATGCATGCATGCACCTGGGACACCATCCAGTAAGCACGTCACATGCAGATGCAATGCCGTATCTATCCAGTCTTAATGATCTTGTAATGATCGATGGCTTTATCCAGAACCGGCGGAGGGTCACGCTCACGCTCCGGCCGATCAAGAAGCTTTGGCCTGGTCTTGGTCTTGGATGCCCTCCTTGACCCTCTGTTATCCTCGTGCCCGCGCCCGCCGGACCGGCGCCTTGTCCCAAACAAGCGGCGATCTCGGCTATACTCGCCGGTTGTTTTCATCTGCACGTGCTGCGCTCACCTGGCTAGCTTGTCAATGGCATCCATGCATGCAGCACTGATGCGCGCCCTGTGCATGTGTGGTTGTTAGCCACAAGTTTTTGTTTTTTTGTTTACAGTGTGGTTAGATACAGATACAGTAGCAAGTTTGGTACGTGCGTGGACGCCCAAGTTGCATGCGCCCGGTCCAGTGCCGCGCGCGCACCCGAATGATCGGCGGGTGTATGCAGGTGCACCGTGCACGCATGCATGCAGCAGCGCAATGCAAGTGGACGCGGCGCCCACGTAGTGAACGATAGGTCGTGCGTGTCTGTCCCCGTCCTGCCGCCTGCCGCCTGCCGCGCCGCGGCATTGATGACGCCGCCCGGACATGCACACAGCACGACCGCGACCCGTACGTGCCTGAAATCAAAGCGCACGCGCACGGGGGAGAATCTCCCCGCCCCGCCCCGGCGCGCGCGCGGACCGTGCCGACGGCCGTGAGTTCACGGCAGACACCGGTGTGTATTTGTCACAGCTCGCAACCGAGACGTGTTCAGTACGAACAAACGGAGACTCTCACGCGGCCACTTCTGGGTCCAACCAAAACATCAGCGCACAAGAGCTCATCTTTCAGTAGAACCCTTTTCTACAAGTTGATCTACTATTACATTACTACTCAAACAATCATGTAGGGGAAAAGGGGGACGAAGAACCGGAGAAACGTTGCTGTCGTCGGCCCATCGCCGGCTAACATTGACGAGCCGCTTAAAATACTGGAGTAACTTTTTGCTCGCCTGGCACTCCGGTGTCTGTCTGTACACCACCCACCGTGGGGGTCTGGGGGAGCAGCACTGCAAGCTTAATTTAAAATTCTCTCTTTTAGAGTTGGAACTTAACTTAATTAGTCCCTTTTACATTAATAAAGAGCCGCTAAGGACATGAAAGCATGTCTTCGTCGTTTGCCTCGCCACTTTGCTGCCCCCCTCGAACGAACGATCTCATTAAACTCACGGTCCTAATTAATCTAGTCGTCGATCACCGATAAGCTTCACTAACTTAATCGCCGGTTTTCCTCATACGCTGCCACGTCCCATATTCCCTCCGGCGCCGGCCCTTGGGGCACGAATATTTATATCTTTATTGCATGTAGTGATATTAGTATATCAAGCAAAACGATAGGGAGAGCAGGTCGATCACTTGGTATTCTCCCTATGATTGATCGCAATGGTTCATGCATGCATGTCATGCTTTGGCGGGAATCAAATCCTACTAGCTGACAAGCGGCAACATCATTTTTAGATTTGACGATCGAGCAAGCCTCCAACCGCTCATCTAGTGCTAGACATCTCGTCCTTGGAGGTTAAGAGAGAATCTCAAGGACCCCCTAGATGGCTTTGTCAAATCACCGAATGGCTTCCTCGGGAGAAGACTAATGGCGCAAAATAGGACAAACGGTCTCCGGCTGTTGATTTGTCTGACATTCTTGCGGTTGGCATTGGAATTGGACTCCCTATTTAATCATCATCTTAAAGAAAAAAAAAGGTTAGGTGCCAACCGTTTGCAATTTGTCAATATCTACCGTATGAACTGATCCTACCACGTCGAGGGTGACGCGTGAGCGGATCCACGGTATAGATGCATGTTTCCCTCACGTAACAAAGCATGTCGCTTGAAATCCATTCCACACAGATTTTTTACGGTTTTATGAGAATTTATTACTGGTGGACAAGGATAACCGCCAATCCGACGTCAATATTCATGCAGAATTTTGCTTTTTTAGAACTCTATAAGAACAAATACTATGGTTGTGTGCACTGTATGAACAAATTCCCACAATGTTTACTGCTTTCCAGATCACCCACAATATTTTTTCAGATTTTTGTAGTATTTAAAAATGTGTTTTCTAAAGTGGGTTTATATGTATCCGGGTTTATCCATACACTTCCTCTTTTAGATCTATATACATGACAAAAACTGCAAAGTCAATTGAAAACTAAGATTTTCTTAGTCGACTGAGACAGTGCTACATATTTTTTGCTCCGTATGAACATATTATTACACCATGGTGAACATTGCTTTTCTTTCCTTCTTTATAAACAAATTTGCAGAATAAGCTACTAATAAATAAGACTTTCGTTGGAATATTAGGTAAATTCATGATTAGTTTCGGTAAATTATTCATGACTAGAACAAAAAATAACATGCAACAATCTAGCATACTAGATGAACAGGAAAACATGCACAACAACGTCACACATATAACAACAATTACAATTAGAGACATGTACAGATCATGATGAATGTACTTTTCGTTAGGTGCTGCAGGAGCAATGTTGTTTTTTGAATTTTTTTAACAATAGGAGCGATGTTGTTGGTGACGATGTGTTGCTGATGGCATTGAAGACGACGATGAGTAGTGCCGCTCAACTTGGACGGAAGACGACCCGTGATGACAAACTTGAACAGTCATGCAGAGCACTTCCCAAAAAACTAATTCGTTCTCTTCCAGTGCAGGATCACAAGGATCAATGGTTCTGTAGACCTGATCTCCACATGCCGACAACTTGTCTGCCAAGAAATAAAAAAACATAACGACAAAAGGAAGTTGTGCCTCTGCAAGACAGCGGACCGGATTTCGGCGAACCATGCACGCGCAGCCCCACCCAGAGCCTGTGTCTGGCCAGGCGAGGCGAGCGAGCACGCATGTGTGGTCTTTCATTTCTCTTCTCAAGACATCACTTAGTATGATGGAGAGAACCCACTATATAAAGAGGTCAAATACTTTCTCCACTAGCAGTAACTAAACTTTAGCACCATCACTTGCCATTTTTGCATGGGCCTCTCTGAGATTTCACAAACTGTACCTGGGCTATGCCCGTTATTTCTAACAACTCCCCACCAGATCTCAAATACCCATTTAGAGATTTGACGTTTCTCGCTACTTGATTAATATACTACTGTTTCAGACTGTTAAGTTGAACTTCTGCCTAGAGTTTTAAGCCACATTCATTCACAACTTGACAATGGACTATGCATTGAATTGCTAGTTTGTGGAAACAAGTTTCACTCAAAGTCTTAACCAGTACCTGGCTGCCGGTACGCTACCCCGCAGTTTGGACCATATACGTCGTACTCCCTAGTCTATTCGCGAGCTTACTAGAAATCATACAAGTCTCATAGACTGCGATGTTTACAGTGAGGGCTCATATAGGTGCGTTTTCCAAGACTACTCTGTAGGACAACATCTTTAATAATCCTGGCTGATAGAACCGCATTAAGGCATGTTGCCAACCTGCCTTACACCTCTGAGCATTACAACTCTGAGTTTTGCATCTTCATATAGAGTTGGTTACATGTTACTCTGGTAGGCTAACAATAGCTTGTTATTCCCAGGTCCTAAATCACGGATCTCCTATCACAAATGTTGGGTTACTATTATGGTGTAACATCTATGGATCTCATACCCATTGATGACCCACAAGTATAAGCGATCGCAATAGTCTTCAAGGATAGTATTTCATCAAATTTTATTAATTTAACACAAGGGGAGCCGAAGAATATTTATAAGTCTTAACAGTTGAGTTGTTAATTCATCTACATCTGAGATGTTATTTCTCCGTAGAAATTATCAGTAGCACAACAGTACGATAGTTTTGTAATAGTGATAACAATAGCAATGGTAACAGTAACAGTGACAATAACAATTTTGTAGTAGTTGGAACACTAGCAACAATAGTAGTAACTAAGCAAAGACAATATGAGCAAAGCGTAGGCGTTGGACCAGTGATGGCTATTTGTATGGATGACATTCATCATGTAACAGTCACAACCTAGAGCGATACACAATAGCTCCAATTCATCAATTTAATATAGGCATGTATTTCGTATATAGTCATATGTGGTTATAGTAAGAACTTGCATAACATCTTTTGTTCTACCCTCCCGTGGCAGCGGGGTCCATAAGGAAATCTAAGAGTAATTAAGGCCTTCTTTTAATAGAGAACTAGATCAAACCACTAACACATGGTGAATACATGAAATCAAATTACCGTTATCCCCGGAGAGTATCCCAATTATTATCACCTTGGGTTCTATGGTTCAGAACAATAACTCACATATATTCATGAAAATATAATAGGTTCAGATCTGAAATCATGGCACTCGGGCCCTAGTGACAAGCATTAATCATAACAAAGTCATAGCAACATCAATATCAGAATATAGTGAATACTAGGGACCAAACCATAACCAATTGACTCAAATACATTACAAATCCAATCCATCTCCATCACCGTGCAACAAGCTTACGAAGAAATTACTTATTTCCAGTGGTGAGCATCTTGGAATTGTTGATGACGAAAGGTTGAAGATGATGACGGCGGCGAATCCCCCTCTCTAGAGCCCTGAACGGACTCTAGATCAGCCCTCCCAATGAAGAACTGGAGGTGGCGGTGCCTCTGTATTGTAGAACGCGATGAAACTTTTTCTCTTTTTTTTTGTCAAGAAGCCGGTACTTATGGAGGTGGAATCAGGTCAGAAGGAGCCACATGGGCCCCACAAGACATCAGGGTGCGCCCAGGGGGTAGGCACACCCTGCTGCCTTGTGAGCAGCTGGTGGCCTCCATCTGGTGAATATTTGTACCAATATTTTATTTATTTATTCAATAAAAAATCTCCGCCAAGTTTAATCCAATTTTGAGAACTTTCATTCCGCACAAAAACAACACCATGGTAGTTCTGCTGAAAACAGCGTGAACCTAGGTTAGTTTCATTCAAATCATGGAAATTAGACTCCAAAACAAGAGCAAAAGTGTTTGAAAAATAAGATATGTTGGAGACGTATCAACTCCGCCAAGCTTAACTCATTTATTGTCCTCAAACTATTCAGTAGATAAACTCAAAATGACAAAGAAAAACTTTTACAAACTCTTTTGTTTTTGTTACCGCATATAAGCTTAACTTGCAACCAAGTTTTCAGCAAAGATCATGAACTAGTCATGTGAATGATAAGTGTCGTGGTGGGCGCACGACAGATGCCAAAGGATGGAAAAAGAGAGGAACAAGCTCGAGGGCACCGGTGGGCTCCAGAGGCGAGGTCGACATAAGCGAGCGATGGACGCAAGACATACCCAGGTTTGGGGCTCTCCGGAGAGATAACACCCCTAGTCCTGTCGAGTGTGGTTTATATGTGGGTGCTACAAGCTTGCTCCTGGAGCTGTTTAGGGGAGGAAGGAAGACAGGCCAAAGCATAGGCTGCTCCTTCTCCTTGCGTGTGTATTCTACTGATGATCTGATCGTATGTGCTCTCCGCTGGGAAACGTTGCATGGAAAAAAAACAAAAAATCTATGCACACGCAATGATCTATCCATGGAGATGCATAGCAACGAGGGGAGAGTGTGTCTACGTACCCTCGTAGACCGTAAGCGGAAGCGTTTCACAACGCGGTTGATGTAGTCAAACTTTCTTCACGCTCCACCGATCGAGTACCGAACGTACGACACCTCCGATTTCTGCACACGTTCAGCTCGGTGACGTTCCTCGCCTTCTTGATCCAGCAAGGTGTCGAGGTTGTAGATGAGTTCCGTCAGCATGACGGCGCGGTGAAGGTGATGGTGAATTGATCCGCGCAGGACTTCACCTAAGCACCGCGAGAATATGACCGAGGGTGTAAACTATGGAGGGGGGCGCCACACACGGCTAACAATTGATGCTCTGTGTTCTAGGCACCCCCCTCCCCACATATATATAGGTGGGAGGGGAGGAGAGTCAGCCAGGGGGCACCCAAGTAGGCCGAATCCTACTTGGGGTCTTTCCCAATTCGTCCTCCCCCCTTCCATAATTGCCGAAGGGGGAAAAGGGAGGGGGAAGGAGAGAAGGAAGGGGGGGGGGCGAACCCCCTCTTTCCCTTCTCCCACTTGGCCTCCTTCCATGGCGTGGGGGGGGGGGGGCGCCACCCCCTCTGGGTTGGTGTGCTCCCCTCTCATGGCCCGCCCATATATTCCCCCGGGGGGTTCCGGTACTCTGATAAATACCCGATACACTCCGGAACACTACCGGTGTCCGAATACAATCGTCCTATATATCAATCTTTACCTCTCAACCATTTTGAGACTCCTCGTCATGTCCATGATCTCATCCGGTACTCCGAACAACATTCGGTCACCAAATCACATAACTCATATAATACAATATCGTCATCGAACGTTAAGCGTGCGGACCCTACGGGTTCGAGAACTATGTAGACATGACCGAGATAGCTCTCCGGTCAATAACCAATAACGGAACCTGGATGACCATATTGGCTCCTACATATTCTACGAAGATCTTTATTGGTCGAACCGTTATGACAACATACGTTATTCCCTTTGTCCATCGGTATGTTACTTGCCCGAGATTTGATCATCGATATCTACATACCCAGTTCAATCTCGTTACCGGCAAGTCTCTTTACTCGTTCTGTACTACATCATCCTACAACTAACTCATTAGTCACTTTGCTTGCAAGGCTTCTTATGATGTGCATTACCGAGAGGGCCCAGAGATACCTCTCCGATACTCGGAATGACAAATCCTAATCTCGATCTATGCCAACCCAACAAACACCTTTGGAGATACTTGTAGAGCATCTTTATAATCACCCAGTTACGTTGTGACGTTTGATAGCACACAAGGTATTCCTCCGGTATCCGGGAGTTGCATAATCTCATAGTCGAAGGAATATGTATTTGACATGAAGAAAGCAATAACAATAAAACTGAACGATCAATATGCTAAGCTAGCGGATGGGTCTTGTCCATCACATCATTCTCCTAATGATGTGATCCCGTTATCAAATGACAACTCATGTCCATGGTTAGGAAACCTTAATCATATTTGATCAATGAGCTAGTCTAGTAGAGGCTCACTAGGGACACAGTGTTTGTCTATGTATTCACACATGTATTTGGGTTTCTGATCAATATAATTCCAACATGAATAATAAACATTTATCATGAATAAGGAAATATAAAATAACAACTTTATTATTGCCTCTAGGGCATATTTCCTTCAATCTCACACTTGCACTAGAGTCAATAATCTAGATTACATTGTAATGATTCTAACACCTGTGGAGTCCTTGTGCTGATCATGTTTTGCTCGTGGAAGAGGCTTAGTCAACGGGTCTGCTACATTCAGATCCATATGTATTTTGCAAATCTCTATGTCTCCCTCCTTGACTTGATCACAGATGGAGTTGAAGCGTCTCTTGATGTGTTTGGTTCTTTTGTGAAATCTGGATTCCTTCGCTAAGGCAATTGCTCCAGTATTGTCACAAAAGATTTTCATTGGACCCGATGCACTAGGTATTCCACCTAGATCGGATATGAACTCCTTCATCCAAACTCCTCATTTGCTCCTTCTGAAGCAGCTATGTACTCCGCTTCACACGTAGATCCCGCCACGACGCTCTGCGTGTAACTGCACCAACTGACAGCTCCATTACTCAATATAAATATGTATCCGGTTTTGTGACTTAGAGTCATCCAGATCAGTGTCAAAACTAGCATCGACGTAACCATTTACGACGAGCTCTTTGTCACCTCCATAAACGAGAAACATATCCTTAGTCCTTTTCAGGTACTTCAGGATGTTCTTGACCGCTGTCCAGTGATCCACTCCTGGATTACTTTGGTCCTCCCTGCTAAACTTATAGCAAGGCACACATGAGGTCTGGTACACAACACAACATACATGATAGAACCTATGGCTGAGGCATAGGGAATTACTTTCATTTTCTCTCTATCTTCTTCAGTGGTCGGGCATCAAGTCTGACTCAACTTCACACCTTGTAACACAGGCAAGAACCCTTTCTTTGACTGATCCATTTTGAACTTCTTCAAACTTTATCAAGGTATGTGATTTGTGAAAGTCCTATTAAGCGTCTTGATCTATCTCTATAGATCTTGATGCCTAATATATAAGCAACTTCACCGATGTCTTTCATTGAAAAGCTCTTATTCAAGTATCCTTTTATGCTATCCAGAAATTCTATATAATTTCCAATCAACAATATGCCATCCACATATAATATTAGAAATGCTACAGAGCTCCCACTCACTTTCTTGTAAATACAAGCTTCTCCGAAAGTCTGTATAAAACCATATGCTTTGATCACCTCATGAAAGCATATATTCCAACTCCGAGATGCTTGCACCGGTCCATAGATGGATCGCCAGAGCTTGCACACTTTGTTAGCACCTTTAGGGTCGACAAAACCTTCTGGTTGCATCATATACAACTCTTCTTTAAGAAATCAATTAAGGAATGCAGTTTTGACGTCCATTTGCCAGATTTCATAATCATAAAATGCGGCAATTGCTAACATGATTCAGACAGACTTAAGCATCGCTACGGGTGAGAAAGTCTCATCGTGGTCAACTCCTTGAACTTGTCGACAGTAACATTACCATCAGCGTCAGTCTTCTTCTTGAAGATCCATTTATTCTCTATGGCTCGCCGATCATCGGGCAAGTCCACCAAAGTCCATACTTTGTTCTCATACATGGATCCTATCTCAGATTTCATGGCCTCAAGCTATTTATCGAAATCTGGGCTCATCATAGCTTCTTCATAGTTCGTAGGTTCATCATGATCTAGTAACATGACTTCCAGAACAGGATTACCATACCACTCTGGTGCAGAACATGCTCTATTCGACCTACGAGGTCCAGTAGTAACTTGATCTGACGTTTCATGATCATCATCATTAGCTTCCTCTCTAGCTGGTGTAGGCATCATGGCAACGGATTTTTCTGATGAGCTACTTTCCATTTTGAGAGAAGGTGCAATTACCTCATCAAGTTCTACTTTCCTCCCACTCACTTTTTTTGAGTGAAACTCCTTCTCTAGAAAGTTTCCATTCTTGGCAACAAATATCTTGCCTTCGGATTTGTGGTAGAAGGTGTACCCAATTGTTTCTTTAGGGTATCCTATGAAGACATACTTATCCGATTTGGGTTCGAGCTTATCAGGCTGAAGCCTTTTGACATAAGTGTCGCAACCCCAAACTTTAAGAAACGACAGCTTAGGTTTCTTGCCAAAGCACAGTTCATATGGTGTCGTATCAACGGATTTAGACGGTGCCCTATTTAACGTGAATGCAGCTGTCTCTAATGCATAACCCCAAATCAATAGTGGTAAGTCGGTAAGAGACATCATAGAATGCATCATATCTAATAAAGTACGGTTACGACGTTCAGAGTTGTGAAACTATTCCACATTGTTTTAAATGAAGGCCAAACTCGTAACTCAAATATTCGCCTCCGCAATCAGATCGTAGAAAGTTTATTTTATTGTTACGGCGATTCTCCACTTCACTCTGAAATTCTTTGAACTTTTCAAATGTAGATATACCCATATCTGCTCAAATCATCCGTGAAGGTCAGAAAATAACGATACCCGCCACGAGCCTCAACACTCATCAGACCTCATACATCGATATGTATTATTTACAATAAGTCATTATCTCGCTCCATTGTTCCGAATAATGGAGTTTTAGTCATCTTTCCCATGAGGCATGTGATACGTCTCCAACGTATCTATAATTTATATTATCCGTTTTGGATGTTCAATGGGCTTTATTATACACTTTCATATTATTTTTGGGACTAACCTATTAACCGGAGGCCCAGCCCAAATTGTTGTTTTTTTTGCCTATTTCAGTGTTTCGAAGGAAATGAATATTAAACGGAGTCCAAACGGAATGAAACCTTCGGGAACGTGATTTTCGGAACAAACGTGATCCAGAGGACTTGGAGTGGACGCGTTAATCAACGAGGAGGCCACGAGGCAGGAGGCGCCACCGCCTCGGGCACGCCCCACCCTTGTGGGCCCCTCGTAGCTCTCCTGACAGACCTCTTTCACCTATATATACTCATATACCCTGGAAACATCAGAACAAGAGCCAAAATCCTATTTCCACCGCCGCAACCTTCTGTACCCGTGAGATCCCATCTTGGGGCCTTTTCCGGCGCTCCGCCGGAGGGGGCATTGATCATGGAGGGATTCTACATCAACACCATAGCCTCTCCGATGATGTGTGAGTAGTTTACCTCAGACCTTTGGGTCCATAGTTATTAGCTAGATGACTTCTTCTCTCTCTTTGGATCTCAATACAAAGTTCTCCTTGATCTTCTTGGAGATCTATTTGATGTAACTCTTTTTGTGGTGTGTTTGTCAAGATCCGATGAATTGTGGGTTTACGATCAAGATTATCTATGAACAATATTTGAATATCCTCTGAATTATTTTATGTATGATTGGTTATCTTTGCAAGTCTCTTCGAATTATCAGTTTGGTTTGGCCTACTAGATTGATCTTTCTTGCAATGGGAGAAGTGCTTAGCTTTGGGTTCAATCTTGCGGTGCTCGATCCCAAAGGATGAGGGTGAAATGACACGTATTGTATTGTTGTCATCGAGGATAAAAAGATGGGGTTTATATCATATTTCATGAGTTTATCCCTCTACATCATGTCATCTTGCTTAAAGCGTTACTCCGTTCTTATGAACTTAATACTCTAGATGCATCTTTGGATAGCGGTCGATGTGTGGAGTAATAGTAGTAGATGCAGGCAGGAGTCGGTGTACTTGTCACAGACGTGATGCCTATATACATGATCATACCTAGATATTCTCATAACTATGCTCAATTCTATCAATTGCTCGACAGTAATTTGTTCACCCACCGTAATACTTATGCTATCTTGAGAGAAGCCACTAGTGAAACCTATGGCCCCGGGTCTATTTTCCATCATATTAATCTCCCGTCAACAAGTTATTTCTGGCACCGTTTATTTTGCTTTCTTTACTTTTAGTCTTTGTCATAAAAATACCAAAAAATATTATCTTATCATCTCTATCAGATCTCACTTTTGCAAGTGGTCGTGAAGGGATTGACAACCCCTTTATCGCGTTGGTTGCAAGGTTCTTATTTGTTTGTGTAGGTACGAGGGACTTGAGCGTGGTCTCCTACTGGATTGATACCTTGGTTCTCAAAAACTGAGGGAAATACTTACGCTACTTTACTGCATCACCCTTTCCTCTTCAAGGAAAAAACCAACGCAGTGCTCAAGAGGTAGCAGCATGGTTCGCAAGTTCAAATGATTCATAATCAAGTGATTCCAAAAGCCCATCTGCAAGGAGTTTCTTCATGCGCTTTACACCAATATGGCCTAAATGGCAGTGCCACAAATATGTTGCACTATCATTATCAACTTTGCATCTTTTGGCATCAATATTATGAATATGTGTATCACCACAATCGAGATTCAACAAAAATAGACCACTCTTCAAGGGTGCATGACCATAAAAGAGATTACTCATATAAACTGAACTACCATTATTCTCTGATTTAAATGAATAACTGTCTCACACTAAACAAGATCCAGATATAATGTTCATGCTCAACACTGGCACCAAATAACAATTATTCAGGTCTAAAACTAATCCCGAAGGTAGATGTAGAGGTAGCATGCCGACGGCGATCACATCGACCTTGGAACCATTCTTGACGCACATTGTCACCTCTTCCTTAGCCAATCTTCGTTTAATCTGTAGCCCCTGTTTCGAGTTACAAATATGAGCAACCGAACTAGTATCAAATATCCAGGCACTACTACGAGCATTAGTAAGGTACACATCAATAACATGTATATCAAATATACCTTTGTTCACTTTGCCATCCTTCTTATCCGCCAAATACTTGGGCAGTTTCCCTTCCAGTGACCAGTCCCTTTGTAGTAGAAGCACTCAGTTTCAGGCTTGGGGCCAGCTTTGGGCTTCTTCCCGGGAGTGTCAACTTGCTTGCCATTCTTCTTGAAGTTCCCCTTCTTTCCCTTGCCCTTTTTCTTGAAACTAGTGGTCTTGTTAACCATCAACACTTGATGCTCCTTCTTGATTTCTACCTCCGTAGCTTTGAGCATTGCGAAGAGCTCGGGAATTGTCTTGTACATCCCTTGCATATTATAGTTCATCACGAAGCCTTTGTGGCTTGGTGGCAGTGATTGAAGAACTCTGTCAATAACACTATCATCTGGAAGATTAACTCACAGCCGAGTCAAGTGATTATGATACCCAGACATTTTGAGTATGTGTTCACTGACAGAACTATTCTCCTCCATCTTGCAGCTATAGAACTTGTTAGAGACTTCATATCTCTTAACTCGGGCATTTGCTTGAAATATTAACTTCAACTCCTGAAACATCTCATATGGTCCATGACATTCAAAACGTCTTCGAAGTCCCGATTCTAAGCCGTAAAGCATGGCACACTAAACTATCGAGTAGTCATCAGATCGAGCTTGCCAAACGTTCATAACATCAGCATCTTCTCCTGCAGCAGGCCTTTCACCTAGCGGTGCATCAAGGACATAATTCTTTTGTGCAGCAATGAGGATAATCCTCAAGTTACGGACCCAATCCGTGTAGTTGTCACCATCATCTTTCAACTTAGCTTTCTCTAGGAACGCATTAAAATTCAAGGGAACGGCAGCACGGGCCATTGATCTACAACATAGATATGCAAATAATATCAGGATTAAGTTCAATTAATCAAATTACTTAAGAACTCCCACTTAGATAGACATCCCTCAAGTCTCTAAATGATACGTGATCCAAATCAAGTAAACCATGTCCGATCATCACGTGAGGTGGAGTAGTCATCAGTGGTGAACATCTCTATGTTGATCATATCTACTATATGTGTTCGACCTTTCGGTCTCCAGTGATCCGAGGCCATGTCTGTGCATGCGAGGCTCGTCAAGTTTAACCCGAGTATTCCGCATGTGCAAAACTGTCTTGCACCCGTTGTATGCGAACGTAGAGTCTTTCGCACCCGATCATCACGTCGTGTCTCAACACGACGAACTGTTGCAATGGTGCGTACTCAGGGAGAACACTTATACCTTGAAATTTTAGTTAAGGGATCATCTTATAATGCTACCGTCGTACTAAGCAAAATAAGATGCATAAAAGATAAACATCATATGCAATCAAAATATGTGACATGATATGGCCATCATCATCTTGTGCTTTTGATCTCCATCTCCAAAGCATCGTCATGATCTCCATCGTCACCGGCTCGACACGTTTGAGGGAGTCCTGGATTACGGGGTCCTCGGGCCTCCGGGCTATGTGACGTGGGCCGGACTGATGGGCCGTGAAGATACAAGACAGAAGACTTCCCCCCATGTCCGGATGGGACTCTCCTTGGTGTGGAAGGCAAGCTTGGCTTACGGATATGAAGATTCCTTTCTCTATAACCGACTCTGTACAACCCTAGCCCCCTCCGATGTCTATATAAACTGGAGGGTTTAGTCCATAGAGACAGTCATAATCATACAGACTAGACATTTAGGGTTTAGCCATTACGATCTCGAGGTAGATCAACTCTTGTAACCCCTATACTCATCAAAGTCAATCAAGCGGGAAGTAGGGTATTACCTCCATTAAGAGGGCCCAAACCTGGGTAAACATCGTGTCCCCTGCCTCATGTTACCTTCGATCCTCAGACGCACAGTTCGGGACCCCCTACCCGAGATCTGCCGGTTTTGACACCGACATTGGTGCTTTCATTGAGAGTTCCTCTGTGTAGTCGATAGAGGGATTGATGGCTCACCTTGTCATCAACGACAACATCACTTCTGGAGGAACCCTAGTTTCGGGGCAGACCCTCCGGCTCGACAGCTTCACTATGGGCGCCCGTTCTTTCGTTAAGCCTAAGGCAGCCCCCAAGTCGCCAAAAATCATCTCCGCATTGACCCCGAATAGTTCGACAAGATGAATCCGGCAGATATAGCTTCTTTGAATGAGCTTCTAGATCGCATCCCCGCCTTGGGAGTCACAACCGACTATGATCAAATTGGGCTTAAACTCGATCAGAGTGAAATCAAATCTCCACCGATCACCCATTAGGTAGTGGTTGTGGAGGAACAAGCCGACAATAACTCTTCTCCTACGTTGAGGACAAATTATGTTCGGATTTCCGAGTCCAGAGAGCCGGATACCCATCTTTGGAAGGACACTTCCTGTCCTCTGAACACAAAATTGGACGTGAAGCCTGATAATTCACCGGACACTCCAGAGCCCGGGACGGTAACCCCGGAGATTCTTCAAACTCCGGATTCCACAGTGGGTTAGGGTGCGAATTTAAGCCCGCCCACCCACCACAAGCAATATTCGCCAAGCAATTCCGGCCCTCCATACATATGTGACCTAATGTATGTGCGGCAGCAGCCTCGAGAGACAGTGCACCACTTTTGGGTCAGATTCCTCCTTGTTAAAAACAAGATAAAAGACTGCTGCGACGACGACGCAATTTCAGTATTTCGTAACAACTGTATGGATGAGGGAATCCTTAATGCCCTCAACCACCATCGCGTACTGCACTTTGCAGATTTGGCACACATAGTACAGAAGTACTGCGCAATGGAAAGCACCTGGAGAACTCAAACGGCTCGCTGGGAACCGCAGGCCTTTAAGCCATCTCCTGGACGAGCAAAAAGGATGCCCCCCCGTGGGTCACCTGATTGTCACCCCGTAGACAAGAAAATTAAGCCCTTTACGGGACATAGAACTGTCTTCGAGGAATGGCTCGATAGGCCATGTAAAATACACATGATGCCGAATACCGAACCAACACACAGCCTACGTGCATGTAGGATACTCCGGCAAGTGGCCAAGGGCGGCGAGGGTATCCTCACCAACACTACCCCAGAGAAGTACTCTTCGGAGGACGACCATCCTGAAGTATTCACGGTCTTCGAGACTTTCTCATCAAATAATCTGCGCAAATGGGCGCTCCGCGACCTCGCCGAAGTCTGCCAAGTAGAAGCAATAAACCCATGGAATGATACGGCGATTACTTTCAATGTCGATGACGAACCAAGATCCCGCTCAGTCCGTGCACCAGCCGCTCTGGTCCTAAACCCAATCATGGACAGCTTTCGGCTCACTAAAGTGCTAATGGACGGTGGCAGCGGCTGAACCTCATCTATGAGGACACACTCAATAAAACGCAAATGGACAGGAGTCGCATTGAGCAGAGCAATACATCCTTCAGGGGAATCATCCCCAGCAAGGAAGCAAGATGCTCAGGGAAAATTAAACTGGATGTGGTATTCAGCACACCAGAAAACTATAGGTCCGAAGAGATAATCTTCCAAGTGACTCCTTTCAACAGCGGACATCATGCCCTGTTAGGGCGAGATGCTTTCACACGCTTTCAAGCTATACCTCATTACGGGTATATGAAGCTCAAAATGCCCGGGCCCAATGGTGTTATCACTATCTCCAGTGATCCAGACATAGCACTCCCGCGCCGAAAATAAAACTGCATCCCTGGCCCTTGAGGCACTGTCCAAAGCCCTAGCGGCCGAAGAACTCACCGCTCTGCGTTCCATAGTGGATAGGGATGACGTAATTCTTGATAAAAGGCCTAAATCCACCTCTTTCAAGCCAGCTGACGAAATAGTCAAATTTCAAGTCCACCCGACGGATCCCTAGAAAATAGCTTCCATTGGGGCACAGCTGGACCCGACGGTCGACGCCGCATTTTGCGCGTTCTTGCGCGAGAACTGGGACATCTTCGCCTGGCACCCATCGGATATGCCATGAATCCCACGCGCGCTGGCAGAACATAGTCTCAATATACTGAATGGATACAAGACGGTCAAACAAATGCTCCAGCGGTTTTCCGAACACAAACGACAGGCTATGGGGGAGGAGCTAGCCAAGCTACTCGAAGCCAGGTTTGTCAGAGAGATCAAACATCCGGACTGGCTAGCAAACCTGGTCATGGTACCAAAGAAGGATAAATCCTGGCGCCTGTTGTCGATTTCAAAGACCTTAACAAGGCCTGCCCTAAGGACCCCTTCCCACTACCTCGCATCGACCAGATTATCAATGCAACCGCAGGACACGACTCACTGTGTTAACGCATACTCCGGATACCATCAAATTAAGATGAAGGAATCCAACCAAGCCGCAACGGCATTCATCACCTCGTATGGGCCTTTCTGCTTCAACACTATGCCTTTCGGGCTCAAGAACGCCGGCGCCACTTACCAACACATGATTCAAACGTGCCTGGAAAAGCAAATCGGCAAGATTGTGGAGGCGTATGTAGATGACGTAGTCATCAAAACCAAGCATGTTGAATCATTGGTGGACGACTTACGCCTTATATTCGACAACCTTCGAACATATGACATAAGGCTCAATCCAGAAAAGTGCGTTTTCGGCATTCCCGCCAGCAAACTGCTCGGGTTTATTGTCTCCAGTAGAGGAATTGAAGCAAACCCAGCCAAAATCCGGGCCCTGTCACAATTGGCAACACCAACTGACCTCAAGCAGGTCCAAAAACTAGCCGGGTGCGTGGTAGCTTTGAGCCGCTCTATCTCCAGATTAAGAGAAAAGGCATTGCCATTGTATCGCCTGCTCCGATGCACCGACCACTTTGCATGGACGGACGCTGCAACAGCCGGACTAGAGAAATAGAAACTTTGCTAGCAAGCAACCCCATCCTGGCCGCACCAAACATCGGCGAACCAATGTTGCTCTACATATCTGCAACTCACCAGGTGGTGAGTGCGGTGCTCGTCGTTGAACGAGAGGAAGAGGGGCATAAGTTCCCACTCCAAAAACCATTATACTACATATCGACGGTCCTTACACCATGCAAATCCCAATACCGACATTATCAGAAGATAGCATATGCGGTCTTTATGGCATCCCGCAAATTGCGGCACTACTTTCAAGAATGCTCAATCACGGTGGCCTCAGAAGTACCACTCAATGATATTATAAACAACCGGGATGCCACCGGTCGGATTGCCAAATGGGCCATTGAGCTCTTACCATTTGAAATAACGAACAAACCACGCCGATCCATTAAATCTCAAGTGTTGGCTGACTTCGTCGCCGAATGGACAGAGGCCGAACTCCCTAAAAGAGTACGACACGTATTCCAACTGGGTGATGCACTTCGATGGCTCCAAAATGCTAGCCGGACTTGGGGCTGGTATCGTTTGACATCCCCCACAGGAGACACAGTCCGTTATGTGATCCAAATACTGTATACAGACTCTAACAACGCAACCGAATATGAGGCCCTATTGCATGGTCTCCGGATGGCTGTCTCCATGGGCATACAACGCCTTGAGGTGCATGGGGATTCAAACCTTGCAATATCCCAAATAAATGGAGAATTCGATGCAAAAGACCCGAAGATGGCAGCTTACCACAATGTCGTACTCAAAATATCAGCTCGGTTTGAGGGGCTCGAGTTTCACCACGTGGCTCGAGAGAGTAATCAAGCCGCGGACATCCTTGCTCGCATGGGCGCTAAACGCGACCCCGTCCCACCCAACACCTTTGTGGAAAGGCTCTTCAAGCCATCCGTGGTGTGGCAAGACGAGAGTGGCAACACTAGTCCGGAGCCGATCATACCCCCAGATTCCGAACACTAGTCCGGAGCCGATCATACCCCCATGAAATAATGGCTGTAATTGCCACATGGACCGAGCCTTTCCTTGCCTACCTGACTAGGAATGAGCTCCCCGGGGATCAGATTGAGGCCCGTCGTATCGTTTCACGCTCGAAGGCCTACAAAGTTCATGAAGGAGAACTGTACAAGAAAAGTACTAACGGAGTCCTTCAAGGATGCATCTCCGAAGAAGAGGGACGACATCTCTTGGCTGAAATACACGTTGGTCTTGGCGGCCATCATGCCGCAGCTCGGGCCCTTGTAAGCAAGGCCTTTCGTAAGGGTTTCTTTTGGCCCACGGCCCGAGCAGATGCACATGACCTCGTACAGCACTGCGTTGGATGCCAACTTTTCGCTAATCAAAGCCATATGCTGCCCACTGCCCTGCGAACAATCCCCATCACCTGGCCCTTTGCGGTCTGGGGGCTCGACATGGTCGGACCTCTTAAATGGGGAAGCCATAAGAAGAAATACTTATTGGTTATGGTCGATAAGTTCACTAAGTGGATAGAAGCCAAACCAGTTAGAACAGCTGAAGTCGGACCGGTGATAGACTTTATATCCGGCGGCGTACACCGTTATGGTGTCCCACACAATATTGTTACTGATAACGGCTCTAACTTTACAGCCGATGAGGTGAAAACTTGGTGCACCAATTTGGGCATCAAGCTCGATTACGCCTCCGTATATCACCCTCAGACAAACGGTCAGGTCGAACGGGCTAACGGTATGATAATGAGCAGCATTAAACCCAGACTAGTGCGATCTCTGCAAGAATCAGACAAGCACTGGGTTGAGGAACTCGATTCCGTACTCTAGGGGCTGCGCACCATGCCCAATCGCACGACTGGATATACACCCTTCTTCATGGTGTACGACGCAGAGGCGGTCTTGCCTTGTGACATTATTCACGACTCACCTCGAGTGCGCATGTATGAAGAGAGAGAAGCCGAACTCGATCGGCAGGACGACTTGGACGGCCTGGAGGAGGAGCGCGATGTCACGAAGGCCCATTCCACATTCTATCAACAGCAGGCTTGGCGATATCAAAGCAGGGAACTACGGGCAAAGACTTACAATTTCGGTGAACTCGCTCTATGCCTACCGTACCAGAGAAGAAAAAGGACAAGATCAAGCCCAAATGGGAGGGTCCCTTCATTATAGATGAAGTTCTCACTTGAGGAGCCTATCGCCTTCGCAATTCTTCGGATAATCGCTTGGAGCCAAACCCATGAAACGCTGCAAGGCTCCGAAGATTCTACGCCTAAAGTCCGCACATGTACCCTTTTTTCCTCGTTCCTTCTTTTCTCCCTTTCACTGTTTTATTTTTTCTCGTTTCTATACGACTTTTAGCTCGTGTTCGGATAAACCGCACACCTGAGGGTATACATCCTTAAATGTATATACCCCACAATACTTGGGGGCTTGTTTTCACAAGAAGCTTATTATTATTTTTCGAGCATCAAGCTCACCCTATATATGTGTCGTGTACTCATATATGTCTTTTCTTTGCCATTATATGCACCTTTATGACTTAAGTTATTGCCAAGTTGGGTTGCCTGGCTCCTGTGGTTATGCCCTACGTTCCCGCTTGTTCGGCTAGGGCATAGAGGGAGCACCTCTGTGATTGTTACAGCCGGGTTATCCGGACGTGTACCTCAGACAGGTGAAGCCGAAAGCTAGTGTTCTTAAGGGAATGATTGGTCGGTGAGCAAAAGACGAACTGCCCTCGTTGCAATACAAAACCCCAGACTATAACGCGTACTGTGATTTTTTAGCATCATAGCTTCGTATGCACAAAAAACCTGCATACTGGCCCAGGGAGAGGAACCCTTAACGGAACTATTCTCTCTGGAAGATGTTTCTTACAATCAAATGTAATATAACATAACTCCCCGAATACAACTTGTCTGTTCAAACAATTATGACCGGACTGCCTGGTTTCCAAACATACTTTGGTGTTTACCTATGGTATAGTATTCGGAAAAACTCCAAACCTAGGGTTTTGGGAGGTCGAAGCAGAAAGTCTACCATGACAATCGTTTTACAAATTCGGCTGGAGACAAGTTTGTCGATAAAAGTACATTGCTACTTGGACTCAAAAACTTCTTCTTCCTCTAGACCCTCTAACAAGTTGTCTAGTTTACAATCTTGTTGTGAAAACTTGGCGGCCACCTTCACTTGGTCGTACACCAGGCTGAACAGAATTTCTTGTCCATCGGATCCTCGAGGTCCGACCCGTGCCATATGATTTGGATCAAGTCCGGTGTACCGTGTTTTTACCATGGCCCAGGCTTCCCGAGCACCTTCTCGGCATGCTGATATCTTCCATAGCCCAAAACAGCGTCGAGCTCCCTTGAATAAATTCACGAGTTCCTCCATACTTCCTGGAGGAGAATCGGCTGGCCATAAAGCCTTAGCAATGTTTCTCATTGCCTTCCATGCTCGCTCATGCACCTTGGTCAGCTCTTTAAGTAGGTCGCCTTGAAATCCGGACACTTCTTATTCGGGCCGCCCAGTCAACACACCTACAGAAATAAACTTGTTAGGATTCGCATCAGCAAACTGTACGGCAGTAAGTTAAAAGGCATACTGAATATGCCGTCTCTCAGCTTTCTGTTCTCCTTTAGGGCGTCCGTCAGTTGGGCTCGCACATCTTTCAGCTCTTCCCCGAGCTGGGTGTTGGCATCCTGCAACTTGTTCTTCTCGACCCTGGTCCGTGTCAGTACACGTTGACCAGCGGCCTCTAGCCTTTTGGCATGTTGTTTATCCGCCTGGGCGGCCTTTAGTTTCTCTTCCAGCTGATCTGACGATCCTGCCATCGTAAATGCAACAATGTTTAATTGCATCAACATTACTGGCATATGATTATATTTTCCGGACAGAAGGGGACATTACCAGCCGGTGCCTCCTTGGACTTCTCCAGTTTGGCGGTAACAACAGTCAGCTGGGTCCGACACTGTTCCAGCTCCTGAGATAGCATGTTCTTCTTCTCCGTAAGTACCTGATTATACATCGATCCTTAAAATCAGTTGCTTCAACTGTTTCAAGTCTCGGGGGCTACTGGTATTTGACTATTAAATCTACACAAATTGATCTTACCCGCATATCCTTTGAAAGCTGGTAAGTGGCTCCGGCAAGCCCATCCCGAGCAGCTCGGATGTATGCATCCGCTGAGCTGAAGGCATTGAATGCCTCTTCAGTGAAGTTGGGGTCACGCATAGCTGCCCTTCTGCGTCGATGGTTCATTGCACTCGCCACTTCGGAGTTGGTGACAGATACATTATCCGAATCTTCAGAGAGCGGACAATCTGGCATTACACCCGTATCAACTCTAGCCCTGGAGGCAGGGTCTGGGGTCAGATTGGGGGACATATGTCTGGCGGGGTCTCCGGGTACAGTCCGGTGAATGCTCTTCCTGAAATATGGCACATAACATCACAGTTCGGTATGTTTGTGACGGGGCATATTAAAAACCATACCTTTTTGATGAAGGTAGGGGCTTGGACGTATCACCGTCCGGCTTTCTTTTCAAAGACCCGCCCTGTGTAGGCGTCACCTTCTTAAGGGACGATCCCGATGGGGTGTGGCGAGACGAGCGCCGCCCCTTTGAAGCACGAGACAGTGCGGTGGGTGAGGCGCGATGGGAAAACTCTTTTGGAGGAAACGCTCCCTGGGAACTTACATGGGAAGAAGGGAGAAGGCCGGGGTAATCAGCTACAATGGCCACTTCTGTGCCGTCATAGCTTGCCTGATAGAAGACCCCCTCCTTGAGCTCCACAGATATATCTGGATCCTCCTCAAATCCGGGATCTAGATCCCGAATATGGTCCTCTGGCTGCGGAGCAGGGCTATAGATCCCCGCAGTGGCCTTCCTCCATTCCTATTAAAAGTGGTCGGGTTAATTTCAACTAGTTGCGACTCAGGAAGAAGGTTGAGTGAGGTTCTAGATTAAAGGCTTACCCAGCTAGGGGGGTTGTACATGGAAAAGCCCTCTCGGCACTTAAGGCGAGTGAATTCCTCTTTCTCCCCTTAATAAAGATCAGCCAACATGGCGGCCAGGGCGGCGAAGTTGTTCGGACCCTTGCGCCCGTAGCGAGATGTATCATCCTCCCCATTGTAGTTCCACATGGGGAGTCCTATGGATTGAAGTGGCTGAACACCTCGCGTTATGGAAATCGCCATAACCTCAATTATGGGCAGTACGGATTGGGCAAGTATTTTTATCTTGTCCATTAACATCTTAACCTCCGCACTGTCTGGCTCCTTGAGGCTCCGGGGGCGCCAGCTGTGGTGCTTTTTTAACAGAGCATTGGAAAATTCAGGAAGGCCTCGTCGGATTGGGTCCAAGAGAATGACGTCTTCAATATAAAACCACTCCGAGGGCCACTCTTCGGATGCCTTCTTTGGAGTGTCGGGTAGGTATCCTGTCTCGGCTATGCGCCATACTTCGGCGCCGCCCACCTCGAATATGGATCCCTTTTGGGAGTGAGGGACGAGGCAGAAAAGATTCCTCCATAGCTCGAAATGGGCCTGCAGCCTAGGAATAGCTTGCAGAGAGCGACGAAGCCCGCGATGTGCAGAATGGAGCCTAGCATGAGATTGTGCACTTGGAGGCCATAGTACTCCAGGAGACCTCGGAGGAAAGGATGGATTGGGAATCCAACGCCTCTTAAGAGAAAGGAAACGAAGCACACTCGCTCCCCTTCCGAAGGATTCGGGAAATTTTCTGCCAGGGCGTCGCCAGTAAAAGAAGTCAATCCCGCCCGAACGGGGACTAGATCCGCAGGGGAAGATAGCCCTGCACCTCGAGCTTGGTCAGCTGGGCATGGGATACAGAGCAGCTCTCCCAGTCGCCTTTTTGAGGGCCGTGGGGGCGGGAGGAAGAACTAGGAGCGCTGGCCATGATTGCGTGGTTTCTTGAGGCAAGTTTGAAGGATTTTCGCCTGGTATGGAATGGCATCTGAGATCTAACCTCCTTAAATAGAAACCTTCCGTACGTTGTTGAGGGGTTATTTGTAAAAGCGCTTGGACCCTTCGTTTTCTTTTGCCACGTGGAAGCTGAGGCGATGGAAGCACAAAAGCCGATGGGTATGACATTTAGTGTAAAACCGAGTTGTTCGAAGAATTCACTTACCAAGACTGAAGATGTAAGGGCCGAATATAGCCCTTCAGTTCAGATGCTTTGAAGTATTCGGTAGAGGAACCCGCCTTGCAATGCCGAAGACAATTTGCATGCCGGACACGTCGTCATTGAAGACTGGGTCAGGGGCTACTGAGGGAGTCCTGGATTATGGGGTCCTCGGGCGTCCGGGCTATGTGATGTGGGCCGGTCTGATGGGCCGTGAAGATATAAGACGAAAGACTCCCCCCTGTGTCCGGATGGGACTCTCCTTGGCGTGGAAGGCAAGCTTGGCATACGGATATGAAGATTCCTTTATCTGTAAACTGACTCTGTACAACCCTAGCCCCCTCTGGTGTCTATATAAATCGGAGGGTTTAGTCCGTAGAGACAATCATAATCATAGAGGATAGACATCTAGGGTTTAGCCATTACGATCTCGAGGTAGATCAACTCTTGTAACCCCTATACTCATCAAAGTCAATCAAGCAGGAAGTAGGGTATTACCTCCATTAAGAGGGCCCGAACCTGGGTAAATATCGTGTCCCCTGCCTCCTGTTACCTTCGATCCTCAGACGCACAGTTTGGGACCCCCTACCCGAGATCTGCTGGTTTTGACACCGACAACGTTGATCTCCATCATCGTGTCGTGGTCATCTTGCCAACTGTTGCTCCTACAATTATCACTAACGCATAGTGATAAAGTAAAGCAATTACATGGCGTTTGCATTTCATACAATAAAGAGACAACCATAAGGCTCCTGCCGGTTGCCGATAACTTTTACAAAACATGATCATCTCATACAATAACGTATATCACATCATGTCTTGACCATATCACATCACAACATGCCCTGCAAAAACAAGTTAGACGTCATCTACTTTATTGTTGCAAGTTTTACGTGGCTGCTACGGGCTTCTAGCAAGAACTATTCTTACCTACGCATCAAACCACAACGGTGTTTCGTCAAGTTTGTTGTTTTACCTTCTTCAGGGACCGACCGTAGTCAAATTCGATTCAACTAAAGTAGAAGAAACAGACACCTGCCAGCCACCTTTATGCAAAACTAGTTGCATGTTTGTCGGTGGAACCGGTCTCATGTGCGTGGACATGTAAGGTTGGTCTGGGCCGCTTCATCCCACAATACCGCCGAATCAAAATAAGACCTTGGTGGTAAGCAGTATGACTATCACCGCCCACAACTCTTTGTGTTCTACTCGTGCATATGATCTACGCATAGACCTGGCTCATGATGCCACTGTTGGGAAACGTTGCATGGAAAACAAAAAAATTTCTACGCACACACAATGATGTATCCATGGAGATGCATAGCAACGAGGGGGAGAGTTTGTCTACGTACCTGATGTCTACTACGCAACTTTATTCTTGTAGACACGTGTTGGGCCTCCAAGCGTAGAGTTTTGTAGGACAATATTTTCCTCAAGTGGATGGCCTAAGGTTTATCAATCCATGGGACGCGTAGGATGAAGATAGTCTCTCTCAAATGACCCTGCAACCAAATACAAGAAATCTCTTGTGTCCCCAACACACCCAATACAATGGAAAATTGTATAGGTGCACTAGTTCGGCGAACAGATGATGATAAAAGTGTAATATGGATGGTAGAAATATATTTTTATAATCTGAATAAATAAAAACAGCAAGGTAGCAATCGATAAAAGTGAGCACAAAGGGTATTGCAATGCTTGAAAATGAGGCCTAGGGTCCGTACTTTCACTAGTGCAATCTCTCAACAATGCTAATATAATTGGATCATATAACCATCCCTCCAAGTGCGATGAAGAATCACTACAAAGTTCCTATCTAGCGGAGAACATAAGAATAAAATGTTTGTAGGGTACAAAACCACCTCAAAGCTATTCTTTATGTTCGATCTATTCAAGAGTTCGTACTAAA